>CM029634.1:10816769-11416769 GCA_017311315.1 Dendrocalamus latiflorus
AGAACAAAACCAACTACACAATTGTCCAACAAGTAATTGACAGATAAATATATTTCCTCCATAGATAATTCTATTGTAGTCTTTCCTTTCTTCTCAATGACTAATGCTAGCTTTTTAAAATCACATGGGTCGTTCGCCACGTACGTTGCAAAGGTACAAAATCCAAGGGAGGGATCGACACCCTACAACATGTTCTGGATTTCCCGGTATTCGCTAGTACACATTAATCTTGTACAGCACTTCATAGTAATTCCTCTTGAACTAACAAATTCTTGCAGTGCCACTAGCAGCCGCTGGGCAACAACACATGTGGATTCTATGTTTGCCATAGCATGCAACTACTCGTCGGTTCCACGAAGAACAATCCTTATATTTGTCAATCTTGCGATAATTATTTCATACTTATCAATTCATATATGTATGCATGACATTGATCTTCATACTGACAGGTTCCGTCCATCACTACAACTCCGTTGGAACAGACCGGCCTCAAACATATTCGAGGACAATGTGCGTATTTCTTGATATCTAAAGTCATAGAAGAAAATGGGGAGTTCCACAATGTATAATGAATTTTACTGGGATAAGATTGAACTTAATTATTCATGTGTGTATTTGTATTTCATTTCTGTTAATTGATTTGTGAAATGAATATTTTTATTTCTAAAATGAATGAATGTGAATTGGATGTATATATACTGCATTGATCTGCTTGTTTCATAGGGTATGGCTAGTATTTCTTGAGGCTAGCCAACAAACAGAAATAGATTTATGAACAGAAAAGAATATCACAGACGGTTATTAACTCATAGCCGTCCGCGATAGTTGACTATCATAGACGATTTGTAGTACAAACCATCTATGATATATTAATATCACAGACAGTTTCTTCTACAAACCATTTGTGATAGTCTACATCGCAGACGGTTCAAAAGCCGTCTATGATAACTTCATATTATTATTAACCCATAAACTTAGATGGCTCACTAAACCGTCTGACATTTTTGAACTGTCTGTGATGACTTGTTGTGCATTAGTGAGCTGCATAGCTTGTTTCCGCTATAGTTTGGCAGTTGGCATGCGCGAGGGCCAATCCGACGATCTCAATCTATAACTGGATTGGGCATGTTCTTTTTAGTTTTGACTTATGGCTTTTGGCTGCGACTTATGACATTTGGGCTGTTTGTGAGAGAGATTACGAAGTAACAGAAACTTACGTGCAGTTTTGACCGATATAAATGAAGTTGCTACAGTATGTACTACAATCAACTTGTAAATCCACATTAAAAAGATACCCCGTTTGAGAGTTAGTTATTATAAAAAAAATCAAAAACAGCTTTTTAGAAGCTGAAAAAAAAAACCCCCCTTAAGCTAGCTATCTAGCTAGTCTGAACCTGCCAAAAGATGTGAAGATCATCTAGAATATCACGGTATTGACCTTACGAGAGATCAAGTTTAACCGCCGTTAATATCATGAATGCTCACTGAATTAAGCTACGAATATATGTAGTGCAAAAGTTAAGCAGATCTTGCACGAGTCGCAATCATCAGCGTGATACATCATCCGAGTATCTTGCCCCAGCTGCTGGCTAGTGACAGGGGGGGTGCTGTTTGTATGGGTTCTGCGGCAACCGGCCGGGAATCAGTCATGCCGACACTAGAAGAAACGACCTGCTGCTGGCCCACACGCAGGGCCGTTTTCAGGATCTAGCTTAGCCTGCGTAGGCTACATATATATCACTGCACATGGCAGAAAATCGAAGGAGAGTTAGCGGCACACGCATGAGGCTTGATTGCATCTTCAAACGCACTGTGTGCCGACCTTTTTTTTTTGTTAGGGATAAATGAAAATTTTCTCCATCGGATCAACACTCAACGGTGAAGCTCATGCATATCTTTCGATGCAACTTTACCGTGAGACTTTGATACATCAATATATATCGCAAAGCCAGAACTTTTGTTAGGGATAAGTGAAAATTTTCTCCATCGGATCAGCACTCAACGGTGAAGCGCATGCATATCTTTCGATGCAACTTAACCGTGAGACTTCGATACATCAATATATATCGCAAAGCCATAACTTTTGTGCGCGGAGAGATGTCGGAAATTAAACCAAGAAATTAATCAACCGTTCTACCTAGCTAATTAGTACATCGATCTCACTAATGGGTGTTTAAAATGGTTTTTTTGAGTGGCTTATGGCTGAAAAACACTATAACTGACTGAAATTACATTGTAACTGATGGTGGCTTATTTAACGTAATTAAATTTAAAAATAGAAAAACAGATTAGCCCATCACGGACAGGACAAACGAATACGGGAAAAAAGAACCGACAAAAAAAAAAGCTAAAAAGCCGAAAAAAATCAGAAAAAAAAGAAATTATTGAATAGTAAAAAAATAAGTCAGAAATTAGAAGCCTAAGTCGTTTTGAGCTGGATCTAAAGCATGCACTAGCTAGCTGTTGACGTTAATAATCGTGGCAAGTCGGACGCTGGACAACGTCATTTGGGGAAGGGTGTGCTTGTGCAAGCGCGGCAGGACCAACACCATGCAAGTCCCTTTTCGGGCGGCTAGCCTTTTTCCTCCGGATTGAGCCACGGAGAAAAGGAGAGGGTCAGAGCTCCAGGACGCCGCCGTTTGCCGCCACCACACAGCGTAGGAGACACTGTTCCATCGGATCGCGAAAGGAGAAAGAGAAGAAGCTAGCATGCATCGATCGATCTATCGATACAATCCCTAGCGCTGCAGGAGGATCGAACCCGGTGTGGTGCTGGGCTTAGCTAGCACTGCACCAGCTGCTCCCGGCAGGAAGGCTGCTTCCAAAAGCTAGCGATCTGAGCGCGCGTTGCCGTTGCCGACCACAACAAGGCATATCCTTCACGCTCTCCTGCCATGGATCGATCATTTCATTTGAAGCTGGCCTCCGAAATGACAGCCGGAATAGGCCACAACGGGCGCTGTGTAAAGAAACCGAATCGTAAATAACGATGTAAACATGCATGGCGCAAGCAATTGCGTCATTGGTTGTTTTCAACTCGAGTAGCTAATGCTAGTTTGGTCACTTTGGTGTACCTGCAGATCGAAATGGCTAAAGAAAGACAGTGTATAATTAATATGTAGCATCAGTGTAGACAAGAGTGAAGATCTGGTAACATACATCATTAAACTGCGCGCCTTTCGCATGATACACGTACTCCTTGATTATTTCCCAAAAGAATTGCTGTGTTTGCAAATTTAGATTAACATCGTACCGGCCGGCCGGCCGGCCGGCGGCCGGATCGAAACTAGCTAAGCACATGCGACGAGTAAGTAAGCTACCATCGTCAGAGGGCTAAAAGGTAAAAAAAAGAAGAATTTACCATGAATACATGAGAGCGAAATGTAGGACTTTCCGGAGGTGAGGATCGAACAGTGTAACATGCATGTTGCTGGCAAATGAGATCGACGATGCTTCTAGCTCCGCGTTTATTTAACCAGAATAATGGAGCAGTAGTAACAGAGGAAAGCTGGCCAGCAGTTGCATCAAACGATCGATCGAATAGAATATGCGTCGCCTGCGCGTGATCCCATGCGTGTGAAACCATTGAATTCTATCTCTCTCTCTCTCTATTTTTTTTATACGAAGAAAAGAGAGGAATAATTGGATTCGTCGATCAAGGGGCGTGTTTGAAATGATTAGGGCTTCTGGTTTTCAGCTGGAGTTTTTGTTATGAAATAGTAAGCTAGAAGTAGAAGCGGTTGAAAATATGAGATATTTAATTTGGATGAAGCTTTTGGCTAAATTGACTTGATTATACCCCTCGTTTCAACAAATTGCAAAAAGAAATAAAAATTACAGCAAATATCGTAGCCATTGCCGTCTAGTGCATGCTCTCCACAGCCTCCTAGGCTACTAAGACAGCGAATTCGGGGTTGCCCTTACCGGATTCGGCATGGAGACCGCCACATATAATGCAGGAGGTCAATGCAGAGGAGGCCGACCGCTGGGGAGGCAGAGGATGCTTGGGCTATGATGGAACCGGAGCTAGTGGTGACGGCAGAGCTCAATCCAGCCGAAGCCGTTTTCAAAAGACTCTTTTAGAAGCTATTTCCAAAAGCCAAGTATTTGATTCGGTTTCTGGTTGTTTTAAACGCCCCCAAAATCTTAGATCGGCTAAAGAACAGTGGTATAGATTAAAAATACGAGTATAGAATCACCTTAAAAACTCCTTATGTTTGGTCTATGTTAAACTATGGAAAAGCCGCTGTTAGGAAGTTTGTCTGGTCTACCGGAGGAGGAACAAACTGCCGTCCTTTATTCTTCAACGTTGATGGACGGAGTATGTTCCTTAATCAAACTTATTAAGCCAGCACCGTGCAACTACTGTACGTGATATTTTAAAAAGCCTTTGACTCACTGCCGGTATATACATCTGGTCATTGATGCTTAAGAAACTACTACTAGTATAGTATATATGGTCATGGATGGAATTGACAATTGTCTCTCGTGCATACATTATATTGATATACATGCAGTACCCTTCCTAACATAAAAAGAGAGAAAAACTAGCAAATGATATACCTTCGCTAGCCCTCTCTCCACTTACCTTCTTTCCCATCCACTATTACAGAAAGAGTCATCACAAACGGTTTCTGAACCGTTTAAATTTATATGTCTGTGATAACAGATGGTTATCACAGACGTCTGTCAAACCATCTATAATAAGTTATAACATAGACGTTTTTAAAAAAAACCGTATGTGATATGTTAGATATCACAGACGCTTCTTAAACATAACCGTCTGTGATATCTGACATATCATAGACGGCTAATACCAAAAACCGTTTGCGAAATATCATATATCACTTATGGTATGTGGTGGCACTGCAAAAATAGAATTGCATACATATGTATTGTCAGTTCTAAAGGCATTATTATGAATTGTGATATAGAATTGTTGTGTTGTAGCGGGTACTGAAAATTGCATCCTGTGTCGAAATGTGGTGTTAGATTCTTTGTGTTTCCCTCCCCAGGTAATGTAAGCATAGAACGACTTATGTGATTCTAAATAATTAGCCTTGCTATTGCAAACAAAGGGAAGACTACAATAGAGTTATGTACAGAGAAAATGAATTTACCTGTCAATTGCTTGTTGCACACGAATGAAGTCGTGGTGGCTCCTAAGTAGGGAATCAAGGTATATTACCTTGCTACACTTTGGTACAATCACAATCAGAATCCAGTAAGACCTAGTCATGTATGTCGCTATAGTAATTAATCTTGAGTTCATGTTGCGTATAAAGTACAAATAAAACTTGTATAGCAACTATGAAGTATTTACCCCTGGTTGAAGGGTACCAGGATGTAGTCCTTATCACTCTAAGCAATCAATCCTGTCGTTATGTAATCTTTGACGAATGATGTGTTTTTCTTGATGGATTGCTCAGAGACCAAGTGTGGGTCGAGAAAACCCATCGATTGTCACCGTTGTCGTATTTATTGGATTGTAGATCTATACATAAGTAATGAGTTACAACATTTATTGGTATTAAGTGAATGTAGAACTTGATTGTACATTACACTTATAGTGTCTAACATCATAGAAGTGAGGCATCGAGTTTGTTGAGGTTGAATAGTAAGAATAAGTCTTCGGAGGTCACAACGAAGTAGACAGAATTATGGAGGAAATACGCCTCTGTGTATCTCACGGTGAATCCACTTTGCCGATTTGGCTTCTTGTTGGACCTCTACATGTACCAAGCATGTAAAGTCCTGCAAACAAGTCCAAGACTGGGTAATTATGACTTGGGGACCAATGACACTCGGAGCTTGTACTTCTTGAGCTCGAGAGGCGCTTTAATCTTCTTCGGTTAGACCTTAGCGCCTCGCTTGTGATATATCTTCGGCGTCATCTCCACGGGAGCCGATTCGATGGCTTTTTGAAGCAAATCTTGAAGTGGAGTCATAGAGGATTCTGTTTGACAGGCATGGTTGTGTGACGATCGCAGCATAGAAGGGTTTAGGAAGATGTCTCTCTTGGATCACTAGACGAATGTGTGTACGGCATCCCCTAGTATCATGATCTCTTCGTTTTGGGGCTTCTCTAGTGGGACGGCCCTGAAAACGTCATTAATCATGTCCACCTGAACCTTTGCAAAACCGGTCCCTAACTAGGCACCGTGCACCTGCATCCCTAGCAGGCATGGAAACACCATCCCCGCCCAGCATCAGCGGGAATGGAACCAACCTGACTCTGAGGATTCACAGCGTGGGCTCCTACATAACAGGAAGACGTGACGGAGGAGGATGTCAAGACGACGGAAGGTGGCCTTCAACTGCTTTGGCAAATCGTTGGACATAGAAGGGAGGACACTGTTGGCATAGTGTCCTTCCGCAGCATTCTCCAGCATACGGCCGACGAGGTGCTCGTATAGCATGGCCAGGTTGGCTATCAATACCGGCGACAAGAAAGAGTAAGGAGCCCTTTATTTGTTCTTGAGAGACAAGGAAGATAAGCGGGTGGGCGGTGAGGTGCTCATTCAGGATCAACAATGTGGGGATTAATCTCCGGTGGCAGACGATCATTTTTGTACAACAAGGAATACATCTGGCGCGTGAGATGAAGAGACGTATCGGGGAGCTGAAACGATCGAAGAGGCGCGCATCGGGAAGACGAAGCGCTATTCATGTGTATAAATACATATCACAGATGGTTCCAACCACAAGCCATTTGTGATACACAACTATCACAGACGGTTCGTATTAATAACCGTTTATCAACTATCACATATGGTTCTAATTAAAAATCAACTGTGATCTCTGTAATTATCATAGACAGTTCGTATTAATAACCGTCTGTGATAGTTGTATATCACAGACGGTACACGGTCACGCTTGAAAACCATTTGTGATAATCATATGTGATGAGACGTCTAGTATAGCTTGTTTTGTAGCAGTTACCCTCTCTCTCGCACTGTCCAGCAATGAGTACCACGAGGCGAAGCCTACCAACGGAGGAGGGTCGACGGGACTGCCGCCGGCGATAGGTTCACCGCCCCTTATAGAGGGAGGCCAGCCCTTATAGAGGGAGGGCGGTGAGGTGGTGAGCCCGGCGGTGGAGGGCGTTGGGCGGCGCCGAAGGAAGGCACGGTGAGACAATGGTGTACTAAATATTAGGTTGGACGGGATGGAGGCTATGAGAGAGAGAGGGGACGGTGGCGTGGCAAGACGATGAGGTCGACGTCAGCCGTCGGTGGGAGAGAAGTGGCGGTGGTAGGCAGAAAATGAGCAGAGCACCGGAGAAGAAAGCAAGGGGGTGGTACGGAGAAGAGAGAAGGAGATGAGAGTACATGAACGTGTAGCGTGATGTACTGTAACTCCTAGAAAACAGTGTCATGCACATCATCATCAATTTCTGTCATATTACTAGCTTTTGCATCAAAATGTACTAGTAATTTGCTAGCAAGCGTTCGGGTGAGCGAGATAGTAGGAATTAATAGGCCTGCCGTACATATATAAAAGCTTTCACTTAACAAAAAAATCTCATGCTAGCCAATATAATTAATGGCATCGATCGGTTCTGGGATGCTCCCGCCGTGTTTTTCAAAATCTGTCATGTGGCGTTGTGCCTTTTCCGACGTGGTGGTAACCACCACCACCCTGAGGGGACAGCGGGATGTATAGATTAATCGAAGTAATTCACAGAGCTCTCCCAGAAAATTCAAAATGTATCACTTAAATTTTTAAAGCATGTTTGGTTGGAGATTGGAAAAAGCTGCTTGGGCCAGACATGCATCCTGGGCGTTCGATTTTGGATGCCTGGGGCCAGGCATGCATCCCAGATGTTCGATTTTGGATGCCTGGGGCCAGGATGTGTTGCCTGGCAGGCATTTGCCTGCGAGGTCTCCAACCAAACAAGCCCTTAGTTTTGTTGGTTTTGGTACCAAAGCTTAGACTGCTCATTTTCATCAACGTTGGCATGCCCACGCTCCACTGTTTTTCCTTCTCGTTTCTGACACTCATCCGTTAGTGGCTAGTCTGTTGTTGCCACTCTGGCCAGTGTCCGTCAATTCCATCTGTTAGGATAATACGAAAGGACCAAAATACCCTTACTATCCCTATCTCCATCTTAAAAACTCT
Organism: Dendrocalamus latiflorus; assembly: GCA_017311315.1. Taxonomy (NCBI): domain Eukaryota; kingdom Viridiplantae; phylum Streptophyta; class Magnoliopsida; order Poales; family Poaceae; genus Dendrocalamus; species Dendrocalamus latiflorus. The sequence goes on from CM029634.1 coordinate 10,824,891, forward strand.
CTTGGAGGCTCGAGGTAGGGGGAAAGTTGTAGATGCAAAGGAGGTTGAGGCTGAGGAGGTTGTAGTCGCCGATGAGGTGGATGTAGTTGCGTTGTAGTCGAGGATGAAGGGGCCGGAGGCACAGCTTGACTCAATAGCTTCACGTCGAATCATCGCAGTGAGCTAACCGATACAATCGTCAACGACAACAAGAAGCAAGGGAAGGGGGCATGACAAGGATGGAGGGTGGTTGGGGCCTGATGGTTGGCGGTGAAGTGGTTTAGGGTGTTATAGCCGTGCCTGACTACCAATGATGGTGGGTAATTGGAAGGCGAGAGGTGGAGGGAATTGCGAGTGGCGGTGGTAGAGGTAACCGCCAACAAGGAGTAAGGGGTAGAATGGCTGTTCTATGTAAATTCTGATAAGCCAAAAATTAAAATTTCCCAAACAAGAATAAGGCTTCGTACCATGTGGCTAATGGTAAAAGTCTTTTTTATCTTTTTTTTCACGGAAAAGTGTTTAAAATTTCAATCATATGTAATCTAAAATAACATTATAGACGGACAAGTAAATAACAATGACCAGCAGTCATGAAACGGACGATTATTTAAATGGAGTGACAAATGTGACATACTAGCAGCTAGCACAGTGCGATTAGCGATTGCTGACGCGCGGCACGTGCCGGTGGGCCTCCCGACGGAACACGCGTACAGCGACGTGCTGAGGTGGGGGCCGAGCGCGGAATTAACAATGGTATACACCCTTCGAGAAATCCCACTGTTACATACGTACGCACACGCACTGTATAACGAGCACTAGTACGATAAATAAAGGGTCCAACAGCATTTAGGCCTTGTCCGGATTAACTTTTAAAAGCTGTTTTTTATGGTATTTAATTTTTAAATAAGGTTTTTTTTAAGACAGATTAACTAGTTAATTATAGAGTACACTATAGTAACCTTATTTATATCAGTTAAACACATAAGTTTCTTTCTCCGTAAGGCTCTCCACAAGTTATTCCTATTTATAAACAAAAACCAAAAGCCATGAGCAAAGCCCAGTATGAACGGACACTAAGCTGTATGCGTTGCCATGCATGCCCAGTGACACCCACGACTAGCTCCCTCACCCGTCGCTGACCCAGTCAAACACGGACCACCTCCTATATGCATGCTGTTAGGGTTGCTAATGGGCTTGGGTCTATTTAGGCTTTTAGATTAGATCAGATTGATCTAACATTATAAATAGACTAGATCGGTCTTGGATCTATTGTTCTTTGGGTCAAATTTGGGTTAGATTGGACTAGGCGGTAGGCCTTGTTTTTGTAATGGATAGTACATTTAGCACTTTTGCAATATCTAGAAGTAGCCCATTGTTTCGAGTTCATAAGAAGCAAGGAACTTCACACCTCCGTTTGTATCGCCTCCACTCGTCGCCAAGCTGCATGTCTCTACTTGCCTCCACCATGTCGCACCTCTACGAAGTCATGGCTACCGGATGTGGAGTGAGGAAGGATGGGCAAGGTTGTCCTGGTGGAGCACAGCGAAGAAGTGAGAGACATTGGAGAGGGTCTACTTGGGCGGCAGGCGGTAAGGCGACACAACCTTGTAAATCTTAAAGGTCACCGTGGTGGGGCTCGATCTTGAGGATGTAGGCGACGGGTTGGTGAACTCGGTGGCGGTGGGGGTGGATCTCATGTGTGAGGGGGAGGGATTTCAGCCAGGGGCACCAGCCCGGTCGTCGCGTGTCGAGCTATGGTGGTGAGGACAGCATGGTGGGCCGTGACACCGCGTTCAGCACTAAGGACACCATTGATAGATACACTCTCCAAGTCGATCTTGTCAGCGCCACCACATAGCTGCGTGTTCGGGACAGGCTCTCGGACAAGATCGCGGCCACCAATGCCCAGCTCAAGGAGATCGTCTGGAACAAAGATAGGTCTAGGCTAAGTCCCTGGCCAGAGTTTAGGCCTAGATCAGACTTAGGATTTGACAATTTAGGCCTAAAATGGATTAAGCTTGTATTATTTAAATTTGGATTTGGACTCGATTTGGATAAGGCCTTACCATTAGCAGCCCTAGGTGTATGCTGCTGCGTGCGTCGCCCCTACCGCCTCCAAGTGTCGGCCTGTACGAGCCCGAGCCCTTAACCCCGTCGCGGCTCTCGATCGGGCGGCCAGACCAGACCCATGCAGGTTAGATCGCCACGAGTGCACAGCTGCGCTCGGCGCGTACAATGCCCTGGCCCTAACCCAGAGAGTCAAACCACGCTGCCTCTCGCGCGCTCTATATAAGCGAGCCCGCTTGCATCCAAGAAGCTCGCACGGATAGGCAGGCATAGCGAGCTAGCTCTCGATCAGCGCTTGCGCGTGTCCAGCGAATTTGAACAGTTTGGTGGCAGTCATGCTGGCCTTTGCGGAGAGCGCGGCCGAGCCGCCGCTGGTGGACAGCTACTACGCGCTGCTCCGCCGCGGCGGCGGCGACGACGACCGGCACGAAGACGCGGGCACCACAGCGCTGCCGACGGTTCAGGGCCTGCTGACCGTGGCGGAGTGCGAGCTCCCGATGATTGACGTCGGCTGTGTTACAAGCGAGGCCGGCGGGGGAGAGGGGGAGAGGGCGGCCTGCGCGGCGGCCATCGCGCGGGCGGCCGAGGAGTGGGGCTTCTTCCAGGTGCGCAACCACGGCGTCAGGCAGGAGCTCCTGGAGGCGATGCGGCGGGAGCAGGCGCGCCTCTTCTGCCTGCCGTTCGAGGCCAAGGCCACGGCCGGCCTGCTCAACGACTCCTACCGCTGGGGCACCCCGACTGCCACGTCGCTCCAGCAGCTCTCCTGGTCCGAGGCCTTCCACGTCCCGCTCGCCGGCATCTCCGGCAACTACTGCAACTATGGCGAGCTCACCACCCTCAGGTACTTGCGTGCGCCTGTGCAGTGTGCACTTCATCTCGCTCGTTACTATATAACCAGTGTCCAGTAGGTAGCTATTACTCGGTCGCCATGTGTGCCTCCCGAGATTCAGATTCTCTTCTCCTGTGAAGTACCGGTGTTTCTCAAGTACCGGGAATAATATCTGAAAGCTTTCCCGTCCCAGAGGGACTAGTAACTAAATAGTAAATACTATATTCCATCGGGTCATATGATTGCGACATTGATTAGTGCGGCGGAATAAGCACCCGGGAAAAAGAAGGGATGGTTTAATTACGGCGATTAAGCTGGCCTAGCTAGCAACATCACCTTTGGAATATTAAGCTGGCCTGATGTGGAAAATGCAATAATTATAGCTTTCTAGTAAGGCGGAGACGCAATTAGTCCATGTACCATGTCTACAACTATATATCAACTATGCATATGGTGGCTGACAATTAGATCATGATTCATGAGTGTGCCCTGTCATGGTGAAAAAAATATTAATACCCTTGAGGTGTGTAGTACAATCTCTGCTAGTTAAACATTCGTATCTACTCTTTTATTTTGTTTTGATCAGGCAAACTAAGAAGCCAAGAACTAGTCTGCGACGTTAGTTATATATTGCTTAGGAAATAGGAAAGCCTTCAGGTCGGCAAAACAGCAGTAGTACAGTATGAGACAAGGTGCTGTGTGTGGACGCTGCAGGGATGTGACGCGGGAGGTGGCGGACGCGATGTCCAAGCTGGCCAAGATGCTGGCGCGCGTGCTGGCCGAGAGCCTGGGCTACGCCGGCGAGCACTTCCCGGAGGGTTGCGACGAGACGACGTGCTTCCTCCGCCTCAACAGGTACCCGCCGTGCCCGTTCTCGCCGGACGCCTTCGGCCTGGTGCCGCACACGGACAGCGACTTCCTCACCGTGCTCTGCCAAGACCAGGTCGGCGGCCTGCAGCTCATGAAGGACTCCCGGTGGGTGGCCGTCAAGCCCATCCCCAACGCCCTCATCGTCAACATTGGAGACCTGTTCCAGGTACACACACGCACGTTAATCAATGGCCGGCTGATCGATCGCCTGTACATCTACCTAACTACACGCATACTGGCCTAGCTATCAACTTTTCTTAATTTGCGCACGAGAAGAAGTTAAGATCCATCATTCACAAAGGTACACAGATGTGCGGCCTGCATGTGTACTCTCCGGTAGCTGGCTGGCCGGCTGTCTGCATATTACAAGTACAGCATCTGTGAACATATTCCGAGTGCTCCAACTCTCTAAAAGTGGACGTTGCCTCGTCATACATAACCGCAACTTGCGTACTTGTGTGCGATGTGCCTGTGTGTACCCCTGTACTGCCGCTAACAAAAAGCCTACGGATTCCACTAAGGGACAGGAAAGCATTGCGCAAAAGCGAGAGACGTGTCCATGATACACACGTGGTACATTTGCAACTTTTGCGAGGGAACCGAGGGGAGGAGATCACAATAGTATATATATATGTAGTACCACTAAACTAGACTAAAGTCTAAAGATATCTGACAAGTCTTTAAAAAAATTAAGGTTATTCGCCAACGTCTAAAATGAGAGACTACATAATCTAGATTACTTAGACAACTAATCGGGAAAATGCGCATTTATGTACGAAGTTATCCTTCTGTTTTTGGAGTATATTTTCTTCAATCACAGTATTGAGTTGAAGGTCGTTTCTTTCCTCTCTTTGATTGCATAACATTGAAGGCATGGAGCAACGACAGATACAAGAGCGTGGAGCACAGAGTGATGGCCAACGCGACGACGGAGAGGTACTCCGTTGCCTACTTCCTTTGCCCGTCGTACGACTCGCGTATCGGCACGTGCAAGGAGCCTTCCCTTTACCGGACGTTCACCTTCGGCGAGTATAGGAGAAGGGTGCAAGAAGACGTCCAGACGGCAGGGAAGAAGATCGGGCTCCCTAATTTTCTCCAATAGATTGTGGTTGCATGGATACGTTTTTTTTTGGCTGTGTCTGATGTTTTATAGCTGTCGTTTATAGCTTTTAATTCTAACATGAGCGCTTGTGCGAACAAACCAAATACCGGTAAGCCACTTCGAAAAGGTTATCCCGATAAACCGCTTCAAAACAGTAACAAAAACTGTTCTGTTTGTTTGTTCGAAAGAAATTACAAGTCATAAGTCATAAATTAAAAAGAAACTGGGCATAAACTTATAATACATGCAAATTAGGTGTTGGTCCATGCCAACGCATGTTACTTTCTGTATACCATCAGCGTACAATCAAGAATGCTGTACATTAATTAGTTTGTTTGTAGCTTAGTTTGGTAGGGTACAAAAAAGTACTAGCTGGAGAGCGTGCACCTAGGAGTAGGATAGGGGTTGATCCAGTCCATGTATGGGGCTCCCTTGTGTGTGCCCTATTGATTGTTTGGCTTGTCCTTTGTTTGCTTATTTTTTTCCTTTGTTAAAACGTGTTGTACGTATGTTCATGAAGAATAACTATTTGTGGATGAAAATTAGTTTGCTCGTTCAAGCAGGGTTCTGATGAATTCGCTATTTATATATATTTCTTTTATTACTTTGAATATAATGGGGCTAATTAGGATTCCTTTTCTCTTTGATATGTTTCTCATTTGAATCTCCATATAAAGGATGTCCTCATTTACTTGCACATATCTATATCTTAATCTATATTAAAGCTGTGTGCAAACAATAGCGTATGAAAGTGCCATGTGATCATATGTATTTTGTTATTCGAATCTGTTCGATCCAACTACTTAAAATCCAATTAAATTTTGCTTAAAGATATATTCCGACCATAACTAGTTATGATTGAGATCATCTTCATGTCTATGATGGACTCTGCACTGACTTACACCATCAGGGTGTCAAAAAGTGTTTGCGCTGACTAGAGTTAGACATGGCTACTCGAGACGTTTCCGACTACAACTCTTCACCGTTATCTTCTGAGACTATGTTTCGTCTTTAGCGGGGTGTTGTTCCTATCTCCGAGCAGGTTACCATTTCAGTTTTTGAGTAGGTCTCTATTTCATTGTTAACTAGGACTCGGTTCCTCATCTAATACTTTTGTTCTCAAGCCTATTTATATCTCCTGTAAGCCTCATGATATGAAATGTGCATAGCACAATTTATTTACACATGTAATAAGCTAAGAGCACTTTGTAACTTCTTGTCCATATAGTGATTTTGCCGATTATATGTCCATGGTTTTTCTCGCAAGAGTTTTTCCACATTAATTTTTTGTCTTGTGCTCTTGATTATTCTTCATTGTTTCATATTTTGACATTCGTTTTGTAAGAAATGGTATCAGAGCTTGGTTCTTCGCTCGATCAATCTAGGGCATACTCATCATGGCGTTAATGAAGTATGATCTTCTGTTGCTGGATCATGGCGCAAGATTTTCTCTCTGGAAGTCAAGATGTGAGTTGTTCTGTCATAGCTCATTTTAGATGATGTGTTATTAGGAATCAACAAGATGCTCGATGCATGGTCGATTGAGGAAAACAAAGGAGAGATCATAAGGCTCTCTCTCAAATTCGTCTTCATCTTTATAATAATGTCCTCTAGGAAGTCATAAAGGAGACCACTGCTGCTGCGTAATGGCTAAAGTTGGAATAGATCTATATGACTAAGGATCTGATCAGCAAGATGCATATAAAGTAGAAGCTTTTCTCACTTAAGTTGGTAGAAGGCGGATAAGTGCAAGATCATCTAACCACATTTAAAAATTTGGTCACCAAACTTGAAGTTATGGAGGTCAAATACGATGATGAAGATTTAGATCTTATTCTACTCTGTTCGCTACTTGTTTCGTTCTATACATTTAGAGACACAATTCTCTACAATCGAGATACTCCTACGCTAAAGGAAGTTTATGAAGCGTTGTATGCCAAAAAAAAGATGAAAAATATGGTTTTGAGTGAGAGCTCAAGTTCACACGTAGAAGGTTTATCCATTCAGGGCAGACTAGTTGAGAGGGCTCTAAGTAGTGATTCCAATGGCAGAAACTTGAGCAGACACAAAGGTTGTTCAAAGTTGAAGACCAAGAAGTCGTGCTGCTACTATAAGAAGGGTAGACATGATATCTTCGAGTGCTGGCAACTCCAAAATAAAAAGAAGAGGAATAATAATTCCAAAAAAGATCAATAAGATGGTGAAACTGAGGCTACCATTATCACAAAAGAAGGTTCTGAAGGGATTCTTGTTGCATTTGCAAGTGATTCCAAAATCAGCGATGAATGGATTCGTGGTTCAGCCTGCACTTTTCATATGAACCGTGACTGGTTCATTACTTATGTGGCTATTTTGAGTGGATCAGTATTAATGGGAGATAATACTTCATGCAAGATTACAAGCATCAATTCCGTTTGGATCAAGATATTTGATGGCACCATTAGAACCCTATCGAAGGTCCGATACATTCCAAAGAGTAAAGTCCATTACCGGTCCTTAAACTTTTTATGCTGTGTCATTCCGGTCCATAGACTTTTAAAGTGTGTCATCCCGGTCCTTAAACTTTCAAAGTGTGGCAATTTCTTTTGAAAGTCTATGGACCGGGATGACACAGCATAAAAAGTTCACTGCTACAACTACATAGGATATTGCCACACTTTGAAAGTTTAAGGACCGGGATGACACACTTTGAAAGTCTATGGACCGGGATGACACAGCATAAAAAGTTTAAGGGCCGGTAATAGACTTTACTCTTAAAAAGAACCTTATCTCGTTGAGTACTCTTGATGCAAAATGGTACTAGTTTTATGAAAGGTGATATGAAGGCAGCAAACCTCTATCATCTTCAAGACACTACCCTAGTCAGAAAGGCTACTGTTGCCTTGACCAAGTTGTCCGATGTTGATCGGACAAGTCTATGGCATATGCATCTTGGGCTGAGTGAAGCTAGTTTAAATGAGTTGTGCAAATAAAGTCTGCTCAATGGTCAAGTCGTCAACCAATTAAAGTTTTGTGAACACTATATCTTTGGTAAATAGAAGATGGTGAGTTTTAGCTCTACAAATCACTTTTTAAATGGCATATTAGATTATTTTCACTCTGATTTGTAGGGTAATTCTCACGTTCCATCTCTTGGAGGAGCCAATTATATGCTGACCATCATTAATGACTACCCTCGAAGAGTTTGGGTATACTTTATTAAGCAAAAGTATGATGTGTTCAAGACATTCAAAGAGTGAAAGCTTATGGTTGAGAAATAGACTAGCAAGCATGTTAAGAAACTCCGAATAGATAATAGCCTAGAATTCTATTCGAGAGAATTCAAAGCCTTATGCCAATCAAAAGGCATTGTAAAACATTATATGGTACCCGACACACCTCAGCAGAACGGTGTGGTCGAGTGCATGAATAGAACCATTATGGAAAAGGTGCGCTGCATGTTGTCCACGCCTGATTTGTCAATAAGTTTTTACGCTGAAGTCGCCTCCACAACATTTCATCTAATCAATCGATTACCGAACACTTCCATCGACAAGAAAATTCTAGTTGATATGTGGTTGGGTTCTTCTGCGGACTACTTGAGCATAAGGATTTTTGGCTGTCATGCTTATGCTCATGATGATAAAGGTAAATTTGAGCCAAGAGCCATTAAGTGCATCTTCCTAGGCTATGAGTTTGGAGTTAAAGGCTATTAGTTGTGGAATCCTGAGACCCAAAAGGTTGTCTTGAGCAGAAGTGTTACTTTCAATGAGTCTACTCTGTTGAAAGGAATTTTGATCAGTTATGCTCCCATTAAGAAGACGTGGTTTACCAGTGTGCAGGTGGGGCACGTGATAGATTTAGGAATCTCACCAGAGGCCATCAAGGAGAATACACAAGATATCCCTGTTCAAGCTCTAACCATTAATCTTTCAACAGGAACTGGTCAGAACCAACAATCCGTTGCAGCATGTTAGGGAAGGAGAAAATTCTGTCCTCCGAAAAGGTTAATTAAAGAAGCCAACATTGTGGCTTATTATTTGAACATGGCAGAAGACATTGAAGGCATTGTTGAGCCTTAAATTTATTCAGAGGCCATCTGCTCTGATGAGTCAGAGAAGTGGTTAACTGCCATGCATGAACAAGTGGAATCTCTCGAGAAGAATTCCACTTGGGAGCTTGTTGAGCTCCTAATTGAAAAGAAATTCATATACTGCAAGTGGATTTACAAAAAGAAAGAAGGCACATCTATGACCAATCAGGTCAGGTACAAGGCAAGGCTCATTGCAAAATGATACAACCAAATTACAGGTATTGCATTTATAGATATTTTCTCCCCCAATCGTGAAACAAAGCTCTAGTCGGACCTTACTCAGTATTGTAGCTATGTCTGATTGTGAGCTTGAGAAACTATTTGTTAAAATCGCGTTCTTACACGAAGAGTTGAAAAAGAAATCTATATGAAGCAGCTGAAAGATTTTGTTGTTTTGAGAAAGGAGAATTTTGTGTGCATATTGAAGAAGTCTCTTATGGGTTGAAGCAATTACCTAAACAATGGTGAGATTTGACTCCTTTATAATCTCTCAAGTTTCAAGAGATCTGACTATGATAGCTGTGATTATTCAAAAACCATCAATAGTTCATCTATCTACCTGCTCCTATTTATTGATATTATGTTGATCGTGGCAAAAGACAAGAATGAAATATTAAAACTAAAGGAATAATTAAGCAGTGAATTCAAGATAAAAGATCTCGGTGCAGCAAAAAAGATTCTTATTATGGAAATCTTCAGAGATCGTCGGTTGTGATGAGGGGATTTGGCCCGATCTTCCGATAAGAATGATAACTATGATTGATTAATATGACGTTAACGATGAGGCTACTTGACCAAAACGACAAAGTTTGTCCTATGAACGCTATACCACACTCTTGTCGTTACCAACCATTTCCAACACAGATGATCTTTCCTGCAGGCAATCGAGAATCAAGCAAAAAAATAAGTGTGATTTGAATTGTGGATGAAAGATAAAGTTTCGTTGAACAATGGAGAGGCTTGAAGTCGCCATAGTTGGTCTAGTCGACGTACACAACTGGTATTTTCTGAACAAAAAGTAATCTAAACAAGCCCAAGGATAACAATGGCAGCCACAAAGGTTATAAGGAGGTGGTGGCTAAGGAGGGGGTCGGCCTAGGGTTTGTGCGCCACCAGGGGCCGCACACAACCAGGGCTCGGATCCCACACTATTACAAGGCCCAAGTGGGCCCAACAGGTGACACAGGTGTAACACCTCAGGAACCACACTACCCCAGGGTGCTACTAAACTACACTTAGGACCTGCTGGATTACAAAGAAAGAATCCGACAGCATCTCCCCAAGAACAAAAGGCTACGCGGAAGCATGACAACACTACATATCATAGGAGATAGTAATCAGCATAAGAACATAAATCGGTGCACTAACATCCTCCATCAGCCTAGTTTTGGTTGCTCAAACCCCACTAAATCCAACCACAATCAAGCATCATTAAGTTACAGTTAAAATAAATCCTCTAACTTGTTATAGCAAAACTCATGAAGACTTGTGTGGCGGTGTGGATCGCTGTGGCTAACGATATACGCAATGACACGAACGGGCCAAAGGACCTGGTGCTGGGGCAGTGGCTGCGGTGGGGTGGAAAGGGGCAGAACAAGTACAACATGGAGCCGTAGATGTACGACTACTGGGACAACATGATGGGGAGTGGGTGAATTGCTTCCGGCATGCGTTTGCGGTGGACACTGTCACCGTGCACAAGCTCAAGGACTACCTCAATGTTGGAGCTAATCTTGTTGTATTGTTATCGTAGTCGGTGTTGAGTACTTGGTGTGTTTGAGTACTGAGAAGTCGTGTGTCGAGTACTTGGTGAGTTCGAGTACTATGTTGTCATTATCGAGTACTTAGTGTATTTGAGTACTGAGAAGTCGTGTGTCGAGTACTTGGTGTGTATGAGTACTCTGTAGTCGTGTCGAGAGTTCAGTGTGTTCAAGTACTCTATAGTCATGTATCGAGTTCATGTCGAAGACCCAGAATTGGAGAGTAGTCGGAAACTCCGGAGTCAGAGACCGGTCATAGCAGTCATAGTCGTAAGTCGAGCTGCGCAATAGTCGTAGCTGCAGTCGGTACTTGGAGAAGTACTATAACAGTCGGCACTCGAAGAAATACTGTAGCAGTCGGTACTCAAAGAAGTACTGTAGCAATCGGTACTTGGAGGAATACTGTAGCAAGTGGTCATAGCTACAGTGGTTGTAGCTACAGTGGTCATAGCAACGGTCGCAACTATAGTGGTTGTAGCTGTATAGTGGTCGATGGTCGGTACTCATAAGCTGCAGTATCTCGGTCGTGCTCGAAGACTGGTAGTACTGTCTGTGTGAGTGGTACTACCGGAGATGCTGATCAATAAGCTGTGGTCAGTGAAGCGGTCGATGAAGCCGTGGTCAAAGATGTGGTCGACAAGCCGTGGTCGAAGGCAATATGGTCAAAGTAGCCTTGGTCGTGAGGTATGATCGAGACACCGTGGTTGACATGGTGAAGGACTCAAAGGATTGTGTGCGGTCCTGGACAGGTCCAGAAAGTAGTTAGTCTGCACTAATTGGTCGTGTCCACTAAATTGAGTGAGTTGGTTGGTGGAACGAGTCGTTTAGGTAGTGCGGGTTATGGGGATTGTGGCCGGAAGAGATGGGTGGTTTTGTTAGTCTGGACACTTGTAATCTGAGTCTATAAATAGAAGAGAAAATAAAAAAAGCCGTAACGGATTGGCATAACGAAAATACTTTTGTATGTCTTAAGTTGATTAGAACTATTCGTATAAGTTTCAATCATCATATAAATACGTTCTATTTTATCCCTGGCCCAACACTCTAGTGGGTGCGTACGCTCAAGTTCTTTAATGCCACCCGGGGCTCAAGCTTTCCAAGATGTACCATGTAGACTTGTGAACTGAAGGTTAGTTCCTGCACGCATGTAGACTTGCGTGGTTTAACTTGGTACCGCTCAAAACGGCTTAGATTTCTGATTTATTTTTCACTATTCAACAATTTCGTTTTTTTTCTGGTTTTTTGGTTTTTTAAAGCTTTTTTGTCGATTCTTTTTTGTGTTCGTTTGTACTGTCCATGATGGGTTAACCTGTTTTTTTTCTATTTTTAAATTTTTTAAATTTAATTATGCCAAATAAGCCACCATCAGCTATAGTACAATTTCAATCAGCTACAATGTTTTTCAGCCATAAGTCACTTAAAAAACTATTTTGAGCATCCCTAACGATGGTCCAGTACGTACTCTTTTTCTTTCTTTCTTTCTTTCCTTTTTTACGGTGAGGTTCAGTACGTACTCGGAGTCGTACGTCAAGAAACTTGAATTGGACGGCACATCGTCACCGTATGATCATATTCATCCAACTCAATTGCGTGATCAACTAAAGTTTATGTAACGCCCCCGTTTCCAGGGGCGCGTACGGACACGACATTTCGCAACTATTCACGCATGAACAGTTATGGAGTGTCGCGCAAGAGTATACCATTGCATGCTTACAACAAAAGTTCATCATATATTTCACATAAGGATTAACATCCAGGTCTTTAACAGCGGGGCGTGCAAGCCCAAAGTATAATTACATTACAAAAGACTTCCAGAATCCGCTTGAGCGCGGCGAAGACCTAAAGCCACGGGTCCTCGTCGACGAAGAAATCCTCAGGGACGTCCTCGACGGGGAATCCTTCACCAGCGTCTTGATCCTCTAAAGAGGGGATTAAGCAAGCCGTGAGCCAAACAACCGGCTCAGCAAGCCCCAAAGGGACTCTATCTTACTACATGCACGGAATTACAAAGGAAAGGAGTATACTTGTTTTATTAACTTTTGGTGGATGCAGTTTTATTTGTAAATATTTTGATAAGACGGACCCAAAACTACTTCTTAAGATCTCAGGAATTTTTCATAAAGAGTTAATTATCCAACCTACTCAAGTTAAGCATTTACAAAACTACTTAAGTTTCGCTGCTGGAATCACCCAAGTGACACAGCTCCATTAACCGGGAGCACAGCGTATTCGAATACCATTTATTTGACTCTGCAGAGTTTGCTCAGCTTTACCCACACGATCCCTTAACTCCCGCTAAAGAGTTAAGAAAGCCAGGTCGTTTCACTGCTCAATTCTTTATATAGGTTCTACCTGGTAGAATCCACTCGGGTCTGGCTCACACACACACACACACACCCACAAGACGAGAAAACAAACGTCCGCTTCGAGTGAACTCTACCGTTGTTAGGCATCCGCAGCACGGACTACCTAACCTCACTGCTTAACCTCCTCCACCGCCACACCGTAGAGTTTCAATCGAGTTGAGCAGCTACTAGACCAGTGTTGACAAGTCAACTCCTGTGGTTGAGTGATCACTGTGACATTTGCTCAGCGTAAGGGTTTCAGTCCTTATATTTTCACATGGTCCGCAACCTCGCCAGGCCCGCGACCCAACCTAGGGTAAGCGGTGGGCGTAGACCGTCTCGCGGTTTCCTACAACACCCTTACCCTAACTTCAACCCTAGGGTAAAAGACGGGCGAAGACCGTCTCGCGGCTCCTCCCCAACCCTTACCCTACCTTGTGCACGCCGGCACTCTCTGCTCTAAGATACGGTGTCCCATACCACCCTACCTTAGAGTCGGGTTTTCCAAATTCTATTGGCCCACAGCCACAGCCTTATTAGTGTAGAGACTTTTGCATGATAATAATAACCTACAATTATCTAGATTAACAGATAATTATTTCTAGGGTTTCAATGGCATGGCTACAAATCAAACATGGCATTTATCGGTGGTAGGTCTAACTATATCACATGTCATTCTAAACATTTTATTTTACTTTAAACTAACATTTCACAACTAGCATAATGCAAATAGCATATTAGCATAATTAAATAATATGTGTTGCAATATGATCAAAGGATTTGGGACTTGCCGTCAATCCGGACGATTTCAGCTAGCTCGAACAATGAAACGCCTGGATCCTGAGCCTGCTCTTGAACTTCCTGAATCTCTGACACTAGCGCAAAACACATAAAATAATTGAATCCAGCTTGAGACTAATCAAGCGAGGCAAAATAAACTAATTAAAAAGGAATAAAATGCATAAATCTCCAAATGGGAATTTTAGGAATTTATCTGGGATGATTCTGTGGGAGAGGAGGCCAAACATGGGTCCAGGATATTATTTGGAGCAAAGTGGTGAAATTTGGGAATTTTTGGTATTTTCTAGAATTTATTAGGATTTTCTGGGATTTTAGAAATTGATAAATCACTGGAAATTAGAATGAACAGTGCTCGGGTCGGCCCAGCGCTACAGCGCGGACTGGCATTGTGCGGCCCGCGCGGCCGAAGGCCAGCGCGACCCACGGCGGCGACGCGCGGCGGTCCGCAGGTGCGCGCGCTCAGGCGACGGGGCAGGCCGGCTCGGCCCACGCCCGCTCGCGCTCACGCGGCTCGGATGGGCGACGCGTGGCTCCGGCGGGTGGTGGAGATGTGGCGGGTGCAGGTGGCTTGGATGAAGACGGGGAGAGATCGAACGGCTGCGGAGTGAGAGGGCGAAGTGAATCGGTACGGTGGAATCGGACGGTCGACGTTATATGCCAACGGGAGGATCGAACAGCGGAGGAGAGGCCACGCCATCATCTTCTTCCTCCAGCCGTGCGCGCGCTGCAGAGGGACGGAGACGGCGGCGTCTTCGCTCTCCGGCCACGGCGAAGGCTCCTGATGGCAAAGGAGGGTACCACCGGGTAGTGCTAGGGCTGGGGAACCCATTTTGGGGACTTGGAGGGTGAGGGAAACAACGGGAGAGCGGGAGGGAGAAGGGAGCGGTTCGGCCATTTGGCGGCGAGGGAGGTCGCCGGCGGCGAGAGAGTTCAAACGGCTGCGGCTACACGATCAGGGGACCGAGGGGCTCACAATGGCGGTGGCGGCGGGAGCTAGGGAGCCGCGAAGAAGTCTGGCCACGGTGAGGGTGGTTCGGCCGGCGGGGTGCTTCGGTGACAGAGCTCCACGGGCGATCACCTGTCCAGGGGAATGCACCAAGATGAATATTACACCGAGGAGAAGCTTTGGGCGAATGTAATTGAGAAATGGAGGGAGGGAGAGGGAGATTGGCTCCGGGGTGTCGCTGGCTCACAGGGCGGCAATGGCGGAGATCGGAGCGGCGGGGCTTCATTCGGCCGCTCTGGAAGGTGGCTGGGAGTGGTAGGAAGCGATTGAGGACAGTGGGGAAGCTCGGGAATCAAAGGAAGCAAGGGGGCAGGGGGAGGGGGCTTTATACCCGCGCGGAGAAGGGGAAGATCCTTCGGGGAGAAGGCAATGGGCGGGTCTCCGGGGTCGACAGGAATGACGGGGCTAGTCAGCGTCTCCTCCGCACAGTGGAAGGGGGGGGGGTGACGCACGGCCCTGTAGCGGTTTAATGGCGAGGAGACGGGAGCAGGTGAGCTTCGCAGGGGCGAAGGCGCGTCCGCGCGCGGGGAGAGGGAGGAGGCGGCGACTGCCAGGTGGGGCCGGAGCTGAGGCGGGGCGACGCGGCACGAGGATGACCATCCGTTCGGACCGAGGCGGTCGGGACAGCGCCGGCGCGGGGAGAAACCAGGGGCGGCGCGGCGCGGGCGCAACGCGCAGCGCTAGCGCGCGTGCGCGGGGAGAAGGCGGGGAGCGGGGAAAGGCGCCAGCGAGAGAGAGGGGGAGGCGCCTGCGGGAGAGGGAGCCGGCCAGCGGGAAAAACGGGAAGGGAGGCGGCGCCAAAGGAGAAGGGGAGGCGCCTGGCCCAGAAGGGAAAGCGGGAAGGCGGGGGACTTTCCAAAAAGGGAAAGTACCCAGAATTCACTCAAAAATCCAGTAAAAAGCACAGAAATTTTTGGTTTTGAAGTTTTGGGGTTTTTCAGTTTAGATACTAAATCAACTTTATTTATATCTCACTCTAGGTTGTATTAAAACTTGAAGTTTTATAGTGTGGTATCTAGCTAAACTATGTAGATTGCCATCCTCACAATTTTCTGATTTTTCCTTTTTTTATAATTAAATTTGATCTTAAAATTTTATAGAGATATACAACATAATCTCTCTTACATCTGATAATTTTTTTTGGAACTTTAAGTGAAAACGAAATTTGATTCGTATTTTCACCTGATATATCACCTACTTCTGAAGCTACGGTTGCTAGAAGGATAATATGGGGAAAAGAACAATTGTATTGGAAATACTTCCAGAAGTTATGTGAGGACATCGAGTGGTGTTCAGTATATGGCATCTACTATGCGTACATTACGCATGAATGTTCATCAATCTTTATAGTTGTAAGCTCAAGTGGATTTTTTTTCTTTTTTTGAGAGGAAGCTCAAGTGGAAGCTGTTCATTTTTGTTGTAACGTAGTGGAATATGGCATGTGGAGACAGTGGAGGTGGAATGGGCTTCTCCAAGAGAGGCTCAATATGTTGTCCTCTAAAATCTCATATTGGGAGTCTTCCTAAAAAAATTGTCCTCTAAATCTTTCCCCTCCTTCAACAGCTCCTCTAAACTTGGATCCCTAAAATTACTATCTAGGCACTGTATATTTGATGGTGATCCACCTCAATTTTAGAGTACCAAAATTATTGGGTGTGTTTTAGAGTATCTGTTGGAGCTTGTTTTTAGCTTTTATACCCAATATTTTAAGATAGGGGGTGAGAAAGAGCATCTCTTGGAGATGCTCTTAGGGGCTGGCGCCCGAGGGCCTCATGGTTCTAAGCGGTTACAATGGTCTGTACGGCCAGATTAAGTAACCATTCCTATTAACTTTTATTTCTAACTTTTATTTAAAGAAACCAAAAGTAAATATAAATATCTTCTCAAGGTGGTTTCTTCATTTCTCTCATTCCCCGTCTTGTTCTGAAGATAAAACAGAGGTCATGAACGCATTGCGCATCCCTACTCCTCTCACTCCCATTCGTGCATGTATCTCTCTCACTTTCCTTACCGCTCGTCATCTTCTTCTAAAAATCATTTCTTTCTATCACTGCTATTCATTTTCAGATAAAATCTATCAATTGCAACTAAAAATTATCAACCACAGTCAATATAAATACTCTAAAATTCTCTAACTTTGTGAAGTAAAATTAGAAAAGAATAGTGATCATGACTTTGAAAGATTCTCGAACATCAGACCATGAAAGATTCTCGGACATCAGATGCAAAAACAATTACCTAAGCGAAGGTGCTACCGTACTTGAGCTAAACCTGCCACGCCGATCTTTACCCTAATGTCCAGATCGATCTCATCTTTTGCTTTTTCATCGGAACTGGGCTTTGTTTCATGAAGTCAGCGGATCCGGTTTCCCGTGCGGCTCAGCTCTAGCAGTAAGTGCGCCAAAACCCCTGAAACGAGTGAGCCCATCGATGTGTGCCTAGGGTCAGAAACTAATGGCGTTAATTTCCACGGTCCTCTTAAAAAAATTGACGTTTCCTCGGTGACTCCTTGCTTCTGAGCAACGCAATGCATGGACTTACAAAACTCCCAAAAGTAGGATCCAAGCATGCGACCAAAACAGTTGACCAACGATAGATTTAGGCATGCTGGTATAGAAATTCTATGGCTTTAGACGTTGATATACATTTTTGTCTTTTGTTAAACATGCAAGACCTCGATGTGCGCTCGTGACTAGAGTTTCATAGCTAAAAGCAGAGGTTTATACTGCCAACTAATTAGCTAGGTTGCATGTCCACAAAGCATTGCCAATCTTGAAGTCTTCCGACACCTCCTCTTACGTTCCTACTTAAGCCAGGTTTACAGTTCGTTTAGCCATGACATGAGCTTAGCACCAACTAATTAGCTAGTGCTACGTGCTTGCCTAACCAAGGCGCCATGAAGAAGCCCTCTCCGTTTTCGCAAGTGTTCCCTTTCCCCACTGTCTATTTCGTTCTCTTCTCTTTCTTCCTCCTCGCGTTCATTTACTTCGTTCTCTTCCCCAACGACTTCTCGCTCCAGTCGGCGTTCGCCTCATGCGGCGGCGTGCCGACGGCAACGACCCACCTTGCTGCCAACAATGTCTACTCGGCGAAGCCGGACTTCCGCCTGCTCCTTGGCGTCATCACCAGGGCGGACATGTACGAGCGGCGCGCGCTCCTTCGCCTCGTGTACGCACTCCAGCCGCCACCTGCCCGCGCCGTCATCGACGTCCGCTTCGTGGTGTGCAACCTCACCAAGGAGGAGGACGCGGCGCTGGTGGCTCTCGAGATCATCGCCCACGGCGACATCATCGTACTCAACTGCACCGAGAACATGAACAACGGCAAGACCCACTCGTACTTCTCCACCGTCCCGCGGCTGCTAGCCGACACGCCTTACGACTACGTCGGCAAGACCGACGACGACACGTACTACCGCCTCGAGGCGCTCGCGGACACGCTCCGGGGCAAGACGCGGCGCGACATGTACTACGGGTTCCTGACGCCGTGCCACCGGCACGACATGGACAAGTGGATGTCCGGGATGGGGTACATCGTGTCGTGGGACGTGGCGGCGTGGATCGCGGCGACGGACGAGCTGCGGAACGACCTGAACGGGCCGGAGGACCGGGTGCTGGGGCGGTGGCTGAGGTGGGGCGGCAAGGGGAAGAACAAGTACGGCGCGGCCCCGCGGATGTACGACTACTGGGACGACGGGACGGGCGAGGAGGTGACCTGCTCGCGGCACGCGCTCGCGGCGGACACCGTCGCTGTGCACAAGCTCAAGGACCGCCTCAAGTGGGCGCGCACGCTCAAGTTCTTTAACGTCACCCGGGGGCTCAAGCCCTCCAAGCTGCTGTACCATGTAGGCTTAGGAATGAGGCCCTGAAGCGTACGTTCTTGGCTTCTTGCATGCATGCAGGATTGCAGATACATGCGTGATATCTTGATCAAAACTATCCCGATGTTTTCGTTTGATATCAAAATGATCAAACTTGTTACTGCAACATTCCTTCGTACACCTATATGATACTTCCTGACAAACTGATCCCGTTATGTAATGAGGGAGGGATTCAGGGTCGTCAATTGAAGTGCCTTAAGTTCGTCGGTGGTTTCTGGTTCATCGTTGAGCTCATCAGAAATGCACGAGGGATTGCATGGCTGAACGCACACCTGAACTCTGAACACACAATAGACTCTTGTCGTATATATATAGTCAGATAGCTGCTATAGCATTTTACGTTGCGTAAGTTCAATGGCTGTGTGATGTGTGACTTACAAATATTATATATCGTATTGTGTTGCCGTTACTATTAGCAAAGATACTAGCTTGCGAAGTTCACAAATCTCCAAAGTCGCATTGGTTTGTTTGTTACGCAAGGTGCCATTGGTTCGTTGAAACCATCGGTTTGAATGCTGGCAAAATAGAACTAGCTTACTCCTGGCTCAAGCAACACATGGGAAGAGAACAGATGGATGAAGCCAACTCTCCATGTATGCATGTGGTAAATGTACTGAATTGCTGGGTAAATAGTGAGACTAATGTGATCATCCAAAGGCCAATATTTTCCAAACCGATTTGCTATTGCTAAGTCGCCTAAGTTTTCTTAAGTCTAAGTTAATTTTTATAGCCATTGGATTTGTATAGAGATTGATGTATCATATAATTGGATATTGATTCAATAGATTAAAAAAAATATGATTTATACTTAAGAAAATTTAGTCACATTACAAATAGACAAGCCATTTTCCAAATCAAACGAGAGGCACAAATACAAGCGCAGAGGCATGCATTTTTGGCCACACAGATTCCAAATTGCCGAAGATACTACTTTTGATAACAGAGTTACTAATGACAGTTTACTGTGAAATTAACGTTTCCATTCGCATTCATGCATGCATGCTTTGCTGTAAACGTTGACTCCAGCAGGTCACGTTCCCCCCAAGATCCGACCTCGCATGTCGCGCCCCCGTTTCCACGGACCCCGCCTCGCCCTCGCCGACCTTTACGCAAAGTGTCGCCGTTACCGTACATGCCAAGCTCCCCACCGCATCTCTCACATGAAGCTTCACGCGCCAGCAATAGCACCGGCGACACGTCTACACCTTAGCATCGTATCAATGACCACCCACTTGCATGCACGCTTCATGCCACACAAAACTTCTTGAACCAAAGACCGGAGCCGATCAGGCGGCGATCTATACATCGAAGCAGCTCTGCAACAGCAACTCCATCTCTTCCTTGAGATGCCGCCGCAGCCGCCGCCGAGTAATTTTCTCAGGTCCATGAACAACGCTAAGCATGGAGATCAGCTGAAACTCCAAGCCGCCATGAAGAAGCACGCCTTCCCCAAGCTGTCAACCTCCAGCAAAGCGCTGGTCCTGATGCCTCTCCTGCTCCTGACGTTCATCTACCTCTACGTCTACCCCAAGGAGTTCGAGCTGCAGGCGCTCATGAGCTCGTGCAGCCCGCCTCCGGGTACGTACAAGGTGGCGCGCCTCGCCGGTGAGCCGGCCGTGTCCCGGAAGCCCGACTTCCGCCTCCTCATCGGCGTGCTCACCCGCGCCGACCTCTACGAGCGCCGGCACCTCCTCCGCATGGTGTACGACCTCCAGATCGCGAACTCCAGCCTCACCGCGCACGTCGACGTCCGGTTCGTCTTCTGCCGGCTGTACAAGGACGACCAGCGCGTGCTCGTACCGCTCGAGATCCTCCGCCACGACGACGTCATCATCCTCGACGGCTGCGAGGAGAACCTCAACGGGGGCAAGACCTACACCTTCTTCTCCACGGTGGCCGAGCTCTACAACGACGACCCGTACGACTACGTGATGAAGGCCGACGACGACATCTTCATCCGGCTGCCGCAGCTGGTGGAGTCGCTGCGCGCGATGCCGCGGGAGGACATGTACTACGGCGCCACCATCCCGTGCGACAGCATGGACCCGTTCCGGGACTACATGTCCGGCATGGGCTACGTGCTGTCGTGGGACCTCGTCGAGTGGGTGGCGACGTCCGACGTGCCGCGCAACCGCACGGTCGGGCCGGAGGACATGATGACCGGGCAGTGGCTGAAGGTGGGAGGCAAGGGGAAGAACCGGTTCAACGCCAAGCCGGCCATGTACGACTACCCGCTCCCGATGCCGGTGGACAAGTGCTCGCACGAGTTCGTGCCGGGCACCATCGCCGTGCACCGGCTCAAGGATAACCCGCGGTGGGCCGAGGCGCTCAAGTACTTCAACTTCACCGCGGGGCTCAAGCCTTCCATATTCTACAAGATTGACTAGGGATCGATGAGTCATATATGTTGATGGTTAATTTTGGGGATTTTATACATGAAACGAGGTTTCTTTGTATTTCTCGTCGTTTTGGAGGGGCTTTACTTTTGTTTTACACTCGGTTGGTATTGAACAATTACATTAAGCATATGAATGGTAAGCACGAATTGAAGATATTATAGAATTTCCTTAAACTGTATAGCTAAATTGTCGGTTGGGCTTAAAAGCTCATGTCTTATGGCTGAAAACATTGTAGCTGGCTGAAAAAAACACTGTAGCTGACAGATGCTTATTTAGCATAATTAAATTTAAAAAAATTTAAAAATACAAAAAATATGTTAGCCCAATATGTATAGTACAAACGAATACGGGAAAAAAAAGAACCGGCAAAAAAGCTCAACAAAAAGCCAAAAGTTCAGAAAAAGACAAAATTTATGAATAGTGAAAAATAAGCCAGAAACCAGAAGCTCAAGCCGAACCGATCAGGGCTATATCAAGATTTAAAGGATTTTCCTTGGTCACGCCATTGTTAAGGCGGGAAATATTTTTTTACCACTCCAAGCGACATCCTTTTAAAAGTGCTCATAATGATATTCCTTCATCTTCTTAAATCCCTCCTCCCCATAGCCTACATCACCCCCTTTGTTTCTTTTATCATCCATCATCGCTCATGCCATGACTCAAAAGCCAATGTGTTGTCACCCTCTTCACAACTATGTTTTATCGTTATTGATACTCATGCCACAATACTAAGCTGGCGCTAGCACAACCATGAACCGCCTCCTCGAGCCACCGCCCTGTTGCAACCATGTGTTACATCTCAATACTCATGTTGTCGCCCTAAGCAATCCCCGCCAAGGGATCATGTTGTCAATTGCTCAAGACAGGGGAGTGCTCACCCTAATCACTCGTGCTTGTCTCTGTGATCACTGGCTTCTTTCTCCCTTTCCTAACACCTACGGACCTACCTCATGAAATTTCTCAATCATAAATATTCCTTATTTCCCCCTATTTTTTTAAGAAGGGTTACACCTTACGTGGCCATTTCCTTTGGCTCAAGCCCATTCATTTGCCAGACTGGGAGGGAAAAAAAATCTTATTTTCCATCTTTACAATGGTACAATATGAATTACGGCCCATTTGGATTGTGATGATTTTTCTATATTCCTATGCGATTGAACTATTTTTGGTCAAATTCCTAGGAATTTCCAGTGAAATAATCTAAAAATCATAAATGGTAAATATGCAATTTTCCCTCTGCCCAACTCCAAACCGTCCAATCAGGCGGTAGAAACACCATCGTGCCGTTTAGCCAACGGTGGATGCATCATGTCCACCAAAATCCTTCTCTCTTCTCCAAAACGGCAAACCCCTCTCTCTAGCCCGCCGCAACGCGGATTCCGGCGATGCCGCCTTTCCATGTCGCTGTGCCGACGTCTGGGTAGAGCCGCTCGAAGCTGACACCCAAGGAGAGCTACGTCTTACCTGCGATGGCCGAGATGCCGTCCTTCTCCACCGGCACTTCGCCGCAGAAGCAGCGCCGAAGGTTCGGTACCAACTCTTATCATCTAGTACCCTTGCCCCCTCTGTCTTGTTCAGTCCGTATTCATGCTTTTGAGAGAGATTTGAGCTTATGGTTTTGTTGGTTCGAGCAGGAGAAAGTAGTTGATCAGGCAGTAGAGGAAATTGCGGCAGGTCTGCTCACTAGTGTTTCATGCATTTTGAAACTATTTTGGCTAATTGCTTCTGATATCGTTGTTGATGGTGTAGTGGAAAAGCAGCTTGTCGAGGAAGTGAGGAAGAACGACACTTTGATCGTCATCAGGAAGACCGGGAGTGGCAAAACGACTCGCGAGTTTTACGCAAATGAGTTTTTTTCTCTCCATAAGATGGTGTCTATTTAGATCGTATAACTATTTAAAGCCTACTGTTTTGTGACACTATTGATCAATAAGAAGAGTGGCTAGTGGTCTGATGTCAGTGTTGTACTGCTATGGTCATAATAAGTCGGTTCAGTTGGTGGTATCTTCATGTGTATTTGGAAACAATTGCTTTTAAGTGGTTAATAGTAGATAAAAGAAACAGACAAGAAGTCTTTATAATTTTGTTGTTGTAGCTCACAATGTGTACTGAAATACCATTGGCTACTTGCTTTGTGGAGAGGAGACGTTCCTAATGAAATGACTGCGTCTGCTTGGTAGTACATGTGAGGGAACGTCAGCATGCTTTGGCAGCAACCAAAAGAAACTCAAATGCTTTTTGGGGTATTGTTGCCGTGTTGGGAACGCGAATCCTGGCCCAGATTCCGGCCCATTCCCAGGGGTCGAAAACCACAGGGTGGGCTTCCCCGATCCAGATGATGAAAAAGGCATCTGGAAGCCCATATTATGGGGATTTCGTGGTCCGGTCCACGCCGTTTCCACGGGGAATACATCCTCATGTGTCCTGGTCGGGATCTTTTCCTCGTCGCCTCTGCCCCTCATCTCAGTCTCGCTCTCGATCAGCCGCCTCCGCCCCCATCTTGTTCCCGACGGCCACCTCCATTCGCATGCCTCCTCCTCCCACTCGCCGGTGAAGTCCTCTTCTTCCTCTCCTCCTCCTCTCACTATTGTTCCATTAGCTGAGTTGGGTCGGTGGGGGGAGGGAGGACACCTGAGGCATGGCTAGGGTTTGAGGTTTCCTTTCTACCAGGGTGCAAATCTTGTTAGCTAATCTAGTTAATTTTGCATGTCAGTTAGCTATTTTAGTATGCATGTCAGTTAGCATTTTTAGTATGCATGTCAGTTAGCGTTTCCAGGGAGTTAATTGCCCGCTCACAATGCGTCATGAATTGGCGTTTTTAGTCTGCATGACTGCATATCTTCATATCTGCATGTTAGTGTTCAGTTTCTATTGTTTATTTGCTATATAAAGGAGGAAGAAAACCTGGAAAAGGTAACGTTCTGCAGTGCCAAAACAGCTTGTGTTCTTGTATTCTTGAGTATACATTTTTCTTGTGTTCTTGAGTATACACTGCTACTTATCTGAAAACACATCAAGCAAACATCGGCATTAGTAGGCGTTCAGCCAACAATTGGTATCAGAGCACCGTTCAGGACCCTGGTGGCCATGTCAGCTCCGGTGGGACGAGGGTCGATCACTCCTCCGCGGCGGGATCGCCTTCGGTCGCCATCACGTGGTCCTCGCCGTCCGCGACAACAGCATGGTCGGGAGCGCGAGGTCGTCATCGAGCGCGTGGTCAAGGAAGCGTCGGCGTCGGTACAATATCCGATGCTGACCAAGACCAACTACCCGGAGTGGGCGATGCTCATGCGCATCAACCTGCAGGCGCAAGGCTTGTGGGGAGCCATCGAACCCGGCGGCGCAGAGTACAACGTGGATCGTCTGGCGTTAGCAGCGATTGCTCGAGCTGTCCCGTCGGAGATGCTGGCTTCGATCGGCAACAAGGACTCCGCGCAGGAGGCGTGGGATGCTGTCAAGATCATGCGGATGGGCGTCGAGCGTGTGCGCGAGGCGAACGCGCAGAAACTCCGACGCGACTTCAACAATATTGCATTCAAGGAAGGGGAGGCCATCGATGACTTCTCGATGCGAATCACGGGCCTCACCAATAATCTGCGACTCATCGGCGACCACATCACCGAAGGCGAGGTCGTGCGCAAGATGCTGCAGGTGGTCCCTGATAAGTTAATGCAGGTCGCAATCTCCATCGAGACGCTGCTCAACATCAACGACTTGTCCATCGAGGAGGTCACGGGCCGTCTTCGGTCCGTGGAGCAACGGCTCGACGCGCGGGCAGCGGCTGTAGAACTGGGCTCCCGGCTGCTTCTCTCGTCAAAGGAGGAGGACCTCATACGTCGCCTACGCAAGCGCGACAAGGAGGGTGCGTGCGTCGGAAGCGCTGGCGCCAGCAGAAGTGGTACGAACGGCGGCTCGGTCCCGCCACGGCGCGGCGCGCAGCCACCCAAGCGCGGTACCGACGACGCACGCAAGGGCGGTGACGGCAAGGTCATCGACAAGAATACGTGCAAGTACTGCGGGAAAACTGGGCATTGGGCCCGGGAATGCCGGAAGAAGAAGAGAGACGAGGCGGCGGCCGCAGCGCTGCTGGTGGAGGAGGGCGGTGACGACGAGCCGTCCCTGTTGATGGCCCAGGTGGCCTCTATTTCACCGGTGCCCGCGCGCCTCGCAGAGCGCGCCGCACCTGTGCACGTCGACGGACGTGTCTTCCTCAACGAAGAACGCGCGACGGTGCAGTTGGGTGACACCGACAACCACACCGGCAGCCAGGACGACGGCCTGTGGTACCTCGACACGGGCGCGTCGAACCATATGACGGGAAACGGCGCGGCCTTCTCCGAGCTGAACCGCGACATCACGGGCACGGTAAAGTTCGGTGATGGATCAATGGTGGACATTCTCGGGCGCGGCACGATCATGTTCGCGGCACGGGGTGGACGCCATCGTATGCTGTCGGACGTGTACTTCATCCCACGTCTGCGCAGCAACATCATCAGCTTGGGACAACTTGACGAGGTCGGGTGCCAAGTGTTGATTGAGGATGGCGTACTGCGAGTGCGCGATCCGAGGAGGGAGCTTCTCGCCAAGGTACGGCGATCGGCGAATCGACTGTACAAGATCTCCCTCACGCTCGCTCGACCGATCTCGCTCCTAGCGCACGCGAATGACGATGCGTGGCGCTGGCATGAGCGGTTCGGCCACCTGAGCTTCGAGGGGTTGAAGAAACTTGGGCGTGGTGGCATGGTGCGTGGGCTTCCGCTGCTGGATCATGTCGATCAGCTCTGCGACGCGTGCCTCGTTGGCAAGCAACGGCGCACGCCGTTCCCTGTCGAGGCCAACTACCGCGCCAAGGGACGTCTGGACCTCGTACATGGAGATTTGTGCGGGCCTGTCACGCCAGCGACGCACGGCGGCAAGCGCTACTTCCTCCTCCTTGTTGACGATGCTAGCCGCTATATGTGGTTGGTGCTGTTGTCAAGCAAGGACGAGGCGGCCGACGCGATCAAGAAGTTCCAAGCCGGCGTCGAGGTGGAGACCGGCAGGAAACTCCGTGCGCTACGCACGGACCGAGGAGGCGAGTTCACGGCGGTGACCTTCGGCGAATATTGTGCGGAGAAGGGCATTCACCGGCAGCTCACGACACCGTACTCGCCGCAACAAAACGGGGTCGTGGAGCGCCGGAATCAAACAGTGATGGCCATGGCGCGCTGTCTCCTCAAGGCGAAGCATATGCCGAGCACCTTTTGGGGGGAGGCGGTGAGCACAGCTGTGTTCATCTTGAACCGTTCGCCGACGAAGAGCGTCACCGGGATGACGCCTTATGAAGCTTGGCATGGCAAGAAACCGACTGTGCATTTCATGCGCACGTTCGGTTGTCTCGCTCACGTCAAGGTTACACGCCCGCACGCCGCGAAGCTCGATGACCGAAGCGTGAAGATGGTTTTCGTCGGGTACGAGCCGGGCTCTAAAGGCTACCGGGTGTACGATCCGGTGGGCGGGCGGCTTCATGTGACCCGCGACGTGGTGTTCGACGAGACCAAAGGGTGGAATTGGGAGGCGAACGGCGACGCCAGCCCTGAGACGTTCACCGTGGAGTACACGGTCAGCGGCGTCTTGGGCGGCGGCGAGCCGAATGCTCCTGTATCCCCTACGGTCCCGTCCCTGGAGGAAGGTGAGGAAGCTATGGCGTCACCCCGAACGCCCATGAACGCCACCCACGACACCTGTGGTGCTCAAGTCGAGCACTGCACTCCACTGTCGCACATCCCGTCGGGGCTCGACCATAGTGACAATGGCGCGCCGCAGCGTTTCCGCATGGTGGACAATTGCATCAACACTGCTGAGCCACGCGTACAGGACCCCGACGAGTGGCTCCTCGTTGCGACCGAGGAGCCCACCTCCTACGACGAGGCAGCCACCAATCCGGCGTGGCGCGCCGCAATGGAAGAGGAGATGGTGGCCATTGAGGACAATGGCACGTGGGAGCGGTGGACCTCCCGGCCGGACACCGCCCGATTGGCCTCAAATGGGTGTTCAAGCTCAAGAAGGATGCACAAGGGGCTGTGGTTCGGCACAAGGCGCGGCTGGTGGCTAAGGGGTACGTACAACGCGCTGGTGTGGACTTCGATGAGGTGTTTGCACCAGTGGCGCGGCTCGATTCTGTACGCGCACTGGCAGCGGTGGCAGCGCACGAGGGCTGGGCGCTCCACCATCTCGACGTCAAGTCCGCGTTTCTGAACGGCGACCTCACGGAGGAGGTTTACGTCGCTCAACCACCGGGATTCGCGATCGTCGGGCGTGAGCGGCAAGTACTGCGGCTGCGCAAAGCACTGTACGGCCTACGTCAGGCTCCGCGAGCATGGAACGCCAAGCTCGACCGCACGCTGGTGGCGCTTGGGTTCACGCGCTGCGAGGAAGAACACGGTGTGTACACTCGCGGCATAGGGAACAGGCGTCTACTATTGGGCGTGTACGTCGACGACTTAATTCTCACCGGTGCCGACCCGGGTGAGATCGATCAGTTCAAGAAAGAGATGCAGCGCTCATTCAAGATGAGCGACCTCGGGCACTTGAGCTACTACCTCGGGATCGAGATTAAGCAGCTACCCGGGAAGATCACATTGTGTCAGGCGGCGTACGTGCTGCTGGACAAAGCGGGCATGGCTGGCTGCAATGCTGTTCAAGTTCCCATGGAATCGCGCTTGAAGTTAAGTAAGAAGAGCTCCAACCCTCCTGTTGATTCGACATTTTACCGTAGTATTGTTGGAGGCCTTCGTTACTTGGTCCACACCCGGCCGGACATCAGCTTTGCCGTCGGGTACGTCAGCCGGTTCATGGAGAAACCGACAACGGAGCACCTGAGCGCTGTCAAGCACCTACTGCGCTATGTTGCGGGTACAATTCACTTCGGCCTTAGTTACTCCAGCGGCTCCGGCGACATCAAGCTCCAGGGGTTCAGCGACGCGGACATGGCGGGAGATTTGGACGATCGCAAGAGCACTTCTGGCGTGCTGTTCTGCATCGGTCAGGCACCTGTGACATGGCAATCCCAGAAGCAATCGGTGGTCGCGTTGTCCAGTTGCGAGGCTGAGTACATCGCAGCGTCATCTGCGGCATGCCAAGGGCTTTGGCTTGGTCGTCTGCTCGGCAGATTCTACGGGCAAGCTCCGGGCATCGTTACCATCCACGTCGACAACCAGTCGGCAATACAACTCTGCAAGAATCCGGTCTTTCATGGCCGGAGCAAGCACATTGAGACGCGCTTTGACTTCATCCGAGAGTGCGTCGAGGGTGGCCAAGTTGCCATCCAGAAGATCCACACCGACGATTAGCTGGCAGATATATTGACAAAAGCACTTGGCAGGGTGAGATTTCTGCACCTGCGCTCGAAGCTCGGCGTCGTCGACATCAACATCAACTAGATTAGGTGGAGTAATGTTAGCTAATCTAGTTAATTTTGCATGTCAGTTATCTATTTTAGTATGCATGTCAGTTAGCATTTTTAGTATGCATGTCAGTTAGCGTTTCCAGGGAGTTAATTGCCCGCTCACAATGCGTCATGAATTGGCGTTTTTAGTCTGCATGACTGCGTATCTTCATATCTGCATGTTAGTGTTCAGTTTCTATTGTTTATTTGCTATATAAAGGAGGAAGAAAACCTGGAAAAGGTAACGTTCTGCAGTGCCAAAACAGCTTGTGTTCTTGTATTCTTGAGTATACATTTTTCTTGTGTTCTTGAGTATACACTGCTACTTATCTGAAAACACATCAAGCAAACATCGGCATTAGTAGGCATTCAGCCAACAAATCTTACCACTCATCTTCTCTGTTTGGTTTTGTTTTTTGAGTTTTGGCATGAATCAGTATTGAGATCTGATAACAATACAACCAGATCTGATGCTATGCAATAAGAAGTTGACATCTCAGTTGACTGCATGCAGTTTGAAGTGTATGTGACTAAGTAGTAGTAATAGCAGCTTAGTCAATCTCAGCTGGATGTAGTACTAAGCATAGCCTCAATGGTCACTCCTATCTCTACGATTTAAAACAGAGTTAAAAAGCTAAAATATGGTAGCTCTCAGACTTTACTAAATCTCAATGGTCAAAACAGGTGATGACGTTTCAAGCAAAATGTCAACTGCTGCTTGCCACACTCATTCTTTTTACCTCTCCAGTGTTCATCTTTACAGAAAAAAAAGGTCAGGCTGATATCAAAAAGGTCTATAGTCTAACTACTGTTCGGCCATTAGTTTAAACTTCCTATTGGAGCTATACATTTGAGCCCTCCTGGATTATCTTCGGCATTATAAATGGTTTTGTTTAAAAAACAAAGGTAATTTCAGGCCTACTACTGTTATATCACTTGCTTATCATGCTAGAATTGGTATCTGCAACATGCTAGTTTCTAATGTTCCCTTGGCAAAGAATCCTTCTATGGAAACAGCATAGCCATATGGAAAATAAACTGTGCAGCATTTAGTATCTATCAATCAGACTAACCTTTTCAGTGAACAACATAACAGTCTAATTATGAGGACTAGAACAGACAATTGTAAATATAATGGTTCTTGCTGATTGAATTATTGCATATAGCTGTATCTTAATTGATCCAGTACTTCATGATATTTATTCAAGGAGGGATTAGGTGATATATAAATGATTGTTTTTTGTGATTAGGTGATATATCAATGATTGTTTTTTGTGCATACTATTTCTCTATATATTTCTCTGCATTCATGCTTCTGCTGAGACCATATGCATTTCAACATATGCCTTTCAGGTAATGGTTTTACTTCAAACAATAATCCTACAAAAGCACCTTCTCCCATTGAAGTACTTGAATTATCATTTGATGAACTGAAAGAAAAGACAGATGGTTTTGGGTCAAAGGCTTTGGTTGGTGAGGGTTCATATGGAAGGGTATATTATGCTGTTCTAGAGAATGGGAAACATGTGGCTGTGAAAAAGCTTGATACTTCCGCAGATCCTGAGCCTTACAATGAATTTCTAGCACGGGTATGGTTTCCTACTATATAGCTATATGCAAATGTTATGTTCTTACTAACTTCAATTAAGTAATTTTACAATTTATCGACGCATATTATTGACCAATTATTATTGGCCCTTTCCTGTTATTTGGATATAAGTCTCCGTTGTCTCAAGATTAAAACATGTAAATTTTGTGGACATGCCTGGGTACTGTCTGGAAGGAAATAAACGTCTACTGGCCTATGAATTTGCCACAATGGGCTCTCTACATGATATTTTGCATGGTATTTATTTCACAAACACATCATGAGTTAGCATAAAGCTAATTCATGCATTTTCTTTCCATGCACCTTGTGATCGAAACTATTCATATACGACAGCGTGTAAATCCTTTTTGCACCTTTTGTTCGTTCAACAGGAAGAAAGGGTGTTGCAGGTGCACAACCTGGCTCAGCACTTGACTGGATGCAAAGGATCAAAATTGCTGTTGATGCTGCAAAAGGACTTGAGTATCTTCATCAGAAGGTCCAGCCGTCTATAGTCCATCGAGACGTACGGTCTAGCAATGTTGTTTTATTTGAGGACTACAAAGCGAATTACAGACTTCAATTTTTCAAACCAATCTCCAGATATGGCTGCTCATCTACATTCTACATTAGACCATAAGTGAATTTGGTCAAAAAAGTAATTTTACTTGAGTTATAAAGACACATTCGGAACTTAGCCAAAAGAGAAAGTTTGATTACGACGGATTACGAGAGTCGATTGGAATTCCTAAATTCCTCTGTTCGAAACCGGTGTGTCCTTGCAACTCAAGCAAAATTACCTTTTTTTTTTTACCATATTCACTTTTGGTCAAATTAGATCGAAAAGACTTTGTTTTCGATCTTCATTTGTCTACGACCACTCTTTCTCAATTAAGTTATTTTCACTTGAAGTTGGAGGGCTAGATGATGATGATATAACAATCCTGTACGATACTCATTACATGGGATCGTACCAGGATCTTTGGCCAAGCCAATTTGCCAAGTTTTTCTTCATGTTACGTTTGGTTCTCCAGGCAACTTCAAGACAGAGAAAATCTCTTTTGATGTAGTCGATTTTGACACATCATATAATACCATACTCGAATGACCCACTCTGGCATGTTTCTTAATTGTTGCTCACTATGCATATCAATGTCTTAAGATGCTAGGTCCTAAAGAAGTAATCACAGTGAAAGTGCCAATACGAAGGTTTGTTGGCTGGCAAACGAGCAGTGAAAGTGCTTGGGATTCGTCGACTACTCGTGAGAGGAGAGTCTCAACTAGTCATGAATCAGGTTGGAAAAGAGTATCAATGCTTTAATTTGACCATGTCTCAGTACTTGTCAGAAGTCAAAAAATTTGAGAAGTATTTTTTGGTTTCGAGATACAATATATCCCTCGAAAGGATAATTTTCTCCGTGACCAGTTGGCTCAAATAGCTTCTTCCTAATTGCAAGTACCAATAGGAGTCTTTTTGGAACAACTCCAGAAGTCATCTATGGTCGAAACACCAGAAAAAACTCCTAATGAGGCAGCCCCTCTAGAGTACGAGAATTGTGTCGGCGTCATCCTTGTCAACTTAGGTGAGTTAAGAAAGAGTGTCACCAATATCTTATATTTCTCTGGTAAGGCCCTAAGCATCTTTCTCATAATATCAACATCGGTTAGTATAGTCTCTAGGCCTTTGAGCTTATTTACAATGTTATTGAGGCGTGAATAAATTTTATTTATATTCTCATGAGACAACATTGTGAATGTTTCACATTTGATTCGAAACATATACAATTTGGCTTCTTTAATCGTGGATGTTCTCTCATGGATTTTTGAGAGGGTGGTCCAAATATCATGAGTGGTTTCTAAATTTCTCACTCTATTAAACTCTTTCACGTTTAAAGCACAAAATAGAGCATTCATAGCTTGAGAATCTAAATGAGTGTTACGTCTCTCTTGTTCCATGGGATGTAGTGGATCAAGAAGCATGACATAACCCTCATTTATAATTTTTCTATATACTTGGACTCATGGCCTTAAGATAAATAGACATTTTAATTTTTCAATAAGAATAATTTGAGCCATCGAAAAGAGATGCCTTCTCTATAGCAATCCCCTCACTAGCTATCATTTTCTCTCTAGACGGTTAAGTCTAACTCAATGAGAGATTAAGCTCTGATACCACTTGTAGGATCAAGGATAACCAACTAGAGGAGGTGAATAGGAGGTTATAAAAATTCTTGCCTTCTAAAACAATTACCACAATTTAGTCTAGCAAGATTTTTAAAGCAATTCAAATCTACACAATACTAGTATGTCTAAGGCCCTACAAGCACAAGTCTCTACAAGAATATCTCTAACATAAATAAATATAACAATCACAATATGCTAGAAATACAAGGGCAGAATGAAGAGATAAAGAAATAACCAATTGACACATGAAGTTTTACCATAGTGTTTAAAAACTTGCTAGTTTCCCCTAATCCACGTTGAGGAAAGCCAAGCAACTTGGACTGGCTCTACGAATTAAGTCTCAGCTCCTCAATCTACTAGTGGTTGTCCTTCCTCCGCTTCAGAGATGGTAGACACCAAACCACTTACAAGTCGACGCTGGGCTTCTTCACAACCTTCTTGAAGAAATCACTGCGCAAGCTCCTGCTAAACCGTCTAGGTGCTAGCAAGTACAAAGAGTAATAAATCACAGCTTCACTTAACGGTGATCGAGTGCTAAAAGGATCAATCTAAGATGTATAAACTTAATTTTAGCTCAACCACCTCAAATGAATGCACAATGTGAAATTGAGGTGTGGAGTAAATGATCAATACTCAAGGATGTTCAATGGAATCTCTTTACTCTGTTCTTGAGCAGGTGGGGGAGTATTTGTACCCTACCAATCAAAACTAGCCATTACAGGTCAATCCCTGAAAAATCAGGGCGAGCGGAAATACCGCTGTTCATCGGCCAGTACTGCCGTACATGTTCTGACACAACTTTAATAGCTATTTCAGAGTTTGTGAACTAGCCATTGAAAGTTGGTATGGTACTACCGCCATTGCAATCGCAGTAGTTCCGATATTCGAAAGTTCCAAAATTTTGGCACGGTACTTCCATTTGCTTGAAGGCCAAAAGTTGGTGCTCTCTGGAAAAACGTACCATCTAGATTTTTAGAGCTTCCGTGATCCGGAAGTACCGTTCAAAGGTTGCGGTACTACTGATCTGCGGTAGTTCCGCCGTTGAAACTTCGGTACTTTCATTTTTTTGGAGAGACAAAGTCATTCTAAGGTGGTGATCGGTTTGGCTGAAAAGCTCATGACTTATGGCTGAAAACACTGTAGTTGGCTGAAAAAAGCAATGTAGCTGACAGAGGCTTATTTAGCATAATTAAATTTAAATTTTTTTGAAAATATAAAAATATGTTAGCCCATTACGTATAATACAAACAAATACGGGGAAAAAAGAACCGGCAAAAAAGTTCAATAAAAAGTCAAAAGTTCAGAAAAAGGCGAAACTTATGAATAGTGAAAAATAAGCCAGAAGCCAGAAGCCGAAGCCGAGTTGATCAGTGCCTAAGGGTGCTCTCTGGAAAAAACATATCGCTCATTTTGATGGAAATTTTGGAAAGTAGAAATACCACTGTTTACACTCCAGTACTTTCGATTATCCAAACAGAGCACAAATTAGCTATCAATTTTAGTTTTAAGTAAATGCATGATCTTAAATTGATCCAAATAGCACAAGAATATACTATCAAGTTACTAGCCATAATCTCTCTTAATAGTACGATATTTATTTTATAATCCGGTCTTCCACCCTTTCTCCTAAGATCGATAAAAGCAAAAAGGGATCTCAGTCTACCTATACCTTTGTCTTGAGCCATATTAATCTTAATGTTGACCCTAAGCATGCATCTCACAATCATTTTAGGGACTAAACCTTTTAAACACTCAGTAAATATGTTAGTCACATATTCACATAATGTCATTAATTATCAAAAGTCATTTTTAGGGGTCTAGATGCTTTCAACTGCACGGCCATGGATGTTCTCTGGTTAGAGGAGTTGCGGGGGGGGGGGGGGGGAACCAGCAACGAATTGATGCAGTGAGGAGCTCAAGAGTGGTCTTCAATGTCATCTACAAAGTAGACTCAGCGCACCAAAGAAAAGACTTGCGTCGGATTTTGCAGGATTTGGCCTTCAATGCTACAGTGGTTAGTCTTCTTGTCGCTTTGAGCTGGTGGTTGGACCTTTTTAAGGCAGCTTTTGAGAGGGGGTGGCCGTTCTTCTCGGGAGCCGGCCGTAACCATCCTCGTGGGTGCTGCAGCGCGTGGTAGATCTGGCGAGCGGGGGTGTGGATTCGCGGCGGGGTGCAGATCCAACAAGCAGAGGTGTGGGTTGGGGTCGGGTGGTGTAGATCTGACGGCCATAGGTCGGCCCAGCAGAGGTGGCCGTCAGCTATGGGGTTTGATGCGGCCTGGTGGACTGAAAGCCAGCGATGTTAGGGCGGCAAGGGATCCTTGGCTCACAGGCCACCAAGGGGACCGTTGCAGTGTTAGGGTGGACACCGTGGCCGGAGTGGTCAACGGCGGGCTTGCTTGGACAGGTCGCCCGAGCAGTCGTGACAGCAGGAGTGCTTTTTGAAAATATACATTATTGTTAGTTACTGTTCTTATTAGGAAGAGCATTTCTGTGAGTGCATGCAGAGGACATAAAAGCGCCATTTGACTATAGAACCCGACCAACCGTCGAGCTATCTGCTAGCCTGTTAGGTACCAAGAGGCGTTTCTATTGGTTGCCTAGTGGCTATAAATAGTACTGATAGTAAAAAAACGCAGTGGCTATAAATAGTAATGATAGAAAAAATGACTTCGAAAATGAGGACACGAGTAGTAAAAAAATTGATGAAGATATACGTATGTGAAATAAAAACGAGAAGAGTGAGATACATGATAACTCTCTGTCTTGTCTTATTCTTATAATGAAATAGAAGCTAATACGAATAGACCATATAGTGGCAGGCATGTAATCGTGTCCACTACGCCTGAATTATTTGAGTTGTTTTCCACTCACTACCCGATCTGTTCTTTGTCCTCTCGCCTCTTCACGAGTTACGTCACCAAAGTCCTCGTGTTGCCGGCGTCTTTTTTTTATCACCACTGACGAAATAATGTAGAACTAGTATGAATTCAACTGCGCAAAGACATCGAGTAGAGGGCTTTTCTCTTTAGCTAGAGCGTCTGCAAGTTGCCATGTTGATCTGTACTTTTAGGTAGGTATATTTCCTCCTTTGCTTGAGACTATCTAGAAGGCTATTTAGTACTTGACAGTTGGTTAATTTACTACCAAATGCTCATCACCTTTACTGTACATACACTAGCTGGTCATTGACTCACTTCCAATGCTCCTTTTCTAGACACCTACTAGTAGTTTAGTGATACTAAAAAACTACTAACAATGCAATTAATCTAGATGGTACCATATTCTATACGCACACAACTAACTAATTAAAGTCTCAGTGGAAGTGCACGCATCCGCAAAAGGCTAACGGGAAGAAATCAAACAACCCTGCCCCTAGCTGCTAATGTTCCATCATAGTATGAATTGAAGTCCACTAAAAGCATGAGTCACGCAGACGGCAAATCAGAGTGGCCACAGCTGCAAAGCCTCTCTATCTGTAGAGATCGCTTTCCCATGCTTAGCGTCTTCCCCTCACAAAGCAAGCGCCACGCGAAGCCGAATCTGATCGATCGGCCGGATCAGCCGAGCAGGCCGGGCCCGGCCCACCGGCCACAATATCCTCGGGAAAATGGTGGGGTCGTACGGTCGAATCGCGCCGTGTGGTCGTTCATGGTAAGAGCAACTCCAACCGGTTCTTTATCCTGCTCTTCATTGTATATTTACCTAATATGACTCAAGAAATGGACTCCAACCGGTTCTTTATCCTCCTCTTCATTTTTATCGAGTCGCTATTTTCTCCCGGCCGCTAGCTAGATTTGGCGAGCGCCTCCTTACTCGCTTCTCAAATAGTTAGGCCATTGGAATGCTAACTCAAATAGAGAGCTGAAAATAATAGCTAGCCTCTTCATCCTAGGAAATAGAGAGAGAGAGAGAAATGACTAATGGGATGGAGTTGCTCTAAGGGTGGCACATGTCGTGCTCTCCTTCGGTGCCTCCCCTGCTTGTTTTAGCTTCAGCTTCTATCTTATTGTTTACTATTTATAAATTTCGTCTTTTTTGAACTTTTGGTTTTTTTGAGCTTTTTTGCTGGTTCTTTTTTTTCCGCATTCGTTTGCGTTGTCCGTGATGAGCTAGCATATTTTTTTATTTTTAATTTTTTTTAAATTTAATTACGCCAAATAAGCCACGTTCAGTTACAGTGAAATTTCAGCCGCTACAGTGCAATTTCATCCATAAGCCACAGCTTTTCAGCCCAACCGAGCGAGACCTTAATTGGTTGGGTCTATATTTTTTTATTTGACTTTTAACTAAAATAGAATAACGATGAATCAAAAAATAGCTTTTAAAATAAAATTTAAAAAATAGTTTTAAAAAACTATAGAGATAGGCCAATGGTTTCTTTTTGAAATCGGCTCGAAGAAACCGTTTTTAAAAGCAATCTAGAAAAACTATTTTCAAAAATCGATGTGTTCTAATAAGTTTCTGACTTCTGTGATTAGAAGTAAGGAGCTAATTGAAGTCAGATGCCGTTGCTGATTTGAACACCCTAGCCACCACGCAAAGCCGGCTTTTGCACGGTCGACCTCTTTAAAGCGCCGGCGCGGCCTTTTGATTTGGCGGCGAGCGCGCGCACTCGCATCGCGGCCAGTGCTGCTGCACCACGTAAAGTGCACGAGTGATCGACAGAGCGAGTGGTGATGTTGTCAGGTGAGCCGGATCGCTACCTCATTGGAGGAGCTACGAGGGAACGAAATCCTGGTGCCCACTACGGGAAACTCAGCAACATCTCCGATCGGAAGGAATCGATCCATCGGCCACAGGATGCTTGTTGTTGGCTAGTGGGTTTGTGCAGGGAGATAAAGGCGCATCATTAGCCACGAGAATTCGGTTCTTCAACTTGGATTAGTTAATGTCGGGTTAACCGTGCTATGATTGTTTAGCAAGTCGTGCGGATATGTTCTACGTTAAAGTCTTTGTAAAAGAGAGAGAGAGATACGCGCTAAAGCAACATTGCAAAGCCAGCTTACGGTACCATCGTCCCCTTAAACCTCAACCAGCCATCTGATAAAATAAAAAAAAGCAAAGGCCCAGATTGATTACTACAGTGACAGTTACAGCTACGACATACATTACCGTGCCATTAGTTCACGACGGTGGGATACAAGAGGACATGAAAAACAGTGCGTATCTATCTTGTACAATATCGAAACTACACAAGTGACTTCAGGAAGTGCATGTGGTTAAACGGTGGCGCTAAACTAGGGATGAAAAGGGCCTGTTCTCGTAGACGACGGCGACGACGAAGTGCTGGCATGCATGATGGGATCATTACCTAACTCCGGTAGTCCAACAGAGCGGTCGGTTGCTGGTGATCTTGCACGTACGCCACCATGCTCTCAGGGAAATCCAAAGTCCAAACATCGAGCGTGCAATACCCTTCCAAAACTCTATTGAATCTCATGCGCAACTGAGTTAATTCGTGGAAGAAAAGGCAAAGAAAAGACGAAAGTTACCTTGGATAGTTGGAGTGCAAAGTGGCGCCGCATTTTCGTTAGGTAAATAGCAGCGCCTGTCCAAATGGCCACAGATGAAATGCGCGCCGGTGGTAAGTTGCACCGTACCTGGCCAGTTTGTTCATTTACCCGTCATTTAAGTAC
Organism: Dendrocalamus latiflorus; assembly: GCA_017311315.1. NCBI lineage: Eukaryota > Viridiplantae > Streptophyta > Magnoliopsida > Poales > Poaceae > Dendrocalamus > Dendrocalamus latiflorus. The sequence goes on from CM029634.1 coordinate 10,862,837, forward strand.
TCTCTTCGGTCAAAAAAGAAAGTTATTTTAGATACTGACACCATTCTCAGCTGTCTACTCATTTTTATTATAATATATTTATAAAACCTACTAAAAATATAATAAAAGTATTTTTTAAACAAATCTATACGTAATATTTTTAAGTGTCTATTCTAAATATTAAAAAAGATCACTACTACAAAAAGAGTTATCACAGACGGTTCAAAACTATCATCCAGATGATTTTTTAAACCATCTGAATTTATGTGTCAGTGATAACCGGTTATCACATATGATTTGTGAGCCGTCTGTGATAAATACATCACAGACGGCTTATAACTAAAACCGTCTGTGAAGAATATTATCATAGACGGTTCTAACTACCAACCGTCTGTAATACTCACACATCACAGACGGTTGGTATATAGAATCGTTTGTGATACTTCTCCATCACAGACGATTTGCGGTTCGAACCGTCTATGATAGTTCATTTTATACTTAAATTTTTTTCTATTCATCGGCTAGCCTCAGGAAATATTAACTATATCATTTGAAAACAAACAAATACAGTAACAAACACAGCAACACATTCTATTTCCATTAAAATTAGAATTCATCATTACAACATCACAAGATATCAAATAGGTTACACATAGCACTGCATATACAAGAGGACACTTACACTTACAATTTTACAAAGATAAACTTCACGGTTATAAATTCAGAAAAATGTTTATACTACAAGAAACTTCAGGCTAATGCAAATTAGACTTACACATCCTTCATTAAACTACAATATAAAACAAGTGGTGCGGGAAAATTTTCAAGTAACAGAAATAAAAAAGGCAACGAACACCATTTTCAGATTCTATGCCAAAATCAACAGTTTCTATGCCGACGACTTAGAAAAGTGCAGATTTACCATTGCCTTCTTCCTTTCCATCTTGCTTTTTTACCGAACCCCTTCCCACCCTTGCCGCACACAAATGAGTTGGAATAGTACTGGTGGTATGAGTTCTTCGAGTAGGGAGAGGGGGTTAATAAGAGGCGAGAGGTAGGGAGGAGAATGGTACATGCCATTCGATGCGAAGAAAATGGACGGGTGAAATCGAGATCTTAAGGGATATGCCGCGGATCGGTGACATGGCGGGACATCACAGACGGTTTATAACAAAAACTGTCTATGATAACAGGAGATATCACAAAGACAATACATCGGTACAATATAAATAGCTAGTCTCAAACGATAAAATAGCAAAATTTTATATGGCTTATATATACTCCTTTGAAAGGTTTCGACGAGATCTACAACTTTATAATTGAGGTGAAACCCAAATTCCAAAGAGAAGATAAAAATTTTGGTAAAAACAAAAACTTAAAACGCGAATTTGGGGCTAAAGATGGCCAATTTTGAGGGTCTTAGAGGGCAACTGGAGCAAGCGGGTCATTTTTTTTAATCGGGCTCGTCATTAGCTTTCCAACGAGTACAAGAACGTTGAAAACGGACACCGTATGCAAAAGTTATACCCGTTTTACTAAAGGTGTTTTAAAACTGAGTTCTACTCGGACTCAGACGGGAGATTATGAAATTTTGGGGCATTACAAGGCGGGAAATATATCACGGATGGTTTTTAATATAAACCGTCTGTGATGTCTTGTATTATCACAGACGGTTCATATAAATAACCATCTATAAAAAAAATACTATAGACGGTTATTCATATAAACCGTCTGTGATACTTACAGCACAGACAGTTCCTAGGAACCGTCTATAATGTAAGCGTCCAATTTTACCTCTTTTGTAGTAGTAGATATTAATAACCAAAATTTATAATATTTGACTATATACATTCTAAAACGATTTACTTTTACGCAGTGGCGGACCCAGGAAAAAATTGGAGGTAAGGCGAAGTCTAATGGCGAATCCAGAAAAAAAAACTAGGTAGGCTGAAGTCGCAAGCGTGAAATAAACAATAGTACTCAAAAGCAAAACAATCAATGATCAAACTATGTTGCAATCACACTAATAAAAGTATGTGATACGAAATAGAAACAACAACTACAATTCGCATGTTAACATATGTAGATAACGGAAGGACAATGAAAAATACCTCACTAATGAAGCTTAATCCACAATTGTAGATGAGCAGTAAAAGAAACAACCTGTCAATTGTGAAAGATAGATAAATCAGTAGTGTCACAATTCGATAATAGAATATAAAAGATGCAATAAAAAAGATGTGATCTGGGTTGAATTCCTTAATACCTTCATCCATTTGTTGCAGTTGTTCAGCTGCAGTCTCTTGTTCTTGTGGTCGTTGTTGTGCTTGGACTTGGTTTGATTGGACTTCAAGTTGAGATTGTACATGTGCGGCCACTGTTCCGCTTTCCTTGGTACTTCTGCTTGACAATTTGCTAAAATAGCTATTCAAATCCTTTCTATTCATTTTGAATTTGAACAAGCCTCAGATCACTGTTTCTAGAGAGGTAAAAATATAAGTACCCTCATTTAGTTATTTTGACAAGCTAGTTGACATATTCTACAATCTAAATAAAATTTTTACAAGCTATCAAAACTAATACTTAAATACACAAATATGAAATCTAGAATAAATACAATTTATTATACCTTTATAAAATAGAATCCTCTGCTCAGCTGCTCCTCAAAGGCTCAATTACTCAAAGTCTCAAAGCCTCAATTCCTCAAAGGCTCAAAGCCTCAAACAGTCAAAACTCCACCCCAGTCCCCATCGAACCGAGGCACCGACTAGCGACTGCGGTCTGCTCTCAGCCTAAATACTCACTCGGTCTATCGGTTAGGCCAAGGCCTCAGCCGAGACTAGAGTCGACTGCTCTCAAATCCCCCGGCGGCAGCCCGGCTCTCCAATCTCCACGATCCACCGACGCCTCCAGTCCCGGCCCCCGCCCCCGGGCTCCCTGCCTCCCGCCGGGCTCCCCGCCTCCAGTCCCGGGCTCCCCGCCTCCCGCGCTCCCCGGCGGCCCGGGTGCCCGGCCACCGCCTCCCGTCTCCCGGGCTCCCGCCGAGACCCGCCGGGATCCTACAACTCCGCGTCTCCGCCTGGCCGCTGGGCGCCGTCACCGCGCCTTCCTCCGCCTCTGCCGCCGCCCGCCCGGGATCTAGGGTTAGCTTAGCGCCAACTCTTTTTCTCAATTTCTTGTACTCTTCGAAGTTCGACTTGGTGGCCGTGCGTCCTCTGCTAGACGCTAGTATATCTCTTGGACTCTTGCTTTGTTGGGCACTTGGGCCGTGTGTTTATCTCTTGCTTCGACTTGTTGCTTGGACTTTGTTGGGCACTTGGGCGGTTGGGCCTTGTGTGCTTTCGGGCTTCCCGCTTCCAGCCGGCAAGATGTGAACAACAAAGGCAAGAAGCAAGATATATCAGACCCGGCCGGGGGGTGGGGGGACGTGTGCTTCCGCCGGCGCCGGGGGGTCCCGGCCGGCGAGGAGCTCAGGCGGCCGCCCGGCCTCGCCCGAAGGGCAGGTCCGCCCCTGCTTTTACAAATGGAAGAGTAATCGGCAAGACAGCGATGTAGCAGACCACGGAGAAATCCGTGATTAAACTTGTGAGTTAATCTGACCACAACACCAGTTGAAGTTCCATAATGCTGAAAGGAATCACATGTTGACCTTTCATTAACCGACCTGCCGATGTATCAAGTCCAACTATGTCTCTTTTTATCTCCCAAGAAAATAATCGTACTACATATAGTTTGTATTTTTTAGGAAAGACAGTGAGCCAGATAAAATTAAACCGACGATCCAGTTCCCACTTCCCACCAACAAGGTAGTACGTAACAATGGATCATCTTATCTTTGCAGTGCAGCCGTCGCCGGCTGCGCCCCTGTTTGTCCCCCAAGCCGTCGGCTCGAGCCGGAGACCAAAACGCAGAGAAGACGCAGTACCAGTAGTAATATTTTCTCCGGTTCTTTGTACTGTATAAGCGCCCAGTTTTGAAGCCGTGCGGTGCATATGCATATGCTCCCTGCCGGATGGGGCGTGGCGTTGGCATGGGCCGCCTGGCCCGGCCGAAAGCCGCTGCCACACGTGTCTCTTGCCGCTGGCGGTTGGCTTCGCTGCCAGCCTGCCATAAACCCCGTCGCCATCCTTCACTCAATTTCCAGCAGAATGTTCGGTTTTTGTTTTGCAGATAAAAATCCTTCTCATGAGCCTGGCAAGTACATCAGTTTTTGTTTTGCAGATAAAAATCCTTCTCATGAGCCGCCTGGCAAGTATATCAGTTTTCGTTTTGCAGATAAAAATCCTTCTCGGGCTATCTCCTGACAAAATCATACACACTCTCAAACGATTTCCATTTTGACATGTCTATGGCAGCAGAACGTTCGGTACGCTTCCTATAATAATGTTTGCCTCTTCAAGTTTATTTTCTAGAATGATCTTTTGAGTATTTGTTGCGCAATATCTTCAACAGTGACGCCCACACTTTATTTATGGGAAATAGGCACAAAAGGGGGTGGTACTTATCTGGTTGTATAATATCTGTTAATATCCATTTGGTATATGCAGGTTTCCATGCTTCGACTGGTCTGCTTTCATGCTAGTTATAATAATCATTTCAATCAACACAGCCAAAGTGAAGGTAAGGGAGGAAGAAAAGGATGGTTAGGCCAATTTTGAACGGAAGTCAAAAGATTTCCGACCATGGATTTTTCCAGCAAGTTGACAGAGACAATCAATTCCCCGAAGAAAATTTGGGTCTAGATTGCCGAGTGACTACACAATCACAAGTCAAAACCGAAGCACCCCACGCCGCTCCCTGACCTCCCTACTACGCTGTCCTATCGTCTCCCACCTCACCTTACTCTCTCATCATCTCCACCACTGTTGCTTGGGGTGCAAGCGCTCAGGAGGCCAGCCTTAACGCACCAAATGGCTTAGATACCAATATAGCTCCTGAAAAGGCCAAATAAGAAGCCTTCTTCCCTGCTCAACGCCATCACTATAGCTCTCTTGCTTCTATGACTATAGCTCTCTTGCTTCTATGGGGCATTTCTTGATGCAACGCACCACCACATGGCCATGCTGTTTCTTCCTCTGCATGTCTGTCCACCTGCTCTTCTTGACTCCAGCCAACTCTCTCAATCAAAGCTCCTGCAACCAGGGTGATTTTAATGCGCTGAAGAGCTTCGTCAAAGGTCGCGGCGTAGGAGGCATCAGCGGCTGGACCATCCCAAACGCGACCACCGAAGCGGCCAACTGCTGTGTATGGGTCGGTGTCACGTGCGACGACGGTGGCCGAGTCATCGGGCTGGACCTCCAGGGCAGGAAACTGAGGGGCGAACTGGCTCTTTCGCTCGCACAGCTGGACCAGCTCCAGTGGCTCAACCTCTCCGACAACAACCTCCGTGGTGCCGTCCCGGCACCCCTGCTCCAGCTCCATAGGCTGCAGCGGCTCGACCTCAGCAACAACGACCTCACAGGCGCATTCCCGGACAACATGTCGCTCCCGGCGATTGAGGTCTTCAATATATCCTTCAACTTCTTCAGCGGCTCCCATCCCAAGCTCTGTGGCTCGCCGCAGCTCACGGTGTTCGATGCGGGGTACAACACGTTTGGAGGGCGCATTGATACAAGCATCTGTGAGTCGTCTGGAGCTATCCGTGTGATCCGGTTCACGTCAAATCTCTTCACTGGGGAGTTCCCCGCAGGCTTTGGGAACTGCACGAAGCTCGAGGAGCTACATGTCGACCTCAACAGCATCTCCGGGAGGTTGCCAGATGATCTATACAGGTTGCCATCTCTGAAGAGCCTGTCTCTGCAGGAGAATCAGCTCGCTGGTAGGATGAGCCCAAGGTTCGGCAATCTCTGCAGCCTTGTTAAGCTGGACATATCTTTCAATTCGTTCTATGGATACCTTCCAAATGTTTTTGGTAGCCTTGGCAACTTGGAGTACTTCTCCGCACAGTCCAACTTCTTCGAGGGACCATTGCCTTCCTCGCTGTCCAATTCACCATCGCTGAAGATGTTGTACCTGAGGAACAATTCTCTGACCGGAATAATCAATCTGAATTGCTCGGCAATGGCAAAATTGAGCTCGCTTGACCTTGGCACAAATAAGTTCATTGGCACAATTGACAGTTTGTCAGACTGCCATCATCTGAGAAGCCTCAATCTTGCCACGAACAACCTCAGTGGAGAAATCCCTGCTGGTTTCAGGAAGCTTCAATTGCTAGCCTACATCTCACTTTCAAACAATAGCTTCACAAATGTGCCCTCAGCATTATCAGTCCTTCAAGACTGTCCAAGCCTAACGAGCCTCGTGCTGACAAAGAACTTCCATGATGGGAAGGCCTTGCCGAAGACTGGAATACATGGCTTTCATAACATCCAAGTGTTTGTCATTGCTAATAGCCGTCTTTCAGGATCGATACCACCATGGCTAGCTAATTTCACACAATTGAAGGTGCTGGATTTGTCATGGAATCAGTTAGCTGGGAATATTCCTGCATGGATTGGTGATCTTGAGCTTCTATTTTATTTGGATCTTTCTAACAATTCACTTACTGGAGGAATTACAAACAGTCTGTCAAGCATGAAGGGGCTTCTTACATGCAACAGCTCACAGCAATCCACGGAGACTGATTATTTTCCTTTCTTCATTAAAAAGAACAAGACAGGCAAAGGATTACAGTACAATCAGGTTAGCAGCTTCCCACCTTCTGTAATTCTCAGCCATAACAAGCTCATAGGTCCCATATTGCTGGGCTTTGGAAGACTCAAGAATCTGTATGTCTTGGACCTCAGTAACAACCAGATTTCTGGTATCATTCCTGATGATCTATCAGGCATGTCGAGCTTGGAATCCTTGGATTTGTCACATAACAATCTCACTGGAAGCATCCCTTCTTCACTAACAAAGCTGAATTTTCTATCAAGCTTCAGCGTGGCGTACAATAATCTGACAGGTCCAATTCCATCAGGAGGGCAATTCTCTACATTCACAAGTTCTGATTATGAGGGGAACCCCAAACTCTGTGGCATCCGCTTAGGCCTACCCCAATGCCATTCAACTCATGCTCCTGCCATGTCTGCAACAGAAAATGGAAAGAAAAAGGGTGTCATATTAGGAATAGCTATTGGTATTGCACTTGGAGCAGCATTTGTTTTGTCTGTTGCTGTTGCACTTGTGTTGAAGAGTAGCTTCAGAAGGCAGGATCATTTAGTAAAGGCCGTTGCAGATACAAATGGAGTCCTCAAGTTGGCTCCAGCCTCACTGGTACTTCTGTTTCAGAACAAGGATGATGACAAGGCGCTGACTATCAGTGACATCTTGAAATCTACAAACAACTTTGATCAGGCTAACATCATTGGTTGTGGTGGCTTTGGTCTAGTGTACAAGGCAGCACTACCAGATGGAGCAGCAATTGCCATCAAAAGACTATCGGGTGATTTTGGTCAGATGGAGCGGGAGTTCAAAGCAGAGGTGGAGAGTTTATCAAAAGCTCAACACCCTAATCTTGTGCTTCTTCAAGGTTACTGCAGGATTGGCAGTGATAGGCTCTTGATCTACTCTTACATGGAGAATGGCAGCCTAGACCACTGGCTTCACGAAAAGTCTGATGGTCCATCTAGATTAAGCTGGCAAAGACGGCTTCAGATAGCAAAAGGAGCAGCAAGAGGGCTGGCATACCTGCACTTGTCATGCCAACCACACATACTCCACCGTGACATCAAGTCAAGCAACATACTTCTGGATGAGAAGTTTGAAGCTCATTTGGCTGATTTTGGGCTTGCTCGGCTTATCTGTCCCTATGATACACATGTGACAACTGACCTAGTTGGCACATTAGGCTACATCCCCCCAGAGTATTGTCAGTCCTCAGTAGCCACTTTCAAAGGTGATGTTTATAGTTTTGGCATTGTTCTTCTGGAGTTATTAACTGGAAAGAGGCCTGTAGATATGTGCAAGCCGAAGGGAGCTAGGGAGTTGGTCTCGTGGGTTATACAAATGAAAGAGGAACACCGTGAAGCTGACGTATTGGACCGTGCAATGTATGATAAGAAGTTTGAGATGCAAATGATGCAGATGATTGATATTGCTTGTTTGTGCATAAGTGGGTCACCTAAATTGAGGCCATTAACCCATCAACTAATGCTATGGCTTGACGATATTGGTGCTAGCAGTGAAGCAACAAAGTGAGGCACGTTCAATAACAGCAACGATTGTGGAAATCCTTGTATTTAATTTCTCCTCTATTGGATGAATTTTCTCATAGTGAAGGATGTAAGATAATGAATAATGATTGTATACAAAATAAGACATGCTTCATGGGAGTCTAACTTGCTAATTCAATAACAGCAAAACATTTTGTTATGTCGTATGCAGTAAATGCAACTTTCTGATAGCCCATGCAGATGTTTTTTGCTTCTTTCTATGCCTTGGTCTGAAGTCTTAACTCTTGTATGTAGTTATGGGAGTTGTTCCATGGAAGGACATAACTAAATGTTTCTAAGTAGTTCGAATAGGTTTGGACACAGTTTACAGTTATGTTTCCACCCATGTCCCGCACTATCTTAGCCAACTTACAGTTCATTGTTATGTCGTTTTGGAAGCTAATCAAAATTTGACACAATAGCTAAGTATAATAGAATCAAAATGGCTGATGAAATGGAAGGAACAAACATAAATTGTGGATCTATGTACAAGATTGTACCTCCCGCTGCAAGCTTCAATTTCTTTCACTAGCGTTTCAGATAAATGATTTGAGATCAAAACAGGTTATCCTTGGCTCCTTGCCTTAGTCCTGGCTTGCCAGTCCCGTATTGTCTGGAGGCAACAAAAGAAAGGAGACCATCAGTTTTCACCCGGAAAATCTACTCTTCTTGGTAGTATTTGTCAGCTCTGCTGACTACACGTTCCAACCAGGAATTTGGATTTTACTTCCACTCGTTGTGCTTAACTCAGGAACATGAATACATGATACAGAACAGAGAGACAAAAAAAAAAGGAAAGCAACTTTGTGTGCGATACATACATACCTTAGTAGTAGTCGTTGGCTGGGGCATTCGGTCGAACAGGTGGAGTGCGTGCGTGGTAACTCTGATCGAGTCTGAGCCACCACCGGATCGGTCCCTGAACCCGGCGAGTGTACGTCCCCTTCCCCCGTGCGCGGCCACAGCGGTGGACTGCGCCATCGGTAGCCTTCGTCGTCGTCGTCCACGGCGCTTGGACCTCACGGTCGTACTCGTACCACGCACGCGGGCCAGGTTGGTGGGTCTCCGGGAGAGCGACGGCCGGCCGGGGCGTTGCAGGCTCGATGGAACCTTGCGGCTTTCCGCTTTGGGCGCATCGCATCAAGAGGACAGCCGCGGCGGAGGGAGACGGTCGCGGGCAGCAATCACGAACCGGCCGCCGGCCGGCGGTACGCTGCGGCGTTCGTCTCAGTAAAGTTCCAGTCGACCTCGCGCCGACGCACAGGCCCAGCGAAGGCATCAGGCATGTCGCATCGCCGTTCTCCACGTTCGTGCGCAGGCCGCGGTGTTGGGCCCAACAGCTTCAAGCTGCCAGATGCAAGGCCGAGCTGGCACGGCAGGAGAAAACAGCGCAGGGTTCGTGTCAGAATCGCAATATTGGGCCAGAAACGGGCCCATTGTTTTTGAACTTAAGAAACCGGCCCATTAAATATGGGCAATGCAACTTTCTTAGGGCCTGTTTGGGAGAGCTTCATCAGCTCCAGATCCACCTAGAAGGTGGATCTGGAGCTGGATTCACCGTGGAGCAGCTCCATCGTGAATCTGGGATTCGTCAAAGTGTTTGGTACAGCTCCACCTCCCTCTCTATCTCACTTCCACATGGGCCCCACGCGTCAAGGGGCAAAATGAAAAAAAAACCCGGCAAGCGTGGCAGCGGCCGGCGGGCGCGGCCCCGAGCGGCGCCGGCGAGGCGCACGGCGGACGCGGGGGAGGCGGCGGACGCAGTCGCGGGAGGACGAACGCGGTCGCGGTCGGACGCGGTCGCGGGCGGTCGGACGCGGTCGGAGGCGGGAGGAGGCAGGGGAGGCGCCGGCCCGGGGGGAGGTGGACGTGTGCGAGGCGGAGGCCCGGGAGGAGGCGGACGCGGTCGGAGGCGGGGGAGGCGGAGGCCCGAGAGGAGGCGGACGCGGTCGGAGGCGGGGAGGAGGCGGTCGGAGGCGGGGGAGGCGGAGGCAGGGAGGAGGCGGTCGGAGGCTGAGGAGGCGAGGGAGGCGGAGGCCGGGAAGAGGCGGTCGGAGGCGGGGGAGGCGGAGGCCGGGAGGAGGCGGCGGACGCAGTCGCGGGCGGACGAACGCGGTCGCGGTCGGACGCGGTCGCGGGCGGTCGGACGCGGTCGGAGGCAGGGGAGGCGCCGGCCCGGGGGGAGGCGGACGTGTGCGAGGCGGAGGCCCGGGAGGAGGCGGACGCAGTCGGAGGCGGGGAGGAGGCGGGGAAAAGAAAAGAACGAACCGTTTTTTGTGTAACCAGTAGCAATGGTGAGTAATTTTCCCCAACTCCACCAAACTTGAGTTGGTGGAGCACCCCTTGAGGTGCTCCATGGATTTGGTGGATCTAGAGCCAGATCCATGGTTTTAGTGGAGCAGATCCACGGTGGAGTTGCTGGAGCTGGAACTGTTTGGGTTGGAAAAGTGGATTCGGATCTGGATTTGGTGAATCTGGAGCTGATGGAGCTCTCCCAAACAGGCCCTTATTGGACATTACCGATGCTCTTTTCCTTTTTCTTTTTCTTCCTCTTCTCGTTTTATGAGTTACCAGTTTACACTTACCACCGACATCAAAAAAAAAAAGTTTACACTTACCACCGTAAGCGGAATGTGGCATCAGTGCACGACGTTATCTTTTTTTTTTTAATATAATTTTCGTAATAGCTCACGGCAGCTCGCAGTCTCACATGCAAGTAGTAGTACCTTATAAATCGCCATGATAATAATAGCTCTTAAATTTCTAAATTCTCCACGTGCTTACGTACATGGTTATGATAATCCACTGATTATCGGAAATATCGATCTGATCAACCCTCTTCGGTAAAAATATAAACCAATTTTAAAATTTTGTTTTGTATAAATTTTTTCAAATTTAGAAGAAAGTTTTGCCAAATTTTGTTTCAAAATTTTTGCCCAATATTTTCAGCCGATTATCGACAATTTTCAGCCAAAACTAATTTGAAATTCAAAATTTATTTAAAAATTTCGGCCCAAAATATTCCGAAAATTTTCGATAATTTTTTCGGTCTTACCGATCCCCTCGTAAAATTTTGCTTCCAATAATTTAAACCCTGCTTACGTACAGGAAGTATAAAAAAAAGCACACTTGGCAGGTATAAGGTACTCGTAGAATCCACAAGCCGAAGAGTATAGTGGCAGCTGATGCAAAGACTCAGCTGAAGACGCGAACGGCTGAAGGCGGCCTTCATTTACGCATATCTACACTTCAGTGCCCCCTCTCTTGTCCGGCCGGAGCCAGCATCAGGCGTTGCTCCAGCAGGACCCGAGCATGGCGCCGGCGCTGGCCCTCAGCACGTACTGGTGGTGGGCGGCAGCGATGGCGCAAGAAAGTGACCACGGCGTTCAGGCCAGGTTCTAGCGACCAGGCCATGACCGCTCGACGGCACGCTGTGACGCAGTTGCCCATCGGTCTGCGACAGAGGCGGCATGGACTTGGGGGTGCTTTTATCTGCGTCGAACAATTCACGGCAGCCTCGCGAAGTCACAGTCACGGTCCTCACGGACACAGGAGAGAAGCTGAGAAGGGGATAGATACAGGGTTGGAGATCACAACTATATAAACATGCAAGTAGTAGTTTATAAATCGCACATAATGATAATAACTCTTTAATTTCCAAATTCTCCATATGCATAGATACATCAAGTTAAAAAAAACGCACGCGGAAGGAATAAAGCAAGCAAACATGGCGGACTCCGGGATACATCGACATATGAACGAGCGGATACCATATGCACGAGTAATACTAATGCAGTAGAATCCACAAGCTGAAGAGAATAGGAGGTGATGCAAAGACTGAAACTGAAGAGGCGAACGATCGAACAGCTAGAGCATGTGCTGGAGGCGGCCTTGTTGTACGTATATCTACACTTCAGTGCCCCCTCGTGCGTCGTCCGGCAGGAGCGGCGGACTTAGGCGTTGCTCCGGTAGGACCCGAGCTTGGTGGCGCTGGCCCTCAGCACGAACTGGTGGTAGGCGGCGGCGATGGCGGCGCCGATCAGTGGCCCCACCCAGAAGATCCACTGCACAAAACAACGACGATGTCAGAGTTATTGCACTTGGCACGCAGTAGCGCGCGTCACTATTGACGTTTGCATAATGTAAGATATCCCAAGCAACTTTTATTACTTATCTTCTAACGATTTGATTAGTTAGGGTTAGAAGAAGCATAGTTAAATGATTGATAGTGCCATGGTGTAGAGGTAGCTGCAGATATGGACATCTTTTAGGTGGCTGTAAGGTAGGAGGAAGCGGGAAGGGATTAGGTTATCTATTGCATCGAGTGAATGCATATGTCATGTATAAGATAAACCAGTACAGTAAACAAATTGATCTACTGATCATAGATTAATTGGGGGTGACACCAGCTAGCTGTTTAATTTTTGCCGGCCTTATCCTGAGCCGTTCGTTTACATTAATTAGACTATTCATGCGTTTGTTAGCCAGCTATATATTAAGCATGAGAAATTAACCAAACACATCCCGTGTCATGGTCAGTTTAGTCTTGAGTTATCAAGTACTGATCGATAGTGAGTTGTGACCAGAACGAAGTAACAGTTGACAAATTATGCTAGTTGTTCTTGACTATAGCTAGTAGATAGCATGGCATGTATTTGTCAGGCTAAATGGCTAATAATGTGTGTACGTACTTGGTCATCCCAAGCCTTGTCCTTGTTGTAGATGACCGCGGCCCCCAAGCTTCTCGCCGGGTTGATGCCGGTGCCGGTGATGGGGATGGTGGCAAGGTGGACCATGAACACCGCGAAACCAATTGGAAGAGGAGCCAACACCTGAAGAGATCGACAAGCGCAAAACAATTAAAATCAAATCACCACACAATTAATCACAGTTGTGTTTTAGCAGGTTGATCCGTTACATCAAAGTAATTATCCTAACCTAAGATAACTCTAGTAGCTAGTGACAAACAGGTTAACAATTTCGGTAGGGAAAAAATTCGGAGGGTAGCGAAATTACCTAAATCAGTTAGAATTTTGAGGAAAAGGTTATCAGTTGTTGAACTAGATATTGGATATAGATGAAATATAAATGAAACTTGCTCTAATATTTAAAGTTTATCTCAAAATTTGAATTTGAACTCAAATTTCGGTTCTATAAAATAATTTTGGAGGTGATCGAAATGTCCAACATTAACAAAATTTTGGTAAAATTTTGCCAAAATTGTTAACTATGGTGACAAAACAAAGCACCCGTTTTTGTTCCAATACCAACACAAAATTCTGAACTTGTGGTCCTAGATAGAAAGGGCTGGTTCACCAAATCTAAAGGAAAAAAATACTTGCAGGAAGCCATTGTTCCACCAGAAATTTCTCTTGGATTTTTGCACTTTGTTCCTATCCATAGAATATATATCCTCATTAAGTGACAATCATTTGCGATTTGCCCCCTCACATTTGCTGTACGTAGTACGACGACGGCAAGGCAGATAGGGACTACTGACAAGTGCTGCCTACGGGAGAGAATCTTCCTATCTGGTTAATTATTTGCATGCAATGCAACGTTTCTGGCAAGAAGATACATTTGCACATGTGCGTGATGTTGTGTGTTTTGTACAGTTGAGACTGTTGAGACCATAGTATTGCATGATTAATTGTGTACTTTAGGTGACATTAAAATGCTTAATTTGATAGGATGCATGGAATTGAAAGTGTTTGGCCTAACTCCTGTATTATCCATTCTGTATGAACAGGTAAGGCAGGGGCTGTCTCACAAAAGTATTATGCTAGCTAGTTGCTCGTACGGGTATAGTAGTAGAAATATTCAATCTTTTCTTGGATGTACAGTATGCTAGGAGCCTATGACCAAATACCAATGATATTTTTCATTACACACTTACACGTATCTTTTTTCAATTACAAGAAAGATGTACACGCACATAAACCACCACACATGCACATCACAAGCACACATCTAGAGAGATAGAGATCGGAAATAAATCCACGATTTTACAAAGTTTCTACCAAAAATGCACTCGCATGCAGGTAAAGATAGACAACAATATTTGAATCATGATGGGTGGAGTCTACACAACTCCATCACCCCACCACAAGGTGGTTCCACTCGCACCTATCTAGGTATCAGAGAAACATTTTGTATGGTCGTTTCACTTACTTGGATCTTACCGATTGGCCAAGTTCCTTATCCAAAAGTTATAAAAAAGTAAATTCGTTATTTCCTTGGATTATTTATAAGGATCCTTGTATCTTTAAATTTGCCTTTCCTACCCCCTAGCCTTTAGGGGAAAAGGTGTTCGTTTGAATCATCTTGTCCTAAGTTCGGTTGTGTAAACGAATTAAAAATGGTATGCATCTTGCACTGCAGGTAAACCTGGCACATAGACTGAAATTGATCGGAGGGTATATCCGTCGGTTTTGTGTTATAAAAAGCTTGAAAAATTTTGGTTTGGTGTCCTTCTTTGAGGATCCCATACAGTTCCTGGTATTTTAATTTCTCCGTAATACGTTTGTTTTTGTAATATACTCCCAAACGAACACAACTAAATTAAATTAAGTTGTCTCAAAGCCAATTTAAGTCAAAAGGCCAGTAAGGACAAAGCCTTTCTCAACACTCAGTAACCAGTTCTGCAATTGGCCATAAGCCTCAAAGTCCTCAACTCTACTGTGTACTCTGTACTCTCTTAGAGCAAGACTAATAATACAGTCTTCAGCTGGCTGTATGGACACTTACAGCCCACTTATCAGTCTATTCATATAGTAGTTTACAGTCAGCTGAAGGCTGTATGACCCACCCCTTTCTCTCACAAAGTTTCTTGGTTCTTGTGCTTCAGCTGGCTGTAAACTTACAGCCCACCTCTCTTCTCTCTTCTCCTCTCTCTCCTCCACTCAGCATACAGCCTACTAACAGCTTCTTATTATACTTGCTCTAAAGCCAATGGACTCTTGCGCTAGGTACTAGCCATCCTGCATTAATTGCGGGATAAACGGGTGCAGCTAGCTAGCGAAACATGTATGTACTCACCGGGACGTGGGAGTCACGGGCGCTGCGCTTGGGGTCGGTGGCGGAGAAGACGGTGTAGACGAGCACGAAGGTGCCGATGATCTCGGCGCCGAGGCCGGTGCCCTTGGAGTAGCCGGAGCTGAGCTCGTTGGCGCCTCCGCCGTACCGCACGTAGTAGGCGCTCTGGAAGCCCTTGACGAGCCCCACGCCACAGATGGCGCCGAGGCACTGCGCGATGATGTACAGCAACGCCCGAACGAGCGACACCTTCCTCGCCAGGAATAGCCCGAACGTCACCGCCGGGTTGATGTGTCCACCTGCATGCGTTAATTCGTGCGCATAGCACAGGAACAGTCAGTTACGTCCATGCACGCACTAGCTATCGACAATTAGTGGTCGATGGATGGACCTGAGATGCCGGCGGTGCAGTAGACTAGGATGAAGATCATGCCGCCGAAGGCCCATGCGATGCCGAGGATGCCGACGCCGCTGCAGGCGGCGTCGGTGGCGTTGACGGTGGGGTCCGATTGGTGCTTGTACCCGATGACGGTGGCCACCGTGATGTAGAGGAAGAGGAGCGTGGCGATAAACTCGGCGATCACAGCGCGGTACAACGACCACTTGGTCAGCTCCTCCACGTCGATGAGCGGCGCCGGGGGCGGGTCCGTGTAGTCCTTGGCCGAGGACTCGCCCCCCTCGGGAGCCGACGCCTCGATGTCCTTCGCCATGCTAGCTAGACAACTAACTTACTGCTCTGTAGCCAGGGCACTACGTACCAGCTGCTATGCGCTAGCTTGTGCTTGCTGCAGTTGTGCGGTGTGAGGAGATAGCTAGGAGTAGGCCTGGGCGTTCGGGTTACCCGAATTTTTTGGGTCGGGTAGTTCGGGTAATTCGAAATTCGGATAATGAAAACTGCTACCCGATATTAGCCCCAAAAAAACACTACCCGCAATTTCGGGTACCCGATAATTCGGGTTCGGGTTCGGGTATACCCGATATACCCGAATTTACAGAAAACCAGCTAATTTCCCGACAATTCGGGTAATTTACAGACAATTCGGGTAATTTACAGACAATTTCCCGACAATTTGGGTAATTTACAGACAATTCGGGTAGTTCGGGTACCGGGGGATATTACCCGAACTACCCAAACTAATTTCGGGTAATTAGAATCGCTATCCGAATTTGGGATCGGGTACCTCGGGTTCGGGTATTTCGGGTTCAGGTCCGAGTAATTCGGGTACGGGTAACGGGTAGCGGGTATTTTGCCCAGGCCTAGCTAGGAGAGGCAGGGTTTATATGGGGGGCAAGAGGATGGCTCGTGCCAGGGAGAGGACGAGCTCAGCTGCTCAACGATGGCTAGTTTAGCGAGAGACTGATTAATTATGGGGAATTTGCTCCCATGCCACACAGTTTAATGGCGTTTGTTAAAATACCCCATGATGTCTCACTGACATGTGGGCCCTGGACCCGCATGTCAGTGAGACATCATGGGGCATTTTAACAAACGCCATTAAACTGTGTGGCATGAGAGCAATTTTTCCATTAATTATTAGTCAGGGACAAGGGTTTCTGGTTAGGGGTTTCTTGGGTTATAATTTGCCGCCACAACCGACTAAACCCTCACCATTACGCCATTAGAGACCGCCTAACTGGTGGCTGGTGATTAATCGGAGGGGCTATTCTAAGGACTATCAGTGCTTAGCTGCTTACGTTCTAATGTACTGCTCTGAGGAAAGAATGAGCAAAAAGGTCTGAAAGCACATCACTGTTGGCTGCTTCGAATTAGCGGTCCAGTTCCAGTGATATGGTATATGCTGATATGCCTTTAGCTAGGAGTTTGAGGATGGACGTTAAGGTGGTAAGGGTTAAGATCGACTTGGGAATGCGCTGTGAACCATGAGTCCGTGGCCACGTGCATACAAAGTTGTACACGGATGGTTCGACTTGTAAGAACCTACTACTTTAGTACTAAACATAGTGCTTTAAGATTTATAAAACTTCGTTTTAGAGAGAGCATAGAAACACTACTCATAAAGAGTTAATCTAGAGAAAGCGACAGACGTTGTCATCACCTTAATTAAAGCAACAAGCAAAAGTTACGCATAAGATAGGGGAGAACTTATCTCCAATCTTTTCAGTTCTACTAATCAAGGAGTTGCTAAATTGGCGCATACGTAAACTAATTATCTTTTCTTAGTTCTCATTCACTGACGATGAATTTTCCTTTCAAGCCAAAATGGTTAATTGCTTGGGGTTTTTTTTTTCTGAAGTGACAATTGGAAACCCAAGTAAACCAAACATTGGCATGCAAAGAAAACTCAGCTAGCAGCACATTTTGGTGTCGATTAGCCTAAACAATTCGGTAGTCTTATCTTTAAAAAAGCAATTCACTATGCGTATAGCCTTATCTTCCAAGAAACAAATTCAGTATACTTCTCCAACAATAATGGAGATGCTCAGAAACTTGATTGCATCCCAATAAACAAGGACAGCGAATCATCGCATACAAAGACAGCGCGCTCTACCTACTTACAAATTGATGGATTCTTATAAGGAACTCGGTTAATTAGTTGCAACCAACAAGCTGTATGAGGTGACAGCATTAGTTGTCTTCCTCTTCTGTCCGAAAGAAAACTCCAGAAAGCCCAATTTGTTAGTTCTCTATCCCAAGTGTAGGCACCTGAAACACCCCAAAAATTCAAAGCTTTTGATTTTCTTGAATTTTACTTAATTTTCCTTCCCTTTCCCAATTTAACAAGTTTCTTGGAAATGCGCCTTCCCGCCTCCTCCCTGTGCTAGCGCCTCCGTGAGTCGCCGCCTCCCCACCGCCTTCCTCCACCGCCTTCGCGCGTGTCAATCGTCGCCGCTCGGATTTGCAGCTGTGCGCGTGCCTGGATTCATCGAGCTGACAGCAGGTCCCACTCGTCAACTGCCCTCCTCTGCTCCTCCCTCGTGCAAAGCGTCGGTTGACCGCAGTCCTCCCGTCGCGCGCAAGCCCCGCCGAACCGCCTCAACGCTCCCCGCCACCTCAATCCACCTTTAGAGCTCGATTGCTTCCACTAATAGCTCCGCACCACTCCCCTCTATTCTCTGAAACCACTCAATTGGATTCATGTTTACCGTAGCTCCTCCTTCTCCTTCCCCTGAGCCTTGTGCGCCACACACTTGATCTCCCTTGTTCAACCACCATGCTTCGATTGTTTTCGGCCATACATGCCTAACACACAGGTGAACTCAATCGAGCTTGAGCATTACCCGAAAATCCCGCCGACGAAGTCTACCGCCAGCTAAAAGCACCTTCCCGTGGACAACCCTATAGGGAGCTTCTCAACCTCAATGCCACTCTCGTGTTCCTTGTGAGCCCTAGATGGTCAAACCACCGCCAACCTCGCTAGATAGCCATTGGAAAAACCCTAATTTTGCTTTGAAGACCCACAAACCTCTCTCTTGCCGCCAGCCGCTATCGCCCATCTCCATGCTCTCCAAAACCCAAAAATGCAACCACCACCATCCCATGAAGCCGCCCGTACCACCCGTCCTCGTCGGAAATCTCAGCTGATGCCAAATCAAAGCGAGGGCGATGCCTCTGTTTCTGCTTGAAGGAGTCGGCTGGAGGTGGAAGAAGATGCGTCGTGGCTCGATCATCACCGTCCATGTGTCGCCCATCCGCCGGCTGTGCACGCGCGCGCCTGGGCCTTTTGGCCGCACCCTGCTGGGCCGAAACGGCCGACCCACCCGGCCGTAGGGGTTTTAAAACCCACATGGGCTTTACTGTTCACTTCGGGCTGGCCCAGCACTGTAGCTAGTGTAGCTACAATGTTCACTCATTTTAGAAATTCAGAAAAATCATTAAAAATCCTAGAAAAATCCAGAAAATTCCCAAAAATCCGACAAATCCCAAGAGTTCAACTCAGCACCAAGAGTTCATTTTTGACCTCCTTTCCACCAAATTCATCACCAAATAAATTCAAATTCCTCCATTTCGCCAAATCCAATTCCAAATAAATCCAAACCCCTCCATTTGAATTTTATGCAATTCACTCCTTTTTAATTAGCTTATTTTCCCTAGCTTGATTAGACTCAAGTGCAGACTTATTGTTATTTTTTGTGTTTGCGCTAGCTTCCGACTTCTCCGAGGCAGCAGTTCAAGATTCAAACCCGAGCACTGAAGTTTGCAAGGTTGTCGAGATTTCCGAGCTACAAGGCAAGTTGCAAGTTTTTTTATCATATTGGAGCCCATATATTCCTGCAGTACTTAATTAATGTATTTTCATTATTGATAATTGTGAAATGTTAATTGCTTAAAATAAAATGTTTAAAATGGCATGTTACTTAGATAAATCCTACCACTGGGAAATGCCCTGTTTAATTTGTGGCCATATTCACCTTGACAGCCTTAGTAAGAATTAAAATATTGTACAAATATTCATAGATCATCTCATTCAACATTTTGGACCACTAAGTGATTTTGGCAGCGAGCCGGTAGATTTTGGAAAACCTAGAACTAGGGTAGAAGGGCTGTGGGACACCACGAGACGGTCTTCGCCCACCACTTTACCCTAGGGTGGAGGCTGGTTTGGATTAGTGGTGGTTAGTGCTGTTGAGCACAATGAAAGTTTGTGGTTGGTGCCTCAAGTGAAAAATATAAGGACAAGAACCTTATGCTAAGTAAAAGACACAGTGAACGCTCAACCACAGGAGTTGACTTGTCAATACTGGTTTAGTAACTGCTCAGCTCGATTGAAACTCTATCGGAGGTGAGACGACAGGATGCCAGGGAGTTAGGTATGGTGCGGATACCTAACAACGGTAGTGATAACTTAAAACGGCAAGGGGAGTTTAGGTTTAGTTTTTGGTCGTGACTGAGTGATCCTATCGGATAGAGCTTATATAAAGAATTGAGTAGTGAAATGACATGGCTTTCTTAATTCAGTCATGAGGGTTAAGAAATAGTGTGGGTAAAGTTGAGCAACTCTGCAGAGTGAAACAAATGGTATTCGAATACGCCGTGCTTCCGGTTAATAAAATTGTGTTAATTGGGTGATTCCAACAACGAGGCATAAGTAGAGTTTATGATGTAGTTAATCTGAGTAATGATGAAACTTTATCTGATAACAAAAAACCCTGATCTTAAGGAGAAATGTTTTAACTTTATTTGTTTGCAAATAAAACTGCATCTACTCCCTGTTGTAAAACCAGTATATTCCTGCCCTTGATTATTCTTTGCTCGGTACGGTTGTACTCATAACTTGCTAAACAACAAACAGAAGACCAAGAAAGACATGACTTTCAAACAGAAGAGGACGTTTTTGAGATGCCATTCTTCCAGGAGGATGAGTGGTTTTAGGTCTCAGCTGCGCTCAGGCCGCCTGGGGAAGTTTTTGTGATGTAAGGTAACTTTGAGCTCTCTCGCCCGTTGTGATAAAATTGGTTGTTAAACGTTATATTTGTAATAAAAGTTGGTCTTTTGTTGTAAGCTTGTGCTGCTGGGATGCGCACTTTGGTTTAGTACTCTGCGACTGTTCATTTTTGTAAGGTTGCGGAGTGCTGTACCGCCTCCAGAAATGGGGGCGTTACAGAATGGTATCAGAGCAGGCTTGCTTGACCGTAGGTTGAGACCTAAGGAGAAATTAGGAAAGCTGTTGTATAGCAAAACCTAATTAAAAGGGTAAAACGATTTCCGTAAAATATAAGTACTACTGCTATCTTTTCTTTCCTTAATGCTACCTTACCTGTTTTAGTTTATATCTTGCTTAAGTTTTGCTTTTTGCAAACGATTATGTGAAATCTTGTCTAATCTCAAAATTTCCGTTGTTAAGTAGTTGGGATGGTTAAGTTAGCGGTAGTGTAGCTTGAACCAAGTAGTAGTCTTTTGTAATGTAAATCAAGTTGTAAAATAAACTCTAAGCAGTTTATTTTCAGCATGTAAATTAAATAAAGTATATGTTAATTATCTCTTTTAATTTGTTTGTCAATAGTATCTATATCTTCCTGCCTTCAAAGTGTTATCCTTCCTGTTTACTCTAGTTCTTATCCCATTCACTCTAAACTTGTCTCAAGATTCAATCTCTTACTTATCTGTCTGATATTCTTAAAAAGCCGCTGTAAAGTTAACTCCAAGCTCTACAACACAGAACCCCAATGATAGGGATGGAGTTAGACCTCAGAAGCCAACCAGCAGACCAAGACAATGTTACAGGGAAATCGAATTACTTTTACCAACATTTTAGCTATGATGTAACAGAATAGATATCAGGCAGAGATGAACCAGGTAAGACTAATGGAACAGTATTCAAGATTGCTAGAACAAATTGCAATCCGAACTGCATCTCCAAGTGGTTCAATGGAAACAGCTATAGGCAGAAAAGGAGCACAAGTCACTTCAAGATGGGCTGATTAGAAAAAAACAGACCTCTTACTTTTTCTACATCACCCGGCGCTCTAGCAGCAGAGGACTGGTTGAGGGATGTGGAAAGAAAATGGAAGATCGAACAGTGCGATTTATGCAATGGGGGTGTTACAGTACCTAACCTAATACTCTTCTGAACCATGGATTTATGCTTCTGAACCATGGATTTATGCTTTCTTCTTTAACAGAAGTAGCTCTAATCTTAAAGTAAATAAAGCGGTAACTAATATTTATCTATCATTTGTCATACTTTAACAAGTATATAAATTATTATTGAGAAAAGCACAAAAACACCTCCCTTAAGTCTAACATATCAACAAAAAAAATGACGATCAATTAATGGAAAAATAAAAGCATTAGCACGACCAAAATTTTCCTAATGAGTTGTCTTAGTGAATCGTGATTTGTTCTCTTCTCTTTGCCATTTTTCTCTCCTGTCACTGGTCTGCATGTGCTAATTAAATTTTTTTTAGATAAAGGATATAAAATCCGGCCTCTATATCCACTTGGGATATATACAGCCAAAAGTTACACGAGCTCTTAGGCTCAAAGCCTCAACACTGAGGATCACACAACATCAACAAGAAAGAGAGCTAAAGGACTATGAAAAAGCTAGAAAGACTAAGCTTCAGAACTTCTTCCCCGTCCTTGCTTTCAATCAAGCCCCTAACCTCCTCCAACTGAGCCACTCAAACTCCGGACTACTTTGCGTGAAGATGAACCTCTGAGGCAACGTCTCCATAGAGGCGACGAGGGTCACCGACGCCGCCCGCCTCACCGAGACAAGGCTTTCACCTGGAGAACAGAATACATGAGGGCTATGGAGTGCCATGACAACCCTCCAGGAAGGAAAATGACGCCCAAAGGCGTCATAGTTGTCGAGACCGGTAGGAACACCGGCAAGGCTTTCGCCAGCACCTCTACAGCAACCCACGCACTATCTTCACACAAAAAAGACCGCCACCAGCACACCGGGTCCTGCACGCCTCAAGGCCATGGCATAGCCACCCTTAAACTCCACGACGAACCGCTTCCTGCTCAAGCAACTTCGCGCCAAGGTTCCCTGGACCCACAATCCTCCGGAACAGCGGCCGGTTCTCCCTCTCCACCACGGCGAACATCGCCACGTGCTGCAGGAAAGCTTGCGCATCAGGCGGCTTAGCCCCCTCCACCCCACCCTTCCGCACCACGACCTCCTTCCACTCCCTTGTCTGGCATCAACATCAGCATGGAAGTCCTACGCCTTGCTCCTGATGTTGAACCACAACCACGCGAGAAACTTCGACCATGAACGCTTGCTCTTCTTGGTGCTCTCCTCTCATTGTCTCATAGCTCCTCCTCTGCAGGGGCACAGCAGCCTACGCACCCCTCCAACTCCGAAGACAGCAAGAGGGATCTATCCGGCCACCACAAGAAGTTGCGATCTCTGCAGCAAGAGCCTACAAATCCAGGACCGAATCATCCCCAAAAGCAGGATTCTGATCCGGGGACCTCAAACGGTCCAGAGCAACGCCAACTGGGCGCTCGGCGCCTCAGCCTCGCCGTCCCCACCGCCCTCATGGGCCTGACTCCTGCGCTCTCTACTTCATGGGCACGCACCTCTACGCCCGCGTCCACCCCGAGGGCAGCCCCTTCACCAGCTTCGCTCAAGACCCCAGTTACCCTGAGGATTAAATGGTCCGTATTGTCGTTAGCATTGGCCCCCTCTCTTGCTTACGAGAGAAATCATCACAAGTGGCTTTCCCTGAAGAAGACAAGCAGAACAACAAAACAGAGAAGTACAGAACGTTCTGCTGTCAGCCAATATTCCTATAGGATTTCATCGGTGGACCCAAGCTTGATGCCCCATCCTCCATTTCTTTTCGTTTATGTTTCAACTTTTCATTCTAACTACCCTTTCAAGATGCGCAATATACGTGTTCTCAATTCTCATATGTTACGTCCATATAGATCTTGGCGAGGCGACACGTGGGTGAACAGTGGCCTTCAGATTACTATACGCGAAAGCGCCGTGGCCGGCCAATCCGGCGCGGCCACGTACGCTCCTGTGGCTGGGAAGAGCCGGGCGGCTCATCAGGTCCCATTCAAGGCCCCAATCATTCTGATGCCTCCCCACATTTTGAAGAACTACAAAGAGTTCGTCGTAGTTTAGCAGCAGAAGCGTATAAGAGCAGACATATATACTGTATTCTACGCTATCCACTGAATTCGTCTGCGTCGTTGTGCTGTTCTACCGACCAGTACCAATTGGTCCTGATCGACCTGTGTAAGCATGTGAAGATTTGGGGCTGGGCTGGAAAAGGACGGGAAGCCAATGGCACGCCATAGGTGCTCTCCTTGGAGGTCACGTTGTGTGTCGCACAGTTTGATAGGAAGGAAAAAAGTAATCTTCTCTTGGGAGGACAAACCGCCAGAGCCAGGGTTGTTCTTCTGAGGTCAAAGCTGCAGGTTTTATATATGACATCTTATACGCATAGGTTCTTTACAGGCCTCCTGAACAAGTGAACAGAGATGATCCGGTAGCCGGTGGGTGTATTCTATCCAAACAAGGGCACGGTAAGCTTGTATAATGTACCAGTTGACGGGCCGCAGAGGTGGCCACACGTGACTAGAAAAAATGGCTGTTCTCAAATGGACCATGGCCTAGTACGACGATACCAGTATCACATTGCACACCATAACGGGCCGGATTGGGTTACGCCTAGCACACCAGCAGATTGAAGAAAAGTTCAGGTTGGCCGTGAGCCTTACCATAGACCGTTTCAAAAAAAAACACCAACAGATCGAACGGCCTACCCGCCATTTCGCGGAGGCCTAGCACTCTGGGCCGCCCTGTGCATTTTCTTCGGCACCACATGCATTCGCCGCATCCTTCTTCTCTTCCTTCCGTCTCAGATTTCGGAGCAACCGCCGCCGCCAGGCAACGCGCCCCCGCCGCCGGGCGCCTCCACCGCCGCACCGGGCCGCTGCACCCCGCCGGCCGCGCCGTGCTGCCGAGCCTCGCCGGGCCGCGGGCGCCGCTCCAGGCCGCCGCGCCGGGGCCTCCACCGCCGCCTCCCCATGGGCGCCACCGCGCCATGGGGTCGCTGGCCGTGGGGTCGCCGGCCGCGTGCGTCTCCTCGGGGCCTCGCCACCGTGCCGGGCTGTGCCGCCGCGTGCCGCCGTCGCGCCACCACGCCGGGCGGGCCTCGTCGGCCGCGCCACCGCACCGGCCGCGCGCCACGCCGAGTTGGCCGCGCCGCTGTGCCGGCCGTGCCGACTGCGCGCCTCACCAGGCCGCGTGCCGCGCCGGGTGACGTCGCGCTCCCTCCCCTTCCCTCTTCTTTTTGATTCAAGTAGAGGAGAAGGCGTCCTCTGCGGAGGAGGCCGGTGGAGGAGTGCGGATCCGGAGGCCGGGACGGCGGTTAGCCGCCACAGAGGCGTGCACTGGTCGCCGATAAGGACCATAGCGTGGAGCCCGTGCTGGAGAGAAGACGCCGTGTGCCTCCTATGGACGACGACGAACGGGCCTAGAGCCATGGCCAGTGGCGATGACGGTGGTGGCCGCATGGAGAGGAGCAAGAAGAGCGTGCAGAGTTTCGTGGAGGGAATCAACCAAAGCAAGAATCTCCAGAAATGCTTTTTGATGGTTCTCACATAGTGCTATTACCTTTTTTTCTTCTCTGTTTGCACTTGTGTGAATGTATGTGTGCTGATAACGTATTGCAAGAGATTAGGACAAGTGTTGAGAGAAAACTGTTGCTTTATTATCCCATTCTGAATCTGTACAATGATTATTTATAGATGGTAAAAGGTGGTATGAAAAAGTGTCTTTTGGGAAAGATATCTGTATATTGGGCACTTTTACTTTTTGATCAATAACTGGTGTAACTGGTTTGTAACAATAAGGAAAAGACCAGCTTCGCGCTGCGCCGGCTTAGAGCAACTCCAAGAGAAGAGCTAAATCATTTTCTAAAGGTAAATTTGGCTATTATTGGAGAAAAAACGTCTCCAATAGACTCTGTAAATGACTCTCTAAATTTAGTAGCTCTCCATCCCTCCTCCTTCGCTCTCTATTTTTGGATAGCCTACCTCGCTCACCATCCAGCCTCTTGGCGCGGTCGGCGTTTCCTTCCCACACGCTGCGCCCCATTCCCGCGCGTACGCGACCCACCGCGCGCCCTCTAGTTTAGATAGCCTGTTGGAGTAGTCTTGTTTTTTTGGGTGAGATTTATTTTAGAGAATAGCTAAATCACTAAATTTAGATACTTCTTTTGGCTAATCTCTTGGAGGTGCTCTACGCCACCGCTAGAGCCGCTGTACGCCCTGCACGTGCTGGCTGCTGTTGCTCGTGGGTTCTGAACGAAAATTTGTACGACGAACCACCCCCGATGCCGCGCACACCGCACCTCGCATGCACCAGCAGCAACTATCGTCTCCGAGCCTACCTCGCCTGTCTGCCGGTGCGATACAATACCAGCCACTAACGACGACTGAAATGGCAGCGCTATCATACGTACCGGTTGCAGTTTGCAAACGAGAGGCTCGATCTCTGCGTCTCTTTGCACTGCATCGCATGCAGGGACGGACGGACGTACCGAGCTGTCCGAGCCAATCCGTATGCGCCCGCCACGCCATGGGAACAGCACGAACCCCCCACGTGGCTTCGCGGGCCCGAGCCACTCCGGGGACGACACGTACGCCTACGTCCGCATGGCGACTACCTCTGCTACACAAATTTTATTGTATCACGTTTGGATAGCGCCATTTGTGTAATGATCCAACTAATTATTGACTCCGGAGAGAGTGTTACCAACGAATCGAAAAGCAGCACGTAGCATGATAGTATTGTAACAGTACTGTAAATTATATGAAAAAAATAATTTTTAATACCTACTATAGCTCTCAGTTGTACAGAAAAATAATTTTTAATAGCTGCTTACTGTTCGCAATTATTGACTCCGGAGAGAGTGTTACCAACGAATCGAAAAGCAGCACGTAGCATGATAGTATTGTAACAGTACTGTAAATTATATGAAAAAAATAATTTTTAATACCTGCTATAGCTCTCAGTTGTACAGAAAAATAATTTTTAATAGCTGCTTACTGTTCGCAAGATGAGATCGTAAGTGGGTATGCTATCACGGTTTACAACCACATTCACAAGCACGGTTTATATAACTACACTCACGACCACGACTTATATGATGATGCTTATGATCATGGTTTATAACTTATGACCATGATCATGACCACTACTATTAAAACTTACTTTTCTAAACAACTTAACGTTATAGTAGTATTAAAAATTAATTTTTTTCCGTATAATATATAGTTCTGCTACATCATTACTATACCGCACGTTACGATCCGATTCGTCCATAAAACAAACCGAGCTGTGCCGTGTCACGTTTGCATGATAAAATTTCTCCTGCTACGCCCCTCGATGCGTGCACGCCGTACGTGTCATAGACTGACACAGTCTCATACACGAGGGGCTTGGACCCATGCCCTTGCTGTCAACGTTAACGAGAGACCTACTATTTGATCAATTAGACCGGGGGGCAATCGCGGAGGAAAGCTAGCTGGACGCTGGTGCAAATTCAACATCCGGCAAGAACCACCACCCATCAACCACATTTAATTTTCTCCTTCATCCTGCGAATGATCTAGACGCGTGTAATTTAATTCTGCTGCTCATCGTGTGAATGGTCTAGACACATGCACGTGTAAATTTGCATCGCATCTGTTAGGAGCCATGCATTCTATTGATATGACTAAGAGAGAGAAGTTACCATTTTACATCATCGGACAACCTTTCCATGCATGCATGGCTCCAATCTGTTCCGATCCATACATACGTGGTGTTGAGGCCGGCAGCGGTAGTTTGCTTGAACGGGAGCGTTTGTCTCAGTGGGATTTTATGAAGTTTCATAGGCATTAAATACGCTGACATGGTACTGTATTGATGAAGAGAGAGATGATAAAAGTTTCATGAGAGTAGAGAGAGTTTCATAAGGCCAGTCTCAGTGGGGGTTTTATGGAGTTTCATGGGTATTAAATACGCTGAAGAGAGAGATGATAAAAGTTTCATGGGAGTAGAGAGAGTTTCATGGGGATGAAACTCTTCTACACTGTTTCCAAAATATAGGTGTGTTGGAAACTGAGACATGAAATCTCCATTGACATGTCACTGTATTGATGAAGAGAGAGATGATAAAAGTTTCATGGGAGTAGAGAGAGTTTCATGGGGATGAAACTCTTCTGCACTGTTTCCAAAATATGGATGTGTTGAAAACTGGGACATGAAACCCCCACTAAGACTGGCCTAAGAGCAAGGCTAATAATACAGCCTTCAGCTGGCTGTATGGACACTTACAGCCCACTTATCAGCCCATTTATATAGTAGTTTACAGCCAGCTGAAGGCTGTATGACCCACCCTTTTCTCTCACAAAGTTTCTTGGTTCTTGTGCTTCAGCTGGCTGTAAACTTACAGCCCACCTCTCTTCTCTCTCCTCCTCTCTCTCCTCCACCTCAGCATACAGCCTATTAACAGGCTCTTATTATACTTGCTCTAAAGATGAAACTCTTCTGTACTGTTTCCAAAATATGGATGTGTTGGAAACTGAGACATAAAATCTCCACTGAGATTGGCCTTAATATAGCTACCAGTAATCGTGCACATACAATGCACGTTTTGCCTAATATATACTGCATCAAACACAAACAGTACTCCTGTAGTATTAAATTGGGATTGAACCCAAGACTTAAATTGCTATTTTTTCCCAGATAAGCCCAGTGACCAACATACTGCTTCAAAGTATGTAGTACATTGTTTTTCATCTAGTAGTGTGAGATTGATAAGTTGAAAATAGATATAAATGACAAACAACCAAAACAAAGCCTCGCATATATGCCCGTTACCTTGTCTTTGTTTGGTCTGTCCAAATTAACAGTAAAATCTATTAGCGTGGAAAGAAATAGGAGGAGAATGACAAGCATCCCTTGTTCCAAGCAATCAGTCCACTGCTCCCACATTCCCTCTTGGTCCCTCTCCTAATGCAAGCATACAACCTGCAACCCTGCACCATACCAAACCAAACTTATCGTGCATCAGACCAGCAAAAAAGATGCATAAACAACCCCCTCCCTAGGTGTAGAACAATATCATTTTTCACTTGTTAGATTACATTAAGTACGTAAATCTGGCTATCTAAATAGCTAAACAAAATCACAATTCTCACTAAAGGCAAAAACAACTTGGTTTATGGCACGTTTACAGCAATGGTTTTGAAGACAAGAACAGACCATGTAAAAAAACCTATTTTAACGAAATTTTTGACAGAGAGGCGTACATGGAGAATGCCATGCCTGTCTTCACTGCATAGGATATGGGGCATGTCTCGGCAAAAGCAATTTAAAGGAGCATATGCTCAAATATAACTATTTAAGCGCTAGCAATGAAATGTGATACGTGACCAGGGGGCGGTGCGACGGATTGGGGGTGGAGTGGGGCTATAGCAAGACATGATTAAAAAATGGGCAGGACCAACTTGTAAAGTTGTATGTTGGATTAGATTAATGAACGATATAGATATTTAGATAGTCAACTTGCACTATTAGTCATTAGATTTTGTTGATCTAATTATTAGAAAAGGAGGGTATTAGCGTGATAAAATGATAAAAGGTTTTAATTAAACTGATATTTTTTATATTAAGTATAGATGACCGAACAGATTAGAAAACAACTTGTCAATGAACTCTCCTATTTCGAGGCACGGTACGGATAAGCCTCTCTTTCCATCGTCTTTTCGATTGCTGACTCCCTTATCCAAACGCAAAAAACATTAGGACCACTGCATTAGCAACTGCCAATAGCAACATGCCAGCACTACCCCAAATAACCACGAAACAGCGATGACCCAGTCCGCCGGACCCAGGCGAAGTCGTGGATGGGGCCCAGCACACAGTGGCACGAGTGCGGTTACCGTCCTCGTAGCAATCCAAAAACGAGCAGGGGATAAAACGGTCATTCCATAAACGGTCTTATCCGCTTGCTTCTGCTTTCCGCTCTCGTTCCTCCGGCAGGTTCCTATAAATCCCAACCAAACCACCAGAGCACGACTGCTACTTCCGTTGCTGCCTCCTTGTGCGATCTGCGCGTCACGTTTCATCTCAATACTCCACGCGCGCGGTTTGTAGTGTGGGTTGCGGCACAAGTGTACAATGGCGAGGAGCACGCGGTCGGCGGCGACAGAGCGCGCGTACCGTCAGTTCGCGCCGTCCTCGCACGGCTTCGCGGGGTGCCCGGCCCCGGCAGGCCGCGTTACGGCCGACGAGTTCGACGAATCGGACATCTGGGGCGCGTTCAACCCAGCCGAGGTCGAGCCAAGGGCGGCTGAACTACCCCGGGTTCGTCCACCCCCAGCCGTCTGGCCGGGGTGGAAGACGAAGCCGGCGGACAGGGCAGGCGGTGGCGCCGCGCACGGATCCCTGCCGGTGAACATACCGGACTGGTCCAAGATCCTGGGGGAGGAGTACAGGGGGCACCACACCGGCGTCTGGGAGCACGACGTGGACGCCGACGACGAGGACATCGACGCGGGGGTGGTGGTGCCGCCGCACGAGCTGGCGTGGCGGCGCCGGGCAGCGTCGCTGTCGGTGCACGCGGGGATGGGGATCGGCAGGACGCTCAAGGTCCGCGACGCGGTCTGGAAGAAGACCGGGTTCCAGGCCTGACCCGGACGTCGCTGCTACAAGCTAGCTGTTCGTTTTAACAGATCAGGATTAACCTTAATTGATGTTGAAGTAGTAGCTAGTAGTATCTGCTGGTGTTTTTGACAGTATGCCTGCCTTTTGGTTGGGAGAGAAGAGAGAGGATACTGCTCATTGTTCGCTGATGATATGTATTTTTTTTTGGAGAGTGCAGAATGTCGATGCATGACATGTATGGCATTTTTGTACACTGTGCAAGCGATCAATCAATTACTAGTAGTTGCTATTGTGCTTACGCCAGTAAAAGTGATTTGTCACGGAGCAGATTAATGGATGGCCTTTTCTTCTTCAAGTGAGCTGTCCTTATCTCTATCAGCACGAGCAGCTTGGTTGTTTTCGACTGTATTTGATAGTTTATGAGTCAGTAGATGGTTTTTAATTTCAACATAAATACTTATAAATTAAATATTAATAAATTGATAAATTATTTTAAAATTATCTTAATAAATTACTTTTTTTAAAATAATAAATTATTTATTTATTTATTAGAAGAAACACAAAACTCATTGATAAGAAGCCTCTCTTGTCTCATACTAGTAGAGTGTCCGTGCGTTGCAACGGATATTAAATAAATAAGACAACATGTTCTAAACTCATAGTATTTTGTTTTTATAGTTTAGATCATAGTATCACAAATCATCTACTTAATTAAGCTCTATTCCAATGGACATGCATTAAATGGAATGGTCATACTAAAGATGGTTTTTGAAATTGAAGTCTAGCCCTCTCTAAAGACACCGGTTAAATTTAATAGTTATCCTTGGAATACAATTGATTAAATTATTATCATCGTAAAAGACTCCATGGTGAATAGTGACTAAAACCTAACCCCTTACCAGACTCTTCTCACTTCCCTCTACCTCCTCCTACAAGTTACTTGTATTGGCTCCCGACAACTTTGCACCACGGAATCTTAGGTGACATGACCGTCTTCCTCAACTCCAATGGCTTCGCCACCGTCTCTGACGACGAAGGCCAACATTGACCCATTTTTTATCGGCAGTCCTTTAATCAAACAGTCCTTTAAAATCATAAATATTATTATGAGTTATATAATCTAGTATTATTTATCAGCAGTCCTTTACAGTAGGTAATGATCCATTTGCCCACAAGAAAAGCACATTGACAAATTGAGTACATACCATCAATAGCAGGCATAAATACCCATTTAATCAACGGCACAAAAAAACTCCAATCCCACGTACCACAAGTGGATGATCCTATTTGAAAGAAATGAGGAACCAAAGCTTTAAATTCACACCCCATAGTGCCAAACCAGTTGTTAACAACTTATAAAGCAGTGCCATCTTACATATTCAAAATTCAAATGAATTAGGACCCTAGAGGCCTACATGTCCAAGCAAAGACTATTAACAATAAGTTAGCCTGCAACACTTCAGAATTTCTCCACAGGCTGCATATACTACATGCATTTCTTGATTTCAGATTTCCATCTGTGTAGTCAAGAAAATTTGCCAGACTAAACTACCATTGAGGAGAACAACAAAAAAACTCTTGAGCTCAAAAGGTTGAAGTACAACAAAGCTCAAAGCCCTAGCATAGGCCACCACTAAGCTGGACAGAGAAACAAGCAATTAAAAAACAGAAATTGGTGCTTCTCATTTGAGGGACACAAAATCTACATTTCACAACAGAGTATGACTAATAGAGTAATTTTAGATGTAGTATCATGTTGGAGCACATGTGTTTCTCATTTTAGAGGCACAAAAATCTACATTTCAGGGAGAAATTGCAAGCACGGGATCTTAGTGCTGAAGCCCATAAATGGAACAATAATAGAAACCCAGATTGAAACAATATTAGAAAAACTCGTTGAATCAATCAAGAAGCAAATGCAAAGAGAATGGAGATAAGAGCTAACCTGCCTGTGGGAGGATATGACAACGGAAGTTCCCTCTCTACTGACACATCAAACTTGCATTCCTTTTTAATTTCCATCATACTAACCATGTACACCCGAAAATCTAGAAAAGGAGTAGAAGTGTAAAGTCAACTAAATCATCATGTGTCTTCACTGAAGTACCAATAAACATCATACCTACAAACCACTGGTTCTTTTCATGAGAATTGGATACATAAATGGGCAAATCGCAGACACTTTTCATGAGAATTAATGAGTACATAAATGAGTGAATCACAAAAGTAATCTGCCCGCATATGAAGGCATTTTTTATAAGGAGTAATGTACCCGCAAACCTTCATAGGAAGCACTTCAGTCCCTTGCCATCTGAAAATGAAAAAGCTCCACTATGTTGTTATTTGTAAGGACCCATTGCCAAATGTTTCATCAGACTAAGAGCATTAAATAAAAACAATAATTTATTTTTAAAAAAATATTGGGTACAAAGCCAACCCTCACATCTCTTGCTGCACAATCTATTCATCCTAATGTAGTTGGAGCTGTGTTGGTTATCACTCATCAGTGGTGGGTGCTCGATCGTCCTAGGCACAGAACTACCAACATTAGCGAATGATCGAATAGGCTCCAAGAGAGGAGAGGGTCGGCTCTAATTTGATACGCATAGCTGCCCCAATTGCTCAAAGGCATGCTTCTCAGAAAAGGTTTATCGTCATCGCCCCTCATCAGCATTCGTTCCTTCATTCTAGGGAAATGGATCCGGGTCCATTTACACATCAGATGGCTGCCTCGAATGCTCAAAAGGCAAGCATCCTTACGTGATCATTGTTGCCCATTGACAGCAGGAGTAGCGAATCAAAGCATCATAAATGAAGAAAGTCCTTAAAAAAATCCTAAATCAAGATATTGAGGGATGCATGGTAGATTGCTACGAGTCTATGACCAATATATGACAACCTTCCTGCTATCGAAAACTTTGCTTGGATATCCTTCTTGTAACAACAAAACAAAAGGCCAAGTGAAAACTCAAATAGGTAATTTTGTACCATATGCACCCATCAAATACTAACTTTGGTCAAAACCACATTTAGGATGAACATAAATTTCTTCTATACAAGCTAACCAAAAGCAACTAAATTTCATAGAAGCTATCAAAAACACAATATTTTAAATTTCATAGAAGCTATCAGAAACACAATATTTAAATTCATTTAATAATCAGGATGTTGTAGTAAGTCATATGACATATATTACAATAGAAATTTCATGGAACTCATTTTTCGTATTTCACTGTTGACAATTAAAGCTTTGTCTACAAATAGTAGCAGAAGCTGAGAGGAAAAAAGTCATACCATCTAATAAGTACTTAGGAGCTACATGACCCAGGGTCCTGGAAAGCTTCAGATTCCCTTTGCAAATATACCAACCAGTCACTGCAAGGCCAAAATTCTACAATCTGCACAACTGAGGAAATGAACATTCACAATTGTTACTTCCTTCCAATACAGGGGAAAAAATTAATTAACATCTTATCTACTCTATGAAGCATCCATCAGGAGGAGCTGAAATCTCACCTCGTCCGACCAAACCCCCGACTCGGAAGCCGTATCAGACGCCACAGTGCGGTTCCCAGCCATTGCCGCCACCGAATGCAAGGCAATGGAATGGCGGAGGCAGCACCCTAGAGGTGGGGAACTGACGCAGAGGCCGCTCGGAAGGTGGGTCGGCGCAGAAGGCTCGATTTGGTCTAGGGTTAGGGTTCGATGGCGGAGCGGAGGAGTGGGGGGAGGAGGAGGCGGCGCCGCGGGGTGGGGAGGAGGAAGTAAGGGTGGAGCGAGGGAGCGGGGGAGGAGGCGGCGGCGGAGCGGAGGGGTGTGGGGAGGAGGAGGCGAAGGCGCAACGGTGGATTAGGGGGAGGAGTGGAGGAGCGGGGAGGAGACGGCGGAGCGGAGGAGGCGGCGCCATGGGGTGGGGAGGAGGAGGCGAGGGCGGAGCGGGGGAGGAGGCGGTGGCGGAGCGGAGGGGTGGGGGGAGGAGGTGGCGGCGGCGCTGCGGTGGATTAGGGGGAGGAGGCGAGGGGCGGAGCGGAGGAGCGGGGGGAGGAGGAGGAGGCAGAGGCGAGGGCGGAGCGGAGGAGTGGCGGGAGGAGGAGGCGGCGGCGCGGGGTGGGGAGGAGGAGGAGGCGGCGGCTCGGAGGAACGGCGGAGGAGGCGGCGGCGGCGTGGGGGGAGGAGGAGGCGGGGAGATGCGGAGAACGGGGGAGGAGGCGGCGCCGTGGGGTGGGGAGGAGGAGGCGAGGGCGGAGCGGGGGAGGAGGCGGCGGCGGCGCAGCGGTGGATTAGGGGGAGGAGGCGAGGGGCGGAGAGGAGGAGCGGGGGGAGGAGGAGGAGGCAGAGGCAAGGGCGGAGCGGAGGAGTGGCGGGAGGAGGAGGCGGCGGCACGGGGTGGGGAGGAGGAGGAGGCGGCGGCACGGGGTGGGGAGGAGGAGGAGGCGGCGGCGCGGAGGAGCGGCGGCGCGGGGGGAGGAGGAGGCGGGGAGATGCGGAGAACGGGGGAGGAGGCGAGAAAACGCAGGTGGTTTCTTTTTTTAGTCGGGCTGTTTTTTTAAGAAGGGGTGGGAGGAGGTGTAGGATGCACCATCACCTTGAACTCCTTCTTTTAAGAGTAGAGATGAACGCACGGCACGGGGTCCAATTCTACAGCGCGATGCCATCGTTCTGCTGTGCCAATACCAACTGATTTGACCAAACAACTGCCAGTTGCTGTAGCAGCAACACGCTGGCCAAAATGTCACACCGACAGTAGATAGCGTGCCAGAGGGAAATTTCTGCTGGGCTCACCGGAGGCGTTGTTAGCGTGTTACAAGCAACAATGTGTCATTGCCCGGTCACTAGTAGACCGTGTATAATTTCGTCCTCATCCCAAGACAACATTTCGGCATGTTAGTGTGATGGATTTCGCCTGTTTCAAACCCGAAAAGAAAGCCTTTTTTTTTGAAAGGCTGAAACCCGAAAAGAACCTGGATTTGAACAAAACGTGCACAGCCAAGCTAGGCCTGCTTGGCCATCACAATCCGACGCAACATGTGTAGTGGAGTATTTTCCTCTAGCCAGTCAAATAGCAGCACATAGCCAGGCCGAAAAGCAAAGGCCGTGTCACCTCTTTTTATGTGGCGAGTTTCCGCGCCGCAGTGGCCAATAATTGATCGTCGACACCGATTAATTAATTTACTGTTCATGTCCAAAAACATATGGTACTAGTTGACTGTGGGCTTATGGATAGGATCGTATTACTGGCGCCTCATCCGTCGTGTACTCGTGTATACGTGTTAACGTGTGCACCTTGCATCTGTGGCTGACCCACGCCTTCCAAATGTTGATTTGATGGATGGGACGTGTTAGGACGCTAGAAATGCATCAATTTTAGAGCTCAGTACTGCCACTAGTACTACTAATATTAAAAGTACTAGCCGGCAGTACTACCAAAGACGCAAATGTAACAGAAGCTGAAGTGAAAGTAGTACGTTCGCCTTTTTAAAAAACTAAAAGGAAGAAGAGGCTGGAAGAATTTTTTAAAATAAACTTTTTATTTGAAAATATAAAATTATATCTTTGTTTTAATTTTTTTACAAAAATAACTCTTTGTTACCCAACCTTTAGACGACTGAACCATTTCGTCATGCAGGCTAGTTGCTTAACGGTTAGACAATAGGTGCTGTCGCCCAGTCTCCAATCACAAATCTTCAACCACGTTGTTCACTTTGGCCACTCACTAATCTTCAACCATGGTGTTTAGACCACGATGTTTTGATTACTCACTAATCTTCGTCTACTTTGTGTCGACCACGCTAATCAATCACGTTGCTTCGATCACGCTAATCGACCACGTACCTTGTTGTCCAGCAGTAGAGCTACTGTTTGCCTGTCGCTTGGGCGTTGAGCGACAGGGTCCAGTCGCCCAACGGTTGAGCAACTAGAGGATATTTCTGCAAAAAAAATTAAAACACAGGTATATTTCTGTATTTTCGAATAAAAATAGATTATCTAAAAAAACTCGAAACCGGAATAGTGTGTTCAACATTGTGACCTGTTTATATTGGCTTCTAAAAACTACTTTTCTATAGTAAATGGTTTTTCTACAGTACGTAACTTTTAAACGGGGAGTCTTTTTAAGGCGGGGATAACTAGTCTATTGTAATACACACTACAATGACTTTATTTATATCAGCTAAAATTGCACACGAGTTTCTCTCTCCATATCTACAAGATGTTACTATTTATAAGCTAAACCCAAAAGCCATCAACAAAAGCTAATATGAACAAACTCACAGTGACACGCAACAACGAACTTTATAATTCCGAAAAATATACATGAAGAAAATGATTTTGAGTGCTCTTCCGTAGATGTGTCAATTAGATTCAGATTATCCATTTTATCCGGTATCCGTATCCAGACTATTTGATTCATATTCGATATATTAAGACTTGTCAATCATATGTTTATTATTTGTTTTATCCGACATCTGTATCTAGACTATTTGAATCGTATTCGATTCGTTGACACCTCTACTCTTTCGTCAAGCACTTTCGAATGTTTGTTTGGCAGAAGTTGCTTCCCGTTCTATCCCAAACCAAATAGAGTAGATAGAAACATGTGCTTCAACTCGTGTTTAGCCCTGTTCTTTTTTGGCTTTAAGCGATTTTGGCTTCTCTCAGCAATTACTATTTACTAGTAAGCGTGCACGTGGAATTCACGTCGAAAGTATTGAAGATCAAAAGCATTACTCAAGTTCAAATTTCCGTATACATCGACTGAACTTAGACAAAAGCAGATCACGCATATATCTTTCTACAACATCCTCGTAAACGCCTATAAACCCAATTTGATTTCTACATACAATTAGACATATATAGTTTAGGAGATGCTTTTTTTTTGTTGAGACGCATATAATCAATTTTAATTTTAATTTTATTTGAAGCATGTAAATAGAGTATTGCATACCTCCTATCCATTAGGGATAACTCTTTGACACCTAGCGGATAATCAATTTTGTTGTCTATGGGACCCATATTTGTGACTACAGCGGTGATATCTGTTGAAAAAATGAAGTTGACATGTGCAAGAAGTAGTTAGCATGTAATTACTGATACACGAAAACATATGAAAAAGAATAGCATACTTATGATTAAGCCCATCGGGCTGTTGAAGGTTTTGGAGAAAGAGTTAACGGTCTGGATCGACATTCTAAGCCTCAGTGTACTACAAAAAATAAAAAAAATGTTCTATGCTTTTCAGATTACATTAAACATTTGCTTTTGGCACAACTCAAATCTTTTAACATTACTGGTAATCAGGCATATTGAATTCAACCTCCTAAAGAATTGACAGTTCATTAATCTGACAAGAGACAAAAGCATATACACAAATGCTCTAACAATTACTTGTGTTTTCAGTTTAATGTATATACTACAACAAAGAATACAGTTTCTGCTTCTAAACTACAATAGAAGAGCTTTGAGTACATGGGAAAATCCATCCAGCATACGTCAACTATTAAAACCATCATTAACCAACAGACCGTCTATTTCAGCTCCACTGTATTTTTTTTTCTGCAAAAGATTTAGACACTTCATTATTATCAACATGAACCCAGTGCAAAATATGGATGATAATGCAAGATAGGAATTTCTCTAGCCCAATAAAATAAGGACAGATGTCAAACCATAACAATGGGGTAATATTTGGTGATTCTTCATGTACAATGTGGTGTCCATAATGTCTTCACGTCTTTTCCTTTTTTATCCTCTTCATGGTATTTCTTTTTGTGGCTGTGGAAATCCAGTTTTGCCAATTCTGATTCAGCACTATCTGCTTTAATCATCTCCAACCGCAGATCTTTTTCACGATTGATTAAAGCAAATTCCTTGTCATACTTTGCTACTTGTGATAAAAGATCCTTCAGAAGTGACCTACATGTGTGCTAAAAGTAGTCTTGTAGATATCTTCTAGACTCATTCAGATTTAGTGGTAGCCTGCTCTTAAATCTATCTTGAAGAAGTATTCGGCGCCATGCAATTCGTCTAGCAGGTCTTTTATGACCAGAATTGGGTACTTGTTCTTAATTGTACTAGCATTTAGTTGCCTGTAATCAATGCATAGCCTCTAGGACCCATCTTTCTACTTTACTAGTATGGCTGAGGAGGAATAAGGACTAACACTAAGCCTGATAGTTTGTGGTTGTAATAAACTTTCCACTAATGTTTACATGGCATCCTTTTTGTAGTAGGGTAGCCTATATGGCTAGACATTAACCGGTTTTGCATTGGGCATAAGTGAAATTGTGTGATCACATTCTCTGATTGGTGGTAACTCTCTAGGCTCTTCAAACACATTTGGCTAGGAGAAAATAGGCCGTCCGAAGGAAAGAAAAGGGGGAGGTGGGTTGCGGCCTAGGAGAGGAAGAAAGAAAGGAAAGGAAAAAGCCCATGGGTTGGGCTAGAAATGGCCCAAGAGAGATAAAGAATTTAGGGGAAAAAAGATGATTCTCATTATTTCTAGAGAAATAAGATAGCATTTGTAGTGCAAAAAAACATGAAGAACTCAAAAAAAATGACAAAGAACTCGAGATATTTTCGCAAATTTTTCATAAAAATTTGGATTTTTTTGGGCTATCACAATGCAATTGTGGGCACATGCACATTCAGGATTGTTCTTTTCGGCTTTTCAATAGCATTTTATCTTTGGTTTCTTTTAGTAACCACTATTCATCAGACCAATAAGCCGTAGTCCAAAAGAACGCCACCTCAATATCGGCTTTAGGAGGCTACATGCCTAAAACCAGTCCAGATTGACCAATCCTACCAAATCAAAATGGGACCTACACCCAACCTTGGAGTGCCGTTGGGGAGGGTTTAGGTTTACCCAACCCATTCCCAAATATACCCATACCCATTTGAGCTAATATTGCTCACACCCAATAAAAATTGGGTATACCCAATGGATTTAGGTTACCCAATGGGTAAGAGAGGATCAAAGGAAGAAGAAGAGATTGTGGCTCAACTTCGGCTAGTCAGTGGTGATGCGGTGATAGATCGGCGATTGGTGAGACTACGCGCCCTTGGCGGCCACTGCACTCTCTACACGTGAGCCCTTAGAAAAGTAGTTCTTGGCAGAGAGGACGACGAAGAGGGTCGTCACTATGGCGGTGGAAGCACGAAGGTGGGCTGGTGTGGTGGCATAGGGGTCAGCGGTGAGTCCTACGCGGCAACATAGGTGCTGTAGATCAGTGTGGTGGTGCAGTAGATCGTGGCAATGCAACGGTGGGCAACAACTCGGTGGGAGGGGAGGGTGGCGGCACAGCGTGCTATGCAGCGGATCAGCATGACGGCGACTCAAGGTGGCAAGGTGGTGCGGCGATGACCCAAGGAGGGAAGATGGCGAGCGGTGTAGCGGTGGTGCCGGTTTGGGTCAGGATGATGGCGTAGTGGAATGAGAGGGGTGGGCACTGCGAGGTAGGCACTTATGGGTGCTCGCCATTGACGAGCAATACGGTGATGCTGTTGACGTAGCTGGGGGAGAGAGGGAGAAAAGCGATGGCCAAATAAACACCACAGATAATCAAAACGGGGGCAACGTACCAGATGGCCTTTGCAAGAGTGTTATCATGCTGGTAATATATTGTAGTTGTGGTAGCGTTGTCGACGAACAAGTACATTAAAAGTAGAAGACACAGGATGTAGCCCCCACAATCTTTCTCAATTTATTGATATCTTGTAGATGTGTATACAATAAGCAACCCCTGCCTCTCCTTATATAGGTTCAGTTTCAAACAGCTTCTAGCTTCAGAAGTTAAAAGCCATTTTGGAATGTGACGACTTCTTAACGTGCCTTTTTTTCTTTTCTTCCTTTTTTTTCTCTTTTTCTCTTTTTTTTCTTTTGCATTATCTATAGACATATAATGCTGTGTTTTTTATTTTTTATTTTTTTTTCTATTTTCTATTTATTTTTTTAATTGAATATTTTAGAAAAAGCTAACAATTACTATAATGCCATTTCAGCTAAAAGATAAAAGCCACAATATTTTTAAATGAGACCGTAGTGGGAGGAGGCCAGCTCTCTAAATAGAATAAAAAAAAATATGACTAAACTAGGTCATACCTCGATGGTCTTATTGGACCTCAATCTAAGTTGGAGCTGGTTTGTAATGAGCCGATATTATACCAGTATCGTTGGTCTAATGGTCTTCTTTTTATTTCTTTCCGTAGGCTGAGTTTCCCAACCGGTGAGAATCCGTGAGGCGGTGGAGGAAAAAGCCGGCAAGTCGGACACACGGTTTGACACGGTGCCCCCACCGCCACCGACTCCAAAACCGAACCGACTTTACGGAGCCCTCGATAGAAAAACTCTCGCACACCACGCCGAAACGCACAAGTCTCTTCGCCGTCGTCCTCGCGAGTTCCGGCTCACGAGTTGTTGCTGCTGAAGGTTGGAATCAGGGAGGCGTCGGAGATGATCGAGGTGGTGCTGAACGACCGTCTGGGGAAGAAGGTGCGCGTCAAGTGCAACGAGGACGACACGATCGGCGACCTGAAGAAGCTGGTGGCGGCGCAGACGGGGACGCGCGCCGAGAAGATCCGCATCCAGAAGTGGTACACCATCTACAAGGACCACATCACCCTCGCCGACTACGAGATCCACGACGGCATGGGCCTCGAGCTCTACTACAACTAGCAGGCTAGCAGCCTCCTCGATCGAGCCTGGTCTGAATAACTCATGTTCTACCCTATGTAGTATTCAGGATCTGTCGTTCGATAGATCAGAACGTCCGCTGTTATTACATGATGGGATGGGTTTGGTGTAGATGCATTTGAAGTTCGATATAGGCCCTGTTTGTTTCCACTTAAGATTATTATAATCTAGCTTATAATCATAAGTGGAAACAAACAGCCCAGATTATAAGGTAACTTATTATAATCTAATAGCCCAGATTATTATAATCTAATAAGCTCAAAAAAGAGCTTATTTCAGCTTATAGATCCACCTTTTATCTTAATGACCATAAAACTTTAGGAATATTACCCACCTTTGCCATTCATCCATCCCCAACTCCCGTGCCTCTCTCTCAAGGGCATTGTAGTCTTTAAACATTCGAATACAACAATCCATAACTCTGATAATCCAGACTGCCAAACACCTGACAGCTTATTTCCCACCAGCTTATTATAATCTAGCTTATATAATCCCCCACCTATAAGCTAGATTATAATAATTTTAAGTGGAAACAAACAGGGCCATAATTGCGAACTGGAAGTTAATTTGGGGTGGATTTGTGTTGCTATATTTTAGTATCCCGACTTGTTTTCTTTGTTCTTGGTTGTTCCTGATCCCTCCATGGTTTAGGCCGGTGGCTTTCTCATGCTATTTGGGATCGGAAGATGCGACGTGTATAGGATTATTCGTAGAAAGAAATTTGTTGGAGAACTATATATTCTGTTGCATCTGTGCCTAGTCTTGATCTACTTTGCAAGAAGAGGAAACCAATCTCAGTTGTCCAATGTACAGTACGGGTACGGCCCACCCAAAGAGCACTTAGCCTTGGCCCATCCGTCTTCTATCTTGTACGTACAGAACATGGGCTTCAAAGGACGATTTCGGATCCTCTCTCCGGCTCACATAAACAGTCGGCAGCACCAAAATGTAGAATAGCTTCTCACGGTCAACATGTCCCATGCAAATAATAAAGTCTGTACGCGATCCCCAGGTAGTAAAGATTTCGCTTCTCCCAGTTGAAGTACGCTGGCCTCCGGACAGACCATCCACGATTCTGACTGACTTCGAATAAAGTCATTCTGGCAGGAATTAAACTAGCTATCGTACAGGTTTGAAAATTTCTATTTACCATGGCTACTGATCAAATAATATATGACAAAACTAGTTAGAGAGCCAAGATAGGATGAGAAATTCCTATTCTAGCCTTTAATAATTACAAAAGGTTAGAATATATTAACATATTTCTCTATACTATTGAACATATTATATATTGGATCAGTTTAAGATTCAGTTACCGGGATTAGATCACCCCTACAATACTGCTCATGATCAACGCATGTACAGCGAAATCCGCAT
Organism: Dendrocalamus latiflorus; assembly: GCA_017311315.1. NCBI lineage: Eukaryota > Viridiplantae > Streptophyta > Magnoliopsida > Poales > Poaceae > Dendrocalamus > Dendrocalamus latiflorus. Next base: position 10,905,199 of record CM029634.1, read on the forward strand.
TATCATGTAGAAAAATACTGTAACATACTAGAATGGTAAATGTGAAGTTACTTATGTATTGATCAGTGATCGCATCTACCCGATTAAAGCGACTATTTTCTCGAGTTATTCGCCACTTCGGATCACATTACTAAATCCTGTACTGTCAACCACCTCGAGCTGCCGAGAAGAACAGCATCGATCATGTGAATTAGCACTAGACAGTGGTCTATCTCTTGTAACCATACACCCTGTCACGCGTGCCGTATGGCCCACCAGCACCTACACCTCCGCCACTGCCCACTTGATTAACTACTTGCTTCCACCGCTACTTCCCATGGCAGCAGAGTACCGATGCCCAAGGGCGTTCGTGCACAGGAATAGAGTTCTCCATTCCAACGCTCTCTCAAAGTCGCTATCCAACAGAGGCAAATTTGGCCACGACAAAACACAAAACTAAACCATAAATTACTCTTCTCCGGGGACACAAAACCCTCAAAGCCGGCACCGGAGAAAGTGCCGGCGACTTTCCCTGGCCGGAGCTATCTAGGGTCCTAGCCGGTCAGATAAACACGACAATTGGAGTACTTGTGAAGAGTAAACAAACGCAAACCAAACCTACCTAGACAACCGGGGCATGAGTGACAGGCCGGCGTTGGGATCACTGGAGCTTGCCCTCTGTAGTGTGGATCGCATCTGTTTATGGCTGTTTGTTCGTGCTGGACACTGAAAGCGAGGAGCTCTCCGTTTGTTTTTGTTATTGGCCGGCGTGAGATTGTGTATAGCTGAAAAGTGGCCCCCGATGTTACGTGTCACGTTGGTATGTTGCACGTTAGCTTGGGGCCTCGGTTCTGATGCGTACACACGTGAGGCCAGTTGTATTTGACTGATTTTCTTGGGGGCTGTCCATCCAAGTTTCGGTGTAGACAAAGCCTAGCTAGCTTGCATGTCAAATCCCGGAGTTTGAAACTAATTTGATCCGGTAGAATTACAAATTATTTGTACCTTTGAAAACATACTGATTTGCACTCAGATCTATTTGAGTTGTTTCAGTCCAGTATATACATGATCGTGGACTGTGGAGTTGTAATACTAGTACAGCTTTAACGCAAAGAGAGTAATGTTTGGAGGTTTTGACAGTTGCTCGTGCCCGGTGCCCACCATGTAAAGGCCAGGGGCGGAGCCACCGCCCGGCTGTCCGGGCTCGCCGTCGGTAAGTCCTACCCTCTGGCGTGGCCGATGGCGGACCGGGAGAGGAGCGACGCCGATGAGGTGGCCGAGGAGACGGCGGAGGTCACTGGCTTAAAAAAAAGTCTGGCTCAGCCACTGGTAAATGCTACACTTAACTTTTTCACTGTCGGAAAGTTGACATGTCAATACATCAGGAAAAGAAGACGAAGAAGAGAGAACATGCATGGTGGCGAACGAGGCGGGCAGTAGGGCCCAGCGGTTCCCACAGTGCGGCGGGTCGTTCGCCCTGGCGCTGTCGTCACCGCCGCATCACCCGCGCGAGCAGCACCTTCTCAAATCTCCATTATCTCTCTCCCTCTCCCTCACCCTCACCCTCACCCTCTCCCTCTAATGGAGTAAACAAATGCTACGTATGGAGTAGAGATGATAATAATACAGCCAGGTCCCAGGTGACGTGGGGCCCGGTGGGCAGGGCGGCATGTTGCAATGTGCCGCGCCGTCCCCACCGCAAGGGGTGGTGTTGACTTCTCCATCTTCTGCCACAGCCTCTCTCTCATGCCATTGCCATGTGTGGATCATGGAGCGTCCATTTGATTTTGCTGCTGCTAGTAACATGCTGTTAGCTTAGCTATCGTATACACTACTCCACCGCACGCGCCCCGGAATGCCGGGACCGGACGCTCCGCGTTAACTCGCGCCACCACCCCGCACCGACACCGATCTCCGCTTCGCATCGTCTGTCTCAGTTTTTTTTCTCGTGTATTTACGGTGTTGGTGGCGTTTCATGCATGGCCGGACACTCACGGGCACCAAGACGCGGACGAACGGTGCGCGCGGTGCCGCTTCCAACCGCCAGTGCCAATACCGTCGAGTCATCGAAAAAGCAGGACTGAGCCGATCGAACGAAGCCACAAATGCTGTGGCTTGTGGGCTTTTCTTTGCAATGTACTAGCACCAGTACTCAATTACAGCTACGAGACTATGATGTTGTTTTTTTAGACTGTATCTAATGTTTTTTTTACTGTGATTGGTAGGTCAAATAAATAGTATTGGTTGATAGAAAGCAGAGGCGGAGTTGGGCCTCAGGCTGCCCGGGCAATGGCCTGAGATCCAGCTAAAAAATTCAATGCATTTTACTATAGCACTAAACAATAAAGGTCTTGATTTTTCTTTGCAGTGGGCTGGGCCTCAGGCTGCCTACGCCCCTGATAGAAAGCGAAGCCAAAAACCGACTGAAAGTCAAAAAGAACGGGGCCTATGACTAGCAACTGCTTTGCAGCACTATGCATACAGTGGCTAGCAATTCTGAAACTCTATTGTTCATGTTCTCGTTTTGACGACGGCGCCATTTGTGCTACCAGTGGTAGAGCTGCATGGGGTACAACTATGCCCCAAAATTTTTGATAAATAATCCAGTATCTACCCCCTTGATAAACAAAGTATACACTATATACTCCTTCAATCGTAGCTCGTGGCCCAATAGGCCCAACAAGCAGTCCAACAACAGCCACAGCTGAGCAATGCCATCACCCATCAGTCTGGCCCTAGTCAGTAGCCCCTAGGTTAGGTCTCTAGCCCTGTGCCGCCATGGTCGTACGCCATGCGGTGTTGTTCGGTGACCGACGTCTATATGACTCCGTCTCCGATGATGACTTGCGTGGGCGTGGTGAGCTGTTGAGCTGGGAGATTGAGATTGGGAGCACAACACTCGAACTGTTGTAAGTTCTAAAAATATGAAATCCTTAATTTTTTTAATATTGTGCAATGTTCAGTTGTTCTACTTCTTGTTTGATCTAGTTAGTCACAATTTCAAAATTTAGCGAATGCTCCACAGAATACTTGAATGACTTTTCCTTACATACAAAAAAGAAATCACCAACTCTTGTGCCAGAGAAACTAGTAGACTTATCATTGAAGACCTTGGCAATGACTACTTTAGAATACTTGCTGATGAATTTAGTAATGTGTACCAAAAGGAACAATTGGCTCTTTACTTATGTAATGTTGATAAAAAAAGGGAGGGTAGCTAAAAGGTTCCTTGGTATTGTTGACATTCTTGACACTACTTCTTCAACACATAAAACTGCAATCGAGCATTTACTTATGGACTATTCATTGTCTTTATCTAAATATCATGGTCAAGGACATGATATGCCTAGTAACATGAAAGGGGACATTAATGGTCTGAAAAAAATATGGAAGAGTCTCATTTGGCTTATTATGTTCATTGCTCTGCACATCTAACTCCAGTTAACTCTTGTTGCTATAGCCAAAGAAAATGATGATTGTGTTTGGTTCTTTGATCACCTTAGTAATTTGTTGATTGATATTGGGATTTTGGAAGCCTTAGAGTTAGATGAAATTAAAAGTGGACAAGGTTTAAATCAAGAGATGGACTTAACCAGGCTGAGTGATACTTGATGGGGATCTCACTACAAGACTATTTTGCACATTATCTCTTTGTATCGTACTCTCAATCGAGTTCTCACAATGATCGGAAAGGTCCGCTCTCAATTGGAGCGTCTCTAAGCTCAAAATTGTTTAGTGATAATTGAGTCATTTGGTTTCATTTTCATGGCACATTTATTGCTAATCATATTTGGATACTCAGATGATTTATATTATGCTTTGCAAAAATGGGATCAAGATATGTTAATGTTGTTGAGCTTATCTACATGACTAAGCTTCAGTTGCACTTGTTGTGAGAGGATGATGGATGGAAAACTTTTCTCAAGGATGTCACTTGTTTTCGTGGTAATCATCACATCAAAGTTCCTGAGACGGATAGTTCCTATGTTCCTGTGGGGAGACCAAAGAATTTCTTTGAAAAAGTAAAGAATTTTTATCGCTTTAAGTGTCATTGATGTGCAACTTTAAGAGCTCAATAGCAGGTTGGTTAAATTTGTTACAACTGCTTACTTTTAAATTTCAATGCATCCTTGCTTTCACTAATACATTTGATTCTTATGACAGGTTTGATGAAGTTAATACAAAGTTACTTTTTTGCATGGTATCTTTGAATCCTACCGATTCATTTGCTTCATATGACAAGGATAAAATTATTAAACTTGCTAAGTTTTATCCTAAAGATATCTCAAACATAGATTTGGTCCAACTTTCTTTGCAACTTAATATATTTATTGCTGATATGCGCTAACATACAAGGTTTCAAGAAGTGAAGAATCTCAGTGGGCTCTCTATTAAACTTATTGAGACAAAGAAGCATGATCACTGCAAGTGTAAAAGGGTATTTTCTGCAATGAATCATGTGAAGAACAAGTTAAGAAATAGTATGGGCAAACAATATTTTTCAAGTATTGCTTAGTTACATATATTGAGCATGAGTTTTTCTACAAGATAGTGAAGATGTTATCACCAATTGCCTTCAAAGTATGAAGGAACACCATATCAAGTTGTAATTTTTAAAAATATTTTGCAATGTTGGTTATATTACAAACATATAATTTACCACATTTGAACTTACATACTATATTATTTGAACTTGTGTTAGAACGGATATGTAACTTTTGATCCGTAGATCCAAAAGACTTGACACTTGAACCAAGGCAAGATAATGCCCTTAAGAACCTATCTCAACTAAATAGCTTGAAAGAACTTAAGATAATTAGGATCTTTTGGATCGTAAAGCTTTACTGCACCAAAACTAGACCAAAACTATAAATTGAGAAAACTCTTAAACCAAGGCTTCCAAATCACTTGAAATTTGGTATGCACCTTCTCTGTAATGTCAAAAACTAATCCAATCAATGTAAAAAAAAATCGTTGCCAAAGTTCTAACTTTTTTCGTTTGAACGAAGTTTGCACTGAAACTGGGAAAAAGCAAAAAAAAAGGGTGAATATAACTTACTCATGGGTGTGATTGCCAAGATGGCTCTGGATGTATTTTCATATGTCACAGCAACTTAGAACACCTCAACAATCAAGACAAAAATAATTGGATTAAAAAATCACTTAGAAAAACCAAAACAAGCAAAAGCCGGGCAACTTCAAGAACTTACCAAACCTGATGCCTAGATGGATGTTGATTGATTTTTAAGGTATATCTCTAGCAAGATCAAAAAAGGGAGAGGCAAGATCAAAATCAACCAAAACTAGAGAAAATCAACCAAAATAAGAGGGTTTCACGAGAGATAAACAAAGTTAATAAGTTGCTACTTGAGAGCACACCACAATACTCACACTTCTCAAACTCTAACCTTAGAACACTTGGCTTCAATAAGTAGAGCTAGGATGGTTGAATGGTTAACTTACAAGTCTTCATTCCAACCAATTAAATGAACAAGGCAACCAGTCCATTTAACCCTAATAGATACTATCCACTTAGCTCAAATGGAGAAATCCGTTAACCTCACACAACACGAGTTTACCCACACACTATACTTGTGCACGCTTTCAAAACATATAAGTCCAAATCCATTAAGTCCTTAGCTTTTGATCTACTTAATCGTCTCTGTTTCTCCTTGACCTAAACCGTCTTCCCAAGCACCACTATTTTGATACAAGATAGTTTTTGATATTTTGGTTAACTTACCAAAATACAAATTTTTGACCCAGTCTTCATCTTCTCTTGTAAGCAATTATCATGCTTGCCACGTATAGATGCACTACTAGCTTGCCACGCATTGGCAAGTCTCTCTGGTTCTGATTCCACTAGACCATGCCTTACTTAAACCGATTAAGCCATATGGTGCAACACGTCATTTGAACTTTTCTTCAATATTTCTCACTTTCTTGTGCCATGCTTGAACTTACCTATCTCATCTGACACTTTTGATCGTTTTGGGCCTCGACTCCTTCATGAGCGTAGTTCTGATCCTCGCCGTTGACCATAGTTGACTCCAAGCGTCTCTATACATCCAAAGACCAATAAATTATTTTTCGGGCACAAATTCTTCATAACTTGACTTGCGTTAGCAAAAACATATAATCTCATGACTCAAATTTCTCAAAATCATCTATTTCGACCGAAGAAACATAAGCTGACCGGTCAAACCATCGCCTATGCAAACTATTGTAAAAAATCTACAAATTTATATATTCTAAAATTTTACTTATCTAGAATTATAATACTTCATGACAATAAAACTCTAGAACTTCTCGTATGGCCCTTCGCGCTGTTGTTGTCCATGGCTGTAGACCTGCACAGAAGTTACTAGTCTTTATGCAACCTGCGAGCCCACGTATTCAACGACATGAACCTGATCAAGATCGAGCGCATGCAGTCCAGGACTCCAGGTGCCTGTCGGTATGATTTTTCTTTTGAAAGGGAAGATGATGATTAATTTCGGATGTGATTCATCGGATGCTCACCTCCATTCCTTTTCCGAAAAGGCGAAAAAGAGGACGCAAAAGTTAATGGCTATGGCATGGCTGCCGACAAGCAAGCACAATCATAAACATCCGAAACTAAACGAGAAAAAGATTAGCAAAAGTGATATGGATCAGTTAAAAGCCCATACTCTTGATTGCCAAATACAAGCTCACATCTTGTAGCTAAAGCACACCCAAAGAAGCCTACACATGGACAAATATTTCGCTCTGTAGCAGTGGAATTATTACCTCATCAGTAGTTGTTGAGTGGACATAATTTAAGCAAGCGCGACTTATCATGACTGCTCCAAATTGAACATACACTTGCTCACGCATCAGATCTACCACCACCACAACCGGCCTAGGCCTCCCCCTCCCTTAAAAAAAACCAGTTAAACTAATCGTCCCCGTACACATGGACAGCAAGTTTAGACAATCCCAACATGAGAAAACATTTAAGACGGCATTTAGAAATGCCCAGCACTTGCGCCACCGACCATGGCAACTTGAAGACCGAACAGTAATGGCTTAGGACGCAAGGCTTTTGCGAACAAATAAAAAGGACTTTTTTATTATTTTTAAAACAGCTTATTAAGATAGTTTTTTCAAAATGATTTATCAGTTTAACGATATTTGATTCTATTATGGTATGAGCACAACAGTCGATACATGATAGCCCTATCTCCTTAGGGTATGTGGAACTAAGAGAACTAGAGAGCCAACCGATAGAGAGAGGAGCTAGTGAGTAAAATGAGCGTCAACGAGGTCATGACCTCGAGGTGGTCAAAGGGTTGTCGACGAGGTCATTACCACGAGGTGGTTGGACGGGCGTGGACAAAGTCACAACCACAAGGTGGTCGGACGGCCGTGGACGAAGCGACAACCAGAAGGCAGTCGTAGAATGCCTCACGACTACGTCGATCATGATGTGGTCGTAGGCATCGACGAAGTGGTGACCACGAGGTGGTTGTGAGTGCCTTACGACCATGTTGATCATGACGCAGTCGTGGACGTTGGCAAAGTCAGCGGCAGGATAATGACTTGAAATATGCGCGCTCCATCCCCCACCAATCGGACTAGCGTCAACGAAGTCGGTGGCGAGATGAAGACTTGAAGTGCATGCTTTGTCCCCTTCAAGTCTTCGTCCCCCACCGCTCGGATGGGCATTAACGAAGTTGCGACCAGGAGGAGGCTAGATAGGTCGACGAAGTCATGACCGCGAGGCGGTTGGACTAATGTCGATGAAGTCACGACCCAAGGCGGTTAGACGGGCGTCAATGAGGTCACGGTCATGAGGTGGTCGGACGCTGTTCTCGCTTAGGGGCGGAACAGTCGTTCGATTTTGTTAGCGCGATGAACTCCTTGGTAGGATGCGTGAAGCTTGCGAGGCTAACCAGGGCTATCGCTTATGCAAAGGACTCCCTAGTGGGAAGTGTGTGTAGCCACGCATGATCCATCCCCGTGCCTCCCATCATTCGGAACTGAGTTGGTGAAGAAAGAACTCCCTAGTGGGAAGTGTGTGTAGCCACGCATGATCCATCCCCGTGCCTCCCATCATTCGAAACTGAGTTGGTGAAGTAGGTGAGAGGGCTTTCTTCACAGATGATTGAGCGTGGCAGCGGCGTCTGAGGAAGGGGTACCTCCGCTAGTTCTCACACCGCACGATTTATTTAAACTCCGTAGAGTAGCCTGGGGCACATGAGGTTCCCAGCACTTTATACTTCACAGAGTAGCCAGGACCGAAGCTGTCGTGTGATTTTTTATACTCCTTAGAGTTGCCTGAACGATTAAGCACCCGACGCTTTATACTTCGTAGAGTACGCGGGGGCGCGAGACCACCATGCGATTTATTTATACCCTTTAGAGTACGCCGTGGCACGAGGCCACCGTGCGATTTGAGCAAAAATCAGATCGAATAACAACCTGACAGGAATGTTTTGTAGCGTTTTCCTTTTAGCCGATCGAAATCCAACTGATCTCTCTCATGGCGGCGACTCTTCCTCACGCAGCTTCTTGCACGTTCCCCACGGACGGCGCCAACTGTTGTGATATGAGCACAACAGTGGGTACAAAGTACCCCTGTCCCCTTTGGGATATTGAACTAAAGGAGCTAGAGAGCCAACTGACAAAGAGAGAGCTAGTGAGTAAAATGGGTGGACCTGGGCCGCTTGTACCTCTCTTGGAGGTTTTATATACATGAATATGATAGGATGGAAAATTTCTATCCTATATCTTATGTCGACCATGTTACTTTGACCAAGCTAATTGACCACGTTATTTCGACAACGTTGTGCCGATCATGTCGGTTCAATCACATATCTTGCGGCCCAGCGATAGAGCTACTGCCTACCTGTTGCTCGAGCGTTGAGCGATAGGCTCTAGTAGCCCAACGGTTGGACGACTGGAGGATATTTTTGTAATAAATTAAGATACAACTATATTTCTGTATTTTAAATAAAAGATAGATTATTTTACAAAAAAACTCAGCAAAAGGCCACCTCTTAATTATCTAACAGCTCCATCATCTAACAGTGGTGGAAGCCCATCGATCGTTATCGTACGTGAGTGAAGAATGCTGAAGACAGCAACTAGTCCGGCAAAAGAGTGCGATCACACACCCCCGTCATTTGTGGTGTAAACATTCTTTCAGAGCACAGGACCGGACGGGACAACGTCCCGTGACGCCAAGCAAAACTCGTGGCCTGTGGTAACTTGGCGACCAAACAAAGCCTTGCGTCTAGCTACAGGCTCCCTGCAGGGACAGGAGATGTCAACCACGTACTCCAGCCGGACAAACAAACCGCAACCAAACAAGCTGGTGTTGCAATGGCCTTTCTATCCGGTAGATGACTACACCGATAGTGATATACCCGAGATAATTATTGATACATTATTATTCTATCTTTAAAATAAATAATGTTTTATCATACCCGAGATAATTATTGATATATTATTATTTTATCTTTTAAATAAATATCTTTTGTATTGATCAACAAGCACGTGACTTACTCGTGAAACTTTTTATTCATATTTTGATTTTATTCTAAATTATGTCTGATTTCATATCATTACGTAGGATAATCATAATTTATAGATCAACACACACACACATTGATGATTATGTTTCATGGATTATGGATACGGAGATATCAAACCAATAATGTAGACACATGTTAGAGAACATTTCATTGGATTGACCCACATTAAGATACTATTGAGATTGTTGTGTTTATATGTTATCAATTGGTCTCAAGCATTGATAATGTATAATTTTTATACCAGAGATCAACATACTTTTCTATATGTATAATAGTATATTTAGGGGTTACCATACTGGGTAGTTATAAATGTAGTTTTCGTGTATGCTTTGAAATATGCGGAAGAATGTGATATGAGATTTGCCCCTCCTACATAACAGGAGAGATATCTCTAGCCCTTTGATGTGGTCAAATAAAGGAAGTGCATGGGCATACCACGAGTGGTCGAAGAGTCGATCACATAAAGTTATCCATCACTAGATCAGAAAAAAGATTGACAAACAGGTCATTTCTCACCTGGAATTCGATCAGGTGCGTGAGGCAAAAGGAGAATACACAAACAGGTCGTTAAGTCTGACCAGATACGAATGGTCGTGTTGGTACACTTACTGATCATGAACTGGTCGGATATATCACAAACTGGTCTACGAACTGGTCGTATGGAGATACAGACTAGTCGTAATCAGATATGAATTGGTCGTACGGAGTTATGAATTGATCGTGAGTGACTAGAGCCTGGTTGCAAATTATATTGTATAAGGTTAGTCCAGATTGATCCTTATGCTATTTTGGGGTCGATATGTTTTGCTAGGGACCGCTACCGACTAGTGATAGAAAATGTGTTTCTGAGTTACAACCAAATATACATGAGTCTATAGGGCCACACACTTAATGGATTGAAACAATAAGGATCCGGTCGCAGACTCTTCGAGTGAGATACATTTCTACTCGTATTAGATTAAGATCTGGTCAGAGGCTATCTGAGTGTGATACAATATCTCGTCGTATTGGATAAAGATCCAGTTGGAGACTCTACATAAATGGGTGCATTGGGCTATGGGCTATATAGAGAGACATCGCACCACCCACTACTACCCTAGCCGTCTCATTCCAAAGCCTCTGTTATGCGTGCTGGTGCTAACACATTAGCGCAGATGTTCCATCTTTGGACGTATGAACTTCGTTAGAAGTGATGTTGTGACTGCGACACTGATCGGGAGATCTGAGGAGGCAATTAGCTCGTGGATATCAACTACATCTAAAGGACGATCAGCTTACGAAGATTTTTTGGAAGACGTTAGACGATTGGCTGCTTCCACTACACCAATACGTACTCCATTGAATCTGGCTATTTTAACTCTTTTACAGCTACATTGTATATATAGTGGTAACTATATATAATCTTTTAGTTACATAGCCTAGTAGAGTTTTTTATTTGTGTTAGGATAGCCGCTTTGGAGTCGAGCTGTCATTGCTGAATCTTGATTTCCAGCTGCGTGGTGGGGGGTGTTTGACGGACGAATAGAGCCGAGCAAGCGTCCACTAATCGCCAAAATATCAGCGCAAAGCAACAAACCCGGCCTTCAGGTGGAGACACGCACCGGCGTTATCTGCGGACCAATGGTGATGCAGTGCATGTGAGATAGGCGAATGAAAGGGGCAGCCGCTCGTCCGGACACTGTGACCGTCTCGTTAGCTGAGGTGTCGGCCTCAAGCAACAACCCCTTTTCAGCTAAGCAAAGCATAAGACATTGGCAATTATTTCTCGCCCTGGGCGAAAGGACACGATCACCTGGAGCATTTATGCCTGATAGGCAGCGGGATACGCAACTCGATACGAAGCGAGGCAGGCAGGCAGGCAAGAGAACAGGAGTATCGCCTGGTGCTGGGGCCACGGGTTCAGAAATGGCTCAGCGCTGCTGTAATGATATCCCAGCAGCTCACATTACTACATTGAAGCCTGCATCTGCATGCTGCCGCAGTGCCGCTGCTCTGCTGCTGCGCTTGTCCCTTGGCCACGGCCAGTACGCCGCTCAGATGGCCTGGACCGAGGCCGACGGGGGCATTCAAAGTCTGGACGGTCACAGGATTTGCATCGTACACGGGAATCAAGAAGTACATGCTTATGATGATGACGACGACGATGAAGGATACAAAAGAACAAGATACGATTATCCCCGTGTCTTACATGGATTATGATAGGCGGGGAGAGCTGCCTAATTAGTCGGGCATTGCGTGGGAGCTTTCAATCGTGAAAGCTCTGCAGACTTGGAACGTGGAACGGAAATTAATACAGAACCACAGCTCATTCGGCTGTACATACTACGACGATGCTTGCTCGCGGTTGGCTTATTCTGTCGCGCTCTAGCTCCCTAAGTTATCGCTCCCGGCATCTGTTAGTATGGTAAGCCTCTCTGCCGACTTGATGAACTCGCTGAAATGGAGAGGAAAAGCATTGTGCATCAGTTCAATGTTGATGTGATTCTTTACAAGTGTAACACGCACTTGGCATAAGTTGTTGATGTGCTCTCACCTGAAGGGCTCGTCGCCGGCGTGCTTCACTTCGCCGGTGGCGCCGCGGTAGAGCACGCGGCTCCTCAGCTCCGCGCTGTCAATGCAGAACATTTCGGACAAGCGTCCGTAGAGCTCCTCGAACGAGCTCAGCGCCGAGAGATCGAGATTCCGGCCGACCGTGTCGGACTCAATGAATACCTTGCATTGCCCGGGCTCCAGCCCGAACTCGGAAATCTGGCTGTTGTCCCTGAACCACTGCAATCTCTCCGACGATCTGTTGTCGGGCGGACTACTGTTCTGAATGACTCCGGAGCCCGAGCCCTCCGAGACATTAGCGCGTTTCTCGGTGTTCCAGTTGAGCGAGCTGTTCCCGGTGGCCGCCGGGGAGGTCACGCTGGCCGAGTTGCTAAGGCACATCTGCTGTTCGGTTAGTATTGTCTGTCCGAACAGCACTAGCCCCGGCGGCTTCACGTCGCCGGTCTTCTTGGCGCCGATGGACAGAGCGCACGAGACGCCCTCGCGCGCCGGTGGGCTGCCGATGGTCAGGTCAGTGCTGATTATTGGCGGGATAGGGGTGGGACTGACATGACCGGGACGGCGGAGCCCCGGGTACATGAGGCTCGACTGCAGGTGGGTAGGGTGGAGATCTGATAAAGATGGACCAAATTGCGCATGCCTGGCTCCCTGTATGCCTGCAGGAGCACTACCGTCCGGGAAGGGGAAGAAGGACGGATGGTTGCTCTGGTGGTGATGGTAATGGTGGTGGAGGTAGTGGCCGTTTGCCAGTGGGTTCGGGGGGAACGCCGGGTTGAGGAGCTGACCCTCGAAGGGGAACTCCGGGTACGCCGGAATCCGGGGCTTCTTGCGCGGCGGCGAGAAGGAGGCGAGGTGGATGGCCGGCATGCTCGACACGAGCTCGACCAGCCACGGGCTCACCCGCTTCACGTTCTGGAGGAGGTCTGGCTCGTCCCAGGTCACCTGCGCAGTTGCCAATTCAAGAAGAGTTAGCGGGGAACGCAACACCAGAAGGATAAAGTAGCAACTGTTGGATTTGTTTGCGGTGGTGTAGTACCTGAAGAAGCCGCCACGGCGACTGCGGCCAGCGGATGGGGTCGACGACCTGGACGCCGGCGACGGTGCCCATGAACCAGCTGATCCGGGACGAGTCCTCGGTCTCGAACGCCATCTTGAACCGCATCCCAGGGCACCACTGGACCCGCATCGCCGCACGGACCGCCGACGCGCGCACGCAGAATTCCGGCGTGCTCGCGCGCGGGTAGTACACGACCTCGAACGGCTGCCCGCCGCCCGCCAGCCTAGCCGCCTCGACCACGTCCTCCGCACGTACCTTGCCCTGCCCCTTGGAGGCCCCGCACGGGCTCACATTGCCTCGCATCAGGCCCGCGTACTGGTCCCACCCAGGCATGGAGGCCTCCTCGCCTCCGCCGCCGGCGCCGCAGAACCCGCGCTTGGCGCGCCGGATGCCGACGTGGAGCTCCCCGCCGTCGCCGCGGAGAAACACGATGGAGTCGCCGGCCACGAGCTTCTTCTGGTTCACGAACGTGCTCCACCCCGTGGTGAGAAGGTGCCGGCGCGGGGTGCCCCGGTAGATGTGCCGGAACTTCCACGCGGCCCCGTGCACGTCCTTGGCGACGACGGTCTGCACCGGCGGGTCGGCAGCGTAGTCCAGCCGCGGGAAGATGGTCTCGGCGCAGTACCTCGGCACCGAGAAGCCCCCGCCGTTGTTGGCATCGGACTGCGTCAGCGTCTTGGCGAACGACGCCGGCTTCTCCTGCTCCTCGTCGGCGGCGCCGGTGCCATCATCCTCGAGCTCGGCCTCCGCATGCGCCGCGCAGAGCGGGACGAGGCGAATCCTGGCGAAGACCTCGTCCGTGTCCGGGTCGGCCATGTACCGCACTCCGGCAACGCGGCAGGGCACGAGCGCAGGGACGCGAGCCGCGGACAGGTCGGCACCGGCGGCGAGGCCGAGCGCGTGCTCGGCGTGGCCCTGCGGGAAGTAGTACACGCCGGAGCCCAGCGGCGGCACGGTGCACATGCCGCCCGCGCACGCAAGCCACAGCTGCCGGTCCACGCACCGCTCGGCGCCGGGCGCCGGCTCCGTCAGGTCCGCGAACGTGATCATCGGCGCGCACCAGCGCCCAGGCAGGCTGGCGTAAACCACAGCAAGGTGGGTGGTTTTCTTGGAGTGGTGTGCACTGTGGTGGGAGTCGGCAGGAGGCGACGGCGAAAGCGAGGGTGGTGTCTTCTCCGAGAGAGGTTGGTGTCGTTCCACGGTAACAGGTAGTAGTAACCCCGCCCGTTTGGCGACTTATATAAAGTGCCCGTTCGGGAGGGAGTGGGAGTGCGAGTGGGGAGACAGAAGGGCTCGGATGGGGCGTGGCTGTTAGCGTAGAGAATAGGGGTGAGGACCAGTGGCTGGACGTACGCGTGGAGGAGCGTCAACTGTGAGGCCTGTGAGTCGCCACTAGTACAGTAGTATGCGTACTTGATATAGGCTTGGTCCATGGTGGAGATCCTGCGAAGAACCAGCATATCTGGTGATGCCAACCGAGGTCATCGGATCCGAATCGAGCAGCTCGCATCAACGCAGGTGGAAAGCTCCGTCCCACTAACGTGTTTTGCAAATAAATCTGTCTCTAGAGAAGAAATTTTCACAATTAAACCCCTCACCCCCAAAATCCCCATCTCACGTGAGCCATGTCGATCCGCCTTACCGAGCATCGCAGTCACCCGCCCTCCCCATAGCACAGTACACGCGACCCCGAACACTGGCACTGCCCCAACCTCGTGTCATCACCCTTCCAGCGTTAAGCCGCCTCAATGGGCACCGCCCGTCCGCCATGTAGCACCATCCGCGCGACCTCGGCGACTCGACCTCCACAACCCCAGCTTGGTCCTTGTAGGAGGCGGTGCAGTGCCGCGGTCCTCCTCAGCATCTGCATCAGGTGGAGGGCTTCCACTTGTGCAGCATACGAGGGTAGCAAAAATCATGGGCGGGAGTACTACTACGATGCATTTGGGGCTTCCCATCAACATCGACATCACCGTGCTACACCCGTAGTCAAATGCAACTGCATACCCATTCTAGGACAAATAGTGACAGAATTTGATGTTCTTTGTGTCAGGTGATTAACTGTTGCCGGAAATACTGTAGGCGGTAAGGTTGGGGGTAAAGTAGTGTATGCCTGGAGGTAGGCTGTGTGGGCCGGGTTGTCTGGCCTTGGGCCGTGTAAGCGGAGTCACTGGTGTCGTTGACTCCCAGGGTCTGTAAAACGGCTGAGACGGCCTAGCTGTAAGGGGGTGAATGAATTGGCCTCTGAACCCTAATTCCCCAAAAGTGCTATCTGAATTCCTACCTAGTGTCATGCTTCCTTCCCAAATTCCTTTCTAGAATGGTGTGGCCTTAACATATGATATCAGAGCTGGGCCGAATCCACTTTAGCGCCCAAGAAGAAGCCATCTCCGTGGGAGGAGAACACGGCCTCTACAATGGCTTCGATGGAAAACCAACTGGAGAGGGTGAATGCGTTGTTGAAGTAAATCCTCAATGACGTGCATGTCATGAAGTTGCAAGTCTCTCCTTGGTCTAAGCAAACTTGAATGTATTCACATGGCAAGCATCCAACATGTCCGGTGTCTCCAGGGAGGTGATCGAGCATAGGCTAGCACTTTGGCCTGATAAACAACCGCTCAAGTAGAAACTTCAGCGTTTCATACTTGATCGGAAGGAGGCAGTCTAGTCGGAGATTGACAATCTTATCAAGGTTGGGTTTATTCGTGAAGTCGACCTCCTGAGTGGCTTGCCAATCCTGTAATGGTTAGAAAAAGCAATGGAAAGTGACGTATGTGTGTAGACTTCACAGATTTTAGTGAAGTTTGTTGAAGGATGATTTTCTCTTCCTCACATCGACCAACATGTTGATTCTACCTCTGGTAGTGAGATATTAAGCTTTCTAGATGTATATTTTGTGTACCATCAGATTAGTATGAGTAAATAAGATGACGAAAAAACTTCATTTATCACACTGTACAGAACTTTTGGTTATGTGAAAATGTCATTTGGGGTAAAAAAAATATTGGTGCTATTTTCTAAAGGTTTAAGCAGAAAAACCTTTAGTCCACAAATCGACCAAAATTTAGAGGTTTATGTTGATGACTTAGTAGTGAAAGGTGTCAACATCGGAGATCATGCCTCCGACTTATAAGAAACTTTTGCTAACTTAAGAAGATATAACCTTAAGTTAAATCCGGAGAAATTTGTGTTCGCAGTTTTCTCTAGAAAATTTCTTGGTTTCCTAGTCTCAGCCAAAGAAAATAGCAGCCATCGAACGGATGCGCTCTTCGACCACGAAGAAAGAACTACAAAAACTAACTAGTTGTATGACATCTATAAGTCATTTTATAGCGATATTAGAAGAAAAAGGATTACCTTTATTTAAACTTGTTCTGAAACATGGGAATTTCTAGTAGAGTAAAGAAGTTAATGGTGTAGTTGAAGAAGTCAAGAAATACTTGACAAGTACCTCGACCTTAATTCCTCCAAGACCAGGAGGATCTTTACTTTTATATCTAGCTGCTATGTCACAAGCAGTCAGTGCAATACTAGTCATTGAAAGTAACAATATTCACTACTACAAAAGACGCTATACTGAATGGCTACATCACAGACGGTACATAGAGAATTGTCTATGCTGTAATTATCATAGATAGTTTGACCGTGTACCATCTGTGATACGCAACTATGACAGACGGTTCATAGAATAACCGTCTGTGATATTTTCATAGACGGTTATTAATACTAACCGTTTATGATAATGCAAAACATCACAGGCGGTTTGTATCAATAACCGTCTGTGATAATTCACATACGGTTATTGATACAAACTGTCTGTGATAATGGCAGACATCACCGATGGTTCATATTTATAACCGTATGTAAAAGTTCATAGACGGTTATTAATACAATCTGTTTGTGATAATTTCATACCACAGATGGTTTGTGGTTGGGACCGTCTGGGATATACCATGTTATTAAATAGCTAGTATACGTGGTCTCGACAGATATGTCTTCGTTGCGCTGCATTGAAGGAGGTGACCGGTTTGGGGGAGTTTTGTGAAAATATACTGCTTGTAGATCTAGCTTGTAGATCAATTTATCCTTGATAATTAGATGTTAGTATTTGCTTCTAATAAGGGGGAGTTTTGTGAAAATATACTGCTTGTAGATCTAGCTTGTAGATCAATTTGTTCTTGATAATTAGATGTTAGTATTTGCTTCTAATAACTTACATGCCTTGTAATAGAGAGAGATGATAGCTAGGTTTAGAGAGAGATGGTAGTTTGCTCCAATTTAAGAATGGGTCAGTATTTCTAGTTTACTTTAATATATTCTTACTTGATATACACACACATACATACATATATGCATATTGCTTCATGAATACGTGGCTAGCTACTTAATTTAGATGTAGACAATTTATTATTAGGTGAATGACAATTATATGTGTAAATAGCTAGGCTGGTTAGTTAGCTATAGTAGTATTAATAATCCAATTTGACACTAATTTGTTACATGCGTAGTGTAGATGGATCGAAACTGGATGTATGTTGATAACCGTGTGAGTAAAGAGTACATTAATAACGTGTTTGCTTTTAGAAGAGTGATTGAGTAGGATATGTTGAAGAAGGGGATGGAATATATATTGTCAATGCATTGATTGCGATAATATGAAGATGTTTACGAACTCAACAAAGATCGAAACTCACTTGATTCAAAGAGGGTTTCAAAAAGGAGTATACATGTTGGACCAGTCATGCTAAAGAGAAGATTATACAGGAAGGTAGTTATAACATCGTCAAGAAAGACACTGATATGCCAGTTGTGGATTGTGCTTTCAATGAGGATAAGTCATAGATGATAATCTGGATCAGATGCTATGCGATGCAGAAGAAAACTATAGTGAGAGAGAGTTTGAAAAATTCGTGGGCTTACTGGAGGACCTAGAGAAACATTTGTTCCCTATTTGTAAGCCGTAATACACAAGACTGTCATCTATTTTTGAATTGCTAAAATTGAAAGCAAGCAATGGTTCGTCCGACAAGA
Source organism: Dendrocalamus latiflorus (assembly GCA_017311315.1). Taxonomy (NCBI): domain Eukaryota; kingdom Viridiplantae; phylum Streptophyta; class Magnoliopsida; order Poales; family Poaceae; genus Dendrocalamus; species Dendrocalamus latiflorus. The sequence continues at coordinate 10,923,376 of CM029634.1, forward strand.
GTTTCACAGCGTTGTTAGGTCTTCTAGCGAACATTCTTCCAGAGGAAAATGTGTTACCGAGAACCACCTACCAAGCCAAGAAGATTCTTTATCCATTGAAAATGGAAATAGAAATAATACATGCATGTTCGAATGATTATATCCTTTACCATAAAGAGTATACAAAATTACATGTTTATCCGATGTGCAAAGCATCCCGATACAAGCGTAAGAATGACTTTGATGACAGCAAGGGCATTGAGGTGAATCAAGGACCTCCTGCTAAGATGTTGTGGTATCTGCCTATAATTCCCTATTTGAAGCATTTATTTACGAACCAAAAAGATGCAAAATTGTTGTGTTGGCACTCGGAGGAGCGTAAGAAAGATGGAATGATAAAACACTTTGCTGATTCTGCCCAATAGAGGAACATCGATAGGATATTTGCAGACTTTGGTGCTGAATCAAGGAATATAAGGTTTGAGTTGAGTACAGATAGAATGAATCCTTTCGGTAACATGAGTAGTCGACATAGCACCTGGTCCGTGAATGTATGCATGTACAACCTTCCTCCTTGGCTGTGTATAAAGCGAAAATACATTTTGATATCGCTATTTATCCAAGGGCCAAAACAACCTGAGAACGCTATTGATGTATACCTAGCACCATTGATGAAAGATCTTGTGACACTGTGGAACGAAGGGGTACATGTATGGGATGCAGACAAATAAGATAACTTCACTCTGCGTGCCATGTTGTTCTGCACTATCAATGATTTTTCTATCTTTGGTAACCTGTCGAGGTTGAGTATGAAAGGAGCTAAAGCCTGTCCGCACTGCTTAGATTGTACCGAGAATGTATTGTTGAACAACTCACGCAAAACTGTGTACATGCATCACTATAGGTTCCTTTCACGGTATCACCCATACCGCAAGATGAATAAATAATTTGATGGAAAAGGATGACTCGGCACCAAGGCCTTTTAGTAGGAAGGATGACTCGAATCTTTTGCATCTTCATACCAATAGCATGATATGATCATATGATTTCAAGAGACTGATTCGGCACATGTTGAAGTCTCTCACTACATGCCACGAAGTCAATCCCTTAACCTTCAGATACACTATGGTGTTGACTACTTGTTGTATCCTTCCCTCCTTAAGAAAGGTCCTCCACTATGGTCTTTCCCTGCAACCAAAATTAGTGGTTATGGGAACTGTGCCTAACTGATACAAACCTTTCAGTTCAACTGACTTCACCAAAAAGACCCCCTGACTTGTATTCCAACCGAAAGATTCTAAGTTATGAATTCACTTAAAGTTTGGGGCTAGCTGACGAGGGTTAGATAATCTAATAAATATAGCTTTAATATATAATTAAGAATCTAAGCTAGTGTGGTCGCAGATCACCTGGCAACATTACCCGAGTACCCCTTGTCAGAGGACTACTATTTATTTACCTGACCAGCCACCACTCGAAGGTTCGATATAGCCTGATACGTGGGCTTGTTTTCAGGCAGCCCCTTATGTGGTGAAATGGAGCACGTGCGCCTCTATCTCATCTAACTGCACCACGATTTGGCTCTATGCTTTTGACGACAACTGCCTAACGGTTATCTCTACACTTTTCTCCTACTGATAATAATCGATCAATAGTTATTGTCAGGTCTCTCTCTGATAGCAACTAATTCCTTAACCGGATAAAAGGAATCGACAAGACACCTATTCTAGTGGACAACTGACACCTATTTGGCGCTATTTGAGCCTTATAGGAGAAGACGAAGACAAGATATCTCGATCAAACAGTAGGCAACAAGGCAGGAAATAGCAAAGCTAGGGCTAGTAGCACCTCCTTTGTAATTACTCATTAAGAGTATGTTGTAATCCCGATGTAGCAATAAATATAGTTCCTTTTTTCCGATCTAATCCATCTGATTGGCTTGGATTTCTTTACATTTTGTAAAATCAATGATTTGATCATCGACAATAGATTATCCAATACGAATATTTTTGTAGTCATTCTTGACTCATTCCTATAGAACGGAGAATATGGTTATGTTAATTGTTTGGAGCGTCATTTCAAGGAGTCACCGCCCGTGTGCATGGAGAAGGACCATTTTGGGGTTTGATTAATATTCTAATATCATCATACGACACTTGCAAGATTAGGATGAGTCAGCTAATACAGAGACGTGAGACAGAAGATCAGCTCATAATCTATCAACATACTCTTCAAATATAACGTGGCATGGAGATATCAAACTCTTTAAGTATTCCGGTTACTTGTTGAATTAGCGGTATTTTACAGTTTATGTTGTTATGCGATCGATTGGACACTAGGGAATGGCCAGCTTAATTACTTCACAAATTATAGTCGTTTCATCAGGAAAGGAACCTAAAGCTTGTGTTCGATATGTTAGCTTCTTCGGTCAGCGACGTTGTTGACCCGCAAAGGTACTTGAAATTCATTTTAGAACCTTGTTGCTTTTACGTGGTTTGAGACGTTTACTTTGCTTCGCCGCTGAAAATTGTTAATCGGACACTCCATTTCGACCTAATTATTCGTCCAAGACCAAGTACTACATCAGCTCCATGTCGACCTACATGAAGTAGTTGTTTAAGAGACGGTACATTAGTTTTAGTTATGCTGTTGCATCATTTCCTTGTGACAAGCACAAGCTAGTACAAAGTGGTGTCATGTCAAAGATGTAGTATTAGTTTGATGTAGTAACAGTTTAACAAACGTGAAGCTAGGCGGTGATAAATCAACAACCTCGTCTAAAATTCATATGGTACTAAAATACTATTTCTTTAGTTTCACAATATAAGTTTATCATGTTTTGTACCTCCTTGATCTGTGTACATGTAAGCTTGGACTTATATTTCGTATATAAAAACTCGGTGATTTCAGATTGCAACATTGCTTTGCACATTCGGAAAAGTCAAATATTGGCCAATTCAGCCTGTAGAAGGGTTGCAAATACCTTCAATGCAGCTTTCCCTAACTTCGGTCGCCTCCTAGCAAAGCCACATGCCTTAGAGCAACTCCAGCAGTAGCCCTCAAAACAGGGTCCCTACTTTTCATTTGAGGACTCCCTCTACTTTTGAGGCCCTGTTTTCTGGGCTGCACTCCAGCAGAAGCCCTCAAAACAGGGCTCCTACTTCTCAATTCCCTTTATTTCCTCACACACTATATGCATATGTATGGGACAAAAGGACAATACACAATAAAATATTTATGATTTCACAATGAGGGACAATATTTAAATTTATGAATTCAAATACGAATATTCAATTTTAAATTCAAGTTTGTTCCGAATTTAAATTGAAAGCACAAAGTTCATCACATAACATCAAATAAACTGATATAATCCATCATAACATGTAAAATGAAGTCTACGAAAATTATTAAACAACTAGCTAGCGCTATGTATCGCCCACAAATGTTCCACAAGATCATCGCGGAGTTTCTCATGTCCCTGTCTATCTTCAATCTCCCTGTGTATATTGAGAAACTCCAACAACACAAGTAGATTGCGGCGTTGGTATTCCTCCTCCCTCAGCTCCTCACCCCCATCTTGATCATAGTCATAGCCCCCAACATCATCTGCATCTCGCTCATTATCAATTATCATATTATGCATGATCACACACGCTGTCATTATATACCATAGTGTCTCCTTATTCCAAAATCTTGCAGGACCTCTAATCATGGCAAAGCGTGATTGCAACACACCAAATGCTCTCTCAACATCCTTCCTTACCGCTTCTTGAGCTTTTGTGAAATGACATTTCTTGTTACCTTGTGGGTTTCTGTAGCTCTTCACAAATGTAGCCCATGATGGATAGATCCCATCTGCCAAATAATAACCCATGGTGTACTTGTTGCCATTCACCGTATACTCAATAGCAAGTGAAGTTCCTGAAGTTAGCCGCTGAAATAGAGGGGACCTCTTCAGAACATTGATATCATTAATTGATCCAGGCAATCCAAAAAATGAATGCCAAATCCACAAATCCTCTGATGCAACAACTTCTAGTATCATGGTTGGTCAGGAACATCAATTGGTGTTGAGTTGCTTGTCCTAGGCCTTTTGGAGGGCAGAAGAGCCGTGAACTTGGGGCAATGCCTAACCTTCAACCAACAGTGATAGAAAGGGAAACCCTTCTTGTTTGGCTCCTTGTCTGCATATATAGTTTGTGCTTCCAACACCTGAAAGCAAAGACATGTGTGAGTCAGCATTTTTGGTATATTAATGAATTGATTAATGCTAATGTTCAATATGAAAGGATTTCTTACATGTTCCTGGAAAGGCACACCACTAGGATGGCGACGCTCAACTTCTTCAAAATAGCCCTGAAACTTCTGCAACTCCTTGTAAATTATGCCCCACCGATGCTCAAGAGAGTTGGCAGTCCTACTAGATTCAAATTTCTTGTTGGCATGGTAGTTATCATGAATTCGTTTCCAATATGCTGAACTAGGTTGCTCATTTGCAGTAATAGGATCCATGCTAATGTTCTCCCATGACTCACATAGCTGGAGATCCTCTTGCTGAGAGTAGTTGGCAGCACGGATTGGTTTCTTTTTGGATGCACTACGTTCACTAGCAATTGGTTGAGACACAATTGGTTGAGTGCCAATTGGTGAACTATCAATATTATCAATCTCAGCCTCCTCGGACATCATCCTTGACCACTGATCTCCTTGCGACATATCTCAAGCTGTGGAAACCACAATCAATTGACATCTAGTATTATATGACCTACAGATCCATTGCGCAATTAACATCTAGTAGTATATGCTCCTACAGATCAATTAACATCTAGTGACCTACAAAACAATTAATACTTTGTAATACTTACTCAGTTTTTCAGCCTAACATTGCGCTATAGAAGTTAAAGAGGATCTCCAGTGATACAGCAAGTTCTCAATTACTCATCATTTTGCATCCTTCATTCTTTGGCCATATATATATGGAGTGCATGCTACATACATACTGGATGCCATCATGCTATTGTCAATAGAAATTACATGAAGAAATTGCATACATACTGGGAGACCAAAACAAATTTTTCTCAAATTACATACATCGTCCCTTCTATGATTACACCAGTGACCTCAAATGCCTCAAATTTTTCTGGATGATCCACTCACACACCAAGAACAATTCAATCAAGATCAAAGGTCATCAGCACAATTCAATCATCATTTACCTTGCTCGCTGGAGGGACGTGGAGGGGCCGGGGAGGACGCCCTGGTGGATCTGGCGGCGACGGATGTACTGAAGCGGGACGGGGCGGAACGGGGGATCTGGCGCGGCGGATGTACTGAAGCGGGACGGGGCGCAGGGGGATTGGAGGTCAAGCAGGAGGGGGGACGGGGGATCTGGCGGCGGCGGATCTACTGAAGCGGGACGGGGCGGTGGGGGATTGTTTGCCGAGCAGGAGGGGCGGGACGGGGGATCTGGCGGCGGCGGATCTACTGAAGCGGGACAGGGCGACGGGGGATTGTTTGCCGAGCTGGAGGGGCGGGACAGGGATCTGGCGGAAGCGGGACGGAGCGCGCGGGGGATTGGAGGCGGCGGGGGAATGTAGGCCGAGCGCGGGGGATTGGAGGCGGCGGGGGAATGGAGGCCGAGCGCGGGGGACGTTTCACTGGTCTGGGAAAAAACGAGGAAAGCTGAAAAATGAGAGCCGGAGCAGGGCCCCTAGGAATGAGGGCTTGGAGGCCTCATTTGAGATGTCTCCTATTTTTAAGAGCCAAGTAGAGACCTTATTGAAGCTCAATTTTTTGCTCTGGCTCTCAAATCTGAGTTTGAGGGTTAAGTAGGGGCCATACTGGAGTTGCTCTTATTCCAAAGATGTACTCATTTCATGCCACATTCCACTGCCAAGAACGAAACAACACGAAAACACTCCCAAAGCATACACACGCTGACACGAACGCGGCACGGCGGCAAGTCAACCCATTTCCCGTTTGGCGCCGCAGCTGCCGGTTTGTACCCCCCGTTCCAGCTCCCGTAACGGCACCGTCGGCAACGGGGAAGGAAGGGGGAGTAGAGTAGGGGCTCGACCGGGCGTGCGCCGTAACGGACCCCGTCGCGGCTAGCGTGCGAGCTCACGAACGGAGAGGGAGAGCTGTGGTGGATTACTGCGCTGCGCGGGCGCGAGGGATCTCTGGACAGCAACCAGACAACCCGGCCAGGCACAGTAGGGGGCGTCGACGTCGCTGACGTGGGCGAGGCGGGAACGGGGCCGGGTCAAGGCAGGCGTGCGCCCAGTGCCTCGTCACTCGCGTCGGTGGGATTTTGTCGCCGGCGATTCGTGCCCGCGGCATCGGCGTCGCCTTCTGCTGGCGCAGGGACCCGCCTCGTCTCCTCCCCCGGGCCCGAATTCCGAATGGTGGGGACGACGTAGTGGCGTTCACTGTTCGGATCGCAAGTTTTTTTTTAAAAAAAAAAAGAGACTCAAAAGAAGTTGCAGGGCGCTCCTATCATAACTGTCAAAGGCAAATCCACCTTCGAGCAAGTTTAGGGCCTGTTTAGATCCACCCAGATTTTAAGAATCTGGTTTTTGGAAATTGGGTGGGATCTAAACAGACCAATTTTTATGGCAGTTTTTAAAATCTACCTAACCAGATTCTTAAAAACCAAGAAGCTGTTGATACCCAGCTTTTACCAGTTTTTTTGCACAAATACTCATTTACCCTCATTAAAGACCACGCGCAGCCGCTTCCAATCATAAATGTAAGGGTGTAATAGTCTATTAGCACCAATCATAAATGAAACCAGCTTTTAAAAACTAGAGGATCCAAACACCCCATCAGTTTTTGCTTAGAAACTAGCTTTTAAAAACTAGAAGTAATAGCTGGTTTTTAAGAATCTGAAACTGATCCAAACAGGGCCTTAATAGTACAGATAGCTGCTACCTCCAATACATTTCCATGTCATCAAAAGATAATGATGCAGTCAACTCATACAATAAGCTGGCTATAAGTTGTCTCCACAAGAGCTCTCAATCATTTAATACATACATGGGTATTGATAATTTAATAAATGCATGGATATAGCAGTACATGCATGGATAATGCCTCTTTTCCTGTGCTATAGCCTGACTCTTGCATGAGAGTCGGCTTGGCTCTCTCTCTCCTTTTCTCTCCCCTCCACATAGGATTATGCTGACATGGATTCCCTTGTAGCTAGCACAGTCAGCCTTAGGCCAGTCTCAGTGGGAGTTTCATCTGCATTTAATAGGCTGCCACATAGGTATTTTTGATGATATGACAACATTTTTAAGAAAAGAGAGAAGAAGTGAGTTTCATCTAGATGAAACTCTCTTGACACGATTACCAACTCTATATGAGTCATGAAATTAAATGTCTATGAAACAATAGAATGAAACTATGCATTGAGGATGGATGTTTCATCTGTGTTTCATTTCATTTTACATGATGTGACAATCTTGAAAACAACGCCATGAAACTCTCCACTGAGAATGGCCTTAGAGCAAGGCTAATAATACAGCCAGCAAGCGGGCTGTAAGGTTTTTTGCAGCCTTCTCCTAGCCCACCCATATAGTAGTTAGCTCTTCATCATTAATACATGGCCCACCTGTCTCTCTCACAAAGTTTCTTGGTTCTTGTGTCCAAGCCGGCTGTAAGCTTGCAGCCCGCTTATCCTCTCTCTCCTCCCTTCTCTCCTACACGTCAGCATTTAGCCAGCTTACAGCCGATTATTATACTTGCTCTTATTAAACTTGCTCTTTACTACAATGTGAGAGGAAAAAGCAATACTCACATGGCTCATAACATGTACAACAACAATCAATACTCGCTCGTGTCTTAACTAATTCGATCGGGGACTAAACTACTCCAACTGACCCTGTTGGCTCAAGCTTGCCCCTGTTGTTAGTTGGCACTTCGCCTCCCTTTATTTCTTCAGAACCATTCACGCGTATTGTGTAGTTACTGTCCCTACGAAAGGTGCCTAAATCAAAAGACACAGAGCATCTGTCAGATTGGCACCTTGGCAGTGCTGTGGATTCGGACAAGTGAGTTTGCAGGGTATTTTGTTTTCCAGCTAGTGCAGGGAGCACACATACAGAATACAGTTCAATTCTGTTTCCAATGCTCCGGTACGTTTCCCTGCCCCTGCTTGGCTGCATGGCCTGCATGCGCCGTTCCCACTTGTAGTTTTGCGCCTACATACAGTACGCGCTGCGTCAGTGCATCACCCTCTGCTCCACACCCCACCCGAAACGCACAGAAACAGGTCGCTGCAAATTCTGCGCATGGCAATACTGTATTACTGTTAGCATACAGCATGCTCTATTGCTAATAGAGAAGGGGAACAAGATGAGGTAACTAGTCAACCATATGAACGAGCTGTGGATAAAGCTCTAGTGCGTCCTTCCTAAAAGCATGAAGTGGCGAGTGTATACTGTATAGTAAATGTTCAATTCATAATGTTAGCGGACCAGATGCGCTAGTTATAGATCGATATTTTTTTTGAGCGAAAGAGCTTTGAATTTTTCTGCGGGTGACAGTAGTAAGCAAGAGCAAAGATTTTGTTTTAGCTACGGGAGGTGCTCGTGGTGGATAAATGAAGCTTCAACGAAGAGACCGGAGTGGAAGAGACAGGAGAAGAACATGAGTCACTCTTATTCGCATGAACAACGGAGCAAATGTCGCCGCATCTGGATCAACCGCCGCCAAAAAATAGCAACCAAAACCCTTGCACTTCGCCTCGGCCTCAGTTACCGATCCGTTCGAACAGTTTGACTTGCGGATACCGAGAATGGCGAGCGCGCGCGAGAGAAAGAGAAGAAAAATAAAACAGTCACAGAGTGATCCAAAAAATACTGTTATATTACTACGGACAATCTAAAGAAAAAAACCAGCAGTTTATTTTAGTTTCTTGAATGAACAAGCCTTAATAGCATGACGAAACGAACGAGACTTTTATATTGCGACGGACGACGCGGCTACAGAGGAGCATTTGCATGCCCGGCGTTAACAACTCCTCGGGGGTACGAAAAATGGAAGGGGTTGAGGTGGATCGTGTCGGCCTCGGAACAAAGATTCCGGGGGTGGCCAGAGCATAGAAACGTATATACCGCCTGTCCCACGTGACCGGCACCGGCACGAGGAGGCCCCGGAGCCGGCTCGCCGGCTGCGCCCACATGCCCGTCCGCCCTGCTCGCGCGCTAGATCCGAGCATCCGACGATCCATACGGGAAAACCTCGCGAGCTGCTTGCTTGACTCGTTTGTTTTGTTAATGTCGCGTGGGATCGAGGCCGTTCTGTAGGAGCGCTGGCTAATGCGGTGCGAGCATTGATGCACATGTCGATGTTGGCGTGTGCTGCGGCACAAGTCAAAGCTGCAAGTTAAGCAAAAGGGAGAGGCCATCATGATGATGGCATGAAACGCCATGTGCTGTTCATTGGGATCCTATGTGTAGCGTAGCTGCCATCTAAAGGTGGCTAGCTTGTCCGTGGACGTGTGCATAGTACTTGTACCCTCTGTATCGGTCAGATGCATCTCGCCCGGACGGCCTGGATGCCATCGTGCTATTGGGAGCGTCATCATGCGATGCATTTATGTGTGCAAAATTTTTCTAGAGGATTATTGGAGTAAAAGCTAACAGCTGTAGACTCCCTCTGTCCTATAATATAAGTACAAAATTTACCACATTCGACTAGATTCGACTGTTTTTAAGGACAAAAACAGTTAGATTGATCTGGAACGTTAGATCTTCATCCAACGGATTCACCCATACAAGCCCCCCTCCAAAAAAAATGATCTAGGACGTTGGATCTCCATCTAACGGCTCAAAATCTGACTGTTTTTGTCCTCAAAAACAGTCGAATGTTGTATAGACACTCCCTATTTTTAAAACGTTGACATAATTAAACCATACATATCTCTATTAAATGATAAACTATAACCATTCATTCATTTTTAGTATTAAAGTACTGTTATATAGTGAAAATATTGTAATTACTACACCTTTGATCTCTACAATAGATTTATATTGTGGAACGACGCTTTCCAAAATAAGAACTTATATTGCATGAAGGAGTTGAGTTGGTCTCGGGCCAAGTGATTAACAAGCAAAAGTCTAGTATCATGTTTTAGCAAAAACACCCCAGGAAGCCTGAAGAAGGAAGTGATGGACACACTGCATTTGACTTCAGAAGCTCGCAATGATAAGTATCTTGGTTTGCCAGTGTATATAGGAACGTCTAAGAAGAGAACTTTCCAATTTGTAAAGGACAAAATTTGGAAGCGTGTACAAGGACGGAAAGAGAAGGTGCTTTCTAAGGCCGGTGAAGAGATTGTCATTAAAGCTGTAGCGCAAGCTATCCCGACGTACGCCATATCTTGTTTTGATCTTTGGCTAGAGCCTTTGTGATGGGATATGCGCAATGATTTGTCGCTATTGTTGGAGTTAGATGAACAATGAATATAAAATGCACTGGATCTCATGGGAAGAACTGTTGCTGCCATAGGAAGGAGGAGGACTGGGTTTTAGGGATCTGTACGCTTTTAACACAGCAAGGCTGGCGCTTATTGCGGATTCCTTTTGTGCGCAGGTGCTTGGCGCGAAATATTGGATCTGTTTTTTTGTGTGCAGTTTATAGCTTTTACTTTAGTTTATTAGTCTAATAAATAGTAATTGTTTAAAAAAAAGTTGAAGCTAAAAACCGGCCCAAAACAATAAGGCCATTATTCGGATGGCCGAGTTCTTCTTGTGAAACATAGAGATGGCATGTCCTATGCTTGGAGGAGTGTTCTGAAGGCATCATTTGGAGAGTATGAGATGGACAAAATATTAATGTGGGAAGACCCGTGGCTGCCGAGGGGCACGACGAGAATGTTAGCGATATAGTTAGGATCCTGCTATTGTTACGGCTGTCCACCGGCTCCATCATCCCATCATGCCTAGATTATAGGATTGGTTAGTAGTGGGATGAGTCCCGGTTGTTGTATTTAACCCCAACTGAATGTAATGGAACGTGTGCGGTGTTTCTCTCTATTTCCTCACTCTTACATGGTATCAGACTTTTCCTGATCCTCCTTTCATCCTTCCGCTGCTCAGGCCATGGCGAGTCCAACTGGCTCAATCTCCTCCGTCGGCACCAACCCTTTCGCCGACGCTGCCGAACCCGTCCCTCCCCCGGCCTCCACCATTGTTCTCCTCAACATCCAAAACCATGTTCCTATCATTCTCTCCACCGATGAGGGCAACTTCAGACAATGGCGATCTTTCTTTGAACTCACATTCAAGAAGTTTGGCCTTGTCAACCACATTGATGGCACCATCGACGCGGCCGCCATGATCGACGATCCCGAGTGGTTGCAGGTGGATTCCTGCATCGTCTCGTGGCTCTACTCCACGGTGTCCAAGGACATCTGGAGCGATGTCTACAAGCCGCGCAGCACCGCCTACACCGCGTGGACCGCCATCACCGGCCAATTCCTCGACAACAGCCTCCAGCGCGCCGTCTACGCCCAGCAGGAGTTCCACAGCCTGTTTCAAGGAGACATGTCCATTGGCGAGTACTGTGGCCGCCTCAAGCGCCTCTCCGACACCCTCTTCGACTGCGGCGCTGCCGTCTCCGACCCGGCGCTCGTCATCAACACGCTTCGCGGGCTGAACAACAAGTTCAGTCAAGCCATCGCCGTGTTGTCCACCATGTCGCCGCCGCCGACGTTCCTCTACACCAAATCTTACTTGCTGCAGGAAGAACATCGCATCAAACACTCTCTACAGATGGAGGCCCAGACGGCCCTCCTTGCGGCGCGCGACACCTCCACCAAGTCTGCGCCAGCGCCTCCACCGCCCCTGCCCAGCGGCTCCAACGGTGGTGACCACGGTGATCGTCGCAAAAAGCGCAAGGCGGACAATCGTCAGCGTCAGTCCGCGCCTGGTGGCAACCCCGCGCCCCCGCCGCAGTGGGCACCCTCCTCCAATCCCTGGCAGGGGGTTGTTCAGGCTTGGCCACTCAACGCCTGGCGACCCGGTGTCCTCGCTCCTCGCCTCGGCGTCAACCCTCCTGCTGCCATGGCGGCTCTCGTCGCGCCGCCGCCACAGCATGACGTTGATGCCCTACCACCCGGCCTCTACTCCGCGCTCCACGGGATGTCCCTCAACAACCCTGCCGGCGGTGGCGGCGACTGGTTCATGGACACGGGTGCCTCCTCGCACATGGCATCGCATCCTGGTATCCTCACATCCTGCTCTCCCTCTACTGCTTCTCGTAAGATCATTGTCGGCAACGGTGATCTGATGTCCTCTACGTCCACTGGACACACCTCTATTCCCACTTCCTCTTCTTCACCTTTACATCTAAACAATATTCTAATTGCTCCTCAATTAGTCAAGAATCTCATATCTGTTCGTGCTCTAACTCGCGACAATTCTGTGTCTGTGGAATTTGATCCCTGGGGTTTCTCCATTAAGGATCTTCGAACCAGGATGGTACTCCTCCGATGTGATTCATCCGGCGAGCTCTACCCCCTGCGCACTGCTCGTGGCGTGGCTTCTGCTCCATCCACACAGGCGCTACTCACCACGACCGATGCGCCTCTCTGGCATTCTCGGCTGGGCCATCCCGGTCGTGCAGCTCTCCAGCACCTGTCTCGCGTCGTCGGCTTCACTTGTTCACAGTCCAGTCCCCACACGTGCCATGCCTGCCGACTTGGTAAACACGTGCGGCTTCCGTTTCAAGAATCCAACAACGTTTCATCTTTTCTTTTCCAACTTTTACATTGTGATGTATGGACATCGCCAATAATGAGCAACTCCGGATTCAAGTTTTATCTTGTTATTTTAGATGATTTCTCTCATTATGTGTGGACTTTTCCTTTGCGACACAAATCCGATGTTCTGCCTACTCTCATCTCCTTTCATGCGTTTGTTGGCACACAGTTTCAGCGTCCCATTCAGTGCCTTCAAACCGACAATGGCAAGGAATTCGACAACTCTGCCTCTCGCGCATTCTTTGCCAAGCACGGCATTGTACTGCGATTGACTTGCCCCTACACTTCATAGCAAAATGGCCGCGCCGAGCGTATCCTCCGCACGCTCAACGACGGCCTCCGCACTCTGATGTTCCAGGCCTCTCTTCCACCCTCGTTCTGGCCTGATGCACTTGCCGCTTCCACATACCTCCTCAATCGCCGCCCTTGTCGACCTCGCCACAACTCCACACCGTTCGAGCTCCTGTTCGGTGTTCCACCCGACTATGCCCATCTGTGTGTATTTGGGTGCCTATGCTATCCTAACACTAAAGCCACGGCCCCGCACAAGTTAGCACCGCGCTCTGCTCGTTGCATCTTCCTGGGGTATCCCCTCGATCAGCGTGGCTACAAGTGTTACAACCCAGACACCAAACGTGTGATCATCTCCCGTCACGTTTATTTCGACGAATCCTGCTTTCCGTTTGTGCAGCTCTCTGATCCAGGTCAAACACCTGCGCCATGGCGATCACCGTGCATCCAGGATCTGCTACCGGTGCCTCCGGCTCGGCGCCTGCGCACTCCTCGGACACGCCACGCGGATCCTCAACCGACTGAGGGACCGCCCCTGCATGCCCCTTCGGCACCATCAGACCCGGGCACGCCCACGACGTCGTCGCCAGCACCTTCCCCGTCAACTGCTCCAACGCCATCGCCAAATCCCTCGCCGCGATCGACACCGGACACAACTGATCCCACCTGGACGCCAGCAGCACCAACGCCAGCACCTGCGGCATCGCCTCCTGCGTCCACGACACCGGCATCACCGACACCAGCGCCCGCGATGCCCACTCGCCACCACATGGTCACCCGAGCGCGGGACGGCATTCACGTGCCCAACCCGAAGTACGCCAACGTCGTTGCGGCTGCGCCACCAACATCTCCTCCGCCTTCCGTTCGTGCAGCCCTTCGTGACCCGGAGTGGCGTGCGGCGATGCAAGCTGAGTTCGATGCTCTGCAGGCGAACGGGACGTGGACGCTCGTACCGCGCCCACAGCACGTCAATGTCATCACCGACAAATGGCTGTTCAAGAACAAACTTCACCCCGATGGATCTCTCGAGTGGCGCAAAGCGAGGTGGGTCGTCCGCGGCTTCTCACAACGGCCGGGGTCGATTTTCATCAAACTTGCTCCCCGTTCGTCAAGCCGACGTCGATCCGCACGGTCCTCCACCTCGCCGCCTCACGCGGATGGCCAGTACACCAGCTGGATGTCAAGAACGCGTTCCTTCATGGCAACCTGGTGGAACGTGTCTACTGCCATCAGCCGGTCGGTTTCGTCGATGCGACTCGGCCCGATCACGTCTGTCTCCTTGTGAAATCGCTCTACGGCCTCAAGCAAGCACCGCGGGCGTGGTTCCAACGCCTGGGCGCGCACCTGCGCTCCATCGGCTTTGCACCAACCGGCTCCGACTCGTCGCTGTTCGTATACAAAAACGGCATTGCATTGGCTTATCTCCTCGTCTATGTCGACGACATCATCCTGACGGCATCATCGACAGTGCTGCTGCAGCGGATCGTTCATGATCTCTGTCGCGAATTCGCCATCAAGGACCTCGGTGCACTTCGGTTCTTCCTCGGCGTTCAGGTGCGTCGTGACGACCACGGCTTCTTCCTCACGCAGGCTCAGTACATGGAGGATATCCTCGATCGCGCCGGCATGACGAATTGCAAACCTGCCACTACGCCAGTCGACGCCAAGCAGAAGCTATCTATCCACGACGGTGATCCAGCAACGGATGCCACATTCTACCGAAGCATCACAGGCGCCTTGCAATACCTGACCCTCACGCGTCCAGACATTGCCTATGCTGTCAATCAGGCATGCCTATACATGCACTCGCCGAGGGCGGCTCACTGGAATCTTGTGAAGCGCATCCTTCGATACCTCAACGGCACCATCGACAGCGGCCTGCGAATCTCAGCCTCCGCGTCGACCGAACTGAAGGCATTCTCTGACGCCGATTGGGCAGGCTGCCCAGACACCAGGCGCTCCACTTCGGGCTATTGTGTCTTCCTCGGTGAGTCCCTTGTCTCATGGTCCTCCAAAAGGCAGCCGACGGTGTCGCGCTCTAGCGCCGAAGCTGAGTACAGGGGAGTCGCCAATGCCGCCGCTGAGTGTTGTTGGTTGCGAAATCTGCTTCGGGAACTTCATGTCCATGTCGACAAAGCAACTGTGATCTATTGCGATAACATCTCAGCAGTGTATCTCTCTGAGAATCCCGTCCATCATCGCCGGACCAAGCATGTCGAGCTTGACATTCATTTTGTCAGAGAAAGAGTGGCCCTTGGTCAGTTCAGAGTTCTGCACATTCCTACTCAGCATCAAATTGCAGACATCATGACCAAAGGATTGCCTACACCATTGTTCCAAGAGTTCAGAGACAGTCTATGCATTCAAAATTCCCATGTACAGACTGAGGGGGGGTGTTAGCGATATAGTTAGGATCCTGCTATTGTTACGGCTGTCCACCGGCTCCATCATCCCATCATGCCTAGATTATAGGATTGGTTAGTAGTGGGATGAGTCCCGGTTGTTGTATTTAACCCCAAATGGCTGTGTGCGCTTGCAGAGGCCGGAAATTATTTTCCATTATCTAAAAAAAAATTTAACCCCAACTGAATGTAATGGAACGTGTGCGGTGTTTCTCTCTATTTCCTCACTCTTACAGAGAACATCAGTAGCTAGTCGGGGCGATAATATTATTGAAAAGGTTTCAGAACCTGTTGATCCTGTAATTGGACAATGGGACATAGAGCTTGTTCGTCAAACATTTAGTAATGATGATGCTGATATTATCCTTTCAAATTCAACCCCCTTGAGAGAGCAGTTTGAGGATTTCACGGCATGTGATTTCGATCTGAAAGGTTTGTTTTCAGTCAAGTCTGCATATAGTGTGTTTGTGGATAGTTCAGTGCAGAACAGGGGAGGGGCAGGAAGCAGTGGCACTATTCCCGATCCGGCAACAGTGCCGAGCTTGCAATGGGGGAAATATATGGAAAATTCGGTGCCCTAATAAGGTCAGAATGTTTTTTTGGAGGCTTGTTCATAGCCTTCCGCCCCGAGTCAATCTGAATTGCAGAGGGATCGACTTTGATACACTATGCACTGTTAAAATATACGAATTCATATATGTGTCTAAATGGATACATATGTTGATCTTGTCTTAGTATTTTTTTGTAATCTTTTAGGACTCTTGTTGCTTAACTTATATATGTACCATTGCAGTTATATGATTGAGATACACTAAATTTTATATCCTTGTAATCTTTTCTCATATAGTGAATTCTGTGTATCTGTGATTTTTTTTACAAAAGTTTTTCACGTTAGATATTCAAGCTTTCGAAATCGACTAGAGGCTAATTGCTCTGAATACTTTTGCTATTCGCATTTTATTCGCACTATCGAGATCAGATCGACACATAAAACACTTCAGAATGGTCGTGCACCATGGAGCCGTGTGACGAGGCGGAGGCATAGCTAATAGACATATGCCTTCTATATAGACGAATGACGAGGCCATCTCTCGGCGCCTTGCTGAGCCGGTCGCGCGAGGCGCGACGTCCACTGGGCCGCCTGGCAAAGCAGAGACAACTCGTCCGCTGCAGAGGTGGCGGCGGTTGGCTCCGTCCCACTCGGTGCTGACGTCGCGGGCTTTTTCGCGTTGTTCGTGCGGATAAGATGTCGCTGAGATATCGGGAACGCTTTGATCAAATTTCCACGGTCCAGATTGAGGACGAACATGATCCCGGATAAAATCGCGATCCAACTCAGGGTTCGGGAAACCGTTTGATCCACTTTCCACGGTGTAGATCGAGGACAGGATGAAACGCGCAGAAGATCTGCGGCGTAACTCTGGGTTACGATTGACCGTTTGATCAATTTCCCACGGTGCAGATCGAAGAAGAGATAGATCGGGCAGAAAAATGGCGATCTAACTCGGAGCACCGAATAGCCGTTCGATCAAATTCTGCGGCTAGGATTTATTCGGAAAGGTAGCGTTGGACCTTTTCTAGGGGCGGCGACGGCGATGGCGCGAGGGTCTAAGATGCTACAGCGGTCGATCGTGTCCAGGTGAGCAACTCGTTGCCGGTAAGAATATGTTCTTTCTGCTGCCGTGAGCGGCGGGGCCATCGACCACCTGCATCCTCTACATGTCGGCGCGACGTGCGGCGGACCATTGGCCGGACGGCCGCAAGAACAAGAATGACAAGCACAGGAAAGGGAGTAGTTCTTTGGAGTTTGCTAGGCAGGCAGGACGCCGACCTTGAGGAGTTTGATCCTTTGAGGACGGCGAGGCCCAATCTGGCATCCTAACTGAAACCTCAATTGTTCAGTATTAGAGTTTAGGCAGCAGAACTAATTCAGTATTTGACTAGTGTGGGAGTCATTGCCTACTCTTTGGAGCTCTTTCATGTCAGCATTCCACTGATACGGTTATTCGTGTGCACAGATAGCATATAGGACTAGTTTAGCTCTACAATAGTACACAGATAGCATATACTAATTTTACATGCACTCAAGCGACAGGATTAAGATTAAGCACCTTCTTCTACCAGAGTTACAGGAACGAAAAGAAAGAAGGAAACGGTGAGACATATTCTCCGCACGCTCACTCTAGGAGTTCTGATCATGCCAATATGCAACCTATAGTTACTGGTTTCATATTACAAATTGACCTGCTTCCCGTTGTGCTACATCCACAGCCTGCTTCCCCGTTGTGCCTCCATGATCATCTTCCCCTCTGGTCTGGGGATCTCGTAGTTCTGAGCGTAGGTCAGCTGTTCCATCTCCCATTTCATCTTCGACACGACTTTCTCGTGCCGAGGCGAGTACTCCTGCAAACAAGTAACATAGGTCTAAGTTTCAGTCCCTTTTGCCGACATTGTAGCTTATGATTGTTTCAGTTAATAGGTCTAATAGGCCCTCAATACGCATTGATTAAATGCAATTGCTTTAGTGCTACATTGGCACCTGAATTTATAGTTTGGATGTTCTTGCAGTAATGAAGACCTTGACACTGGACCAAGAACATATACATGATTGTGATATATTACTTCTTTGCAGTTTTATTCAAAAAGAACTTTTGGCCTGATAGCTAATTCTCATGCTGTTTGTGCAGTGTTCTGGTGTTTTTAACACCAAATTTGATTCCGATTGATTGAGAAGGCAAGCAGACAACTCTGTGAGTAACCTTTGCTTATAAGCAAAGCTTATCTGTAGTACAGAGGAAATCATGTTTGGATCGTTGCTTCTTAAAGATTTCATCACATTTGAAGTTTTGCACCACGTGGATTTGGTTGCCAGATTTGATCATGACACGTGTGAACAGAATAAATTGGTGAGCATAGCGCATGATACCTCCAACTTTTCGATCAGTTCCTTAGGAGTTGGAGCCAAGACAATGATATGACGGGCAGTAGGTTTGATGAACCCTTCCTCCACAGCTTTGTCGATGAAAGACAGCAATGGGTTGTAGTAGCCATCCACATTTAGCAGTCCGACCTGGAGGACATCTCTTGTCATAATGTTTTCGCTGCTGCAATTGCTCATGAAGAATTACTGTGAAGAGGTGAGTAGTTTGGTACCGGTTTGTCGTGAATGCCAAGTTGAGCCCATGCAATCACTTCTAGTAGCTCTTCAAGTGTTCCATATCCCCCTGCAAGATCAAAACCAGCAGTGTAAGGCCGTCTTCAGTATTTTGGGTAAATTGGGAAGATTCTACCGTTCAAGGTTACACAGATTCTGAATTTCGTATTCCAATCATTATACTTGGGGCTTTTTGCTCAAAAGTTTCATGGTCTAATTTCAGTGTTTCACATAGTCACAGAGCAGGACAAATGTCTCACAGGGCACGGGAAAATATCTAGTTCATTCTTCGTGCGTCCCATGTCTAAAAGCTTTGAAAAAAATCCCAAAAAATTTGTAGATGTAGGGGATAGCATATTCTATTTCCATGCAAAAGTTCAAGATGAAACTTGATCGCGTTTGGAAGATATGAAAAAGATATATTCGGCCTGAGCAGTATTGAACACTATTCATGCCGGCTGCTTGTCAATTTCATATCTTCCAAATACGATCGAGTTTCATTTGAAATTTTGCATGGCTACAGAATATACTATCCCCTACGTCTACAAACTTTTTAGGAATTTTTCAAAAAAATTTAGACGTGGGATGTACAAAAGATGCACGGTGAGGGATGCACTAGATATTCTCTCAGCAGGGCACAGGCTCAAAGCAGATATAGCCTAGTCAGGGTCAAACCATGCAACCTGAACTTTAAACTTTCCACTCACACTTGCACTAGCAGTGAATCATAACAAAAGTCAGTGAAAGTGACAACCAAAGTTACCAGTTACAACTACTACTCTTCACTGATTGATTGCTTTACTTACTCAGGTGACACACTCACCAGGCAATGCTATAAAGGCATCAGACTGCCTGGCCATCTCAGCCTTCCTCTGGTGCATGTCGGCCACTGCTTTCACCTCTCCCACTGTCTCACCTGATATCTGCACATACATACACCATCACACGCGCAAGCTACACACATCATATATTAGCAGAGGAACCAGCTTTTTGCTTAACCAAAAGAGGACCAACTTTCTACAGATGGAGAAAGAAAGGGGAGGGTGTCTTGACTGTTCTACACCAGTATTTTTTTTAATTAGAGGCAACAAGTTCAGGAAAGGAAATCATGGTGCTGGTGTGGGGACAAGAGAAAATGTGATGGGCTTTTCCTTTGTTTAATCTAGCCAGCATCTGCTTGAGAGATTGCAGTCAAGATCAGCAAGATTTCATATATCATGGGGGAACAAGATTTCAGTGAGCATTTCTTCTGATCTTTCATGACAAGTTTGCTTTCTTCTTTCCCACCAGCAAGAAAGACAAACGAGCAAGATCTACAGATAGTATCAGAGTTCTTTAGTGCAATACTAATATACTATATCTGATGATAAACATGATGAGTTTCCTGTGCACTTAAACGTTACGAAATATTCTCATAAACACAAGTTTAGTCAAAGAAACTGGTCATATAAAATTGCATTTCCCTATTAGTAATCTTGAATATTACTCCCCCTCTGCGCTATTATCACTAAAAATTTGACTAGTAAAGCTTGGATTAATTATGTTATATTCAAGGAAACCATAGCATGGCAATAAACAATGAGAGGCCTAATGGAGAGTAGAAAGAACATGGGTACCTCTCTAGGCATGAGTGTCTTGGGAATTACCCTGCATAGGGACAACAAAATGACAAAATAAACATTTTTTGCGCCTGAGGAAGACATCAATCCATCACTTTTTGGAATGAGGCCATTTTATCAATTTCCTAGCTGTTCTTTTCATGTACTCCTATAAGTTAGTAGTAGTCTTGAACCCTTGCTTGTGGAAATGTGCTAAAGAATGGTTATTATGTCACATACCCAATGACATGCCTTCCTCCATTGTACACTGCTTGAGAGACTAGGCCCATCAACCCTACACTCCCTCCTCCATACACTAGATCAATGTTTCTTGCCACCTAAAGAGACCACATTAATGGAAAAAAAGTACCCACATAAAGATAAGAAAACTAGCTAGAAAGTCTTAAAGGTTTGGAGACTGTCATTTTATACGTCTAAAATGGCAACAGTAATAGACAAAGATGAGCAACAGAACTTGGCTAACATTCCACCAATGCATGAAATGATACTTTGTTGTTCTATGAAACCGAGAAGCTGAAGATCTTGAGTACAGTAACATAAGCTCGGATGCATGGCTGCGTGCACCATGCAGAAAATTTAAGACGTACACTAGCTGTGAAGTCTCTTAGATTAGATGAGTGAATATAACTCTCATGAAAAAAAATCACCATGGTGCTTTCGGTGATCAAAACAAGAGAGTACGTACTTCAACGAAAAAATAGGAGGAAGATATAATTAAGATGACTCGGACGTCTCCTACTTAACCAAACAAAAGCTACAAGCATGAGAAGTCCTGAAGAAAAGAAAGGAAAATCTACCAGCTCCTTTCCCAGCTCAACGGCAGTATCCTGGTAGCTCTTCTTCTTGCCATGGCTGCTCCCACAGAACACACATATCCTCCTGAACCGTGATGGCACCACCACCTCTGCTGCCTCCTCGTCTTTGATCTGCATTGCTTCTCGCTTCTCTTCTGGTTTCATCTGCTTTCCCTCTGTGCCCTTTGGCAGTGTTGCTTGTTGTAGTGGTGATACAGCATGGAGATATCCCACTACAACAAGACTTGGCCCAGTTGGCCGCACTCGAGTGCACACCACCACTTGCGAACTTGCGGTTATATATAAGTATTTGATGTGATTATTTTTCCCCTTCAAACTAGTCATGTTTAGGCGAATTATTTAAGAGGGCATCCGGCATCCTTTGAACAAATTAAACTGGACGCAGTCCCCTAGATGCACAACTGAACAGTTGAGATTCCTACATGATATTCTTGACAATGGTCCCTTCTAAAGTTCCTGCCTTGGTCTCTTGGGCAAAAGTAAAACTTTCATGTAATATTCAAATTTGCCTTTTGTGGGTGCTAACTTTACTCTCAAGGAGAAGCGTATCACATGCAAATGCAACAAATGTTGAAAATCTGAAATGTTCGATCTGGACCATCGGATCATGTCCCAAGGGTCAGGATTTGCACGACCCCCATCACTTAAACTTGTTTTTATAGAGAACCCCCAGCGAGTGTTGGCAATGTTTCAATGGCGCCCTGCGCCCCTGAAATCGATCACCAATTCACCATCTCCAAACCGAGAGAGAAATTGTAGCCTTCCTCTTTCTTCATTCTCAAATCGGCGCCTCCCGGCCTGCTCTGTCCTTACCGCCGCCTCCCTCCCTCGGAGGCATGTTCATTTGTCGCGACTCCACCTAGGGTGATACTTTCACACCACGACGGCAACCGGGAACAATTTGGAGGTGTGGTTGGGGACTCTCCGTGGTTACACTTTGGAGGAGGCGATGAAGGTGGCCGCCGGTGAGGGAGGCGACGGAGGAGGTGGCGTTGGAGAGGATTGATGGGATGGGAGTTTCTTCTTTCTTTCTTACTCTGGCCATGGCATCATGATCTACTATGGTGGCCTCTCTTGATGCCTTTCCTCCAGCCACGAGTCCTTGTCGTTCTCCCACTCCCGACAATGCAGCACCTCCTCCTCTGCCGCCCTTCCTCACCATCCCACCACCTCCTTCGCCCCTCTCCTCCTCCTCCCTGCTCTCGGCCTCCGACTCCTCCAGGCCAACTCCCTCCCCACCCTCTAGGACACCCTCACTACCTCCCACAAGGAGCGCCACAAGCTCAGGCCCCTTGGCTTGGGCCTGTCTCCCTGTGGGAAAATAGAATAGCCAGAATAATCGTCAGTATATTGCTTGAGTCTTGGAGGGTGTGGGGCGATGTCGGTGAAGAGGTCATCGACGTCGAGGCTCAAAGACCTGGGTGATCAAAGAGAACAACATGGTCAAAGCAACATTGTCGATACAACGTGGTCGAACCAATGTGATCGACAAAACGTGGTCAATACAACGTGATCAAAACAACATGATCGACACAACGTAGATGAACCAATGTGATCGACACAACATAGTCGAGCAGAGAGGCAATGGAACAACTGGTATCACCGATGGTAGAGGAGAAGATGTCGGCAAGGGGTGAAGTGGATGGGGAGAGATGGTGGGGGTCCTTTTAGCAAAATGGACGGGGTGGGTGGGAAGTGCCCGAGCGTCGGTAGTAGGTACATATGTGGGTTCTTTTTTCTGTACTTATGGGATTTGAATTCTGTCTGTTTATGGGAGAGTATGAAGAGAGACAGTCGCATGTGATTTTGGCTGGTATAGCTGAAGTTGATACAGTGTCTACTACAATCAATTTGTAGACTCCGTCTTAAAAAGATATACCGTTTAAAAGTTAATTACTAATGCAAAAGTCAAAAGCCACATGTAGCAAGCCCAAAATAACCTAGCCATGATCAGGCTGTGATTGAAATGTTCGAATTTGAAATGTTTATTTTCACCTGATACTCTACCGGTGCTAACATACTAAATTATCTTGTTATGAGCTGTGCAATCAATATGAGAGCGCATCATATTAGTTTATTTTGAGAAAATAGCAGTGATAGTGTTAAAGGAATGGAATGATTGATGATTTGCCCCACATTTCATTGACAACAGCTCATTTGCCCCATAGTTTGTTTCAATTAATGATTTGCCCCATCTTTTACTGACTCCTTGATCATTTGCCCTTTTGGACAATTTTGCTCTTCTCCATCTCTCCTTTTCCTTCTTTCTTCTTACTCCGGCCATGGCATCATGATCTGCTATGGTGGCCTCTCTCGATGCCTTTCCTCCAGCCACGAGTCCTTGTCGTTCTCCCACTCCCGATAATGCCCCTCTCCTCCTCCTCCTCCCTGCTCCCGGCCTCCGACTCCTCCAGGCCAACTCCCTCCCCACCCTCCAGGACACCCTCACTACCTCCCACAAAGGAGCGCCACAAGCTCAGGCCCCTCGGCTTGGGCCTGTCTCCCTGTGGGAAAATAGAATAGCCAAAATAATCGTCAGATATATTGCTTGAGTGTTGGAGGGCGTGGGCGATGTCGGTGAAGAGGTCACTGGCGTCGAGGCTCAAAGAACTAGGTGATCAAAGAGAACAACATGGTCAAAGCAACATGGTCGATACAATATGGTCGAACTAATGTGATCGACAAAACGTGGTCAACACAACGTGATCAAAACAACATGATCGATACAACGTAGACGAACCAATGTGATCGACACAACATAGTCGAGCGGAGAGGCAATGGAACAACTGGTATCACCGATGGTCGATGAGAAGATGTCGGTAGAACAGCTGGCATCATCAGGGCTAGCGGCAACTGGGGCCAAGAAGAGGGGCAGTGGAGCTCGGATCTGGTCGAATCCGGACCCGACGTGGAGCTCCACGGCGCTGGAGCCAACAGAGACGAGTGGCGGAGAGAGTCAGCTCTAGATCCGAGTGGAGAGACCACCGAGAAGAGCAGAGGGGGCCAGCCAAATTCGGTGCAGAGGAGACCTGATCCTGGGTTGGCAGCTGAGAAAAGAGGGAAGGGAGAGAGAACGAAGAAAGCAGGGAGAGATGGAGAAGAAGGGCAAATGACCAAGGCGTCAGTGGAAGGTAGGGCAAATGATAAATTAAAATCAACTGTGTGGCAAATAAGCTGTTCACAAACAGAGGAGAGGCAAATCATCAAATTTCCCAAGGAATATGTAGCAACGATAGCGCGTCCCAAAATCAAAATCAAATGGCTCATAGTGGAGTTAGCATGTTAGCACTTAGAAATGGGTTAGCACCTGATACATTACACATTACAAATATTCCTTTGTGCCATATAATATATGAAAAATGAATTGAGATCCAGTATTACAGTGTAGTAGGATAGTAACTTGTAATAGCCCAAAATCGTGTTCCCTGTTGAAAAATGCATTACAATATTTTGGCATGATTTTGAGCTTTTCCTACATTTTGAAATAATTAAAAACCTTCCTTAAAATCTACAGTCAAGAATGATTTTTTAAGATCAGAAAGATGTTAAAATGGTAGGGGTTAAGTTTCATAAAAACTAGATAAGATCAAGAGCCTTTGATAAAAATTCATAATTTTTAGAGCTCGTTTGCCATTTTCAAAGATTCCCCAAAGTCTCAACCTTGAAACCAAAATTCAAATTTCTTTTTTCTTTTCTCGCATGCCTTGGGCCAAATCCGACCTCGACCCAATCCTTCGTCGCCCAACCCATCGCCGCTTCTAGCCCACCTATGGCCTATGCGCCATCTCCACCTGGAGCCGCCTCCACCCTCTCTTCTTTCCTCTTTTCTAGCATGAAAGCATATTCTTCCATTTTATGCCTTCTTTCACACCGTCTCCCTCCCTCTCGTCGACCGGTGGGCCTGGGATCCACCCATCGGGCTTTGTCTTCTACCTTTCACCCACCCCGTTCACCACCATGGCATACACACTCACCCTCCTCTGCCACACCATAGACATCACTGGCCAGCTTGCTGCC
This sequence comes from Dendrocalamus latiflorus, assembly GCA_017311315.1. Classification (NCBI taxonomy): domain Eukaryota; kingdom Viridiplantae; phylum Streptophyta; class Magnoliopsida; order Poales; family Poaceae; genus Dendrocalamus; species Dendrocalamus latiflorus. Next base: position 10,948,419 of record CM029634.1, read on the forward strand.
CTTGGCTCACTCGCTCGCCCACGCCTGTCTGCTGTCCGTGCAAGTGTAGCTGCCATCGTATGCTATGGCTGCCCACCATTTTTGACCAAGCCATCGATGGGTTTGAACGCTAGACGTGGCCGTCGCCTCACCTTGAACTCTCTATCCGATGCACCGACCTGTTCCATTGCTCTGATGCCCTAATGCTGCCTTGTCACCTCCTCATCGGTGCAAAAGCCACTCTACCACGCGCTCGTCTCACTGCACCCATGGCATCTCGTGATAACTCCTGCTCCAACTCAACCTATAAGCCAATTTGAGCACATCATCTTTTCCTAGCTCACCACTCTCGTCCCCCCTCCAAGGACTAGAGCAACTCTCTCCTTTGTTTAGCGAGAACGCGAGAATCATTCTCGATGCCGGTGAGCCCGCCATGAACTGTCATTGCCGCCAGTGAGTTTTCCTCCCCTCAAAATGTGCATCATCTTCCTTCTTGGGTATCGCACTCACCTCCCCCTCGCTTGCCTTCACAGAAGAAGCCGTGGAGAGTAGCACCACTGCCATTGTCTTCCTCTCTAGCCAACGCACCCTTTTATGCCATTGTTCCCACCACTCTAGTGAGTTTAACTTCGCACGTCCCATGTCACATCGTGTTCCATGCCGTATTATTGCATTCCCCTTGCTCAATTTCTTCATTCCAGTAGTGAGGTCCCAACTCCACGCGTCTTCTCTATTTCCAGCCGCCACCACCATTTCCCGCCACTTCGATGAGTCTCCGGCCGATTCCTTTCTTTCTCATCATCCATAGCGTGTGTGTAAGCTTACAAACTCATTCTTGTAGTCTCCCCTTAACTGAAGATCGCTGATGCTGTGAAGCCATCACCACCACCCTTGCTTGTCATTGCTCTGCCATCGCCGGTTATCCTTCGTCACCGCTAACCTTTCATGGTGAGCTCCTAGTATCCCCTAGATGCTCACCCACTAGTTAGATTTGAGTTTAGAGTAGCTTGTCTAGACTTCACTACAACCACTCCTCGCACCGCCGCTATTGCATGTCGCCGGCGTTACTTTGGTGACAATTGGTCCCTATGCTAGGCCCATTGGTTTCGTCGTAGTCTCTTGAGCTTAGTGTGCCCTATCTTTGGGTGAGAGCTAGCCCTTTTCGTGGTCTCCATCACGTGCTTGAGCTACCTTGCCACCTCACGCCATCGTACCGCCATGCTGGACCACCACAAACCTCGCTGTTGCTAGCCTTAGCTCCATCCTGGTCCCGCCAATCCATTTTGCCACTACCCGAGCTCGCGCCATTGTTGCTTTGCCACAGCAAGCTCAGCCATGCCCGAGCTGTGCCTCCCTTGTTTCCCCTCTCTGACAAGTAGGCCTCACTAAGGAGGTTAGATTAGCACAAACAAATCTGGTTAAGTTTAGTAAGCCACTGACATGTGAGCCTAGTAGGTTAATTAGTTAGATTTATAATTAAAACTGGTTTTAGGTTCTGTGTCACTGCCATGTAGACCCGCATGTCAATCATTTTAGAAAATTAATAAAATTTTGATAGGTAGGCCCCACCTGTAGGTTCTAGTGAGATAATAAATCTAGGTTTTTCTTTAGAAAGAAAAGTAGAAATTAAAATGAAATTCTGTGCACAGTATTTTTCCTTTTTCAGCATTTTTCAAATCAAACCAAATTCAAATGCTTATAACTTTTCATATGAACTCAAAATTAAGTAAAAAATGTTCCTAAATTTTTATAAAATCATGCTCTTTCATAATATGCAAAAAAATGGATTTTATCTTTGTTTTAATTTATTTAGCTCTTATTTATGTTATTTGGCTTCACAAGTTAGATACCGATGTTGCGGAAATCTCTGATGCCACTCCAGAGCAAGACCAAGAGTTCAACGAGTAAGACAAGCACTCTCTTTGACCATATTGATCATATATTTCACTATTATATTTGTTGTGCTCAAAATTATTATACATACGCGCAATTTTGATAAAAATTGCTATATTGTTATGGTTGGTAGTTGTATCCAATTATTGCATTAACCCTACCTTGATAAATTGATACCTTCACTATTGTCACATAGTATTTCTATCCACTATGTGTATATTAGTTGTGGAATTGTAGATGAAGCAAATAGTCAATGCTTAGCCATACTCATATCGGTCTAGTTGCGCTAGATTGAAAGTTGGTCAAATTGTTCAAAAAATGGGAGACACTTGTGAAATGATCTAGAGGTGATACCTCCGTTAATTTGGTTAGCAAATAAAATAGAAAAAATATTTTAGACTTGAGTGAATGGTTGTAGAGACCAATGCTATTAGCACGAGACTTTGGTTTGTAGTTATCATGACCGAGTAATTAAGGACCGATCTATTGTGCCATAGAACCAAGTATTTTCGTATAACAACACATGCATTTATGGGAATGCCATAGCATAATAAGTTATCATGTTCTAACAACCCAACCGCAGGTAGTAGATTGTAGGTGGTTTAGGCTAGTACAGGCATGGAGGGTATCCATGTTCGTAGCGACCTTGCCGGTTAGGTAAGGTTTACAAATACATCGTATGAGTCTTGAGACGTTAGAGAGTACTCCTCGTCTTAAGAAGGTATCATAGCATGATGGTTGTTAGGACCGGTAATGTAAAAGCTTCGTTATGAACCCTCAAATCGGGTACCTATGATATTGCGTGACATGTAACATGGTGGGATGTTTATGCTGTGTGGGTAAGGTTGTACAACCTTAGCAGAGTGTAAGTCTATTTGAATAGCTATGTCTACTGTTATGGACAAAGCTTGGTTATATCCCACAATAAGTAGTTTTATATCTTGTAAAATGGTTCTGAGAATATATGAATAGGAAATCCATGCATAACTTGGTTGGGAAAGGGAATTTGCTGCTGTTTGCTTTTTAGGGCAGCAAACAACTTGTTTAAATGTGCTATTTCTGCTTTAATATTAATTGTTTATCAAATTCAAATGCTCTTACAACTTTTGTTTGCAATCTATTACACTCTACTGTAAATAAAAGCTGATTTTGTACAAATTAAACTAGAATAGATAGATACCTTTGTCTAAGGTTACATAATATAATACTTTGCTAAGTCTTGCAGAGTACGATTTTCGTACTCATGATTGCTTGTTAAATATATTCAGAGAATGTAGAAGAATGCACGTCATACGGTTACTTTTACGCAACAGGTTTTGATAATGATGACGACGGTTACTGTGGCTTTACCCTAGTCAGTTGCCTGTGATGGGATGATGCATACTCGATGGTTTTTATGCCTCTTTTATCTTCGTTTCCGCTGAACCGATTATGTTATATGCTTTATTTGGTTGATCGGCCCATTTGTTGTAAACCTTGTCATGTAGGCATATGTTCGGTTGTTACCTATATGTACTATCTTGTTTAAATTTATTGTATATGAATGTGATATGAATGTTGTTGTACGTGTGTGCTGGTCACTGATCATAAGATTAGCACAATAAACATATGTAAATTTAAAATACAAATTCTGGGTCCGTAACCGCACCAAGGCACAAATAAAATGCAAATAGCCTACGACTCAACCATTGGATCTAAAAATCGGAGTTTGAGATTGATTGATGCAAGGAATGACGCGTCGGATCCCTACAGTGATCGTGCCTTGTACAGTGACGCAGGGAATGAAGCGTCAGATCGCTACAGTTGTGCACTTGCTAAACAACTGCAGTCTGCAGTTGATCACACTCCAATGGAAATTACATATATAGCCTCTACAGCTGCACTCAATGGACATATAGCTCAGAGGAACGTCATGTCAACCCTTAGCATCATCAATGAAGTACGTGCTGCTTGCTCAGGCAACATTGACACGTCTCGATCGAATGCTTGGTCACTACTCACTAGCTCGATGGAAGCCAATGTGTACTCGTTCATGGGCATAGCACAACGCATTGCGCATGCAACCATTTCTCAGCGGGAAAGTTGATCATATACCCTCCCTTCATTTTGGGAATTCAGGATTTACCATCCCACCTCAATGACATATAGAGTCATCATAAGTCACTGATATGTGGATCAGGAAGGTAAATCCTGAATTTCCATCTAAGAGGAGGATATATGATGAATAAATCCTCTCTCAGCACGAGAGGGACGAATTTTGAGTCAGGGCATTTAACTATGCCCTGGCATTCATAGTTCTTTTGCAGACACTGGGACCAATGGAGCACTCCCACGGCATGCATTAACCGTATGCTAAACAAGGAAGATGCAAACACCAATTTTAATTGTGCAGGGCCGTATGATCCGTACTAGTGAGTGATATGTTTTGTGCATCTGATGTACTTGAAGATTTAGTAGGCATTAGCATCTCCAATGAAGTAAGAAAAAAGCTTTCTTGAGCTCGTTCATGAACTTAAACGAGCTTTGGCTCAGCTAGCTTGTCCAACGTTACGTAGGAGCCGAGATTAATTTCAACCTTGTGAGGTCTAATTTTACCTAAGTACAAAACCTGAGGGTGATCGACCCAACACGTGGCTCCGCAACTGAGCTTAGCTTGTATGGATATGATGTGACCATCACCTTCAAAAACCGGTTTTCCTCAAAGATTTTTCTTCATTTTTAACCACACATGATCCTAACCGTTTTTATGTTGGGATACAGAGAGATTATATTAGCACAAATTAAAATTTTATATCGTGTAAACCAGGAAGTCATGCACGTAAAAGATCATGAATCGTTACTACTAGACACGCGGTGCAGTGGAAAAATAGTTGAAGCAGCCGTGTCGATGTAGTGGAAGTAGTCGATCGTCCAACGCCTCTAGAAAGCGATCCTCAAAAGTTGGTCGTCCTCTAAAGTTGATCTCAGGTATAAAGATTATACATCATCATTACTTGATACCAACTGATAATACATAAAAACACAACAATCTCAACAATGTCTTAAGGTGGGTCAATCCAACACCATGGTCTCTAATATGTGTCCACATTATTAATTTATTTTTTTGAAATCTAGCAGATGCTAGATGATATATTAGAAAGAAAAAACGGGTCTGATCAATTTACATGAAGCACAAAAGGCACTTGTGGCGGAGAAAAAAAAGAAGAAAAAGTACTCTTTACAACATATTAAGGGGACAACAAGGTGAGATTTGCATTTTCTACTACACAACATTTCTTGCCCTTTCAGTTAACTACTTTAAGTTTTTTTTGCTACAGCCATCTCCCAGAGCTTGGCCTCATCTTTGATTAGTGTTAAGATCTCGCATTGTGTTGAAGGTTTATTTTGGAAGACGCGGTTGTTTCTCTCCTTCCACCATTGCCAAAATACAAGGATGATGAGCGTGTTTGCATCCTTTGGTAAGCCGGATGGGAATCCACCCACTTGAGCCACCAGTGTTGAATTGTCGTTGGTGGGCCCTAATTTGTTGGGTTGAGCATCAGCAAATATAGCCATTTTGCTATTTCAGTGCATGTCCACTAGATTGCTGGGCAGTCGATGAAGAGGTGCATTGCAGTTTTGAGGTTTCTATTGCACATTTGACAAAAATAGTTGTTTGGCCATCCTCAAACCTGCAATCTTCGGGTTGTCCAGATTTTGTCCTACAACACCAACCAAGCAAAGAACTTGTAGCACAAGGGAACCAAGCTTTCCAAATGATGGCTTTATATGAGGTTCGAACGGATCCTAGAAACTGTGCTCGATAGGCCGAGGACGTTGAGTATGTGCCATCCGTAGTTAGTTTCCATTGGATCTCATCCTCAATCTCTTAGTTGATGCGAAATTGCTGCACCTTGTCCCATAGGCTGACATATTCAGCTAACAAGTCAATGGTGAAATTGTGTTGGATGTCTTGTATCCAATTCATATCTTGGATGGCATTTGCAACTGATCTATTTTTCGCTTTGAGTGTTTGTATAACTTTGGGGCCAGATGACATAGCGCGACTCCATCAAACCAAGGTGAGGCCCAAAACTTTTCTTTGTGACCATTTCCTATGTATACCTTAGTGGCCACCGTGAAGAGCTCTTTGTCTCTACTGTCGTAGGGCATTGGAAGTCCTACCCAAGGTTTTTGTGGTGCTTTCCACTCATACCAAAGCCATGTGAGTCTCAATGCTGCTGCAAATTTCTCTAGGTTCAAGGCTCCCAATCCCCCAAGCTCTAATGGGCAGCAAACTTTATTCCAATTAACTTTGCATTTCCCTCAATGTGTGTTTGTAGTTGCTGCCAAAGGAAGTTTTGTCTAACCCTTTCAAAATCCTTAAGGAATTTCTTTGGCGATTTGAGTGCAGTGAGCAGATATGTCAGGAGTGAACTGAGGATAAACTTCCTCCTAGAGATAGGTGTTTCAGTTGCCAACCCGTTAGTCTTCTAGCTGCCTTATCATGGATTGGTTGTAGATCATTTCGGCGCAATTTCTCAAAGTTAGTGGCAAACCTAGGTGCTTGGTCGGGAGTGTGACCTGGGCTCCCATAAAAGGTTGCAAGACAGCTTGGACGTGAATGTCTTGGCATCTTATTGTGACAACCGAGCTCTGGTCTAGATTTACTTTCAGCCTAGAGGCACTTCCAAATTCTTTTAGGATGGCGATTATAGCTTCTATCTATGTCCTATCTAGGTTTACAAATAATATCACATCATCCACATAAAGTGACACTCTCATTGTTGTAGCTCGACCTTTTAGGGGTTTTAGAACCCCTCGCCTAGTGGCGATCTGCAGGATACACTGTAAAGGGTCGATTGCTAGGATGAAGAGTGACGAGGATATAACCAATCCTCAAATTATTATTTATCTGTAAATAATATGATTACATCATTATAATCCTTGAATATACCCCTTATCTTTAAGGGAGAAATTTCACTGGGTAGTCGTAAGCTCTTATATGACCACCTCTTAGTCGTAAGTTCTTCGACAACTGATCTTTAGTCGTAAGGTCTTCTACAACTGATCCTTAGTCATAAGCTATTCTACGACTACCCCTTAATTATAAGCTCTTCTACGACCATCTCATAATCATAAGATCTCTTACAACCACCTTATAATCGTAAGTTTTACTACGACTACCTCATGGTTGTAAGTGCTCCTACAACCATGGCACAGTCATATGTTCTTCTATGACCATGGCATAGTCATAAGTTATCCCACGGTCATCTTGTAGTCATAAATCCTCTTACGACTACGCAAAACTCCGACTAACCCAACTATGACAACTCATTGCATTGTGGGCCTGTTTGACAGTGCGATAGCATAAGTATTTATTATCTGGAATAAGTGCACATAACTTCACCCTAGCAGAAATCACTGCACGATGTCTCTAATAATTCCCATCAGACAGTTATCACTCGAAACGTTAAGACGTTTATTGGCAAGAAGAAACTATCGCCGCCATGTGAGCTATATAAAGGTGGACGTCAGGGAGAAGAAGAGGAGGATCCGGGATAGACCCAAGGGAGAGTAGCAGTAGAGCAGAATTTTTTTGCATTACTTTCTCTATTGTAATCAGCTCTATTGTAATCTATTATTTGAGCAATATCCACACAGGAAGTAGGGTTGTTATTCTCACAGTAGAAGACCCAAACCTGTATAAGAATCCCTGTGTCTTCTCTCTATATGATCATAACTACGTCTTCAAGAGTTCCCTAGAACCCATACAAATCATTACATAAGATCGACTCTAAAACATCGACAGTTGCCACTGTCTGTAGGGAACATCTTCACCAAAACTTTAGTAATTTCTTGTCATAAGTTCTCTTCTTTTTTATGTCATCATGGTAGAAGAGTGGAACAAGGAGAACTGGTTTGACCTGGCCGATTGCACAGATCTCGACATGGATGACTGCTACGACAATGAGCAGACCATACTTCCATCCAATGGTGAGGTTATCTCTGGAGATTCATCATGAGATCCTAGAGATTACACCATGGATAAGGTTGAGGAGAGATCCTTATCCCCCACAACATTACACGCAATAGATGAACAGTTTCCCTAGAAGGCAAGGGTCAATCCGACTATAAACAGGATTGCACCTCACTGACCGCTGGCGAGTCTCTGGGCCTTGGCAGCATTATAGGCGTTTGAGGAGGCTTCTGGGGTGCGCACCTTGATGATGGAGATCAACACTACATGTTCACGGAGCTTGTCCACCTCTTCCATCATCGCCTGAGAGAGTATGATGGTGCACTCGGCGTGTTGAGGCTGCTGCTCCGGCCGCCTAGGCAAGTACTCCATGGTGATTTGCATTGGCTGTTGTATTTTGAATAGGCGTGTGTGGATTGGTTTGTTAGCATGACAAAATCGAGCAATATGGCCATTGCGTCTACAGAGGAGGCATCTTATGGGGTCTCTACAGGTAGCTACTTGGTGATCACTTGCAAGGCATCTAAAGCGTTTGCCCTTGAGATGGTTTTTAAAGCCACCTGAAGCTCTTCCTGCAGTGATTGAGGTAGGTGATTATTGTTTAAGCTGTCTTGAATGCAAGGTTTGAATTGCCATGCTTTGTATCCTCCACCAAAATTTTGGCTTCACCATTTGCCAAGCAGAGCAAGGTGGTTGTGATGCATTCAACTTGCCTACCTGTTCTGCTCCAAGCTGGTGAGGAGGAGCCATGGTGATGGATTTTGGCAGCTGCGTCTTCTTGAGCTCCAGCGTCGCAGGCGCCGCACACTGATTAGTGAAAGATCTTGTCCATTGGTCGCTTTACTACTCTCCCCTACCACAAAGCAGGTAGGCCGCTCCAGCAAGGGTGGCGGCAGCTGTGGCCTATGGCCATCAATGCCGGCCGTAGTAATGGCAACCTCAGATGCAGTAAAGGCTTTGGAAGCTTTCCTTACCTTTGCACGCTTCAGCTAAAGGGCATGGGTCGGGGGAGCAACGGCTGCACAAGGTCAGGCAGGGAGGTCAGCCTCTTTATCCTTAGCAGAAGCAACCAGAGTAAAGGCTGTACAAGGTGGGGCGGTGAGGTCCATAGGGCTAGTCCCCTCGCTAGCCGCGTGAGCCTCGGTTGGCGGCATCTCCGAGACATGGGAGAGCCCAAGGAAGTCCTCCAGATTGTCTTCGCCATCAAAATCGTCTTCTCCCCAGTCCAGCTTGTCAGGACTATGGGGGTCTTCCTCCATGAAGTCAGCTCACCCTCATATCTATGATTGGTGAAATGTGTTGATCAATCAATACATATGCTGGTCTATAAATCACTAGTGTCTCGACCAGTCATATCCGGCTATGAATCTATTAATAATGATATCATATAACAAATGAAGAGATTTATCAACAAGTCACATACTTACTAACATTTGTAAATAATAATTCATTCAATAAATATAATAACATATTATTCAAAAGATTATAAACATAGAATTGAAACAATCATCTCTATAATTTCCTCTAGGATATATCACTCGCATTTTATGGATCAAATGACTTATATACGCATGTGTAGTCCTAGGCTCCTTGGTGTACTAAAATATTTTCATGATCTCCTTGATGCGAGAAGAAAAGGTGACAAGGTGTTTTGATTGACAAGAAATGATTATCCGAAAAAGAGGTGTGAATAGTTGGATCCTCTCGAGACCGCAACTAAAGGACCAGTCTTGTTCCGTCCAAAATCTAGATAAGAATTATTGTGTCCCAAAACTGTATATATATTGCGACTCACAAAAGTGCCATGATAACAAACAAACCATAACCAACCAAACGTGCTTCCAAGCAATTTTGTGTAGTACTTTATAAACCCAAAACGGACACAAATGATTTGCGGTTTTTAGGAGAGTAAGAACAATTAGTTAGAACACAGACTTAAGTCGTAAACAAGAAAAAAAAAGTAGACAAATCTGTGCGATTTAAAAAAACAATCCATACGACTCCAACTATTTTCTTAAAAAAAAGATCATGTTTACTCAATCGTGTTTCATGTTTTCCAACCGTTTCTTTTAGTAACGATTTAAACCTTACCGACAAGATGTCACATAACCAAATGCTAGAAAGCCTACATATAAATCCTCCTAACGCGTAGTCAGTACGACTCCATCCACCTGTTGATTTGTTAGGGTGCGAACACACAATGATCATATGAAGAATTAACAAAGAGGAGTATATTGATGATAGTTAATAAACTTGCCCCGCTATACGATGGTCGTCAAGACAGTGCATGTCCCGTTGAACTTTTACTCCAGTCTCTCCCGTACTGATGAGACCAAGCATGCTCCATGCTCATCATCATTCTCCCATATCCCCAGGGCAGGCTCCTACCCACCTACCCAGGCCACACACCATGGATGCAGTTTTTTTTCCCGCCGGTTTATGTACGCATGTCTCATTCTGGAGACCAAGGCAGTGAGAGAGCAGGACATGTATCCTAAAGCCACGGTATATGCCTGTTCTTTTCGACCGAAGCTAATGATTTTTGATTTTTACTATAGTATATATTAAAAACCTAATATCTGTATTAACTAAAATCGCAAGCGAATATCTATTTTTCTGTAATCTTTATCGTAAATAGCTACAATTCAAAAATTTTAGTCAAAAGTCATAAGCCGCAGCCAAACAAAACAGACTGCTAGTCTGTGAGCTCAAAGACGAGGTGAATTCAAAGACGAGGTGAAGTCCTGGTGGCAGGTGCAAAGAGCATCATATCTGAGATATTGGTAGACTGTAGTCTGGATTGCTTGTCTTGTCTGCACAGTCCTTAATCTTTTCTTTTCTTATGCGAATATGTAACACTTGATTACTCTCTACATTACTACAATGCCAGTAGCTCTCCTGCTTTGTTCACTCGAGAGAAAAGCTTGCTTACCTGCCCACATACGCATTGGAATAAACTAGTTGATTTTAGTAATAGTTTTAAGATAAACATATTTAATGTCGAAGGAAACGACATTTTAATTTTAAAAATGACCAAAAGCTACTTGCATAAAGTAGTCTGGCAATTTGCACCAACGCTACTCAATTTCTGGATCCGCCACTGCACATATGACTATATAGTTTGTTCCCTTGAATCAAGGTGTGTACATGTTGTGCTAGTGTGCTATAAAGGACAAACATTGAATACAGTTTTCCCTTTGAAAAAAAAACGCTAGGATCATGTGATTGATGCCATTCGGCATCTATAGCTATGTTCTTCTTTTCCTGCGTTCCAAGCAGGCTGTAAACTAGGCTTTTATCCCTCGGACGCAACCCAGCGCTTCCCCCTGCGAAAACGGCCCACCCTCACGTAGCAGGCCGCCCAGTGAGGCGCCGCTTCTCGGCAGCCCACCTGCACTCCCATCCCCACCAGGCCATCAGACCAGCTCGCCGGGTGCGTCATCCCAAGGCGCTCCCGTAAGCGCATTCGACGCCGCGAATATAATACAACGGCACAAGTCCCAGGTGCAACGGTTTTTCATATCTTAATGTTGTGGCATTTCGGAGGGTAAATCAATCGAATAGACAATAGAACTGGAGCAACAAATGGAAAAAAAGTATTCAAGAATATAACATGTAACACAACTTATCACGAAATTAATGTCTCATACAGTAATACATGAACATGATTAATGTCATAATTCAGCTCAAATCTAACATATAAATATACTTGTACTTCACATGTTTACCTACAACCATGGTCCATGGTAACGTTTCATCTGAACCGCACATACCTTGTACTCCATATACTGCACTAGCTCAAATAGAATGTTACGCAACAAATATGCAAGAATCTCAACTTTCCACCAACCTAAGCACAAGCATCTACATGAGAACTATTGAGACAAGATGAGACTATTATTATGCAACTTTACTCCGTATCAAGTCAATGTGAAATGCAGTGATAGATGTGCTAAGCATTATGCATAAAGATCCATCTAAAATAGTGGATTTGTTGCATATAATGGAGATTTTTAATTTTATGTTCATTTTGAAGATGATGTTGAAAGTGCTTCGCCTTCAAATGAGTTATCTCTTGTCTTGCAAAGGAATGATCAAAATATTGTTCAGGCCATGCCATTACCTGTTGATATCAAAACACATTTCATCAACTTGAGAAATCATGGTTGAGGGCCACTATTTGCATAAGTCAAAATATTTTGTAATGCAAATAAGATTTCAGTACCAAATATGAATGGAGCAATACCAAGATGGGGCCGATCAAGGCAGGATAGGATCACAGTCACTCAAGACCATCATTATCCTATTGATACTTTCTTTACTGCTATTGATGCTATTATCACAGAGATGAATCATCGCTTCAATAAAGTATCTTCGGAGTTGCTTGTATACTTTTCTTGTCTTGTCTTGATCTAAGAGACTCATTCTCTAAGTTCAATATGGATATATTGCTCAACTTGCAGAGATCTATGATAAATATTTCTCCATTTATGACTATGCAGCTATAAAGGATTAACTTGAAGCTTTCATTTTTCATGCGAAGAATTAATGATTTTATTACTTGTGATCATGGAAGTTTGGCCATGAAGATGATTGAAACTAAAAGATATCTTGTATTTCTATTGGTCTATTGCCTCATCGAGTTGACATTGTACTACCAGTAGCGGTGCATCGGTTGAAAAAGTCTTCTAGACTATGAATATTATCAAGACCGATTTACGCAAAATAAGATATTTGATGATTGGCTTAATGACTTGATGGTGTGCTATATCGAGCAAAAGATATTCAAAAGACTTGATCGTGATAAAATCAAGAAATAGTTTCAAGATATGAAATATCAAAGAATGAAAATACCTCGTTCTCTTAGATGTAATTAGTTATTTTGTGGTATATCTTTTGTTTTTTTCTTTTTACTATATTTTTTATATTCTATTATCAAATTATGACACTACTGATCCATCTATCTTTGACGCTTAACAATTGCTTCTTCTATGGCTCATCTTTTGCTCACACTATTATGTTCGATAAATTGGTGGCAAACTACGGAGTAAGTTTCATTAGTGAGATGTTTTTTAATGTCCCACTGTCATCTTCATATGTTCTCATGCGGAATGCAGTTGTTGCTTTCATTTAGTGTCATATACTTCTATTAGTACGATTGCAAAATAGTTTGGTACTGATTATTTTGCCTTTAGATAATAGTATTTGTTTCACGGTAGCTTGCGAGTTTGTTATATCTAAATTTTAGTTCTAGATCCACAACTGATTGGGAGGGGTGTCCTGACAATCGTGCCATAGTGTCGTACTTAGTCTCCATTCTCCAATGTCAGATCTCTCCATCAGTTATCACGATTACGTGCAGTCATTCAAATTCTTTTAGAAATAATTTATTTTTTATTTCAAAATATAATAATATACCTACTTTTTATTTTACACTATTAACCGTTTATCATTTTACCGTTAAATAAATTGAACTAATCGACTAACCATTAAACCATGAATGTCCAAATCACATCATAGTCGCACACCTCAATAAATTGCTCAACCGTTGAAGGAAACGTGACTCGTCGGACGCCATCCGCTCGTCTCTCTCTCTCTCTCTCTCTCTCTCTCTCTCTCTCTCTCTCTCTCTCTCTCTCCCCCGTAGAGCACTTGTTGGAATTACCCACCCGTTCTTCTTGACGTGACAACACGAGCAGCACCTCACCGCTCTGTTCCTAGACGTGAAGGACGTGAAGACTCCCTTCGCGTGATGCACGTTGATGCTTTGTGCTTGAACTTCGCGTGATGAACCGAAGCAACAACAGGTTAGGGCTTGTTCTTTTTTCAATTTTTAAAAACTGCTTTTTAGTTTTTCTATAGCAACTAGTTTTTAAACGGAATATTTCTTTTAAGATAGAGTCTACTAGTTAATTGTAATACATACTGTACCAACTTCATTTATATCGGTAAAAACCGCATGTGAGTTTCTGTTACTCCGTAATCCCTCGTACAAACAGTCTAAAAATCACAAACCGCAACAAAAAAGAACATGCCTTAAGTTTGTTTTGACTTCAACTCCAAACTTTCACCTTTTAATTTATTATTTCTTAATTTCGTTTTATCTTTTTTTAGCATTTTAGAGTTTTTTTTGTTTTTCGTATTCGTTTGTATTATCATGATGTGTAACTTTTTTTTCTATTTTTTAATTTATTAAATTTAACTATGCCAAAAAACCATTAGCAGTTACAACACAAAACAAATCAGTTATAGTAAAAATATCATAAGCTAGCTTATATAAGACGAACTGAGCGCCCCTCTCAACGGTGTAGCGACAGAGGGCTAGTAGTGTAAAATAAAAAACAAGTATATTATTCTAATTTGTAATAAAAATAGATTATTTTTTAAAAAATTCTCAATTATTCTCTGCACTTTGCCCTAAGAAAAGTTATTCTCTGAATTTCTTTTTTTTTGCATTTTTTAATGGTCACACTCACAACTAGGTCCCTCTAATTTTCAAACTAACTACAAAACTTGTGCAGGAAACTCCATATTGCCTATGCTCCGAGAGGTTAGGTAGGAAGAAGATCATCAACAATCCAATCAGAAACGGATTTCGGACGGAAGGAGTCATGTCAGGAAGTGGGAATTGGAAATACGTGGCCGATGTCCCCTGATGTCGTCAGGAGGTGGGAAGGAAACCTATTTCATTTTTGTGGCTCAGTCTCCGATAGACTGCATGTATCGCACGTGTATGACTATTCGCGGAAGTTCCTCTCCCGCCTCTTTTTCTCCCCTCGCTCCCATCGGCCATAGACCGAGGTATTGATTTATCGGACTCCCCGTAAGGATTCCCTCCACCGCTGTCGGCTCCTACATGTCACCTCCTCGAGAATCTTCGCCCCAAGCCCGAAGTGGCCATGATCAGCGCCGTGGTCGAAGTGCTGTGGTCGTGGCGCTGTGGTTGAAGTGGCCCACGACCTGAGCCACTTCGACCACGGTATTTCAACCATGACGCCACTACCACGGTACCACGACCACGCTACTTCGACCACGGCTTGGGCATATGGAGTATGCGCAAGGCGGCGGTCGAGCTAAGGAGGGAGCTGGGGAAGCCAAACCTGACTGGTGCCGGTGCTAATTCTCGGGGCAGGGACAGCGGGAATTCTCAGGGAGGTGCTGCAGAGGTGCTAGCGGTGGCGGAGAGAGTCCTTGTGTGTCGACCGGGGATTCTCGGGAAGGCGGCGTAGAGGTATTCTCCTGCTTCTAGATCTCAAGCAAGGCATTCTCCTGTCTCCACCGCCTCTAAACTGGTAGATTATAGCCCTTAAAAGTTCAATTCCAATCCATGTTAGTATATATGTTCGTTAATAGACTCCATACATATGAAATGGATGAGATGGCATATCGGCAGAATAAGGTTAGCGCCAACATAGCATCTTCCTCTTCTATTGTAGATTCCACTATCTCATTGGCCACAGTTTCAAGTCAATTTTAGTGTTTTTGCGGTCTATTGCTATAGAAACATCTAAGTCAAAGTTGCTCATATATTTAGAGGAAGAGAATGAGAGTTTATCTAACCTAAATTTCAAGTTACTTGAATGGTGGAGTGTAAATTTCCATAGATTTCTAGTGGTTTCAAGCATGGCAAAGGATTTCTTGACTATACCGATTAGCACAATATCTTCAAAGTCAACTTTTAATGTTGGAGGTAGAGTCCTAGATGATTATAGAAGTTCTTTGCTTCCACCAATGGTTGAGGTACTAGTGTGTGCTTCTAGTTGGATAAGAGGTGTTAGCAATGTCATGAGAAGCCCTTTGGCTTTCGTATGCTCTTCCATACTAATAGCTTTATTTCACCTTTATTTTTTGTTATCTAAATCTATCTTAATTTTATAATTGTGCTTGTTTATAGGAAGTAGAAATTTGATGTTGAACACATTTCTTTAGCTAATACCAAGGTGACAAGTTGGTAAGCACCCCTTTTCTTTGGCTTATGTTTGTTGCTCGTTTTGGTCTATTCATTCACCAGTTAAAACTGATGCTACTTGTTTGGTTGTTTTTTGTGTGCAGAAACTGAAGCTTGGAATATTGTTGGCTTTTGAAGTCTTAAATATGGGAAGCGATGGAATGATGGATGACCTTGAAGCAAAAGGGATGCTTGATTCTGAAATTTGGGTTGTTAATTATTTTGGCATTTGTAGTTGGACTATTAAACTTGGATGTCCAGGTGATGGCCTTTGGTGTGGAATACTTTTAATTAGCTCAATATTTAAATTAATGTATGTCCATGTAAGTTTGAACTATGTTAGGTTGGACTGGAATTGTTAGGATTGCTATCGATTCCTGTCTAATTACCTATGTTTTACTTGTATGCTAGATAATTAGCTACGGTTTCATTTCTGCCGTCCTCCTGTTGCATGGATGTGTTAATGTGTGCCATGTGCTCAGGTGGCTTAGCTTTGCTTAGCTTAGCTCAGCTCATCATGACTCATGTGGCTCGTGAGCTACTTACGAGCAGCTCAAGCTTTTTATCGAGTCGAGCTAAGCTGGGTTTTTACATGATTAGCTTAACCAGCCTGAGATAGCCAGCCCTAGTGTGGCTTCACTTTTTGCACATGAACGAGCTAGCAACTGATCGGTTGGTTCTTGCTGCACTCTTCGGGATTTCAAATTGTAGATATCTGCGATCTATGGTTTGGTGAGGATAGAGATTGAGCAACTGCAACGTCTCAAACGCGGCAACTTAACTGGAAGCAAGGCCACTTATTTGTAAAGCTATGGCCAATACGTTTCCGGTCGGTGAAGGTCGCACTTTCACCTACCGCCAGGCACTTATCACAGGCAGCTTTTCCATGGCCCTTTCGTTTTCCCCCTTCTGCAGTCCCTTCGACGCACACACGTCTAGCCACTAGACCAACAACGTCCAGTTCAAAAAAAAAAAAAAGACCAACAACGTCACAAGCGTGTCAATGTTTTACTACTACTATATTTTCTTGGAACATGAACGTGAACAATGTTCAAAACAAAGCTTTGTTGTTTTAAAGTTAGCTTTGAATATGTGGGTTAGTGAGAGCCACTGTCAAAGCTAGATGAAGAAAATTATAAAAAACAAGATGTGTATAGATAAGATTTAATTAGATTAATTCTTGCGGTGTGGGGCCAGCTTTTCATAATCTACAAGCTGTTTGCCGAGCTCCAGTTTGGGTATATGGTAATATCACTTTTAGGGGTGATGATACATGATGAGAGGCAACTAAAAAAGAGTACCGGATCAGTCAGTCTTCTGGCTAATTTACTCCAACATTCATGCATCTAGGTATACAGAAATCTAATTAAGGATCACTTGGTATGGTTACAAAATGCTCAGACAGAACTACACGTGGTGTTGATTGTAAGGCTTTGGTCGTATTGCTTTCAGTTTCTGGTTTCTGTTTAGAAAAATAAAAAACAATACAAACACTTAGCTTTTCAAAGCAGTTTTTTCATTTCTCTCGCTATCATTTTGCTCTCAGGATAAGGTAGGGTGTCACAGGTGCATCATGCACCTAACTCCTCTCGTTCCTGATGAGGACATCACTTCTCCGGATACACACAACACTCCTCCACTTGACATTCAAGGAACAATTACTAGAGCTCGCGCCCGACAATTGAATTACAGGTGAGCTCGTTCCTAAGTACTTCTTTTTGTTCATTTGAGAATCGATTGCTACCTAATGATTTAATTTTGATTAGGAACCATGGAGAGGACCTGGAAGTACTTGGAGAAGGGCTATGAAACGCACAAGTCCAGCAAGGGCGGTCGAATCATGTTGGAGGCCCAACTCAAGCCGATTTCGAATCCAATTCGGAGTCCAGGACCAGGCCACACTAAAACGGACGCCCAGATCGCATCCGGGCTCCGTTTTGGACGTTCTACATATGGATGGAAAGCTGAGAAGACTACCTTTCCAATGGCTCTGGTCCCATATCAAAATTCCTTCTGAGTCAACGGGAATCGTCAAAACAAGTGGGCATTCAGAATATGTCAGGGTGCTGCGTCACCGTCTTTTGGGCCGTTCGGCTTTGTATCGTGTTGGAGCCCATTAGGGCGCGTCCAGGGGTTTTGCACGCCCATCAATCCTTTATATCCAGCCGCCACCCCCACCCTTAGGGTTTGGGTTTTGCTTAGATTAATCTGTTTTTGAACAGTTTCGCCGTTCATCGGTTTGTGAGTTCTGATTTGGTCAAGAAGCTTGGCTTGACCACGCGACCACATCCACATCCATACCATATTCAGTGGTTAAATGACTCTGAAAAATCTAAGGTAATGCAAACATGCTGAGTCCATTTTTCCATTGGTGCTTATGCTGATCATGTTGATTGTGATGTGGTTCCCATGCAAGCATGCTCTCTTTTATTGGGTCGACATTGGGAATTTGATAATGATGCTTTACACCATGGTAGTAGTAATAAATACACTTTTATGCATAAGGGAAAGAAAGTTACTTTACTGCCTTTGACCCAAGCTGAGATTATAGAGGCCGATAGGGAGAGAGTTGCTGCTGCTAATGATACAAAGGAACATGATAAATCTGAAAAACAGCAAGTAATCCATTTGAAAAATTTTGTTATGCTTGCCACAAAATCAGACCTTGCTGAAATTGATGATGTTAATGATACATACTATACTTTTGTGTGCAAAGATGTTTTATTTTCTCTTGATAATATGCCTTGCACTTTTCCTGCTCCTGTCACTAACCTTTTGCAGGAGTTTAGAGATGTTTTCCCTGATGAGATACCTCCAGGACTTCCACCCATTCGAGAGATTGAGCACCAGATTGACTTGATCCCTGGAGCGAGTTTGCCAAACCGTGCGGCGTATAGGACCAATCCCGAAGAGACTAAGGAGATTTAGCGACAAGTCCAAGACCTTTTGGACCGTGGGTACGTACGTGAGAGCCTTAGTCCTTGTGCTGTTCGTGTTCTTTTGGTTCCCAAAAAAGATGGTTCTTGGCGTATGTGTGTAGATTGTAGAGCCATTAACAATATTACTATAAGGTATCGTCATTCTATTCCTAGGCTAGACGACATGCTTGATGAGTTGTGTAGTGCTATAATTTTCACAAAGATTGACTTGCGTAGTGGATACCACCAAATAAGAATGAAACTTGGCGATGAATGAAAAATTGCTTTTAAAACTAAGTTCGGCTTGTATGAGTGGTTAGTCATGCCTTTTGATTTAACTAATACACCTAGCACTTTCATGAGATTAATGAACGAGGTTTTACGTCCTTTCATTGGCAAATTTGTGGTCGTTTACTTTGATGATATCTTGATTTATAGCAAGTCCATGGATGAACATTTGAATCACTTACGTACTGTTTTTAATGCTTTGAGAGATGCACGTTTGTTTGGTAACCTTGAGAAGTGCACCTTTTGCACGGATCGAGTCTCTTTTCTTGGCTATGTTGTGACTCCACAGGGAATTTAGGTTGATAGAGCCAAGGTGGAGGCGATATGGAGTTGGCCCACGCCCACAACAGTCTCCCAAGTGCGGAGTTTTCTTGGCCTTGCAGGATTTTATCGCCGCTTTGTCAAGGAATTCAGCACCATTGCGACACCGTTGATTGAGTTGACAAAGAAGGGCGTCGTGTTCCATTGGGGGCCATCACAAAAGGAGTCCTTTAATCTTTTGAAGGACAAGCTTACACACGCACCATTGCTCCAACTTCCGAATTTTGGTAAGACATTTGAGCTGGAATGTGATGCCAGCGGAATTGGTATTGGTGGTGTTTTGATGCAAGAAGGCAAACCTGTTGCCTAATTTAGTGAAAAATTGAATGGTCTTGCTCTTAATTATTCCACGTATGATAAAGAATTGTATGCTCTTGTTCGTTCTTTAGAGACGTGGCAACACTATTTATGGCCTAAAGAATTTGTCATTCATTCCGATCATGAATCACTTAAGCATATTCATAGTCAAACCAATTTGAATCGTAGACATGCTAAGTGGGTTGAATTTATTGAATCTTTTCCTTATATCATTAAACACAAGAAATGGAAAGATAATGTGATTGCTGATGCTTTGTCTCGACGCTATATCATGTTGTCTCAACTTGATTGTCGCATTTTTGGTCTTGAACCTATTAAAGCACAATATGCTTTTGATGCTGATTTTAAGGATGTGTTGTTGCATTGTAAAGAGGGACAAGCATGGAATAAATTCGTGATCAATGATGGTTTTTTGTTTAGAGCTAACCGCCTATGCATTCCAGTTGGATCCGTTCGTCTTTTGTTGTTGCAGGAGGCGCATGGAGGCGGTTTGATGGGACATTTTGGTGCTAAGAAGACGGAGGACGTTCTGGCCACACACTTCTTTTGGCCAAAGATGAGGCGAGATGTTGAGCGGTTTGTGGCTCGCTGCACTACATGTCAAAAAGCTAAGTCTCGCTTGAATCTACATGGTTTATATATGCCTCTTCCTGTTCCTTCTATTCCGTGGGCAGATATTTCTATGGACTTTGTTTTAGGATTACCCAAGACTAAGAGGGGGGAGGGATATCATTTTTGTTGTTGTGGATCGCTTTTCTAAGATGGCTCACTTTATACCATGTCATAAAACCGATGATGTCATTCATATTGCTGACCTCTTTTTCAAAGAGATAGTTCGTTTGCATGGTATGCCTTCTACTATTGTTTCAGATCGTGATGCCAAGTTCTTGAGTCACTTTTGGCGTACTCTACGAAACAAGTTGGGTACAAAGTTGTTGTTCTCTACAACATGTCACCCACAAACTGATGGCCAAACCGAGGTGGTGAACCGCACATTGTCTACCATGTTGAGAGTTGTTTTGAAGAATAATTTGAAGCTGTGGGAAGAGTGTTTACCGCATGTTGAGTTCGCATATAATCGAGCGGAACACTCCACCACCAAGGTAAGTCCTTTTCAGGTAGTGTATGGATTCAATCCCCATGCCCCTATTGATATTTTAGCTTTGCCTACTAGTGAGAGAGTTCATAATGATGCTAAGGGGTGTGCTGATTTTATTGTCAAAATGCATGAGACTACTAAGGCAAACATTGAAAAGATGAATGAAAAATATAGGATTACTGGTAGTAAAGGTAGAAAGGAAGTTAAACTTGAACCGGGTGATTTTGTTTGGTTGCACTTGAGAAATGATAGATTTCCTGAGTTAAGAAAGTCAAAATTGATGCCTAGAGCTGCTGGTTCTTTTAAGATAATTGAGAAGATAAATGATAATGCATATAAACTTGAGTTGCCTCCCGAGTTTGGGTTAGTCCCACCTTTAACATTTCAGATTTGAAGCCATACTTGGGAGAAGAAGATAAGGCTGAGTTGAGGACAACTCCGCTTCAAGAGGGGGAGGATGATGAGGACATCACTTCTCCGGATACACACAACACTCCTCCACTTGACATTCAAGGACCAATCACTAGAGCTCGCGCCCGATAATTGAATTTACAGGTGAGCTCGTTCCTAAGTACTTCTTTTGTTCATTTGAGAATCGATTGCTACCTAATGATTTAATTTTGATTAGGAACCATGGAGAGGACCTGGAAGTACTTGGAGAAGGGCTACGAAACGCACAAGTCCAGCAAGGGCGGTCGAATCATGTTGGAGGTCCAACTCAAGCCGACTTCGAATCCAATTCGGAGTCCAGGACCAGGCCGCACTAAAACGGACGCCCAGATCGCATCCGGGCTCCGTTTTGGACGTTCTACATATGGATGGAAAGCTGAGAAGACTACCTTTCCAATGCTCTGGTCCCATGTCAAAATTCCTTCTGAGTCAACAGGAATCGTCAAAACAAGTGGGCATTCAGAATATGTCAGGGTGCTGCGTCACAGTCTTTTGGGCCGTTCGGCTTTGTATCGTGTTGGAGCCCATTAGGGCGTGTCCAGGGGTTTTGTACGCCCCTCAATTCTTTATATCCAGCCGCCACCCCCACCCTTAGTGTTTGGGTTTTGCTTAGATTAATCTGTTTTTGAACAGTTTCGCCGTTCATCGGTTTGTGAGACCCCAACTTTCGAGTGCTAAATCAATACATCTGCAATTCAGTTGTGTTCTTCCTTGTTCTTGCTTGTGTTCTTCGATTCGCAGGCGAGGATTAGCCTTCTTGGCGAGGTCAACCGGGCTGTGCACGGTTGATAACCTGAGGAAACGTGGTGCTGCGATTGCGGGGTTCGGAACGTGTTGTTCGGAAGTCGGATCGATTTGTGTCGCGCCTCCACCAAATCGAACATATCCAGAACCTGTTGGAAGATCGGGACCCCGTTCCTATCAGTTCCCATCACACGCACGTATCTCTCCCTCACTTTTTCTATCACTCATCTTCTTCTAAAAACCACTTATTTAAGTTATTACTATTTATTTTCAATCAAAATCTATAAGTTATAACTAAAAACTATAAGCAAAAGTCCATAGAAATGCGCCTAACTATGCAACAATCTTTGAAAAGGAAATCTCCAACCCAGCATAGCAAAAGTCAATAGAAATGCTCCTAGCTACGCAACAATCTTCGAAAAGGAAATCTCCAACCCAGCTTAACACAAGTCAATCTAAAGCGTTGATTCTTGATCCGACGGGCTGCACGATAAAATGGTGGTTGGCCCACTGCAGCCGACCCATTTCCAGAATGTAATGTTCGGCAGCTCAAACTCAGAACCACCGACACAGAAATCGTGCACGTCCTCGCATTGCATACCCCAGACGGTAGGATACGTTCATGGTTGGTGAAGACCATTTGACAACCATCCAGCTGGCGAGAGCTGCGCTCTGCAACGTTGACAATCTCAAACGAAGCTTTGAATCTGGAAGAGATCAAGGTCTAAATGGGCTTGTTGGTGAGCTAAAATTGTTGACCTCCGGCCCAAACTATGGAAAATAATGGTGGTCCAACTCGTAATGGGTTGGTGAAGAGCTTACAAATTAGCCACAGTACTTTTTGAGACGCAGACGCCCATACAAATACGCAATGCAAGTAGTGCCGAACGCTTGTTCTGTTTTTTTCCTTCCTTTTGTGACGTATGCAATGACAATGTGTCCAATGGCCAGTGCATACTAAAATAAGGGAATCGTGTTGTGCTGTGCTTTCCCCTGTCATGTTTTGTTAGTAAGTTAGGTTTGGCACTTATTGCAGGCCAAATCAAGTGCGTTAATCCCAGTTAACAATGCCTATGGAGAATTAACGCATCTGAGCGCATTAAGAAAAGGAAATGGATGAGGAAGTTGCATGCAACGAGGGATATGTATGAATCATGGTACCCAACAATAAAATATACCCTTTTCCATTTAACATGTGTACTACTAGTTGCCCATCTAGCTTAGCGTGCATTAGCGCATGGATTCAGTTCTCTACAGTTAGTTGAGATGACATTTGACTAGTATACAAGTCTATAGGACGAAAACATGCCCAATTAGGTTAACTTTTGTGAATCCCAAGTGTTACGGATTGTTTAGGGAGCTTTTCATCGTGTCCTATTTGGAGAGCTAAACCTTCCAATGGCTTTAAGCTAAAGGTAAATGTTCCTAATCATAGCCTTTAAGGGCTGTTTTAAACACGGAAAATTTTCCCCGATTCACATGGAATTAATTGTTTTCTATGAAATTCCTATATAATTCATGCGTTAAGAACAGTAATTTTTTTATGAATAATCTATTTTTTATTCGAACTAACAGAAATATACCCTACTGAATTTTTTGCGACTCTTGTGAGGTAATTTTTTTGTATTTTAAATTTTGTATATGAAGTAGATAGTTTATTTAGTATTAGTATGAGTAAAAAATTATAGCTATAGAAAAGAATAGTACAACTTTGGTATAGAAAATTTAGTCAATGTAGTTTTAGAAAATTAGCAGTCGTAGTAGCATGTAGTTGTATAAAATTTAGTGAATATAGTTCTAGAAAATTAGCATCGTTAACAAATTGGCATGCGTACAAAATTGTAGTTGTAGAAAATTCAGTCAACGTTATGTAGAAATTAATCGTCCGTAGAAATTTGTAGTTATTCAAAATGCAGTCAATATTTTTGTAAGAATTTAATAATTTGCTTTGTATAAAACAATAATACGTAATATTTATGATTAATTAGGAATGAATGTAATGTCGTTAGTACGTTGGAAAAACACGTGTACCGTTGTAACTGGTATATAGGCATTTAAATCGATATGCCATGTAAATTGTCGAAACCATTAGGAATTATTTGCAGTAGGGGACAGCTCGAGTAGCGAGAAAAGATCGGCGTTGGTGCGCGGTCTGTCGATAGGAAGTTAATGCTATGAGGTTAGTGTAGTTGGTTACGACATGCGAATGATCATTGAAATGTAAATTACAGTACATCAGTACTTCTATAATGTGCGATGCGATTTGACTAGTTGCAAAATTGAAAATATATGCAGACAGACATCAATAATGCCGATACCCACTACATTGAAAGTGCATTACAATGTTGGAACTATTTGTGAATGTCCGAATAGTGTGGATTTGAGCGGTTTTGCACAAGCCACTATAGTACACATGGACGGTGAGAATGCTCGAATCACAGATGTGATGCACTAGCTTACCCACAGTTTTTCGTTGGACCCCGAGGTGTGCAGCGCCATCATACAAGGGCTTTGGAGCCGGTCTCCTACGGACATCAGATGGGAGTTAAGAACATTAATGCACATTGTTGCGTGGAAAGGGTTTGTGCAAGGGTGTCGGTGTTGTGGATACGAGTGCATAATGCTTGTGCAACCATGCCTAATAGAAGTTGTGCAAGGTCATGCAAACGGCCATCATCTGGAAGGTGCGAGCAGCTCGGGCGGCTCGCATGTTAGTGAAGAGAAAGAAGTTGCTCGTGAGGAGAGGGAGAATGGTCACGCCATGGTGAGGGTACATGATAAACCGATAAAGGAGAGCATATGGAGCACATAGTACATCAGATGGAGTACGATGACCGGACAACTTGGGCTGAAGATGATAAGTTGAATCATATGTGTGTGTGTGTATATGTATACACACAAGTTGAGGAATGTAATTGAAGTATATATTTTGATGAAAGAAAATTATAAGCTGTTGGATTTCTTATAAATGTAATCACTCTCCATCACGTATGAATCATATATATATCATTTTCAATGTTTCTATTGTCATTTCCAATGTTTTAAAAAAAACCTATACAATGTACAAGATATGAAAATATATTCTTGAGCATCTAAGTTATATCATTCGATACTACAATCTTTGAGATAAGTCTAGCCGCACAAACGTACAAACCATCATGCTAGTTTTAAACAAACCACATGACTTGATTGATCATCTGTTCAATGTGTGTGTATAGTACGAACCCTCCCTAAAATGAGATTGTCTGAACTTGCAATTGGGAATCGATCATCTCATCAGCCTAACGGAATAAGCACTATGGGACAACTAAAATTGTGTTTTTTTTTTCGAAAAATCTGCTAGCCTCTCATTATCTTGGATTACACCATTTCCTATGTTGTCTGGACGGTTTATATCAAGAATTAGCACTCTCCTTTTAGAGTTCTCACATAATGGATTTCCCTCCATAGTCCATGCATTGGAGTATTGGACTAGTATATCAATCATCAAATCTTTCTTTTCCACGTTGAAATGGTCAATGGTTATCTTGTTCTGATACGAAGGACGACGGATGTTGGAGATTGCTTGAGATATGTACATGGCAGTCTGATTCAACTTCGATGGACCAGATACCCATTTACCCTGTTTGGTGCCAGCTGAGTCGCCAAGCACAATAGAGTTGATCTGGCCGATTGGCTGAATTGGTCGCCATGAGTTCGTTGTTACCAACCACACGCAAAAAGTTTGGCTAGAAAAATATAGGACCATTGTTTTCTGAAACGAAAAATAACAATTTTGTGCGTTACATGGATGATGCATTGCTGTACCTGCCCCCCTTGGAACCAGCTTTTTAATAGTTCCTCGTTCCCACGGCGGAACCAGGCTCAACCCAGACTGGCATGCTGGTTTTGGGTGATTTAGACTTTTATTCCTAGATTTTTTCATGTAAGTCATTAATTTTATTTGAGTTTTGATTTTCAGGTCTTAGGCTATAGATCTGGCTCCACTTCTGCTAGTTGCAAAAGGGAGGAACGTGGAATCTTCATGATTCAACTGTGTTTGTGATACTCTCTGAACGATGGAGGATCAATGATTGTATATAAGAACTTTGTACGCACAACATGGTTCTTTCTCAACTGTATAATAATGGGAAAGTAAACAATTTGCAGCATTTGATGTGCAGCCCCTTGCTTTCCTTGGAAGTTCTCTCGTTGGTGAAAAATAAAATGCGGCAACTTGATCTCAACGCCCCTTTTTAACTCTCTTGAGTTTTGAGCCCATTTTCTCCAACTCTGTAACGCGCAATCGCGTAATCAAATTGCAGCCTAATAAAAGAACACCGCAGCTTCTAAACACCTGGTCAGTTAGCCTCTAGTCCTGTACTTCACACCCTGAATAACGAAACGAGTTTTTTTAAGATTTAAAGTTGACTTATATTTATATTATTAACAGTAATTAGCTTTCAAATGGTGTATTTTTTAAGACAGTGTCAATAGAAAAATTATAGTAAAAAGTGAACTGAATTCAACTGTATCGACCACCAAAATCGTATGTGATTATTTTTCTTTATATACCACCTCTCACGAACAGACAGAATTCAAATATTTAAGACATAAATCATAAACTCAAAAGAACCCACCCAAAAACTCAAAAAAATAATAATGATGCAACGAACTGAACTCGTGGTTACAACCCTTTTTCTTAAGGGATAGACTATTGCACAGGCGACTGAAATTTTTTTATCTTTCAGTCACCTAAAGTTGCACTTTGAATCACCTGAAGTTGCACATATTTTTTTTGGAGGGGGCTGCAAGTTTAGTTGATTGAGAGTGCAATTTCAGGTCACCTGAAGTTGCACTCTAAATCACCTAAAGTTGCAGCTGTTTTTTTGGAGGGGGCTGCAATTTTAGTTCATTGAGAGTGCAATTTCAGGTGACTGAAACATAAAAAAAATTCAGTCGCCTGTGCAATAGCAAAACTGTTTTCTTAAACATCTTTAGGCAGGAAGGCTCAGTGCGTCACGGATCTCGAAGTGGTTGCATGTGTAAACCAGAGTTTTTGGGCCAAAAATTGGCAGGTAACCGGTTTCAACAGGTTTACCGGTGACTTCTGGTTGAAATCCAAACCGGTTTCGAAAAACTAATTTTGCATGAATTTTATCAAATTTAGAAGGATTTTTTGCTAAAATTTGTTTAAAATTTTTCGGCTAATATTTTCAATCGATTTTCGGCCGATTATCGCCGATACCCTTCCAGTATTAATTTAAATTTCAAATTTTGTTTGGTTTTTCAGACCAAATTTCTCCGAAAAAACCGAAAACCAACTAAATCGTACTTACCGACCCTCGCCGGTTAAAAAACTAGTAAAAACCCCTATTGGAAACTACAAAAAATGGGCCGGGCGACCGGACCAACTGATCCCTACCAGACTGACCGAGAGACCGTCAGCGTCTAGCAAAAGCTCACATCCACGCACGGCCTCCCCTCCACCAACCCCTCCAAACCCAGGCTCCGCTTATTTCGATCTAAGTTTCTAGCTTATTTTTCATTATTTCTAAATTTCATCTTTTTCTGGCTTTTTTGATATTTTTTTTACCGGTTCTTTTTCCGTATTTGTTTGCATTGTTCGTGATGGACTAACCTATTTTTTCTATTTTTAAATTTTTTTAATTTAATTATGTCAAATAAGTCACTATCAACTACAGTGTAATGTCAGCCATAAACTACCTTTTTTCAGCCCAACTGAGTGGTCTGCCAGTTGTCCACCACCACGCACAACACAACACATAAGCGCACTTTACAAGCCGTTCTTAGTTCTCTTTCTAGTTTCTGATTAAAAAGTCAGAAACTAATATAAGCACCTAATTTGTCGAAGCGATTTCCTCTTTTTTTTCGCTCTCGTTTTGAGAATAAAACAGGAGGTGATGAACGTTTTACGTATCCTAATTCTCTCCCCTATTTCATAAATGTATCTCTTTTTTATTTATTTTTTCACGTCTTTACTCATTTCCAATCAAATGCCATGGCAGCCCCACGAGCGCCCCTGTTAGCAAGCTGGCTCCCATCCCAGCTACAGCTCTCCAACAACCAAGAACCAACCCCAGGCCACGCCCCAACCACCCCCCACCCGTCGCCCCACGCTATTTAAGCGCTCCTCCCCCCTCCGTTCGTCTCCAAGAAGAGCCTTAGCTTTCCACTCAAGCTCTTCTTCTACAATACAAGTACTCGATTAATTAGCTACTGAGTAATACTACTAGTAATACTCTTCTCGCCATAAATCAACTACCTGTACTGCTACTTTCGTTTTGTTCATCTCCCTCTGTAATACTGCAATGGAGTGCGAGACCGGCCTCGTTCGCTCCCTGAACGGCGACGGTTTGTGCATGTCGGCGCCGCGCGCCGACCCCCTCAACTGGGGGAAGGCGGCGGAGGAGCTGGCGGGGAGTCACCTTGACGAGGTGAAGAGGATGGTGACGGAGTACCGCCAGCCACTGGTGAAGATCGAGGGCGCTAGCCTGAGGATCGCGCAGGTGGCCGCCGTGGCCGCCGGCGCCGGCGAGGCCAGGGTAGAGCTGGACGAGTCCGCCCGCGGCCGCGTCAAGGAAAGCAGCGACTGGGTCATGAACAGCATGATGAACGGCACCGACAGCTACGGCGTCACCACTGGCTTCGGGGCTACCTCCCACCGCCGGACCAAGGAGGGCGGCGCTCTCCAGAGGGAGCTCATCAGGTAAGAACATAACCGCAAACCCAAAACTTTTCAGAGTTCTCTCTTGCTTGCTTAATTTTTACGTACGGAAGTTTAATTTTGAGGTTAGAACAAGATGATCCAGTTAATATGCTAGATTTCACGTTAGAGTGGTACTTTATTCACGAGATATGGGGTTGCGCAAGCTGCGCCTGCTGTGTGCATGTGCTCTGCTTAGTTGTGTACATGGGATTCCATCATTTTCTAAGCCCGAAAAGATTCTTTTGGGGGAGTTAGCTAGGTCGTTGGTGGGGCTGGCCTAGAGCCCTAGACTAACAGAAAACTCTCTCGATCATTACTCCATGATCCTTTAGGATTTGGGAAAATTAACTGATTTACTTCGTGCAGCCCTCTTTGCAAACATAACTCCTAAGCTCCATCCAAGACAGAGACGTCATTCTTAAAACTATTCAGAAGATCTAGCTCTCTCTTTCACATCTGAAGCAACACGATAGATGAACGATGGTAACCAAATAGGAGTAACAGAATGCACCGAACTTGCACTTCTCTAGATTTGCTCAGACTTTATAGTACTTGACACAAGAGTAGGCCGACACGAGAGGATAAATACAAGTACACACAAGCATCCAGAGTTTAGCACACCACTGTTCGGTGGGCCATGTTAATCGAAAACCGATCGGGTGCGCGGCTATTCACTCATGACACTAACAAAAGTGGCATCGACAGCTCGGTAAGCACGGAAAGCCCGACTTCCCATGCCCGGGACGGGACGTTTGGTTGGCGCGCTGCTGGAGCTCACCGCCGCCGTGGCCACCATTGCTCGCTTCTTTCGTGGAAGGAGACGAGTAATCTCTTGGTTCTGCCGAGAATTCGGGATCTCGAGGGGGACGCTTCTTGCCACGGACGATCCATTCTCTGGGCGTTTTGACTCCACGCGAGTAGCTGCCGTTGTTCGGCGAGATGGCGATAGGTTTGGTGGGTTGGGTTGGCGCCGTCTATCATGCGGGCGGACGGGCAAAAGTCGTCGGCACCGCGTAGTGTCTCACATGGAAAAGACGTGGGTGGCTGGTCCGGAAAACTGGGGATAGGAACGTCACCACGTAGTCAGATTAGGTAACGTCTTGCTCGTGCTGGCTGGACCTCTGGTTGGAGGAGTAAGTTATGGTTAGCACATGAGGACAACGATCAAAGCGTTTTCTTTTCTTTTCTTTTTTTTTTAAAAAGGGATTTCGTCAAGCAGAGGCTTGAACGAAACACGTTAGCCCTTGAGCATTATAAATTTCTTCACTTTCTCTTTCCCCCTCACCTAACCAAAGTGAGTCACCCGAAGCAAACAGGGTGCAACAAAACGTAATGGAAAATAGTCAAAATACCCATAACATGTGGCTGACCGATTCCGGTACCGGGAAGTTTCTCAAGCCTTTCGCAGAGAAGGTTCCAAGTTATTTTCCCCCATATGCAAGCTGGAAAACAATAGAATTTAGAGTCCTGCGAAATAGAACGTGGGAAGTGGCTCAAGCAACGCGCACGAATGGTACTTTATTTGCGGCGACAACTCTGCATATCTGTCACAAGACTCCCAATACAAATATTTTCAGTGTGATCCATGTATATGGAGTAGCACTTGGTCTCTGCACAAAAACGTGCATGTAACTAGTGAAAACGGTTCGGATACTTGCCAACCGATCTGAACTTTTTTGGATTTGACTAGCGTCGGCTCAGACAATCTTTGGCTAGTTTTTATTAGAAACAAATTTGAATATAGTATAGTACTATCCGACGGATATAGCGCCTAGACATCACTCGGCTAACCGAGACCCATTTGGCTAGCCGGCCGTAGAAGTGGTTTCTATTCCTCTAGTTGGGACTCAGGGCCAAAAAGGGACAGATTGGTCCGTTGGTATGTGATTGGCAGTGATTTGCAGCGGAGGAAGTCTGCATTCAGTGCGCTGGATGGTCCGCCTCTTCCACCAGACCACTACTCTATGGTATGATGCTACAGAGAGAGAGAGAGAGTCATGGTTGTTCGATTTCCCCCTGTGATCAAGCATTTCTTGGGGCCATTTGGATACCATGTCGGCATTACTATGAAACCCCCCATCATAAAACAGGAGAACCTGCATATGTTCTTTCATGTTCCGAGAAATATTCGTAACCGTATCTATATTCGATATTATTCAAATATGTATTTGTATCTAAGGAAAAATATGAAAACAAAAATGATACAAATATTATCCATCCGTAATTAATCCATTTTTACCCCTACACGTTGACTGACTTGGTTCCTTGTCATTGGAGCATAAATTAAGCAACAATAAAATATTCGAAAGTCGGCACAACATGTAAGCCTAATTAGTGTTAGTACTTGTAATGATAAAAGCATATCCGATCATATCTGAGTTGTAAATTTCTGTAGAATAGCAGTGTTTCTGAGCTCCGACCAAGTTGTTAGTTGTTACTATAGTTACAGTAATAAGTTCCATAATTGACCAGTGTGTCTCGCTCTGTTTTGCAGATTCCTCAATGCCGGCGCCTTCGGCACCGGCACTGACGGCCACGTTCTGCCGTCCGAGGCGACGCGCGCGGCAATGCTCGTCCGCATCAACACCCTTCTGCAGGGCTACTCAGGCATCCGCTTCGAGATCCTCGAGGCCATCACCAAGCTGCTCAATGCCAACGTCACGCCGTGCCTGCCGCTACGGGGCACGATCACCGCGTCTGGTGACCTGGTTCCGCTATCCTACATTGCCGGCCTTATCACCGGCCGCGAAAACTCCGTTGCGGTGGCACCCGATGGCAGCAAGGTGAACGCCGCAGAGGCATTCAAGATCGCCGGCATCGAGCACGGATTCTTTGAGTTGCAGCCCAAGGAAGGCCTTGCCATGGTGAACGGCACGGCCGTGGGCTCTGGTCTTGCATCGACCGTGCTCTTCGAGGCGAACGTTCTTGCCATCCTTGCCGAGGTCCTGTCCGCCGTGTTCTGCGAGGTCATGAACGGCAAGCCCGAGTACACCGACCACCTGACCCACAAGCTGAAGCACCACCCAGGACAGATTGAGGCCGCCGCCATCATGGAGCACATCTTGGAAGGCAGCTCGTACATGAAGCTGGCGAAGAAGCTCGGCGAGCTCGACCCATTGATGAAGCCGAAGCAGGACCGGTACGCGCTCCGCACGTCGCCGCAATGGCTCGGCCCACAGATCGAAGTTATTCGCTTTGCCACCAAGTCAATTGAGCGTGAGATCAACTCTGTCAACGACAACCCGCTCATCGATGTCTCCCGCGGCAAGGCACTCCACGGTGGCAACTTCCAGGGCACCCCCATCGGTGTCTCCATGGACAACACCCGCCTCGCCATTGCTGCCATCGGCAAGCTCATGTTCGCGCAGTTCTCAGAGCTGGTGAACGACTTCTACAACAATGGCCTGCCCTCCAACCTGTCTGGTGGACGCAACCCCAGCTTGGACTATGGTTTCAAGGGCGCTGAGATTGCCATGGCGTCGTACTGCTCTGAGCTCCAATTCTTGGCCAACCCAGTGACCAACCATGTCCAGAGCGCCGAGCAGCACAACCAGGACGTGAACTCGCTTGGCCTCATCTCCTCCAGGAAGACCGCCGAGGCTATCGACGTCCTGAAGCTCATGTCCTCCACGTTCTTAATCGCGCTGTGCCAGGCCATCGACCTGCGCCACCTTGAGGAGAACATGAAGACCGCCGTCAGGAACTGCGTGATGCAGGTGGCCAAAAAGTCCCTGAGCATGAACGCCATGGGCGGCCTCCACATTGCCCGCTTCTGCGAGAAGGATCTGCTCATCGCGATCGACCGCGAGGCGGTATTCGCCTACGCGGACGACCCCTGCAGCCCCAACTACCCACTCATGCAGAAGCTCCGCGCGGTTCTCATCGAGCACGCGCTCGCCAACGGCGACGCCGAGCGCGTCCTGGATACCTCCATCTTCGCCAAGGTCGCGGAGTTCGAGCAGCACCTCCGCGCGGCACTGCCCAAGGAGGTCGAGTCTGCACGCACGGCCGTGGAGAACGGCGCCCCGCTGGTTCCAAACCGGATCAAGGAGTGCCGCTCGTACCCGCTCTACCGGTTTGTGCGCGAGGAGCTCGGGACCGCATACCTGACCGGCGAGAAGACGCGGTCGCCCGGCGAGGAACTGAACAAGGTGCTCGTGGCCATCAACCAGCGGAAGCACATCGACCCACTGCTCGAGTGCCTCAAGGAGTGGAACGGTAAGCCCCTGCCACTCTGCTGAACAGAAGAGAAGCGAATGTTATACAAAAAGAAAAGAAGACGGTATAGCAACTGAAGATAGAACATTTCAAGTCTGTGAAGTGAAGGTTTCTGATATGTCTAGATGATACGTTTGTTTGTAGTTAAGTTGATGTTAATATTGTTGTTTACCGCTGCTGCGATGCCATAACCTGCAAGCTGCATGCCCAGGCAGGCAGCTTCTGAAACTTTTGCTGTTGTAACTTGTAAGATGGGGTATCCGGGTGATACCTATACATACCCTTAAGTAAATTATATTTGTTTCGCAATGCTGCTTGTTCTCGCAGTTGTCCTTTGCATTGAGTTGGCTAGTTAATACTCATCGTTTAGGAATAAGGAGTGTCAATTGCCAAAGGGAGTTTGTTCCTTGGTCTTGTCACGCACTGTTCTCGAACTGCCGATGGCTATCTGTTTCTGATATAAGGACAACAAAATGCAGTTGAGTGCAAGGGTACCCATGTTTCAGCTGGGCCAGCTGGAGCCCGGCGGCTATTTCTCCTACAGCTGGTGGTGGCCAGTCGCCATGCATTGAATTGATCAGCTTTACGATAATGGTGGGTTTTTTAGACTGATAGTTTATAAGTTATAATTTAAATATGTGAGTTCTGATTATTTACGAGAGACATCATGTAGAAGAAAATAGTCACATATGATTTTGATCGGTACAGCTAAACTCAGTATATTTTTTACTATAATTTTTCTATTAACCCTGTCTAAAAAAATGTATCGTTTAAAAATTAATTATTATAGATAGTATAAGTATAAACTAACTCTTAAAAGAACTCGGCTAATGAGATGTTCCAGATTGTTATTCTTACCTACCACGTCGGAAATGTGGTCAGGACCTTAGACGCCTGGGTGTCTTAGAATTCAGTAGTCGGTCTGGAATCAGAGTGGCAACTTGGCTCCATTGAAATAAAGTAGGTTTTTTTTTCATCAGTGGTGTGGTACCATACGGCAATATACCATATGCATTCAAGTTTATAGTATTTCTACTAAAGGAGATGACTCATTTTTTCAGGAAAAGAGTTATAGCTCAAATATATATATATGCATTTTTACATCTACTTCCTGCGGTAGGTTTTAGGCTCAGAGTAGCCCTTTGTAGCCTTCTCGTAGCACCATTATCTACAGTTTGGTTTGTAACTACAATAATAAGATTCATCCATAAGAACAAAGAAAAGACTATCCCCAATCCCTTTCTTTATCACTTTGGAGACCTCCTACGCATAACATTTTATAAGTTGCTTTTGAATCTTTAGGCAAGTAATTAGAACCTAGGATTGAACTTCTGTACTAGTGTTTTAGGGATGTTAGTCAATAATTAGTCTATTAAACATTGTAGCATGAAGTGGCTGGTTATTATAATAATACAAAGTCTCTAGTTATTGCTTTGCTACGTAACTCTGGTACGACTTATCATTCGATAAGACAATATTTTTATGGAATAATAGTTCGTAGACTAATGGTGGTGATCGGTTCGGCTTAAAAGCTCGTGGCTTATGGCTGAAAACACTGTAGCTGGCTGAAAAAAGCACTGTAGCTGACAGAGGCTTATTTAGCATAATTAAATTTAAAAAAATTTAAAAATATAAAAATTATGTTAGTCCATTACGTATAATACAAACAAACACGGGAAAAAAAGAACCGGCAAAAAAGCTCAACAAAAAGCCAAAAGTTCAGAAAAAGACGAAATTTATAAATAGTGAAAAATAAGCCAGAAGCCCGAAGCTCAAGCCGAATTGATCACAACCATATCATGTTCTAATGATAAAGACATAGATCGTCATAGAAAACACACCAATTAACACGACCTCCACGCTACCGCCTTCGCACATGAAGCACCCCAATACTAGGACTCGGTGTAACACCAACGGCGCCAAGCTACTCAACAAAACAGAAGGAAACACCTAAAACGGGCAACTGAAAATCAAAACTTCGCTAGCTGACATATCTCACAACTCACAATTTGAGCTCCTTTTTAAGAGCTCTAGTAGGGCGGAGCCACACCTTGGGCAGAGTAGGCTTCAGCCCGGGGTGTGAAAAAATATCTAGTGTATAGTCTAGTTAAATTTTGTCTAGCTTGGATAGTATTTTTATGGTTCAGTCCAGATAGCCTAGATTATTCTACCACTGAGTTCGATGCGTAGCTAAATCCTGACTTCGTCATTGGCTCTAGGCATCTATTTAAGGCGTGTTCGCCTACTTCATCACCACCCTTTCCGATGAGATCTGGTTTTCTCAACGAACTATATTGTGCCTTCCGCTCTTGAGTGTATCACTTTATTTTACCTGAGATACTACATGAGAACTCCTTCTAAGAGTAGGACGGTGAAATAGCATCTCCACCTTTGAAATCCCCCATCGAAGAGACGACTCAAGGGTATTTCTATTTTATTCCTTCCACTTTTTTCTGTGCATGCTGCGGCTGTTCCTGCTCTCACATGGTATGTAGGGTCCACGAAGGATGTGCTGATTGGGCTGAAATATTGGGCTGGGCCAAGTTTTTGTTGGGCCGGAGTTTTAATGCCTGTAATTGAGAAAAGCTGAAGCAGGATTAGAGGAGGCAAAATTCTGTGCTGGAGCAGCGACATCCAGCCGGCCATACTATACCACCAATTAATTGGGGGTAAGCGGCATCTCATAAATATTTGGAGTAAGCTTAAGCTCGTAGATTGCGCATCTCTTTGTTTTTTTCCCTGCTACTATTCAGCGAGTAATGATAAGATTGCAGTAGCATATCTTAGTTGGCGTCCAAATAATTAATATTTTGGTGCCAGTTGTCGCTTCTCTTGTGAAATTTGAAACCGATGAGAACACATTGGGCCTATTCTTTTTGGCTACGGTTTATGACTTTTGATTGAAATTTTTGAATTTTGGCTGTTTGTGACAGAGATTACAGAGAGAGATATTTGCTTGTGATTTTGGTTGATACAGATGTTAGGCTTTTAACGTGTACTACAATTAACTTGTAGATCTCATCTTGAGAAAAAACTCTATTTGAAAGTTAGGTACTGTAGCAAAAGCTGAAAACCGCTTTAGAAGCCGTAAAGAACATGCCCATTATTGAGATATGGGCCTCTTATTTTCAGCTTTTAAAAGCTACTTTTTAGTTTTTTTTATAGTAATTAGCTTTCAAACGGAGTATTTTTTAAGGCAGGGTCTATAAATTGATTGTTTTTTCTAAAATGGGCAGGAGGGTTGCCCTGCCTTAATTTAGAGGAAAGCGAGTTATGTTACAAGGAATCCCTTCTTAAAGAAGAGGGTGGGTGTCACGTAGTGGCCCCGAGAACGAAACCAGAATTACAAGATTATAGGATAAAAGGTAACTCCGCCAAGCGCTTAGCTCCCGCAAGGATTCAAGCGTGGACTTCCTCTTTGACTCCCACTATAAGAGACTCCGAGGAAGACTCTGACAAGAGGAAAATTATTGCATTTCACTCATTCCAGATTTGACAAGTTACTAGCATTAGAAGGGTCGCTAGGGCTTTACGTGGGACTCCAGGTGTCGGGATGATCAACTCCCACCATTGTCGCATCGAGGACGTGGCTGACCAGCTCGTGGGCTCCAAGGCGCCACAAGCAGTCTATCGTGAGGTGACCGTCTAGATTCTTGCGGAGAAACGACATTCGGCTAGGAGGTGGATTGTTGTCTCTATGTCACGTCTGCAAATTGGGCATAGCTGTTGATTTAGCCATCCTCACGTTGAGAGGCAATCAGCTGTCCAAATCATGTTTTGTATGATAAGGCAGGTGAAGGTTTTTCATTTCTGTGGTGCCCAGTTCTTCCAAATTAATCAATCCATGGTTGTTTGCGTCGTGCCTAAGTATTGAGGTTTATATGTCGATGCGACACTGTAGATTCTATCTGGGGTGAACATCCAAACTACGATGTCCTCATGTCCTTCCTAAAGATTTTTCCATAAAGGTCATACTCCATATGGTAACAAGCTCATGAATGTGTCATATCGTCATTCCATTAGGGAAGTGAAGGTCCTGAAGCCATGTGTTGTGCAAAAGACTATTATGTAGGGTGTGGTTCTGTCTTCTGGAGGCTTTGTAGATAGTCGGTGCAATATATTTTGGCTGGTTCCCCTGTGCTCAAGCCAAACTCCAAAAGGACGCCTTTTCCCATTCCCGGTGAGGGGCCACAGGTGAGCACTGGCTCTGCTTGTTGGAGTTGGAGACAGAGGCAGCGGTAGAATGGAAGGCGTCAGAGGCTTGAAAATACTAGAGATCAGGGTGCCATTGGTGACAGCCTCGAGTGCTGAAGCCTACGGGTTGCCGCTTGTCAAGGACTGGAAGGCCGCTAAAGATAATGGCAAGGTAGCGGTTGGTGTTGTGGTGATCACGTGTACTATAGTTTGTTCATGTGGTAGCAATGTTGTGATGTCTGGTGAGGATTCGCTTGCTGTGTCTTCATGTGGTAGCCCTGCTATAATGTCTGGTGAGGCTTCGCTTGCTGTGTCCTCCAGTGGAGGTGGATGGGAGAACGCTAGCAGGCCGAAGCTGGATGTTGAAGCAGCAGTACCATTAGTCAGTGCGGTTGTGTCATCGTGGCTAACAATCGTGGGGCCGTTGATGGCTAGTTGGAGATGCAACAATGCAGCCATCGAGGTGTTGGGAGCAACATCATCTTGATTGTTAAGCTTGAAAGTTGGTCTTCTTATAGCATCATTCGCATTTTTGATGGCCCAGTTTGCAGGAGGTTGTGCCTTGGCTGAAGACTCAATAGTCAGCATCAGTTGAGGCATCAAAGGCACTAGCATGGAAAAGCTTGCCACCCATCTAGGGGCAGTAGGCTCATCGGTCTCTGGAAGGGGCGGTATAGACCATCCAGAAGCTGGGGCACCGTCTAGTCCTTCACTTTTGTGTGTTGTGGTGAATGGATAGAGCTGCAATTCCACTAAGCAAGGCTAAGTGCCCCCCTCTTGGAGGTTCAGACGCATTGTGCGACTGATGGCTATCTTGCATAGCCTGGTGCACTGGGAGGAGAAGTTGGGGTGGCCTTTTGTGCTTTCGCCAGGTAATATTCCGCCTTGCATAGCCAAGCTTGATGGGTGGCTCGCATCTCTTCATTCGATTGACGGAGCTTATTGTTGAGGAGGTTAGTAAGCTCATGTCGGAGGAGCGTAGTGTGAGATGCAAAAAGTGCCTGCAGGGTTGAGTCGGTGTAGTCTTTGTGATGGGAGTCACGTGGTTCCAGACGGTCGGTCTGTCAGCCTGCAAGGGGTCGAAGATGATGGGGTTGGCCAGGACTTCATGCTGTCACCTGCGGTTACCCCTTGAACTTTGTCGCAGCTAGGGCGATCTGTCACAATGGCGTTTCGTAGTTGTGGACCTCCTGTGGTGACTCCCATGGTGGCCGGTTTCATGGGTGGAGGATCTCCACCAGCTTGTGCTCTTGTCGCTACGGTAATGGTGATCTTCATCATCGCTGTCGTCCTTCTTGCCATAGTACTTATCATCCCTCAGCAAGCTTCTGATCTTTCATGCCAGCCGCGATGGGCAGTGCCGGAGGTTGCACCAGCCGACTGGCCTACCTCGTTGCTAAGGTGACGGTTGTGCCTATCTTCTATGTACTCTAAGGTGCCGTTGAAGACTCCTAGGCGCCAGGTGAGGCCATATTTGGCAGGTTTGAACAACACATAGGTCTTTATGCCGAGGTTTGCTTCAGGTGGAGCCGCAGAGAAGTCCTCAATGAAGTCGAGGTGGATGATCACTCAGAACATGTGACCTTGCTTGTATCAAAGTGGTTTGGTTGGGTCTCCATGGTGGCCTGCTAACAATTCATGTGGGGGTTGTTAGTGAATGTGAGCCAGGTTACCTTCAGAATAGAGCTCGGTCGGCTCACTGTCCAGGCCCACAGATCAAGCGTATGGGCATCTTTTTTTATTGGAGTGATATGTCGTCAATTCGATCAAGAGAGCATTTGTTGCCGATGACTCGGCCGGCCACCTCCTTGTTCCAAGCATGTAAGGGGATGCCCTTCAGACAGAGCCTGACATGGAACCTCATAGCGGCTCCAAAGGTGTGCCGCAATGGCTTCCATGGGCGCACATGGAACTTCAGGTCATGGAAAGCGAGCTTCTGGAGGTCGGCCACTTCGTCACGGTAATGCGTGTGCTAGAAGTTGATGAGAAAATTCTCGAGGTAGTGGTAATGCACCAAGAAGTCGTCGGGGCAAAGTTGAACCTTCTTCTGACAGCCTTTGTGATGGTTCAAAGGTTTGCCTTAGGCCTGGTCTTACCGAGCCAGAGCACTGCAGATTAGTCTTCGCGTCGTTGGAGTTGCTTTTGAAGCTCCCTGGAGGGGATAATGCAGACATGCTCCATCGGGCGAGTCGTTGAGTCGCCCAGATTGGCCATTGGTGGGTTGAGAGAATGGGGTCAGTGTTGGGGAGAGTGGGAGGTGGCAGTGGCTGAAAGGAAGGCAGAGCTTTGGCGTGGGGTTGAGCTTCGGGTTGTATGTCCAAAGGAGGTGGTGGTCGTAGAGCCGATTGTGCAGCTGAGCGACGACACTCTCTAGCTTTGTGGCCTGAGCACAGGCATTGTAGTACATACTGTAGCAACTTTATTTATATCAGTCAAAATCACACGCGAGTTTCTGTTGCTCCATACTCTCTCGCACAAATAGCGCAAAAGTCATAAACCGCAGCCATAAACTATAAGCCAAAACTAAAAAGAACAGGCCCCTCATGTTTACCTTGGTTAGCTGTTAGCCTGTTACTCCACTTTATAAGAATCCATAATTGAAATATGCATATCTCAGCCTTGTTCACACTTCCTCCGTGCCAAAACGAAGTGATGTCATTTCTCCTTGAAATACTCCAGTTTTTCAGGGTTAGATGTGATGTGCCACAGCCTATCTCAGAAGCCATATGTTATCACCGTTACATATCTCCCAGGAAAAACTGAAACACACATGGTTCTTTTCTACTGAGAACCTTGTAATCGGCGAGAATCAAGAGTTAAGATATGCACATCCCTCTTGGTTTACCTCCCACGTCGCAAAGCTAGAGTGATGTTGCTTCGCTTTTGAAACTAGAAAACCACGAGGAATCACGTGGATTGGGTTAGAACCTCATCACTCTAAACCCATAAAAAAAGCCTTTAGATTGTGCGAGAAAGTTAAGGCATTGTC
This sequence comes from Dendrocalamus latiflorus, assembly GCA_017311315.1. Lineage (NCBI taxonomy): Eukaryota > Viridiplantae > Streptophyta > Magnoliopsida > Poales > Poaceae > Dendrocalamus > Dendrocalamus latiflorus. The sequence continues at coordinate 10,988,446 of CM029634.1, forward strand.
TATTATCTATCATTACACCCCTCCTAGGAAAAACTTAAACATGCATGGTTCTTTCTACTGAAAAGCTTGTAACCGGCAAGAATCAAGAGTTGAGATATGCACATCCCTCATGTTTAATTTCCCACGTCGCAAAGATAAAGTGATGTTGCTTCTTTTTTAAAACTTGAAAACCACAAGGAATCACGTGGATTGGGTTAGAACCTAAACCCATCCAAAAACAAAGCCTTAGATTGTGCCAGAAAGGCATTGCCTGTTATCTACCATTATACCACTCCCAGGAAAACCTGAAATATGCATGGTTCTTTCTACTGAGAAGCTTGTAACCGTCGAGAATCAAGAGTTGAGATATGCACATCCCTCTTAATTAGTTCATCTCCCACGTTGACGTTGCTTCTTTCTTGAAACTTGAAAACCACGAGGAATCAAGTGGATTGGGTTAGAACCTCACAACTTTAAACCCATCCAAACAAAGCCTTAGATTGCGCCAGAAAGGCATGATCAATCATCTACCATAACTTCTAAAAATGGATATCCTAATATATGGTTCTCTTTGATTTCAAAGCTTGAAACTGACGAGTATCCAGCCATCCAGGCTTCTCACACCCTCACGTACCTCTGTTTTATAACTGTCAAATTAAAATCTTTCTTTTCTTTAGATGAGATCAAAATTTTAGCTTGATTTACATTATACATGTCGCTATCTAAAAACACAAAAAATATGGTTCTTTAACTAGCAAACAGATAATACAATCTTAGTACTCCAAATCGTTGTTGGCCAGATTTCTGTCAGCACAACATCGTTCTTTCGTATTGTTCTGATTAGCAGTATCACTGAACCACTGGAGCTTTGCTCCGTTTATGCTTGTCAGATACCATACGTACGGGACGACTCTGACTATCTGACCGACACATTCAGCAAATGTGGATCAGAACAACAATATCCTAGCTAATCAGTCTGATGAGGGAACAGCTCCGCAAAAGAGACAACTAAACTGCCAAGGCCTATCTATCTGTCGATCTATCCAGTGCGGTGTCGCACAGTGGTGACGTTAAACGCACGTAAAAATTGAGAAACCGGTGCGGCCGAGCGAGATGAAAAATCTCCGGATTTGGTAATTGCCCCGCCAACAACTCCGGTTTCCACTCGAGAGCAAGCCGGTTTCCCCTTTCAGGGTTGGTGGGATTTGACCCTCCCGCCCGCTTTCACCTTCCTCCTATTGAGGGGAAAAAGAATCGGAAAACCGAAGAGAAAAAATATTTAGTATTCTGAAATGAAAAGGCTAGAAGTAATAAAGCATAGAAGTATAAATTGGAAAGCAAAAAAACGTAGTAAAAATATTCCCTTCGGCAACATAAGCCTGATGCATACGCTAAGAGGTACATTATTTAATCAATATTTAATAAAATAGATTATATTATCTCTAATAGAAGAGTGGTACTGAACAACTATTGTCAATTCTATTAAATATTATTTAAATATATATTTTCTATATATAGCATTAGATTTACGTCGCGCTCATTTCGGTTTGAGTTTCTGACTTCTGACTTATTTTTCATTATTCATAAATTTCGTCTTTTCTGAACTTTTGTTTTTTTGAGCTTTTTTGCCCGTTCTTTTTTTCCTGTATTCGTTTGTGTTGTCCGTGATGAGCTAACATATTTTTATTTATTTTTTAAATTTAATTACGCCAAATAAGCCACATTCAACTACAGTGTAATTTTAGCTAACTATAATATAATTTCAGTTATAAACCACTATTTTTCAGTCCAACCGAGAGGTGCTTATATTGACTGGATACAAACTTTAGCAGTAAGGGCCTGTTTGGTTGGTGCCTAATCTTGCCATGCCTAAGCTTAGGCAATATGTGGCTGCCACAGAAAGTGTGGCTAAAAAAATCGAAGCCACATTTGTGGTAAAGTTTGGCAAGAAACTGAGCCTATGACGTGTGGGGCCGGGTGCTAAGAAAGTGTGGCATGCCACAGTTACGTCAGTAAATCAAACAGCTACCTAAAACTATGGTATACCTAATTTATGACTAGGCAACTTCTGATCATGAATCAAACAGGCTCTAATACTGTCATAGATCCACCGTATGAGCCACCAACCCACCCAGTAGGCAGCATTGGAGGCAGATGCCTCACCCACCCAAACGCGCCCACCACCATCCCAGCACTATTTAAGCGCCCGCTCCGCCTCCGTTCCCCTCCAAGAAGAGCTCCACCTTCTCCTGCTCTTCTTCGACCTCCTCCTCCTCCTAACCTACCAACCACCACACCACCACCACCACGCACCGAGCAATGGCGGGCAACGGGCCCATCGTCAAGGATGACCCGCTCAACTGGGGCGCAGCGGCGGCCGAGCTCACCGGCAGCCACTTCGACGAGGTGAAGCGGATGGTGGCGCAGTTCCGCCAGCCCGTGATCAAGATCGAGGGCGCCAGCCTCCGCGTCGGCCAGGTGGCCGCCGTCGCCCAGGCCAAGGACGTCTCCGGCGTCGCCGTCGAGCTCGACGAGGAGGCACGCCCCCGTGTCAAGGCCAGCAGCGAGTGGATCCTCAACTGCCTCGCCCACGGCGGCGACATCTACGGCGTCACCACCGGCTTCGGCGGCACCTCCCACCGCCGCACCAAGGACGGGCCCGCCCTCCAGGTCGAGCTCCTCAGGTAAATAATTAACCCGCCTCCCCTAATCTTTATTTGACTCTATCTTAATCACCTTTAATTAGCATCTAGATCCATTGTTATTCAACTGATCCTTGTGTTTAATTACTCGCTCCATGTGTGAGGCCCATCCGCCATCCTTTCGTTTAATTTGTTTCCTTTGAAATAAAAAGTGTGTGTTTTGCCTCGCTGCTTCCTGAGATTCATGTGCTGCTGTGCTGTGCGCATGCTTGCCGCGGTGGTTACTGGTTAGCCGCGCGAATTGAAGATGCACACGAGTTGAGTTTGTTCGGTAGGGCATCGTTTTCCACCGCGCTCGCCTGGAAAACCCCGAGTTGGCTTTGCGTGCCTTTCACTCACAGCATCAGCAAGGCTGGAACTGGTACATATATGCTATGCATGCGTGCCACTTACCAGGTCCGTACCAATAGCAGGAGCAAAGTGCTCAGCTGCAGGGCCCCCCAAAAAGTTAAGGACCCCTAATTTTGATTTTTCTTCGATTACTACTTGTTAATATCACAAGAAAAATTACTATTACTCTTCTAGTCAACCTGGTAGGAGATAAAAAGAGCTAAGCAAACCTTTTTTTTATTGCCTTCTTAGTTAGAAGTTCCCTCACCTCTCCATTGCTCTTTTGCTTTCGCATAACTGCTATTCTTATATATCTCTTATTTGCATATGAAAATTAACCCCTATCTGCTCCTAGTTCTCTTCCTTCGGACTGACTTGTGATTCTCCTAAAATAATCCCGATGGCGGTCATGAATTGATCCACTCCATTCTCATCTATTTATTGTGGTTGTCTTTGTGAACTCGAGAGCATAATATATGTTCTTGTCTCATTCTCTCGATCTAGGTGCTACTCAAGCTTTCATCCATCCTTCTAAAAACTCTTGTTATAAAAATTATAAGATGAAAAAAAACCGAAGAGCTAATGTTAGGGCCGAAGTCTAAATGAAAAATATTTTCCATTTTAGTAATTGACTTGCCTAACTGTGGTGCCTAATTTAAAACTTAGCACAAGCCCCCAAATTCTGCCCGACCAGTCGTCAGGGAGCTGGGAACCCCGGCCAAAAGTTTTGTAGACTTTACGCAGCAGGGTGGGGGAAAGCCAGAATTTATCGGATATAAGTTTTCTTTTCTTAATTACCTTCCATAATATTTATGTGAGCTGCAAAAAAATAGCAAAATATGACGACGACGAGTCAGTGCTTTTATATTTCTGCATTTGTTATATGCATATATAGGTCAACCATCGAAATAAATGCATATCTAGATTTCTTCTCATGAAATCAAAGTTCCATAAAAAAAATTTAGACATTTCATAAGAGCAGTTCGTATGCAGATCTAGTCGTGTGCCAGTTAGCGGGGAGCACGAGTGGTGGTAACACCTAACGAGTAGTATTCATGAAAAAAAATCTGCATATCCAGAAACAAAAGAATTCTTGACTGCTTCTATTGTTAGGCCATGTTCATTTGCTCTGACTTTCTGATTACGATCGAGCTGTAACAAAGGACAAGAATTAAACTAGTTCTAATTTGTCTTCTTGCTATTGTTTTTTCTACTGCGACTTGGTAGTCAGTAACTAACGAATTCTGTAACTATCCACGCTTCCCGCGCTGTCCGGGACTGACCATGTGCGCGTCGCTGTCTCTCCTCCAGGCATCTCAATGCCGGAATCTTCGGCACCGGCACCGACGGCCACACGCTGCCGTCGGAGGTGACGCGTGCGGCCATGCTCGTGCGCATCAACACCCTCCTCCAGGGCTACTCCGGCATCCGCTTCGAGATCCTTGAGGCAATCACCAAGCTCATCAACACCGGCGTCACTCCCTGCCTCCCGCTCCGGGGAACCATCACCGCGTCCGGCGACCTGGTCCCGCTGTCTTACATTGCTGGCCTTATCACTGGCCGCCCCAACGCGCAGGCCGTCGCCCCCGATGGCAGGAAGGTGGACGCCGCGGAGGCGTTCAAGATCGCCGGCATCGAGGGCGGCTTCTTCAAGCTTAACCCCAAGGAGGGTCTCGCCATCGTCAACGGCACGTCCGTGGGCTCCGCCCTCGCGGCCACGGTGCTGTATGATTGCAACGTCCTCGCCGTCCTCTCCGAGGTCCTGTCTGCTGTGTTCTGCGAGGTCATGAACGGCAAGCCCGAGTACACCGACCACCTGACCCACAAGCTCAAGCACCACCCGGGCTCGATCGAGGCCGCTGCCATCATGGAGCACATCCTGGCCGGCAGCTCCTTCATGAGCCACGCCAAGAAGGTCAATGAGATGGACCCGCTGCTCAAGCCAAAGCAGGACAGGTACGCGCTCCGCACTTCGCCGCAGTGGCTCGGCCCACAGATCGAGGTCATCCGGGCGGCCACCAAGTCCATCGAGCGTGAGGTCAACTCCGTCAACGACAACCCGGTCATCGACGTCCACCGCGGCAAGGCGCTCCACGGCGGCAATTTCCAGGGCACACCCATCGGTGTGTCCATGGACAACACCCGTCTCGCCATCGCCAACATCGGCAAGCTCATGTTCGCGCAATTCTCAGAGCTCGTGAACGAATTCTACAACAACGGGCTGACGTCCAACTTGGCCGGCAGCCGCAACCCGAGCTTGGACTATGGCTTCAAGGGCACCGAGATCGCCATGGCCTCCTACTGCTCTGAGCTCCAGTACCTTGCCAACCCGATCACCAACCATGTGCAGAGCGCGGAGCAGCACAACCAGGACGTGAACTCTCTCGGCCTCGTCTCGGCCAGGAAGACCGCCGAGGCGGTGGACATCCTCAAGCTCATGTCCTCGACGTACATGGTCGCGCTGTGCCAGGCCGTCGACCTCCGCCACCTGGAGGAGAACATCAAGAGCTCCGTCAAGAACTGCGTGACGCAGGTGGCCAAGAAGGTGCTCACCATGAACCCCACTGGCGACCTCTCGAGCGCGCGCTTCAGCGAGAAGAACCTCCTCACCGCCATCGACCGCGAGGCCGTGTTCACCTACGCCGACGACCCGTGCAGCGCCAACTACCCGCTGATGCAGAAGCTGCGTGCCGTGCTCGTCGACCACGCCCTCACCAGCGGCGACGCCGAGAGGGAGCCCTCCGTGTTCTCCAAGATCACCAAGTTCGAGGAGGAGCTGCGCTCGGCGCTGCCCCGGGAGATTGAAGCCGCCCGCGTAGCCGTGGCGGACGGCACCGCGCCCATCGCCAACCGGATCAAGGAGAGCAGGTCGTTCCCCGTGTACCGCTTCGTCCGCGAGGAGCTCGGCTGCGTATACCTCACCGGCGAGAAGCTCAAGTCCCCCGGCGAGGAGTGCAACAAGGTGTTCATCGGCATCAGCCAGGGCAAGCTCATTGACCCCATGCTCGAGTGCCTCAAGGAGTGGAACGGCGAGCCCCTGCCCATCAACTAAGCATCCATCCGTGCGATCGAGGAGGAGAGGAGACTACAGAATACATAAAAAAAACTAAATAAATAAACAAAACGCTTCGTGCATGTTCAGATTGTGTCGTCGCTTTTGCCTTTCTTCGTTCGTTGGTGTTGGTTATATTGATCAGCGTGTGGCGTTGTTCTTTGTGTACCTGTTTCTGCCATCGCCTGCAATGCGCATGCCTTGGCGGGCGGCTTTTTTTTCTAAGATACGCTTGTTGTATTTTGGGGTGAAGTATGTTACTGGATTCCTTCTTTTCAATTGTCCTAATAGAATGTTTTGCTCCTATAGTGCATTGTCTCTTATCTTGGTGAATCTTTGATGCTTATAATTGGAGCAAGCTCTTTTCTAGATTGCCTTTAGCCTAGTTATTCGTTGCGAATCAAGTTTGTCATCTCTCATTTGAGCTATCACATGACTTTTATTTTCAACCATTCTTAGGTAAGAATCTAGATCAGTTAAACAGTAGTGACCTCCCCTGAATTGGTTAAAAAGAAGGCACTTTGCTAGCAAGATTCACTCATGTATGCTCGCTGTAACTTGTAAGCATGGCCAAAAGCCCTTGCTCAAGTTGCCCTTGTGTTGATGATTGCCAGTAGTGGGCAAGCACAAATGAACTCGACCTGCGGAGGGGAAGAATCCCCCGGGCATTGCTTAAGAAGAAGGTCTTCTCACGCAGACCGAGAAAACCCCCGAACCCCTGCTCCACCCTTACACAGCGGCACCATCGCCCGACCTTGTGAGACTACCGACGGATCCTTCGGATCAACGCCTTGGCGGGGCCTAAGACCTGTGCTTTGGTGTGGTAGCAGGCGAGGGGATTTTTTCCCCAAGCCTGAAATTCGCTCCCACTGGTAGTCGAACCCAGTACCTGGGGGGTGCTACTCAAGCCTCTAACCATTGGGCTAGAGACCCTTTCGCGGGCAAGCACAAATGCACAATAGATTGCGTCGCCAGTCGCCATGAGATCGGCACTCCTGCCTACCACATGCGACATAAGCCTGACGACAAAGAATTGTAGTTGGCGAGTACTTGTCAAATGTTTAAATCGCTTTGAAGTTTCGCTCTTGGATTGTAATCAAAGGCAGCAACAACTAGACTCGGCATTATTTGCTCCCTTTTTTTGTTGATCATTGCTATGTTGGTGCGGTAGTGTGGTCACTGCAGAATGCGGATACTAAAATAATTGGAACTCTCTAAACTTGACCTGAAAATTAGACTGTGCCTGAAAGTTATACTATAGTTAGTATTAGAAATTTCATTGACGTGTAAGTGATGTTACTAATTTTCCAATCCGTTATTGATGTTGTTGTGTTGGATCGATCGAACAGTGTAGCTTTCTTGAGCAGAAACTAGGCCAGAGATCGAAGTAGGTGAGAGGGCTACTTAACATAGTTCGACAGTTTTGCTGTCACCTTACCTGTATTAGAATTTTAGTGACATATAAGTGATGCACTCAATGTTCTAATCCATTAATTATTGTTGTATTGGATCGAACATAGCTTTCTTAAGCAAAAACTTAAGGCCAGAAATTAAGGCCCTGATCAATATGGCTTCAGCTTCTGGCTTCAGTTTATTTTTGCACTATTCATAAATTCCGTCTTTTTCTGAACTTTTGGCTTTTTTTTGAGTTTTTTTACCGGTTCTTTTTTTACTCGTATTTGTTTACATTATACGTGATGGGCTAATATGTTTTTTCTATTTTTAAATTTTTTAAATTTAATTATGGTAAATAAGCCTCTGTCAGCTACAGTGCTTTTTTCAGCCAGCTACAGTGTTTTCAGCCATAAGTCATGAGGCTTTCAGCCGAACCGATCACCACCTAAAGCAGGTGAGGTGGCTGTCTGACAGATTCGACAACTTTTCTGCTTACCTACCACGGTGGCTACCCCACAGTAGAATAAAATGTTCCAACTGACAAAAAAGATTGTGAATAAAAGAACATAGCACTTGAAAGGGTTGTTTCTTTTCGTACCCACACTATTGCACTAGTGGAGAGTATCAAGTTGGAACTTCCGCTAGAGTAGAAGAATGGGAACTTGCATCCCGGGCAATTTGATAGCATGTGAGAATCACGTTTTTGGATTGAGATATGATTGAATAGATGATTGTAGGACCGGCGGCGGAGATCAGAGAGTGGTGAATGATCTTAGACTTTTCAAATTCAAAATTAATCCCCTTCGAATACAAAATTTTTTTCAGTTCAATAGTCATAGAAAACTAAAAAGGCCACATACATAATAGAAACAACCATCAAATAGAAGTCAAATAGCCAAAGGAACAACCAAAGCACAAAACAATGCAAGTCATCATTGGGTCGGTCTGACCGGGACTGGACGGTCTGATCGGTGCTCTGTTCCTACACTTGGAAAACCTTTCGAGTCAAAACTCAAATATTAAGAACTTGTTGAAATCTTATCTAAGCATCCCTAAATTTTGCATGAGACTTATTCAAGATATTAGGAACCTAAATCAATCAAGAATCACAATGTTTTTTGGGCACGGGTTCACTAAATTAAAGAAAATCAAATCTAGATCTTAAGAACACTCAAAACCTTAACATCCAAATTAGTTCTTATTTAAGGAGTTTCTAATAAAGAGGATGATTCATATCTACTCCTATATATCATAGCAAGCGAATCTAGGCATGGATTCGGACTAAAACTATTTAGACCACGAAAACCCATATATGAGCCAAGAACAAGCAAAATCGGGTTTGATCTCAAAGTTTGCTATATGAATGACCTAAATAGGTAAAAATTGATTAACTAGACTCTTATTCTACCTCTTACTCATCACGAGTCACAGCAAGATCAAGTGGGAGGAAGGAAACACTAAAAGTCAAGTTAAATTAAGATCTAACACTTAAGCAAAGAGGAGAAATACTTGGACGAATTTTGGATATCTATTGATACTTGGAGATAAATATTTACAACCACTCACAAAGCATAAGAATAATAAAAATCTCAAGCATAAAAGCCACAACTCATCTCTCGAGAGTTCTCCCTAAAAACTCTAACCTCCTCTATTTGGCTTAAATATGGGAGGCATTGCTCTTCCAAGCAAACCCTAACCAGCACACACACTAGTGGATACCATCCATTTATATGGACTAACTCATTAACCTAACACTATACTGAGTTTTACACACATACACACACACTTTTCAAAGCGGCTAATCCAAAGGGCTCTGATAGCCTAAAACGCCAATCATGTCCTTCGTGAAGACTCCTTGACCTAATCCACTCAAGCAACCGATGTGGTTTCACACACCACTACTTTTTAGTATTGAGAAATTTACCAAAATACACATCTACCATCCTTCCATGAAGCTTCACGCTTCCATTGACTTGAAGCAACCCTGTGCTTCAGGTTCAACTCCATGTGACCCCAATGACTTACCGTCAATTCTCTCACATTGTCGGATCCTACCGAACCGTCTTTGCTTGCAATAAGTCAATTGATGCGCCACATGCCTCTCTCTGCACTATGACGGCACCTAGCTTCCTTGACTATTCTAGACATCAGCTACTCCCTGAGGTTAGTCCCGATCTACCTTGCCATTGCATGTCATAGTAACCACCGGTAGCTCCCGCTCTATTTCTTGTATTCCCGGTTTGTAACCACTCCCCTAACTTCAGTCATCTTTTGGAGGCACCTTGATCATTATGGACCTCAGCTCCCCTAGTTTAGTCTTGGCCCTTTAACCACTCTGGACCTAACCTCTCCTAACTTAGTCTCGATCCCGTTCATCTTACCATAACCTAGCTCAGAAGTCTTACAACCAACACCAACAAGCAAACTATCATGCAGCACGACACGACACAAAATCATCAATTAACATAATTGATGATCCAAGAACACTTACCTTCACATCAAAAATATCCTTGCATGCTTTGACATGTAGCCCGTAGTGCCAATGACTAGCCATCACATCTTCACACATTTAGACTCTCTTGAACCATCTCTACATGTATCAGCCTCATCACTCGGTGAACCACATGCATCAAGTCATCTCTTCATGATCCTTTTTATTTAATATGCTTCCAACTTGAGTCATATAGTTTCACCTAAACTTACCTAAACGCACGGATATTAGCTCTCCTACCTAGTCCTAGTCCCTTGCAGTCAGCCGCTAACGTTCTTTAAGCCACCTGCACATCTAAAAATCAAGCAACCATCTCGAGCACAAGTCTATGCACTTAACTCACGTTAGTTAAAACAATGCATCATGCAACTCAAAACAATCAAATAACAGCACACATGTTGTGCACACACTCAAACCACTTAAAAACACCTCTTACTGTTCTCTGGCCGTAGCCACCGGTCTAACCGTTCTCCCATGATGATGTACCGTATTGATCAAGCCGCCAACCATTAACCAATTTGACCAGCCTATTGGTATGGCCGCATCTTTAATGCCGGTCACACCGTCCAACTCAATTCCGGTCTAACCGCCAACCAACGGCCAGTCGGATTGCACGTGCCCATCTCCAAAACGCGCTTTCTAAAAAACAACCGTCAACTAGAATCTGATCATATCGCACTGACGGTTAGACTACCTATCATAGTTACTGATTGATGGAAGGAACATCGAAACCACACACCCAAAGACAGCTAATGGTGCATACAAAGCATTATCTAGAGGCCCCCGGTTTCTATCATTGAAACTGAAAAACAAGTGAAGACTGGCGAGAAGCACGTGCATCCATCCACACGATAGGATTCCTACGACCTAGTGTGACGACTAAATGGAGGATTGTTTCTTCAATCAGACATAAATGGAAAAACTTTCTTTATGTAAATAGAACTGAAGAATGATTCGCTGTACGGTCAAATTAAGGTGCTAGAACATGTACAGGCTCTTTGTTTATGTATTCTACAAATGAACTAACAGTGCTATATATATTGCATCTTGTGAATGGGCAGATGAGTGGAATACCACTACCTGCACCCTTGTGCTTATGTATGTGAAATTGAATGTCCCCCTGATGAAGAACTACTCGACTTAATATATAAAGCCTTAGTTTATCATGTGCATTTTTCACAAAATTGAGAGATGATTCAGATGAGTTTGGCACATGACCTAAGTGCTTCTATGTCTACGAGGAAACGTTTTATCATGAGATTTCGTGAGCGCCCATTGAGTGCTGCAAAATTTTCTACCAAAAAATTGTACATATATACGTGGTTGTTGCTCGTGAATGGGTATCATGCTGCGCGTGTTTAGATTAGGTACACCATGTGCCCCTAGTTAGTTGCCATATGCAACTAACCAACAATCTCGTTAGCTAGCAGCATGCATCATATTGCTTGATCTCGCCGCAAGGCTGGATTTAATCCCTAATCAAGAACATCAAGCAGCAGAGGACATGCAGGTGCATTCATGCCTTCGGTTATGGTTATGAAAAAGCAAAGAAATAAGTTCCAATAAAGCAAGGAAAGCTTAAAGGCTCCCATCTTTGAATCACAGGGTTGTTGCATGCTTCTTGGGATGGCTAAGCAAAAACCAGGAAGGCATGTGTTCCTTTCATCTACCAAACAAAAGCTAACCTTAGTCCATGCACGAGCCCACTTCACGGATGACCGGTCAGGGTTAGATGAGGGCATATCTCTCTCTCTCTCTCTCTCTCTCTCTCTCTCTCTCTCTCTCTCTCTCTCTCTCTCAGTAGGTGAGACAGGGATCTCTGGTTGACCTAAAGCTTGACATTTTAAATAATCAATTTTAATTTCGAATTACAGTATTATATGTGTGTTTTTTTTTGCAAAAATAGCCATCTGTCGTCATATGGTTGGGCGACACAGGGCAAGTCACCCAACCGTGTGGCGATTACTGCCTCTAGTTGCTTAGCTGTTGGGTGACATCAATGAGTCGCCCAACAATTGGGCGACTACTTGCTGTCAGCCCGTCCTTTTCTCTTTGACCCGACATCCTCATGCGCTCTCTCATTTTTTTCTCTCGCAAGAAGAATGAGAGGAGAAAAAAAGAGGGAGAGAAGGAGAGGGGGAGAAAGTTGGGAGAGGAGAAGTAGAGAAGCTCGAGAAAGGGTGAGAAGGAGATGGGGAGAAGTAGAGGAGCACGGGAGAGGGGGTGAAGGAGAGGAGCTCGGGAAAAGGAGAGAAGAAGAGGAGAGGAGCTCGTGAGGTTGGAGAGGAAGATGAAGGAAGCTCATTGGTAAGAAGAAAAGGTCTTCGCGTGAAGGTAATAACCTCATTCGTTCTTGTTCTCATCCGAATCTAGGCAACGTGTAGCTACGTATTTGTTTAGCATGTATTTAGTGAATGCATGTTGACAAATGGTAATATTTGCAGTGAAAAATCAGTCATGTCAGAACTCACAACATTAAAAGTGCATTACGGTGTTGGTACCATTCGTGAAAGTCCATACGGTATTAATTTGAGCAGTTTCCCACAAGTCTATGTGGTACTCCCAGACGTGAAGAATGCTGGAATCAGAGATGTCCTGGACTGGCTCACACGCAGCTTCTCCTTGGACCCCAATGTGTGCAGTGTTGTCCCACATAGGCTTTGGAGTCGGTTTACCACGGACATTTGGTGGGAGTTGAGGAGACTGATGCGCACGGTTATATGGATGGGCTTTGTGCAAGACTACCGACGACGTGTTTACGAGTGTGTACTACTCATGCAACCATGTCCGAAGGGAGATATACGAGGTCGCGCACAGCGCGTGGTTCATCAAGAGGACGCAGTGGGCGATATTGTGGAGGCAGAACCAGAATATCGTACACACACACTCAGCCCACCCGACAGGTGGATGCAGATATTGCTGAGGCAGACTATGAAGATCACACTACGCAAGCTGAGCCCACTGGGCAGGCGGACGTAGGGAAGTATGTCGACAACATTGTACGTTAGATGGAGATTGATGACCGGACAGTTTGTGCCGAGGAGGAAGCTTTAGAAGAGGATGGCAATGACTTTTCCGATTAGGACGAAGGTCCCATGCCGTAGGCATGGAATATGGTTGATGTTGAGGGTTTTTCTGTACATGACGAGCATGAATCATTGTGGGAGTACCATCCTACAGAGGTTCGGCTTCATGCAATATTTGTTGACAAGGGATCATTGTAGGATGCTATTAAGCTGTGGACCTTGTCCATGCAGCGGATGTTTTGGGTCCTAAAATCTAGCCCGAAGTATTACACCATGGTATACTAGCTGGTTGGTTGCCCTTGGTGTGTGCATGCACGCAGACCTAAGTACGAGACTCACTAGATTATCTTGAAGGTTGAGCCGCACTCCTACGTCCTCAGTAGTGTTTTGCCGAAACATCGTAACCTGATATCCACCTTCATAGTAAATCTTATATACGATGAGATAGTGAAGAAGGACCTAGAGGTCAAGTACATCATGGTAGCTATTGAGCAAAAATTAAAGTACAAGATTAGCTACGTCAAGTATAGTGTGCGAAGTAGAAGGCTTTGAAAAGGATGTTCAGTTCTTTCGAGGCAGCTTACGACAACCTTTCTCATATACTCGAGGTGCTGTAGGACAGAAACCCAGGCACACACATTGTTGTGAAGGACAAGCCGTCTAGAAGACCTCTCAGTTACCTGGTTTTGCAGAGAGCCTTCTATGCCTTCAGTGCCTACATTGACACTTTTAAGCATATGTTACCAGTTATATCTGTCGACGGGACTTTCTAATAGGGAAATAAAAGGGACAAATCTTGACAGCAATTAGCATTAATGGCAACAATCAAATTCTACCCTTGGACATCATATTCGTCGAAAGTGAGAATTTCAATAACTGGTTGTGGTTCCTTTGATATGTGAAGGGGGAGTAGTTAGGGCACGTCTTGATGTCTATATAATCCATGATCACCACCCCCAGGATGATGAAGACCATAAGAAAACTTAAGTAAGACCCGAAGGAGTTGTTCCCTTGGCCAGACATGAGGAACAAATGGTACATTCGCCATTTGGGGGCCAACTTCTTCAAGCAGTTCCTGCAGCAACTGTTGATGAAGCTATTCAAGAGGCTGGCCATGTAGAACCAGTGGTATAAATTTTATGCGCTATGGGAAATGTTGGAGGAGCATACCAGGAAGCGCGTTGTTGAGAGAGAAAAGTGGACGGTCATTCCTAGGCGGCGCAACCCGAACACCTCATACCATTGCCAGAACTTGACCCTCCTAGTGTGACACAAAGGACCTCGAGGAATATCAAGTGCTTTTCCCATTGGATTGAGGCCGAGCCTTTGGAAAAGTGGTCCTTGTTGCACAACACGGATTGTGCAAAGTATGGCATAATGACTACTAACCTTACAAAGGTTTACAACTAGGTTCTTAGGGGCGTTCATTCTCAACCCCTCATCACCATCGTCGAAGGCATTCTGCAAGATACAATCGGATATTTCAGGGAAAGGCATGCAAATATAATACTTCATGCAGCCAACCGACATATATCGTATTACTCGAAGATCACAACATACATGCATGCCAAGATTGAGAAGGGTCAATCGTACATGGTCTATGTGATGGGTAATACGGAGCATCGTTTTGACATACTCCTTCAGGACAGAGCTGAATTTGGGACTGTTCACTTTCTTGTTACCCACAAGTGTACCTTGGAGATTATGTGAACAAACTTAGCTACACATGCAATAAGCCAAAGCTCCTTCACGAGCCATGCTCTTATATCCTCACCACATGTGAGACTATCAACATGGACCCATCGAACTTTATGTCGGAGTACTTTATGAAGGAGAGAGTGATGCACGTGTGGTGCAGTGAGCTAAGAGGCTTCAGGGTTGTGGGTAACTTTACCACAATGGATATTGCACGGAGGGCCTGGATTCTGGATCTTGACCTATTGAAGGGTGGGAAGGGCTGTCGGTAGAGTTGTTGCATTAAGAACGATATGGATGAAGGGGAAGCTGGATCGGGGAGTAGACATTGTGGGAGCTAGGAAGGCCACACTGCGAGACGTTGCAAGGTGCCTGCCGACGAGTCGGAACACCAGTGAGACGTTCTTAATATTGTTGTGTGTACTATTATTATGGTTACAAATGCTATCATGTTGTAACTTCATTTGCAAACTTTAACTTTATTTGTAATGTCAATCCGTGAAGTGCAGCATCAATTTTTCTTCTGTGTGTACTGGTACTAAGAGTACAAATGTTATCAAATTGTAACTTCATTTGCAAACTTTAACTTTATGTGCCAATCTTACGCAGTGACAAGACCAAATGAGACAGCCTTGTATAGTGATAAGACCAGAAGAGACAGCCTTGCGCTGTGACAAGATTAGATGAGACAGCCTTGTGTAGTGATAAAGACCAAACAAGATAGCTTTAAGCAGCAATGTGATGCTACGTTGGTCCACAAAATGTTTGCCGTGACACTACCTCGTGGACGCAAATTTGCCCAAACCAAACTGGACATGTCAATCGCACGCCGCATCGGGTTAGGATTTAAGTACTACCCCTTCCGCAGCGTGTTTTCCTATACCATGACTACAACACTACATCGCTATCATGGAGAAGCAATGGGAGGAGATCACCCGACTCGCAAGAGCTGCTGCAGCCCAGGACAAACAAGCGGAGCGTACTAAGAGGCCACCTCCACGAAGTGAAGCCCCCTGTACCTCCAACCCCAAAGCGAAGACCCCCATACCTCCAATCCCAACCCATACCTCAATGTTCCTACCGAGCATTCACCACATGACCCACTCGTGGGGGAGACACCCCCTCTGCTAGTGCAGGGATGCATGAAAGTTCTTCAAGTCCAAGAAGCGGTTGAGCTTGGGCATGCGTTATTGGGATTACGATAACTATGCCTGGGACTATCCCAACTAGCGTTGGGACACAACCCACTACCGGTAGCCGGTAAGAATGGGTTATAATATATTCTC
The DNA here is from genome assembly GCA_017311315.1 of Dendrocalamus latiflorus. Taxonomy (NCBI): domain Eukaryota; kingdom Viridiplantae; phylum Streptophyta; class Magnoliopsida; order Poales; family Poaceae; genus Dendrocalamus; species Dendrocalamus latiflorus. The sequence goes on from CM029634.1 coordinate 11,004,402, forward strand.
TTACCAGTTCTCTTGTATGGCACGCATTAACAAGCTTTCCCCTGTTCCTATAGTCTCTGGATCTACTATGCGCCTACCGCAAATGGATCGACTGAGAGATATACCTGTATGACCAGTGGATTCTGGACTACGAGGAGTGAGACGCCCAAACGGCATGCGAGAGGATGGAGGAGCGGTGCCACAACGAAGATCGAAGTGAGGGTATCCATCGGGAGACATAAGCTCACCTGGAGGCTTGTGAGGAGGAGCGCGAGAGAAGGCGCAAACTGGCGGCCAAGGCCATGGCTGACGACGAGGACTACAACACCGAGCTCGGCCAAAAGGGCAAATGGCCATGTTCCACACAGTAGTTCGACGCCTTTTGTCCATATGTTCTATGTATGTCTAATTCTCTAAATGTATGCATGTACCATCCTTGATTCATTAGCTTATGTGCCATGTAACTCCCTCGTCGGATGAACGGCCGTGTTATTTTTCTTAACTCATTTATCCGAACTTCCTCTCCGTGTGCAAATTCTCTATTGCATCGCAATAGCACTTACCTTTCTACTTACGAATCATTACTACCTCAATCGTCCTCATAAAATTTTTCAGAAAATTCATCGCACTACAACAACATACGATGATCGCAAAATATTATTACGGGTCTAACAGATTTCGTACCATTCACAATCTACAAAAATCACAAACGCATCAACTGACATTATCTGCCTTTTTAAAAAATAACTTACAAACAAGATTTGCTAAATATTACCTATCTACAACAATTGCCATTTACCCCCACAATTATTTTCATCATATTAATAAAATAATTATATTTTTTAACAATCGCCCAACAGTTATGCGACTAGAGGATTATCGCCCAACCGTTAGACGACACATGCCAAAGTCGCTCTACGTTTGGACGACATGGGTAAGCCACCCAACCATTAGGCGACTTAGTCTGGTGGTGCCTAACGGTTAGACGATATGCCCATGTCACCCAACTGTACGGCGACAATTCACTATTTCTAAAAAAATAAAAAATAGGTATAATATTATAATTAAAAATTAAATATTGATTATTTAAAAATATGGCTTTAACTACTACTCCACTTCCAGTGAGGTAAGTAATAGGCAACGCAATGTTCAGTTCAACCGTGCGTGTATGCTCTGTTCCCACCAAAACTTCCGATAAGGCAACAAATATATTTCTACAGAAAGTCTTGGCCCCATCTACTTTCCAGATACCCTTCAAAAGTTCAACTTCCTTCGCCTTTTTTTATAGAGTTTTGAGTGTGGCATGCAATTTGACAAAAAAGACTTGAACTAACCCTTTGAACACTCACTAAAGTATCAAGTAGTATCGTAATATCATTTCAACTTCCTTCAGTTTTCTGGCCTACAGTCTGCAGGTAAAGGACATAATCATTGTCTGATTGAAGAAAAGGCTGTGCGTTATGGCTTTTAAACTACAGTCCTGTTTGATATGCCTGTAGCTTATATTTTTTTGGCTGAAAATTTTTGAATTTTAGCTGTTTATGACAGAGATTACGGAAAGATATTCGTTTGCGATTTTGGATGATACAGATGTTAAGTTTTTAACGTATACTATAATTAACTTATAGATTCTATCTTAAAAATACTTTATTTAAAAGTTAAATATTATAGTAAAAACTAAAAGCCAATTTCAAAAGACATATCAAAGAGGACTGTGTGCAGTTAGAGAAACGGAGAGCACTTTACAAGTTTGTGTGCAGTTGAAGATGATAGGACACATACAATGATTGGGTTTTTTGGGTTTAAAGTTGACTTATACTTGAACTATCTATAATAACTAGTTTTTAAACGGTGCATTTTTTAAGACGGAGTCAACGAAAAAATTATAGTAAAAACTGTATTGAGCTCAGTTGTACCAGCAAAAATCATATACGACTATTTTCCTCTGCGTACTGCCTCTCACGTACAGGCAGAATTTAAATATTTAAGCTATAAATCACAAGCCATCAATCCAAAAGAACTCACCCAATGATACAACTGATTACAAGTCCGCCTAATGAAGATGGTGGGCATATTTTTTAGCTGTAGCTTTTCTTTTTTAGTTGAAATTTTTGACTTTTAGCTGTTCGCGAGAGAGAGTATGGAGAGAGATACTCGCGTACGATTTTGACCAATCTAATTGAATTCGCTATAATATCTATTATAATTAATTTATAAACCTCACTATAAAAATTATTTCATTTAAAAAATCGAAAGACAAGCAAAAAGAACAGGCCGGGTGTGTCTCGATCAACGATATCATTGCAATCGAGGAGACTACGCATCCCTTTCTGAGCTCAGCGCCCCAAATTGATGATGATGATGATAAACAGACAGATCAACAGAATTCAGCGACCTTGGTGACTCTGTCAGGAAATGATTCCAGTGATCTGGAAAAACAAATGCAGAAGTTAGCCTACGTACGGAGTAAAGAAATAGTATGATCAAAGAACCAATGCGGACTTTGTCAGCCAGAAAGTAATTACGTCCGACCAATTCATCTGCCGGTTCAAATTTGCATGTATACGTACGTTTCTGATGTCACATCCAGAGAAATTTTACATGGATCTTTATTAGGGACCCATTCGTTTCGAACTTCGTTCTAGTTTTTCCCCCCTGATTTTTAGTTTTCTAGATTTTGTTTTTATCTTTTTTTATGTATTTCTTTGTATTATTTGTGATGGGTTAACCTGATTTTTTATTTTATTTTTTGATTTAATTATGTTAAAAAATCAGCAGCAGTTATAATATAAAATAAATTAGTTATAGTATCAAATAGTAAAAAATAAATAAATTATAAACTACAAAAAAATCAAATGAGCAAGGGTGGAAAGGACCTTGGTCATAAGACGTATCGTGATCATCTAGAGGTGAGATGATTGGTGCGGTGAAAACGTCTGCATGATGGCTGCCACACCTTGGAAAATTTTGACCATCGTGAGAAGATCTGCAGAGAGGGATAACCGGTCTTTTTCCCCTTAAGTTACTTTGTGGAGCCTGACCCAGGTTACACCTTAAATGTTCAAATGGAATTCTTTTATTTCATTTTGTTGTTGTTCACTAAACCTCATAACACTGGCCAAGTACATTTATAATTCATGATATTGTACTTATAACAAGCTGCATAACGTTGGCTTGGTCCACTGCTCAGATGAGCTGCGGCTTTGCCCATGTCATCTTGTGGTACACTATCTCGGCCCAGCCTTTATTGACGCCAACAGCCTTCATCCCCATAGGTCGTAAGCTGTCGTATTCGCCAGCATGAAAAATCTAAAAACAAGCAAAATTGGTCCGGAAATTGGCTTTAAAAAAAATGGTCCGGAAATCACTAATCTGGTAGTACACGTGACGCCTCGTGTGTTTCGTAGAGAGCGACGACGGTAGTTGAGGCGTGAGGAGCTCCTGTGACTAGCCTTACCTACCCACTGCTGCAGTAGAGCCTTACCAACCCACTGCTGCAGTGCAGTAGTGGAGGGAGTGGCTCAGGCAGTGGCAGCGGCACAGCGAGCGGTGCCAATCGAGGGGCCGGGGCGCTGGCCCACCCGCACGGTTGCCAGACGCCGATGCTGCCCGTCGAATCAGCGTCAGCATTTGCTCGAGGATTTTGAATTTTTCACTGTTCTAGTCTCTGATGGCGTGCGTTTTTTCGGGCCTAATCTCTTGCACGGTTATTTTGTGTTTTTAGATTTCTTTGAAGTGTGGATTCTTTAGTAACTAACAGGCCCGGCCCTGAGGGGGGTCGAGCTGGGCCGCCGCACTGGGCCCTCGACGCCAAGGGGCCCAATCCAGATACATAAGTAGTATCTGTATAGTATTCTTCGCACGTACTGCTGTCGTATCGATTCGGCGATCGTGTACGCGACTCCTCGTCTCCTCGTTCCGCCCTTCCGCTGCGCAGCCGCCGCGGCGCCGCCGCGACTGCTTCTTCCCCCGTTCCCCGCTGCGAGTCTGCGACCTGCGAGACTGCGCGCAGGCGCAGCGCGCCGTGCTGCCATCGCCTGAGGCTGATCGCCGCGCCGATCGGTTGTGCGAGTCGCGTACACGGAAGCCGTGCGCCCGTGCCGCCGTGCGTTGCATGCTGCATGCACTCTCCGTTCCTCCCTGGTCTGCGTACGTAGAGAGCCAGAGAGGTAAGAAATTGCCTCAATGCCTCTAAGCCTGCCCCTTTGATTGTGTTTGTGTATGTCAGTATGTGGTATATATCAAGTATATATGTTTAATCAATATTTAGTTTGCTTTTGTCCTCAATATTTATTCTTTAGATTTGGGATTTAGGAATCCCTTAGATGCAGCACACATGTTTAGTATGATATTGAATTTTCTGAAATTCTGAAATTGAATTTAGTATGGCATAATTTTCTTAAATTACTTACTAATTTCTAAATTTACAGTGAACTCATGTTGCCCAAAAAGCACGCATCTGGAAGTGAGAAAAGAAAAAAGAAGAGAAGGATAGAGGACTTGATACAATCACAAAGAGGAGCTATTGATAAATTTTTTAAGAGTAATACAAGCACTTCAAGAAATCCAGATGAGTGGGCAATAGTTGCTATGGAGGAACAAACTACGCATCCAGAAGATCAAGGCCCTATAGAAGAAAATGTTGGCATCAACACGGATGATAATAATGTGAGTGATCATGAGCCCATATTTAATTCTCCTGCGACGGAATCTACTCGTGTTGATGAAGAACCAGTTTTTACTGTTGATATGTATGATCCAGTAAATTGGGACAATCTTGATAACAAAGCAAGGGACATATTAGTGGAGAAGGGGCCTATTAGAGATGAAAATATTGTGTTTCCTTTGGATGCCAACTCAAGACATTTTTCATACACTCATTATTCTAGAAAAATGAGCAATGGAGAGGTACGTGATAGGAAATGGTTGGTCTATTCAAAAAATGTTGACAAAGTGTTTTGCTTTTGTTGTAAGCTGTTCGGTTCTAGCAACCGCAAGAGTTCATTGGGGCATGATGGGTTTAGAGATTGGAGGCATGTTAGTGAGAGACTAAAAGAGCATGAAGTTAGTGTCGATCATATGACCAACATGAACTCTTGGAATGAATTGAGAATTAGATTAAGCAAACATGAAACAATTGATAAGGAGTTGCAACATCAAATCACGAAGGAGAAAGAACGCATAAGGCAAGTTCTATTAAGAATAGTTGCCATTGTGAAGTTTCTTGGTAAACGCAGTTTAGCTTTTAGAGGATCTAGTGAGCAACTTTACAATGATGTGAATGGCAATTTCTTAGCTTGTTGTGAGATGGTTGCAGAATTTGACTTGGTAATGCAAGACCACCTTAGACGCATTCAAAACAAAGAGCTGCAATATCATTATCTTAGTCATAAAATTCAGAATGAGTTGATTTCTCTTATGGCTTTTAGCATTACAAGCTCCATCATAAAGATTGTTAAAGAGGCCAAATATTTCTCGGTTATCCTTGATTGTACCCCAGATGTGAGTCACCAAGAACAAATGAGTTTGCTGGTTCGATGTGTTGATATGTCTGATGGGAAAATAAAAGTTGGGGAGTACTTTCTTGGTTTCTTGAAGGTGGATGACACATCTGGCTCGGGGCTTTTCAATGTATTAGTTGACTCCATCAAGTCATTTGGTCTTAATGTTGATGATATTAGAGGTCAAGGTTATGACAATGGATCTAATATGAAAGGAAAACATAAGGGGGTACAAAGGCGTTTGCTTGATATAAATCCAAGAGCTTTGTATATGCCATGTGCTTGCCACAGTCTTAATCTCACTCTTTGTGATATGGCTAAATCATGCAGTAAAGCTATTTCATTCTTTGGAATTGTGCAGAGGATATATGTATTATTTTCAGGTTCTACCAAAAGATGGAATGTTTTGCTTGAACATGTTAAAGATTTGACTGTGAAATCATTGAGCAATACTCGTTGGGAGAGTCGCATCAAAAGTGTCAGAGCAATTAGATATCAAGCTCCTCAACTAAGGTCAGCTTTGTTGTGGCTAAGTGAGGATAGAGATACTGAACCAAAGGATAGGAGTGATGCAAAAAATTTATATGACGTGCTTGGCAGCTTTGAGTTCATACTTGGTATGGTTATTTGGCATGACATTTTATATTCTGTAAATATTGTTAGTAAGAAGTTGCAATCACCATCCATGTGCATTGATTCTACCTTACAACATATAAAAGGTATGATGAAATACTTTCAGGACTATAGAAACAATGGGTTTGCTGATAGTTTGGTTGCTGCCACAGAAATTGCACTTGAAATGGGAGTAGAGGCATCCTTTCCAGTAAAGCGTCGTTCTCTTAGAAAGAAACAATTTGATGAAACTGACTACAATGAAGCTATTTTGCAAGCTGAGAAGGATTTTGAAGTTAATTATTTTTTGGTTATGGTTGATATGGCAATTAGTTCATTGAAAAGCAGATTTCAAGAACTCCAGTCATTCAATGGAATATTCGGATTTCTAATGAATTCAACATCCTTGAAGTCATTGGATGGTGCTGATCTAAAAGATCAATGCACGAAATTTGCAAAAACTTTCTCTTTGGATGGTTCCTCGGATGTTGATATAAATGACCTAATTTCTGAGTTAGGTGTTATGCAGTTTACTTTGCCAGATAGGCCAATGTCTGCTATGGAGATTTTTGAGTTTGTCACAGAAGCGGATTGTTATCCTAATATTTCCATTGCTTATCGGATCCTATTCACTATGCCTGTGACTGTGGCCTCAGCTGAAAGAACCTTTTCAAAGCTGAAATTATTGAAGAATTATTTGAGGTCCGTAATGTCTCAAGAAAGATTAAATGGTTTGGCAACTTTATGCATCGAGAAGAAATTATTAGATGAAATTGATATTGATGCCATCATCAATGACTTCGCATCAGTAAATGTTAGAAGAAAATTTTAAGGTAAGATGTATAACTTGTTTGATAAGAATGTTTTTTATGTATTACACTTATTAGAAACATCATTATATTATTAGAGTTATATTAAAGGGCCCATCTTTCTAGCTTCGCTCCAGGTCACTAAATTCACAGGACCGGGCCTGGTAACTAAGGTGTGATCATTTCAATGGCCACAGAGTATAGAACGTTTATGGGGACGCTGAGATTGTAGGACGTTTTTACAATATTCTTATGAATGCGACTTACGATCATGACTTCTTAACAACTGCACTTCGACTATAGCGTCTCGACCATAATGCCTCGACCACTACTTCGAATATTAGAACACACGATTACATAGTACTCGAGCACACGGATACTCGATACACGATTACACAGCCTTGGAGCTCACGCAAGCGTTCCGCGCTCCACGACCACTGAAATGGTCATGCGTCGACCACCGAAAAGAGATCAGATCTGCAAAAAAGCACCACTAGAGAGCCAGAACGGTAAAAACTTCGAGGATTTCTGCTTGAACGACGACGATGACGGCTTCTTCCACGTCGCGGCCTTGCCATGGAACGACCTCCGGGACAGAAAGGAGGCCAAAAACGAGCGTTTTCATCCGGAGCCGTGGTGCGACCGTGAAAGCGGGGGCTAGCCGGGTGGGCCGACGTGCGACACGTCACCTAGACGAGGAATTCGGCCAATTTACAGCCACATGCTTGCGCGGTGACCCAGCCGAGCCGCAACGTACTGCCTGTTCGGCCCTGGGCCAAAGTAGTCTGGATTCTATAGCGAGATTAGTCGGCCCATTGCGCTTTTGCCATTTAGTGCACTGCTACCCCGATCATCCCGGTCGATCCATTTGTTACCCTTTTACATTCGACAGTTTCTCCATCTACTCATAAATTCTTCCATCGACCAGCCACCAGGTACTAACTGCTGCTTATACGAGCTTGTTAGATGATGATGCAAATAGTTGAAAAGGACAGCTCTGAAGGTTGGTTGTCACTTGTCAGACTGTCACTGAACAGCAGTGGCTTGAGTACGGCTGTAAAATTAGCTCGAGTCTCATGAGCTACTCGAGCTTGGCTTGGCGCAGACTTAGCTCGAGCTCCAGACGACCCGAGCTCAAGCCTAGTATGAAGCTCATGAGCTTATTGGAACCCAGCTCGAATAGTTCGGTAGAGCTCGTTCACGCACGGATCAGCAGGAAGCAGGGTTAGTCACGGCCCACAGCGTGTCGATGCAAGTCTGGAGACCTCGTCTGCCCATCCCCAAGGCCCAATCCTTGACTCCCCAACCCTAGATTCTCGACTGGACCAAACCAAACCCCACCCAAGTTCCATCCCATCTCCATCTCCTCCACTGAAGCAGCCATGGCGCCTGTGGATCCCACACCTACACTGATGCGGCACCAGTCTGGTCACAGCGCATGCCACCCTCGCCTTCTACCTTGACTTCACCGCCTCCACCATCCATGCTTCCGCCTCCACCGTCTCCGATCCACCCGCCCCCATCCCCTTCTCCCTCTCTACCGCCGCCAACCTCGTCCTCAGCTCTGCCCTCACCCTCACCCTGCCCCTTGACACCTCCTTCTTCCACCTCACTTTCTCCACCTCCCCCACCGCCTTCACGCTGCAGTGGCTCACCCCCGCCGCAGACCGCTTCTTCCCTCCCCTTCGTGTTCTCCCAGTGCCAGTCCATCCATGCCCGCTCCATCTTCTCTTGCCACGACACCCCCACGGCACATATCACATTCTCCCTCCTCCTCAACATCCCCTCCCAGCTCTCTGCTATCACTGTCGCACACCACGCCTCCCGCCGGGACCCTCCACCCTTCGACCACTACGGCGCCTGCAGCGATACGCTACGGTATGCACCCGGCCACATCATTGAGGAGTTCAAGATGGAGCAATACATGCCGCCCTACCTCTTTGCGTTTGCCGCTGGCAGCATCGGGTTCAGGGACCTCGCCCAAGGATGTGGGTGTACAGTAACATCCCAGGTTTTTATAAAAAATAATAATAGTAAAAATAATTCAAAATAAAAATAAGTATTTTGATTGCCTAAATTTTATTTTTGATTTGACTTATTTTTCAGCTTTTAAAAACGCTTGATTTGAAAAGTAATTTAGGTAAAACATAAAAATATTATTGAATAAAAATGATATTTTGATTTTATATAAAAATCCTATTTCAAATTAATTATCTGGAAGCATTTGGCATTTATCTGGATTTTTTTTGTATTTTTCTGGATTTTAAAAATTAATTTCAAAGCGAAAAAATATTTTTGTAAAAATTAAAAGACCAACTATAAGTTGGAAGTATTTTTCCGAAGTCTAAATCATCTCCAGGAATTTTTGTAAATTTTTCTGAAATTTTTAGACTTTATTTCGTACTTTCTAAGTGTTTTTGAAAATTGATGAAAATCTAAATCTAATTTTAAAACCCTCTCTCTTCTCGGGCTGACAAGTGTCACGCCCAGATCTAATCTTCCGCACCCGATTAAATATCAACCCTCCGTCTTCACTTAACCCACTCCATCTCCATCCGACGCCCTGGATTCAATCTGCGCCGCTTGATTTGATCCCATCCCCGGTCCATGAACCCAGTCCACCAAAAGCTGGTTCGACCTGTCAGTGAACCCTTTTTCTGTTGAAAAATAATTTGGCCGAAAAATCAAAATTCTAGCTGACGTCATCTTGACGTCCTAATTCCCTTTTTCCCAAAGAAAAATAATTCAATTCCTTGCTGACGTCATAATATTTTTTAGTACAAAAATAATTCAGAAAATCTCCTTTTTCCTTTTTCTTTAGTTTTAAATTTCCAGAAACTCGTTCTCCATCATCCTAACTCCAATTAAGACCGTTCAAATTTCTAAGTCTTCAAAAATTCCAATCTATCCATTGCCATGGGTGAGGGGGCAACGCCTGCCGTCTAGTGAGGGAGCAGTAGGTGATTAAGCCGGTTTAATTACCTGTCTTAATTTTTTTGTTTAGTGTTTATTTGAATTTTTAAATATATCAAATGAGCTCAAAAAATTACAAAAATTTATGTACAGCCCTCCGACACAACGTAACTCACAGTGTAATTTTTGAGTAATTTTATCCATTGCGAATATTGCTCAAAAAGTTATACAGTTTTGATATATTTAAAATTACCCAAAAATTACACTGCGAGGTACGTTGTGTTAGAAGACTGTACATAAATTTTTGTAATTTTTTTAGCTCATTTGATATATTTAAAAATTCAAATAAAAACTAAAAAATTAGGACAGTAATTAAGCCGGCTAATTAGCCGACTTATCACATGCCACCCTCTCATCAGACGGCAGGCAAGCCTCCATCTGCCCACCGGGCGGCAGGCTGCCTGCCATCTGGTGAGGGGACGGCAGGCACCTGCTGCCAGTGACCGCGTCGCGTGTCGTCTTGCAGACGCTGCCGCCCGCCTATTGGACGATAGAAATGATATTTTTGTCAATATAGTCTGCATACGATTATTTTTATAAATACGATGTAAAACAGTATCAAATATGACTTTAACTCTGTTTCTATAGAGCTTCTATACTATAAGAGTATAATGATCAACCTCTGCCATTTATTTTTGGTTTTATTCATCATATACCCTCCTCTTAGATGGAAATTCAGGATTTACCCTCCTGGCCCACGCGTCAGTGACTTATGATGACCCCACATGTCATTGAGGTGGGAGGGTAAATCCTGAATTTTCCAACTAAGGGGAGGGTATATGATCCAATCCCCCTTTATTTTTCGATTGAATGGCCCAAGAACTCTCCTGAAGCCTAAAGGGAAAGTACTATCATTCTTTTCTTTCTTTACGGAAGAAGGCAGAGGAATGTGCTTCCTTTCTGAGGTTATGCTCGCCCGTCCAGGCACCCAGGCAGGTCTTACATCACTTGCCGGGCCAAGTGGACATGGCTAGAAAGCCACATCACTTGCCGGGCCCGAGTGCGATTATAGGCGGAAATTTGTAATCAGGCTGGTCGCAACAAAGAAAGCACCGTCAGACTGGGCTATTGGTACAAAAAGTTAAACCTAAATTTCCTAACCCGTCACGGCCTATCGTGTTTCAGCCTGGGGCCTGTATTCTGTACAGGCTTTTACACCCTTTTTCTTCCTTTACGAGCTGAATATACATACTATGCCACGAATAAAAAAATTATATTTCTTCAAAAAAAAATTCCTTTAAAAAAGAATAAAAAATCATATTATATCGACATGCTCAATGGATATTGTCGGAATTAGCCTGCTCGGCCTACGCTCTCGGCTCCATCTCCGTGCTCAGTCGTGTCGTGGCTCTGCGTCCTCCGCTCTGCCACATATAGCTCTGTTGATTTTTTTCTTTTTTGTTAGAAATTTTTAGGGAGGTACAATAAAAGTAGAAAGGGACGGATCAACATCATCACTGTCAACTCACTCTTTTAACCTTACTAGTTACATGTCTATACGTTGCAACCGATAAAAAGAATCCTAATATTCTATAATATCTATCCATATCACCTATAAACAACTTATACAATAGGTTATCTTTTGTTTGTATTTATAGATTGTGCATTCTTTTAATGCTCTTTTATTGTTTTTCATTGTATCTTGTGCAATAGCATGCTCTTTCATTGTTTCTTGTGCAATAGCCAGCTATTAGTTAATAAACAATCAATTTCTCTCTCTCTCTTTACTCTCTTTCATTTACATCAGTAAAAATCTTAAATGATAGACTATAAATTAATATAAGCTTATTGTGGGCCTGTTCGGCGAGTCAAAAGCCGGACGGCTTTTGGCTTTTGTTACAGTACCTAACTTTCAAACGGAGTATTTTCTCAAGACGGGGTCTATAAGTTAAAAATCCAATATCTATACTAGCTAAAATCACAAGTGAGTATCAATCTCTCTGTAATCTGTACTATAAACAACCAAAATTAAAAATTTTCAACCAAAAACCACAAACCGCAGCTAAAAAACGGATCTGTACATGGCTTCACCTACCGATTTCTACGCGGTTGGTGGGCGAAAAGGACCCGTACTGCGATACACCTCCCCACCAAACTCTCCACTGACCAATGAGATGTGGCAACTCCGCACCAAACCATCGTTTGCACGGTCCCACATGTCAGTGTGCGTAAGTACCAGAAAGGCGGGTACGAGTAGCACGTAGTGGGTACCGCTGTTCCACACCTGCAAGCCTACCAACCGCGCCGAGCCACGGAGGCTGGCAGGTGGGCCGCGCGAGGTTTGGTCGAGCCCAACTAATTAAAAACCCCGCCGCGCCCAGCATCCCACCACTACTCTTAAGCCGCAGATCTCACTCCCCACTTCGCCGCCGCATCGTTCGCGTGGAGAGGAGACGAGAGGAGAGGAGGAAGGGAATGGCGGCGAGCAGCAGCTACGAGGGCGTGCTCCTGGGGATGGGCAACCCCCTCCTCGACATCTCCGCCGTCGTCGACGACGCCTTCCTCTCTAAGTACGCATCAATCTCACCCTCTTCCCCTTCTGATTTCTTCTGATCTGTGGCGATTCGGCCTTTTCGTTTCGTTTTGCGTTAGTTTGGGTCCCGATATTTAATCCAGAATAAGTCTGGGTCCGAAGGGTTCGGTGGTTCTGCCGCGTCGGCTCATCAGATCCGCGACCAAAAAAAAAAGCTTGCCAATAAGTTCATCTTAGATGCGTGCAGCACGGGACAGAAACTGCGCAGCACCCTTACCCAAAATTACGTAACAATTGGTTAAATATCACGCCGATTCTCTGGCGATGTCTCCGTACTCCAGTTCCACTTGAGGCGGATGTCGTCGTTGTTCCGATCGTTTTCCGTTTTTGTCAGCATACATCTGCGGGTTCTGGTTTTGATGTGCCCTGCGTAAGCTGCAGTTTGAAAAAAAAAATCAAATGACGCAGGCTTGTAAAACAACATAGATCGTGGTTTGATTGCTATGCTGCTTGCTTAATTAGGTAGCTTGTGTTGTCATCATCAGTATACTGACACGCTTCTCCCACCTTGTTTTAGGTATGACATCAAGCTGAACAATGCCATTCTCGCCGAGGACAAGCACCTGCCTATGTAAGTAAATATATTGCTGTCGCCCCTAAATATCCCTGTGTCTTCATTTATGCCTGTGTTTTGCAACTATTTGTTGTCCCACCACTTCAATTTTTTAGAAGACTTGTAGCATTTCTCATGTTGTGTAAGCTGTTACTAAATAATACGTTTTTTTCTTTGTAGGTACGATGAGTTGGCCAGCAAGGGCAATGTTGAATATATTGCCGGAGGTAATGTTTTCTTAATCTGCATGTTGTTTTCGCCTCCGGGTTCCCCTTGCCGGAGATGATGAAGACAAGCACACAACACGCACATAAGCACAAAGAGCACAGGATGAACACAAGTATTTTTGGTGCTTCCGAACTGCACACATTTTCTGATTCATTTCTTCTCCTTTTATAGCAAATACAAAAGACCCTTCTAACTTCCCACTAACTTCAGTTTTTTCATGTATTAAACTACTTGAAAACTGCTGTATTAAACTACTAATTGCTGCATGCTAGAAACTGCTGCATGCTACTAATTCCAGAGGACTGCATGCGACTAAAAATAGCAAATGCTCAAGATTAAATCCAACAATTTCCCCTCTAATCTTGAGCTTGCTAAACTCATGCTTTGGCTAATCCAAACAAACATGCGTGCTCTCAACTCCTGGCTGGCGATCCGCTCACTACACACTCCAGATCCTGCCACTACGCCATGCAGCTCGCACTAAACCAGTTTGGACTAAGCTTATTACATGCATTGCTGACACACTGCTAACTAATGCAAAACAAGATTAAACTGACAATCTGATACCAATCACCTCCTCGTCGGTCTTCAAAGTAGCGTTGGCTCATCGTCGGCGTCCGCCATAATGAGATGCGCCTCATTCTCCTTCTTCGACTCATGGCATTTCTTTTCCCAAGAATAGTGCCCGTACTCTTGGCAGTTATAGCAACGCACCTTCGCCTTGTCAAAGGTGCTCTTCTTCTTGCCGAAGCCGTAGCCGCCTTCCTTGTTCTTGGCTCTGGACTCCCATTGGGCGCGGATGAGCAGCAGGTGCTCACCTTTCTCCTCATCAACCATGTGGCGCTCCTCGAACGCCCTTAGCCGTCCGAACACTTCTTCGACCGACATCACATCCAAGTCCTCATGGTTCTCGAGGGTGCAAACGATCGGTAGAAACTTCGGTGTCAAGACCCGAAGCACCTTATCCACCACACAAGAGTCTTCAACCCTCTCTCCCAGCGTCCGCATCTTGCTAAGAGCGAGGGTGACCCTCATGGCAAAAGCATCAATTGACTCACCTTCACGCATATGAAGATTGTCAAATTCTTTCTTGGCAGTTTGGAGCTTGGCCCTCGTCACGCGCTTAACTCCAACGTACATAGACTTGAGAGTCGCCCATGCCTCCTTCGCCATCCTCTTGCCATTAAGAGCAAGAAGGGTCTCCTCGCTAACACCATGGTAGATGGCCGCAAGTGCCTTCTTGTCTTGGCGCCTCTCGACGCCGTCTTCTTCAACGGCATCCCACACTCCTTGCGCCTCCATGTACACTTGCATCTTCATTGACCATGCAGCATAGTTGCTACTAGTCAACAACGGGTACTGGAGCGTGACGCTCTCCTCCTTCCCGACTCGCGCCAACGGCCTAACGCGAGCCACATGCTCGCTGCCGCTAGCCACATGCTCGCTGCCGCTAGCCACATGCATGCCGCCGCTGGCCACCTCCTCTAGGCCACCGGCGATACGCCTCGACAACGACGGAGACACCGATCTTGCCATCCTCACCATCACAACACCGGCTCTGATACCAAATGTTGTTTTCGCCTCCGGGTTCCCCTTGCCGGAGATGATGAAGACAAGCACACAACACGCACATAAGCACAAAGAGCACAGGATGAACACAAGTATTTTTGGTGCTTCCGAACTGCACACATTTTCTGATTCATTTCTTCTCCTTTTATAGCAAATACAAAAGACCCTTCTAACTTCCCACTAACTTCAGTTTTTTCATGTATTAAACTACTTGAAAACTGCTGCATTAAACTACTAATTGCTGCATGCTAGAAACTGCTGCATGCTATTAATTCCAGAGGACTGCATGCGACTAAAAATAGCAAATGCTCAAGATTAAATCCAACACATGTTTTCTTTTCAAATCAGGACAAGTATAGAGTTTAAACCGGAAACTAAAAGATGTCCAACATTGATGAGCTTATGGCATAACGTGCGCGTGTAATATGGTAAATTATTGCATCTTGGTGAATCTACTGATTTGTTTATATGTTACTTATTTTTGTTCTTCAGGAGCCACCCAGAACTCTATCAGGGTTGCCCAAGTAAGCTCTGAAGCCACTAACATCATGAGCAACCAAAAGCTGTAGCTAGGTCTGTTTGTTTACTGTATGTCATGGCTTTGCAGTGGATGCTTCAAATTCCTGGTGCAACAAGCTACATGGGTTGCATTGGAAAGGACAAGTTTGGTGAGGAGATGAAGAAGAATGCACAAGCTGCTGGAGTTACTGTTAGTAGTTCTATAGTTCCTTTTCTTCCTGCCTTTTGATGCAATAATGTTCTGTTCTGTTGGTTATCTGATTAACATGGCCTTGCTCTTGTCACATACTCATCCAGGCTCATTACTATGAGGATGAGGCTGCTCCTACGGGCACATGTGCTGTCTGTGTTGTTGGTGGCGAAAGGTCTGTCATCTATAGTTACCTCTGACTGGTTGCGTTTCCTACTACTTATAGCTTTACATTATCTATTTATCTTTCCTGACTATTAAAGAGGAATATGTCATGGTTTTGCACCATCAATGTCTCTCATATAGTTGAGAATTTCTGAGCGATTCAAAGCTGCTTTGGATGACAAGGCTGATAAATATTTATATTTATGTGATTTTCCAATCCTTGAGTCCCTGTTTAGCTCAAGTTGTCACGGTTTTTTTTCTTTTTGCATCACCACTAGTGTCTAGAATTTGTGTATGAGTTTGTTAGTGCAACAATGTCAGCACTATTTGCATTCCGCGAAAAAATGGTGTTTGCATAAATAAGTAGATGTAACTGTATTTCTTTTTGCTGTCTTGTTGTTTCTACTGTTAGTTCTGTCTGACTTTACGTGTGGAAATTAGATAATGGATCAACTATTGCATTGCATGATAATACTAGGGAACCATTCTTCAGCGACTCTGTAAGATATGTGCATCACCCATATGACTGTTGTATACTATGTTGGTATACACGACAAGTTGTTGGATGGCGTTGAATGAAACATTTTACCAAATTTGCTATTTTCAATACTTGGCTTAGTTGAAGTTAAAATATTGCTAGTTTAAGTTACAGTGTGTGGTCTACTATCGTATGTTGCAAACTTGTGATGCTGAATGATGATTGAATATGTCCTTCTAGATTGCTTATAAGTGGTAATAAATGTGTGTGTATCACGCTTTAATTAGGAAGGAATGAAAACACCATCAAACACTAGTGCCATCTGTTAAACTATCCCCTGATACCTGTCATTTTGTAATTCAGTGGATTTTATTTTTCCCTAGACATGTTAGGCCTTGGGCTTCCAATGATGGGTATGTGACCAAGACATATACTCACTGAACAAAATTATTTTAATTTGAGTGCAACACTTGCTATTTGAACCCAAAAATGCCATGCCACTCTTGACATTATTTTTTTAGGGATAAGTGTTATCATTTGTTATCTTTTAATGAGTTCAAGCTGTTTTCCTATTCCGTCCTTTCAGAACATTTTGATTCTCAGCACATTCTTCTGTAAGAATATCTAAAATATAGTTGTTTCTGTATGTAATCAGGTCACTGGTTGCAAACTTATCTGCAGCAAACTGCTACAAATCCGAGCATCTAAAGAGACCAGAGAACTGGGCACTGGGTATAATATATCTTTTGAGCTCTTTACTGGTCACAAAATACAAATCCAGCTATGTCATTAGATCAGAGTAACATCAGTTTCTAGTTTATACATGTTTGGGTTTACTCTTGCAATGCTAGTCTACTACCATTGATTGTGGAGATGGTTTTCTACTTTAGTTTTCTCAAGTTTCATTGCAGAAAAGAAGTAATGCTTTGTTCCCTGAATGAATGTAATATATGATAGATAATTGCATTTCTGGTCAATAGAAATTTTAGTTCCAAAGGTTTAACTTTGACCATTCCATCACTTTTAGTTGCACTCTATTCATTTTAGTTTGGTTGATTGGCTTTTTTCCCTGACAACTGTAACATTGTTGCTGACAGTTGAGAAAGCAAAATACATCTACATTGCTGGCTTTTTCCTTACGGTGTCCCCTGATTCTATTCAGCTTGTTGCTGAGCATGCTGCAGCAAATAACAAGGTAAAAGTTTATCACAAAAAATGTTTCCTTTGAAGTGGTTGCTACAGTTTGATTGACTGTGCTGTTTTCAGGTGTTCCTGATGAACCTCTCTGCTCCCTTTATCTGTGAGTTTTTCCGTGATGCTCAAGAGAAGGTTCTTCCGTAAGTGTTATATGCTCTACTGTGATGCTCAATGTTTTGAACTTTATTTTAGACCTCATATAGCAGCTTAACTAAAAATGCATAAAGCAATGCCCATTCATGATTCATGTCAAGACATGTTCCTATGTTTGCCGCATGCTAATCTTCCAGCCAGTTAAGCTTCTGTTATGTCATGGAGGA
The DNA here is from genome assembly GCA_017311315.1 of Dendrocalamus latiflorus. Classification (NCBI taxonomy): domain Eukaryota; kingdom Viridiplantae; phylum Streptophyta; class Magnoliopsida; order Poales; family Poaceae; genus Dendrocalamus; species Dendrocalamus latiflorus. Next base: position 11,022,028 of record CM029634.1, read on the forward strand.
CCTAGTTTGTTCTCCATCATTCATTACATGGATTTAAGTCCATTTGTTTAAGACACATTTGCTACTTATTACCAATTTAGGTATATGGATTACATCTTCGGGAATGAGACTGAGGCAAGGATCTTCGCTAAAGTCCGTGGATGGGAGGTAATTAGTCATTTCTCCTCCTGTGATATTTTCATTTGGTGTTTGCGCTGCTGACAAATACCTGTGTAAATTTGTAGACTGAGAATGTTGAGGAGATCGCTTTGAGGATCTCACAGCTGCCATTGGCTTCAGGTAAACAAAAGAGGATCGCTGTGATTACTCAAGGTGCTGATCCAGTAGTTGTGGCTGAGGATGGAAAGGTATATATTCTTGTCAGTTTTAGCATTTGCAATATGGGCTTGCATTTTCAGTATACAGTCTAGTGACAGTAGCATATCAGTCTTCAACTGCTAGTTTTAAAGTATACATCTATATGTTCTTTTTTGTTCCATTTTCTCCAATTGTATAGGCTGTAGGATATGGAAGAAAAGCGCATCTTGTTGTGAATGCAGCTCACACTTTTCTTTTGCAACAAACCAGCATTCGATCTTAAAGTTCTGCTTTGAACCTTGGATGCACATTTGGGGAACAAACTGCTTGTGTAACAATTATTTGCTTGTCCAAAGATGCTGCATTTGTTATTGTGTTTTTTCTCTGCAAATAAAGAAGTAAAGGCCTACTGTCTGGAGTATTTTAGAACTTCTTGTAGAATTTAGTTTTAGCAATTCATATGAATTTGTTGAACCTAAACGTTATGTTGCTGATAGGTGAAAACATTCCCTGTGATCCTACTGCCCAAGGAGAAGCTTGTTGACACCAACGGTGCAGGTATGTGTTTCTATTCTATTTCTGACTTCTCCTTAAAACTACCCGTTGTTTTATAAGAAGGCTGCTTAACAATGTGTACTATCATTAAATACTATGGAAGCCTTCTAGGATAACTGTAGTAAGATTTTACTGACAAACCTACTCACCGTTGTCACTTTTCTTTTTATATTATACTACCTTAAATATTGAAAACGTGAAACAACGGTAGCACTGTAACTTGAAATTTGGATAATGGATTCCAGTTTACTTAAGCTTCCATTCATTTTGTTCGCTGTTCCTGATAAGCTATCCGTGGTTTCTTCTTAGGTGATGCCTTTGTTGGAGGCTTCCTCTCTCGATTGGTCCAAGGGAAGAGCATTGGAGACTGCGTAAAGGCTGGTTGCTACGCTGCAAACGTTATAATCCAGCGTCCGGGCTGCACTTACCCTGAGAAGCCTGACTTCAACTAGAACAATTTCAGCCACGTTACGCAAGGGATTGTTATCGGCACACGTATCCTTAACCGCTTAGCGGTTCGGTGTGTTCTCCCTGTATTGTTTGAGGCTTTCCATCTGATCCGGCCAATATTTTTTTGTCGTGATATTTGTTGCACCGCTATAAACGCCACTTGTCTCGGTATAAGGCACGATTGCCATTATATTGTGCTGTTTTCCTTTTAGTTATTTGCAAGTCAAATATTATGTGCCGTCTTTTTTGTGCTGTTATTGTTATCTAGTGTCATGGGCCTGCATTTTGTGCTCCTATTGATTAGTTTCCATCTAGCACCAGCTCTGGGCCCATTAAATAGTTTAGGCCTAATGGAAGGTCCACATTTGTGCAACAACTTAAGTGCCTGTTTTTTTCAGCTGCTGCTTATGACTTTTGGCTAAAAGTTTTGAATTTTGGCTGTTTACGGTATAGATTACTGAAAGACAGATACTCACTTACGATTTTAGCTAGTACAAATGTTGAGCTTTTAACATGTATATTGTTTAACTTGTAGACCCTGTCTTGAGAAAATACTTCGTTTAAAAGTTAGGTACTGTAGCAAAAGCCAAAAGCCACCAGCTTTTGACTTAAAGAGCAGGCCCTAATTTTTTTGTCTTGGTGTTGTGTCGTGTTGTACGCAAGCTTTTCTGGTTTATTTTCCTTTTGGAGAGAGGATTCGGAATCCGGTCTGTTAGCAAGAGTAGCACAGAAAAAGAAGTCCACAAACTCTTTTCTCGTTTATTTTCCTTTTGGAGAAAGGATTCAGAATCCGGTCTGTTAGCAAGAATAGCACAGAAAAAGAAGTCCACAAACTTTGCGTTAATCGAGTGAACGTTGGATAAATTTGGCTCGTAAACGTAATAGCAACCTACCAAGTTTTTCAATGGTGATGTCTCTTCGCACATCCTGAATCCTTTTCCAAAGGGGAGGCAACTTTACTCTCTGAATTCTCAATCTCGTCAATTCAGGAAGCAGGAGAGCACTTCAAAAAAGGTACAGCACAACTAAGCATAATCGTCAAGCAAAAGAAGAGGTTACCAATCGGGCTTCTCCAGTGTGATGACGATGTGGAACGAGCGATGCTTAACTGACAACCTGTGGCATGTAACTTTAACCTAACTTGATTTCCCAGTCCAGAATTGACACGTCACCGAATTTTCTTGTTCTATAATAACCTTCACACTGTGGATCAATCACATCGATTACAAATCACAAGTTATCGGATAAGTTATTTGTGCTTACTGTTCAAGAACCGCGTTTTTTGTAGCAACGCTCGGCCTGTCACAAAAAAAAAAAAAAAGACAGGCCGACGACCAGAAATGCATCAGAACTGATCAGGAGATGCACTGCACCTAACATGAACACATGTAGGTGGTCTTGATAAAGAGCGAACCATCACTGTTGTGTACCTAATTAACATCCTCCTTTTTGTTATTTTGTTCCGAAAGAAGTCCCCAGGTGGATATCTGCTTTTTGCCGAAGGGATTGTCGTGTAAGCTCTTCGGTTGTAAAATTTTTGTATGTTACATATGTTTTCCTTTTGCGACTGAAATTCTGAAGATATGAATCAGAATTACCTGAACAAGACCTACCAGCTTTTGCAGAAGCATTCCTGGCTCCTACATGTGTCTCCGGTGTGAGCCAGCATAACTATTGTTGTCCGCATTATTCAGTATCTACTAGCTAGCTAGCCGGCCTTCTGTATCGATCTGAGTTACTTTCTCTCTTTGGACACAGATTAGCTGCATTCCACTACACGTCCGTTCATTATGTGAGCCAGACAAAGTAGCACTGCTCATCGTATAGTATCATTTGAAGAGCGAATAAATAATAATGGACGAAAGAAACTTTTAGAAGGAAGAGCATGATGCAACTATAACTTTTATTTTACTTCATATCGAGATGAAAGAAAGAGAAGTAGAGAAACCGTTTTAAAAATTTAATTGTTCATATTAGCTCTTATCTTTTCTAAACAAAAACAAGAAACATAAATTAGTATAAACAGGCCTGGACTGTTCCTGTCACAAATTTAGCATCCAGATGGGATACAGACTAGATGACGGAGATCAAACATGCATCTGCGATTGAATAGTTTTACATTCGAGGAAACACACAGCACGCACGTGCATGTCCTTAGGCCGTACCTGCAGGTCCTTGGTTAACTAGCGCGTGGCGCCACGCCACCGTGTGAGTCGAAGCAAAAGAGACGGCGATTCGCAGGGAGTTCTGTAAAAAAAATCAAGGACGAATACGTATTTCCAGAAAAAGCAAAGGGTTTTTTTGGAAAAAATCAAGGACCTGCAAGGACCTGTACGTAAGTAAATAATGACCTATACGTAATTTCGGAAACCCGCCGGGCGCAATCCAAAATTTTTTTGCAAAGAAAAAACTTCCAGGAACTTTTTTGCGAGGAAAAAGGACCTTTACGTAATTTTAAAAAAACCGGAGGGAATGGGCTCCCCGGCCGTACCGAAATGGCCCCGCCACGCGTCGGCCGGCCGAGGGGAGGGGGCATGACGTGGATAGCGCCCGGGGGCCGGAATCCCGCCGGGTCTAATACTGGTAAGATTAGGCGGCAAGTACTGAATGGGGCACGCACGTACGAGATGTTGCATGAAGGTACACGGTACGTACGAGTCTTCAGTAAGGCCGTCACGACCGAAGGAGCACGAGATATCAATCTTCCATATGCACGGGATGCAAAACACATGCATGTCCTTAGTTTGGTATTGTTCCAGCTGGCTGGCCGGCACACGTACTATGCACATAACAACGACAGCAGAGCCTATCCACTCTAGAGTGTAGAGCGTAGGTCTCAAAAAAAAAAAGGAGTGCAGAGTGTAGACTCGATGTAGCCTGTAGACCATCCTTTGATGCAGACGCGATGCCAAGTTTGTTAGTAGCATAATAATGTTGTATGAGATAAGCGAGTGGTGTTGATGAGAATGAAGATAAGGAGAAAAGGCACCCGACTACCTGACGGAAAATCCCGGAAGAAAGGCGAAGCTGTCGTACACGTTGGTTGTCCTCGCGTGCGCTTTTTTATTATTGGTGTCCAGCTCCGCAGGCAGCGACAGCGCCACGCGCGTGCCCATCCGGAAGTGGTGACCGGTGACTCGCGCCACATACAACGGTTTTTTATTTTCTTGCTTATTTCTTGATGCTTTGTTAGCTATGCTGTTCTTGTTGTAATATTTACGGTATAAATAAAGATATACATATAATTCCAATAAAATCATATAAACACATCAAGGACATCAATTCATATATGCAGATCATAGCAAGAATATAATAATATGAATTGACCATATTATTCATGATATACCACATATTCAATAATAGAGATAATACTACTCTAAACATGAATATGTATGACAAGGTATAAAGCATATGCTAATCAACAATATCAATTAAATCTAGATTAATTGATTAATCTTTGCTCTCAAATGTAGGGTTGCACAAGATTAATCTTGGCCGTCCCGCTACTAAATCATAAACTTTTCATCGATTGGTTATAACAAATTAACATTCAATCTTTGAGCTCTCAAGCTGTACCCAGATTAAACAATATATTCTTCACATGTGTACATTCAGTCTGCAGCCAACAATTGGCTAAATCAAGTTAAAGCACATATAAGATGTCTCTTTGCAGCAACTTAATCAAACCTTAATTAGCCAAATATAACTTCTAACAGATCTGAAACAGATGGGTAGAAATTTCTACAAGTTGAAGACAACTCCAACCAAATCACACATATACAATATATTTTGTCTAAAGCTCACAGTTAACAGAATCACAGAACATGAGCATAATCTAATGACAGCAAGTGACAGCAATTAGAGCTCAAAGATTAAATCTACCAATCTCAGAATATGATTTCATATATCATCGAGCAACCAAATATCCCTCAAGCAATCTATGTCTCCCAGTGCCAGATAATATATGGAATATTAACAACTAGCACAGCAACACAGATTGCAAAAACATAGAATCACTCACAATTCCGGTGTTATTCGAAAACCCCCGAAGAACAGGGGCTAGGCACGCTTGCGCGCTGTCCCAAAAAACCTATTGCCCTCACACCACCGTGATAGAGAGCAGTAGGCACGGAGATACAAAGCCCAATCGCCGAAGTGCAGGTCACGCCGGCGAGTCGAGGTAGAGGAATGCCGCACAAGCGCAGGGGAGGAGCCGGCCAAGCACCTCACCGGAGAGCACCAGGGAACCACCGTCGTTAAACACCACAAACAAAGACTCAAAAGAGAGGAGAAGTTCACTGTCTTTTCAGATCCCTCAAGGAAGAAGAGGGGGGCCTCTTCTTGTAGTCGAAGGAGGGGTTGCACGGCGCCTCCAACGGCCGGGCCGAAGCCCGAGCCAACCACCTGCGCCGTCCGCCTCCGTCGCACACGCGAAGACCCAGCCTTGCGGAATGACCGAGTCGCACGGGAGAAGCAGCACGGGAGGGCGCACTGGGAGGAGAGAGCGAGTCTTGCGGGGAAGATGGACGCGCCGCAAAAATCGCGTCGAGCCGAGGCCCTCTTCGCCGCCATCCTCCTCTTCGCCCGACCCCTGCTCTTCTCAGCGCTCGAATGGGTGGGGAGGAGACGTCCTCCCCACCTTATCTCTAGTCTGGCCCACCGACGGGTGGGCCCCCCTTTCTCTCTTTATCAATATGGGAAATTCCCTTTTTGCCCCCGGTTTTACAACAGTTCTATGATCGAAGATAGCCGTAGTCGAAGGTGGTCGTAGTTGAATATACCCGTGATCGAGTCGCCGTGCGTGCTCGGTGACGACCACGTTGTGAGTGGTCGTTACGAACACGCTGTGAGTAGGGGCGGAATTGGGCCACTGGCAAGGTGGGCTCTAGCCTGGGGCGTGAGAAAATATACTGTGTATAGCCTAGGTATTTTCAGCTTAGCCCGGGGTATTATTTCTTAGACTCAACCCAGGTAGCCCATGCCAGCAGCCCACCACTGTTGTCTGTCTCCGCGCGGCCCACTCACGCGCTCGGCCCACGTCATGCGCTCGCTGCTCGACCCACGTCGCGCGCTCGCCGCTCGCTCTTCACGTGCTGCGGCGCTACTCCCTCCTCAGAACCCTAGCCCACTCACGCCAGCAGCCGGGCGGCGAAAGGCAACGCTGCACCGCACCGGCGCACCGCAACCGCTCGCCGCCTCATCTCGGCGCCGACCCGTCTCGGTACCGCACCCGGCCGCCCCGCCCCGTCTCGGCGGCTCGGCGCCGCCCCGCCTCCCGGCCAGCGCCCCTCCTCGGCTCCTCCTGGCCTGCGCGGCAGCGCCGTCCACCTCCCGGCTAGGCGGCCAGCGGCCCAGCGCCGGCATCGCCCGATCGCCCCCCTCCCGCTCGGGTGCTACGCCCTCGCCTCCTCCATCTCCGCCTCCTCCTCGCAGCGTCGCCTCCTCCGGCTCCGCCTCCTCCTCTGGCTCCACTGCTCCGGCTGTCGTTTCTCTCGCCGTCGCCAGGGCCCGAGTGGGGTGGCCGCCGCCGGGTGAATTAAGTGTGAGCAGGGGGCAGGCACAGTTGCGCGGAGTGACCTAGCCTGCTTTGGCAAGGCAACACTCCCCTCCAATCCTAGCCCCCTCTCTGTGTTCGCTGCCCCTCCCAAGACGCGTCGCCCCCTCCCTGTCTGCAATCTAAGGTTCTCTTCACATAACAAATCTCTTCACATAACAACTTATTCTATAGATTCAGTTACCAGAGACTAGTTATCTAGTGAATTAACCTTTTACATTCCTATTGATTGTCATTGTTTCACCTTTGTTCCTCTTTCTTTCCTAGATAAAATGCACAAGGTGTCATGTTAGTTTTGACTTCTGAGCAATAAGGGGGGATGTTGGATCTTATTGTTGAAAACTTGAAATAGACGATGGCATCAGTTACTAGAAGAAGCATTTCAGTGATTCTACAAAAGTCTTGGACGGTGAATTGGTGATAATAGATATCAATGCAGTAGGTTGTATTATTTTGTTAATCTTTAAGCTCTCTGCGCCTGCTCAAGTTGTGTCCTTTAGTGTTCATTACATTACATTGCTTGTGTTTTTATCCCTAGACCACAGTCCTTGAGCTGTCACTGGAATTTTAGTAAACTAAGGATATCAATTATAGTATTGTCATATATTTTTAAAAGGAATTATAAGCATCCACACCTCTTAGGTCACCTTCACTTGCTGAGAATTAGGGGTTAGGCATGCCATTTCAACTAGCTGAATATGTTATTATGTGCACCTTGTTTTGCATACAAATTATCTAATGTGTTTTGCTTTTTTTTCAGCTTTGCTGCACCTCAGATGGTTGGTAATCTGACCAATATTACTTCAAACCTACGTTTAAACCTCAAAAGATCTTTCAGGTAATTCAATATTTCTTAAACTCCTGTCAAGTATTTTTCCCCCTGAAACTGAACATTTGTGAACATTTGCTATAGAAACTAAAGATACCAAAATTGATGTTGGTTTAGTAATGATTATTGATGTCTTACTTTCAATTATTCGCTATAGAGTTAATAGTGAATACAAAATGAAGCGGATCAATGATGCGTTTCTGATGTACTTTTGTTATGTTGTGGTATACTGGTATGGGTATAAATTGACGTTAGTTTTTAGTTGTTAGAATTTAGCCCGGGGTGTAGCCAAATCCTAGTTCCGCCACTGGTTGTGAGCAGTCGGTAGTGGCCATGTTGAGAGCGGTCGGTTTTGACAACGTTGAAAGCGGTCGATAGCGACCACGTTGAGAGCGGTCGGTACCGACCACGTTGTGAGCGGTCGGCAGCAACCACGTTGTGAGCGGTCGGTACCGCCCACGTTGTGAGCAGTCGGTGGCTGTTACGACCACGTTGTGAGTGGTCGGTAGCGATCACGTTGAGAGCGGTCGGTAGCGACCGTATTGAGAGCGGTCGGTTTCGACCACGTTGAGAGTGTTCGGTACCGACCACGTTGTGAGCGGTCGGTACCTGGTGCTTCTGTTTATAAACTTTCCTACTGTCCTAAGTGGCTATTTAGTTTGTGTGGTAGTCACACTGATTTTTATTAGCATTGATGGTTCTTTCATGTTTCTTCCTTGTGTAGTTCGCGCATAGTTTCATATTTTCACGCTGATAAATTTATCTTTTCCTTTTCTATTTTTGCCATTTTATTTTTACACTAGTAACTTTCTTGCTAAATTGTTTATCTACTTTTTTAGCCTTTTCATTTTCTGCTCTGCAGTATCATCCTTTTAGCAAAATTATTGTTGTCGCTTGTTATTATTTACTTTTATGGATCCATCACGCGCTGCTAGAGCCCATCGCCAAGAAATTCTACGTGGAAAACAACCGGTGAACTCAGTGATCTCCCCACTATTGTCTCCACATGTTTTACCCAATGCTTTTGCACCAGTGGTTTCGCACTTGCCACCACAATCATGTATGATTATTACTGATGTTGTATTCTTTATATACAACACCCTTTTCCCGTTTTTTATTCTTCTCAAAAATAAATAATAATGGACGAAAGAAACTTTTAGAAGGAAGAGCATGATGAACCTATAACTTTTATTTTACTTCAAATCGAGATGAAAGAAAGAGAAGTAGAGAAATCGTTTTAAAATTTTAATTGTTCATATTAGCTCTTATTTTTCTAAACAAAAACAAGAAACATAAATTAGTATAAACAGGCCTGGACTGTTCCTGTCACAAATTTATCATCCGGATGGGATACAGATTTAGATGACGGAGATCAAACATGCATCCGCCGATTGAATAGTTTTACATTCGAGAAACACACAGCACGCACGTGCATGTCCTTAGGCCGTACCTGCAGGTCCTTGGTTAATTAGGCGGCAAGTACTGAATGGGGCACGCACGTACGAGATGTTGCATGAAGGTACACGGTACGTACGAGTCTTCAGTAAGGCCGTCACGACCGAAGGAGCACGAGATATCAATCTTCCATATGCACGGGATGCAAAACACATGCATGTCCTTAGTTTGGTATTGTTCCAGCTGGCCGGTCGGCACAACGTACTATGCACAAAACAACGACAGCAGAGCCTATCTACTCTAGAGTGTAGAGCGTAGGTCGGGGAGTGCAGGGTAGCATAATAATGTTGTTTGAGATAAGCGCGTCGCGTGGTGGTGTTGATGAAGATAAGGAGAAAAGGCACCCGACTACCTGACGGAAAATCCCGGAAGAAAGGCGAAGCTGTCGTACACGTTGGTTGTCCTCGCGTGCGCTTTTTCATTATTGGTGTCCAGCTCCGCAGGCAGCGACAGCGCCACGCGCGTGCCCATCCGGAAGTGGTGACCGGTGACTCACCCGCACCTCACCGGCGACGTGGGGCTTGTCCCCTCCAATTCGCGCTTTCGCGTGGGCTACTCCGCCTTCCGCCCACGGGTGATCCTGGAGTCTCAATCTGAGGTCCCGCTTATTTCTGCTGATTTTTTAGTTTTTATCTTATTTTTACTATTTAATAATTTCATCTTTTTCTGATTTTTTGATTTTTTTGAGTTTTTTTGTCGGTTTTTTTTTCTCGTATTCATTTGTATTGTCTGTGATATGCTAACCTGTTTGTTCTATTTTTAATTTTTTTTAAATTTAATTACGTCAAATAAGCCATCATCAGTTTACAGTGTTTTTTCAGTCAGCTACAGTACTTTTCAGCCATAAGCCACTTACAATAAGCTCATTTGAGCAGGTCAAGAGTTTAAGTAGATAGTAGCAAAAGAGGTTTACCGAAAGCTCAATCTGCTTTGTCAGCTTCAAGCCCCTTGAGATATGTGGCGTATAAACCGTTTGATCAACCAGCTTATTGTGTTTGTGGTCTCCAAACCCATTGAGATAGCGTATAACATTGGAGTAAGTTCTTACTACTAATAAACCTGTTAATTTGATCGCATCAATCACGCTAGCTTCAGCTCCTCCTTGAAGACTGATCACTATCTAGGCCATAGATTATATAGCTGAATTGTTATACAAGCCGTGCAAAGATTGCTGCATCGATCTCAGTTAAGGAGACCATGGTAACATGCCATCTCATGCTAGTCACACGGGTTCAACTAAACATTCACATGTGATGTACTTGTCAAAGCAGCCATCAGCTTTGTACTCTCACTGTTATCCCTATCCCTGCGGTCGTGGTGGCATTGGCTACACAGCACACCTAGACCAAATTATTTTAAGAATCATCGGAGACATCTAGTTTTTTTTTCAAAGAGACCTCAAAATCTCGACCGAACAACTTAGATCTGATCATATTAACTTTAAAAAGTTATTTTTTAATAGTAAATAGCTTTTCTTACCTATCTTTCAAACGGGGTATCTTTTTAAGACATAATTTACTAGTCGATTATAGTATATACTATAATGAATTCATTTATATCCGCTAAAATCGTATGTGAGTTTCTCTCTTTATATGATTCTCTTATTACTATTTATCAGCTAATATCTACCGATAAAAGTCAATATAAGCAGGTTCTAAGTTTGAGAATATTAGGTCAGAATACTGCTAGTACGCTCAAACTCCGAGGCACCTGCCGGTCAATCAACTTGGTAGATTCAGACATCCAGTCAATTTTTTTCGTTTATCCCTGATTAATATAGCTTCAGCTTATTTTTGCACTATTCATAAATTTCGTCTTTTTCTGAATTTTTGGCTTTTTTTGAGTTTTTTACCGGTTCTTTTTTTCCTCGTATTTCTTTACATTATACGTGATGGGCTAATATGTTTTTTCTATTTTTAAATTTTTTTAAATTTAATTATGGTAAATAAGCCTCTGTCAGCTACAGTGCTTTTTTCAGCCAGCTACAGTGTTTTCAGCCATAAGCCATGTGGCTTTCAGCCGAACCGATCACCACCTAACTGCAGAGTAGTGACTCCGTGTCTATCCATCCGGTGTAACACATTGGTTTTCTTGTTGATGGCCCACTTTGATAATCCCGGATATATGTTAGATAACTTTTTTCTACCGTGTATTTTTTAGAATCGATCCTACTGTCTTATGCTTGTGAGCTTTTGACATTACCACATTTACATTCCCACTCTAAAAGTAAAGTAATGATTCCCTCAAAAAAAAGTAAAGTAGTGATCATATTGGATCGGAGCCTAATAGATCTAGAAGCGCACAACAGGGGCACTCTTTTAAACTACAATTTATTAGCCTAATAAATAATAATTATTAAAAAAATCAAAGCAAAAATCGGCTGAAAACCCGAAATAACGGAGCCAACAGGTAGAACTTGTCTTTCTCAAGGAGTAACTAGGAACAGAACAGTAGCTGATGCTGCATTATTGATGGTGGCAATTCAGTGCCCGACATGTTCCCATCCAGCAACAAAGAAACGCCAAGGCGGAGTCCCCGCCAAACACGGTTACACCTGGAAGGCAATCTGCGAGAGAGTTTTTTTAATAATTTATTTTTATTCAAAAAATACAGGAATATACATGTGCTTTACTTTTTTTTTTACAGAAATAGCACCGAGTCGCCGAACCATTGAGCAATTGGACCCTATCGCTCAACGGCCAAGCGTCAGGCAGACAATAGCTCTACCGCTCGCCGACAAGGATGCAGTCGTCCAACAGTCGGACGACAGGTACGTGATTGACACAACGTGATCGAAGATTAGTAAGTAGTTGAAGAGAACAATAGGACGAAATATTATGGTCTAAACATCGTGGTCGAAGGTTAGTGAGTAATCAAAGCGAACAACGTGGTCGAAGATTAGTGAGTGATCGAAGTAAACAGCGTGGTTGAAGATTAGTGATTGGCGACTGGAAGGTGCTGTCGTCGAACGGTTGGGCGACAGCATGAAAAGCCCCAAAATTTCAAACAAAAAATTTCTGTGCTTTTTGCTGGATTTTTGAGTGAATTTCGAAAACTTTCCTTCTTGGGAAAGTTTTCCCCGTTCCCGCCTTCCTTTTCCGGCTGGACGCCTCCCCTCCCGCTGGCGCCCTCCCTGGTTTCCGCCTCCTCTCTTCTCCCGGCGCCTCCCTCTCTCGCGCTTGCGCTGGCGCCGCCCCGACCCCGCCTTCTCCCTCGCCCAGCGCCTCCCTCCGCTCCCCTCCTTCGTTGGCGCCGCCTCCCCTTCCGCCTCTCCCCACCCCTCGCGCCTCCCCGTTTTCTCCCCGCAAGCGCCGCTCCTCTCCCCGCTTCCTCCCTCCCTCGCGCGCACCCTGCGCCCGCGCCCAGACTGCCTGCGCCTCCCTCGGATCCTCCGGCGCGCCCCGTCGTCACCCGGTCTGAAGCGGCAGAGCTTCCGCGCCAAGCGTCGTCTCTTCTCTGCCCCGACCCCACCTACCAGTCTCCGCGCCCCCTTCCTCCGCGCGCGGACGCGCCCCCGCTTTGCTGCCGCTCACCTGCTCTCCTCTCCCGTCGCCTCGCCATAACTCCCTCTGCAGAGCCGGCGTCACCCCGGTCATTGCTCCATCCCGCGGAGGAGACGCCCTACCTGCCCCTGTTGACCCCGGAGCCCCGCACGTTCCTTCTCCCCGAAGGATTCTCCTCCCCGCTCGGGTATAAATGCCACCTCACCGCTCCCTCCCTCTCTTTTGCTCTTCACGCCTCCCCAACACCTCCTTTCGCTTCCCACTCCTCCCAGCTACCTCCCCGAGTTACCAATCGAAGCCTCGCTGCCCCAGGCCCCGCCGCCGTCGTCCCCTGCGCCGGCAACCCCGTAAAGCGGATCTTCTCCTCTCCGCCCCATTTTCCGATTCCTTCGACCCTGAGCATCACTTCTATGTGCTAATCCTTTTGGTGAATGTCCCTGGCCAGGAGAGTCCCTGTGGGGCTCCATCACCGAAGCACCCCGCCGGCCGAACCACCCTCTCCGTGGCCAGCTCTCTCCGCAGCTCCCCAGCTCCCACCGCCACTGCCATCGTGAGCTCCTTGAACCCCTCTCCGTGTAATCGCCCCCGATTGAGCTCCCTCGCCGCCGGCAACCTCCCTCGCCGCCAAATGGCCGAACCATCCCCTTCTCCCTCCCGCTCTCTCCGTTGATTTCCCCACCCTCCAAGACCCCAAAATGGATTTCCCACGTCGAGGGCTAGCCGCTGATCCCCTCCACTGCCGCCGGAGTGCCCAGCCGTAGCCGGAGAGCGGAGGCGCCGCTCCTCTGCCTCTCTGTCGCGCGCGCACGGCGAGAGGTAGAAGACGACCGACGTGGCTCTATCTCGGCCGTCCTCTCCTCTCTGTGCCAGCTAACGTCGGGCCTTGGATGTCGCTGAACCACCGCCATCCGATCTTCTTAATCCCGTCTTCCCTCGCCCGTCGGATCTCCCGTACCGCTTCGCCCGCCCCGTTGCATCGCAGCCGTTCGATGCCCTCCCCGTCTTGATCCGAGCCGCCCGCGCTCGCCGCTCCGCTGCCGTCCGCCCCGCCACGCGTTGGCCATCCCGGCCGCGTCGGCGCGCGCTGGACTGGGCCGAGCCCACGACCTGCCTCGCCGCGCTGCGCGTCAATTTCCAATATTCCAGAAAATCCAAATAAATCATAGAAAATCACATAAAATCCCAAAAATTCCCAAATTTCACCACTTTGCTCCAAATAATGTCCCGGACTCATTTTTGGCCTCCACTTCCACAGACGCATCCCAGATAAATTCCTAAAATCCTCATTTGGAGATTTATGCATTTTACCCCTTTTTAATTAGTTTATTTTCCCTCGCTAGATTAGTCTCAAGCTGGACTTATTTATTTTATGTGTTTGCGCTAGTGTCGAAGATCCCGGAAGATCAAGTGCAGTCGCAGGATCCAGGAGCTTCTACGTTCAAGCTAGCCGAGTTCGTCCAAATTGCCGGCAAGTCCCAAATCCTTTGATCATGTTGCAACCCATGTTATTTAATTATATTATTATGCTATTTGCATTGAGCTAATTCTGAAATGTTAATTCAAAAATAAAATAAAATATTTAGAATGACATGTGATATAGTTAAACCTACCACCGATAAATGCCATGTTTAATTCGTAGCCATGCCATTGAAACCCTAGAAATAATTATCTGTTAATCTAGATAACTGTAAGTTATTATTATCATGCAAAGTCTTTATACTGATAAGGTTGTGGCTGCGAGCCAATAGAAATTGCAAACCCGACTCTAAGGTAGGGTGGTATGGGACACCGTATCTTAGAGCGGAGAGTGCCGTCGTGCACAAGGTAGGGTAAGGGAGTTGTGGTGCGCCGCGAGACGGTTTTCGCCCACCGCTTACCCTAGGTTGGGTCGCGGGCCTAGTGAGGTTGCGGACCATGTGAAAATGTAAGGACTGAAACCCTTACGCTGAGCAAATGTCACAGTGATCGCTCAACCACAGGAGTTGACTTGTCAACACTGGTCTAGTAGCTGCTCAATTCGATTGAAACTCTACAGGTGTGGCGGAGGAGGAGGTTAAGCAGTGAGGTTAGGCAAGCCGTGTTGTGGGTGCCTAACAACGGTAGAGTTCACTCGAAGCGGACATTGGTTTTTATTTCTCTCTCTTCCCTCTTTCTCTTGAGCCAGACCCGAGTGAATTCTACCGGGTAGAATCTATATAAAGAGTTGAGCAGTGAAACGACCTAGCTTCCCTAACTCTGTCGCGGGAGTTAAGGGATCATGTGGGTAAAGCTGAGCAAACTCTGCAGAGTCAAATAAATGGTATTCGAATACGCCGTGCTCCCGGTTAATGGAGCTGTGTCACTTGGGTGATTCCAGCCGCGAAGCTTAAGTAATTTTGTACATGCTTTAACTTGGTTAGTTGGTTAATTAACTTTTGTTGAAAACCCCTGAGATCTTAAGGAGTAGTTTTGGGTCCAATTTATTAAAATGTTTGCAAATAAAACTGCATCCACTCAAAGTAATAAACCAAGTATACTCCATTCCTTTGATGATCCGTGCATGTAGTAAGATAGAGTCCCTTGGGACTTGCTGAGCCGGTTGTTTGGCTCACGGTTTGCTTTTGCCTTTCTTTAGAGGATCAAGACGAAGGTGTTTGCCTCCCCGTTGAGGAAGTCCCGGAAGGTCTCTTCTTCGACGAGGACCCGTGACTTTAGGTCTTGGCCGCGCTCAAGCGGATCTTGGAGCTTCTGTAATGTAATTATATCTTGGGCTTGCACGCCCCGCTGTGGAAAAATGGATGTTAATCCGTATGTGAAATATATGCTGGACTTTTGTTGTAAGCATGCAATGGTATACTCTTGCGCGACACTCCATAACTGTTCATGCGTGAATAGTTGCGGAATGCTGTGTCCGTACGCGCCCCTGGAAACGGGGGCGTTACACAGCATCTATCGTCTAACCATCGGGCAATTGGCCTACGTGCCACTCAGTCGTTGGGTGAAAGGGTCCAGTCGTCTAACGGTTGGACGATAGAGGATACTTTTGTAAATAATTAAAAATGTATGTATATTTTTGTATTTTTGAATATAAAAGGATAATTTAATCATTTAAAAAATTCATGTGCGAGAGGGAGCAGAGAGACAGAGAGATTCGACGGAGAATAAGGCTAGTGGCCTATCAGGTGTGCCCAACTGCTTATAGTACTACAGTCGAGTCCAAGCGGCGAGGCGGCCGAGCCGTACGGCTCCTTTCCCCGCCCGCTCCGCGTGTCCCGACCGACGCGACGCCTCAAGATGCCAAACTCCACTGGTGGTTTCTGGTTGTTTTTTCCTTGCAAGCCAAGCAACGGCGGCGAAGAAAGCGAGCGAGCGCGGGCGGCGACAGCTGTCCGATGAGTTCGGGAGGACGAATAACCCGCCGAATATGCCGGATAAGTGAAGATGTTGCAAAGAAACGTGACAAGTCGCTGCTCGACGTGTGCTACTCGTACTTGCTGAAGAAGAGCAATGGTTTCAAGAAAAAGGGCGGAAAAGAGTAGAAGTGGGTCATGGAACAGGGGAGAAAACAGGGCAAAGGGTAGGAAAACGCCAGCGGGATCTTTATCAGTCGGCCATCGGGTTCTTTTCGTTTCATTTCGTGGGAGGCTCCGCTTGCTTTAATTAATTGAACTTTGTGTTGCCGTACGGCTCACAAAACCGGAGGCGCCGCGATAGCTGCCTGCATTAGCCACGTACCTACGACGCGGCTGCCGTCTCCTCTCCTACCTCCGTCACCGTCTAAACGGAAAAGCACGGAGGGGGGACCCCGCGGAAAGGGGACAAGGCGGTCATTTGCGGCCTCGCCACGCGCACGTGCGCTCACCCGATTGGCTGGGACGTCCCACGGAGAGTGACGTGTTGGTGGTGGTCTTCGGCCGTACTTTGACCGTCCGGAAGGTCCCCGGCCTTCGCGAACTGCCGTTAAAAGGAGCGTTACGGACGGGCCCACATGAACGTGCCGGCCGTGGCGCGTCTGCTTATCACCGCGGGGCCCACCGCCGAGTTAAAAGCCGTCTGCGTCAAGGTGTTTTTTTGGCTGCCTCTCCCTACCAGGAGGGAAGCTTGATAAATAACGCTGTTTTTGGTAGCAGAGAACAATGCCTTTAGCTACCTAATTTGATTCCTTAGAGCAACTCCAGCAGTAACCTTTAAATTTAAGCTCATACTTTTCATTTGAGAGCTCCCCTACTTTTGAGGGCCCAATTTTTTTGCTTCTACTCTAACAGCACCCCTCAAATCTAAGCCCTCAAATCCATTCCACTACACACTGACACATGGGACCCACTCCTGACAAATCCATTCGGGCAAGGAGGCAGGGGATTTTGGCGGCGACGGCGACGGGCGAGGTGACGGCGACGGCAATGGGCGGAGGCGTCGGCGACGGGTGAGGCGTCGGCGAGGGAGGCGGGCGGGCTGGGAAGCGGAGGAGGCGGGCAGGCGGGGAAGCGGAGGAGGCGGGCGGGGCGGGAGGCGGCGGGGAAAGAGGCGCGCGGGGGTGAGCGGAAGCGGCGGCGAGGGAGGCGGGCGAGGCGGGGGTGAGCGGAAGCGGCGGATTTTGGCGGCAACGGCGTCGGCGACGGGCGGAGGCGTCGGGCGAGGGAGGCGGGTGGGCGGGGAAGCGGAGGAGGCGGGCGGGGAGGGAGGCGACGGGGAAAGAGGCAGGCGGGGAGGGAGGCGGTGGGGAAAGAGGCGGTGGGGAAAGAGGCGGCGGGGAGGGAGGCGGGCGGGGAAGCGGAGGAGGCGGGCGGGGAGGGAGGCGGCGGGGAAAGAGGCAGGCGGGGAGGGAGGCGATGGGGAAAGAGGCGGCGGGGAAAGAGGCAGGCGGGGAGGGAGGCGGTGGGGAAAGAGGCGGCGGGGAAAGAGGCGCTCGGGAGGGGAAAGAGGCGCGACTCCAACAGAAATTTGAGGGCTTGGCCTAAAGCCCCAGGAATGAGGGCTGAAGGGGGATTTGAGGGGCTCCTCAAATTTGAGGGCTCTAGTAGGGGCCCTGCTGGACCTCTATTTTTGCCTCAAGCCTTCAAATATGAGGTTTGAGGGCTCAAGTAGGGACCCTGCTGGAGTTGCTCTTAGTGGCAGCTGGACTCTAGTCCATAAAAAAATAGGAGTAGTACTATCGATTTTTTGAAGACCATGTAACTTAGAATTTACAAAAAAGTTACCATGTAACTTAATATTTACAAAAAGGTCAAGAGATGTACTAGATTGGTGATTTCTTCGAACCGGTAATTAGCTTCCACCTTTGGAGGCAGGAAAATTGAAAATGGAGCAAGCGAAGTCACGTTTCGTGTTATTCTCTTTTTTATTCATAGAGATTGCTAAGAGTACTGCAGTGTTTTCTCACCTCAAGAGGATTTAAATTTCTATTTCCTTAAGTTGCTCGTTGTTTGTAAAAACAACGGTTCTTCGACGGTTCTAGTGAGTTGGAGCTCAAGTTAACATTGGTTAGAATACAGATTCACTAGTACCCTGGGTACAGAAGGAGAAGGGGTGGGGGCAAATCGACGATAGTGGTGGGATGGCGGTGGCACGTCCGATCGCGGCTCCGAGGAGGGCAGGCTGTGGGATACGATGGCGGATCCGACGGTGTGGGGAGTAGGGACTTACTAGAGATGAGGAAGAAGATGGCGGGGTGGTCAGGGTGGAAGGAGAGACGACGAGTGACAATGCCGATGCTCATGTAGGGAGGCAGTGGTGGCAGTTCGCCGGTGGGCAGAGGCGACACTGGGTCAGCAACGGGGCTAAGGTGGATGGTAACAACGGTTAGGGCTAGACTAGGGACGGCTAGGGTTTGGTTTGAGGTAGAGGAAGATAGATTTATATAGAAAAGGGGTAGAGAAAGGAAATCCGTTGGATGCAAATGTGAAGATCGCAAATTTGAGTACTCACAGAGAAAAAAAAACGCTCAACTATTCCCTACACACCTTGATTCATATGCAAGACAAACCTTGCTGGCCTGTGAATGTATTTGCTCTCACCGAGGTCATGTTGTTTGATTTTTCCTTGATGAAATCATAATTCATGAATCAGACGGAACCTATTCTTTGAAATGTTAAGTGCTTGCATTATCCGAACTTATGGGCATGCATTATTGGTACCAGTGGCCACTCAAAATACACTTGTTCCCTATCAAAAGCAACTGTAGCGGCATCAGCACTCGATAGCCTCTCCATCAAATGAAAGCTGCCACAATCAACCGCAATGACAGGTGACATTTGGCGATCGACTCCCTCACTTAAGTACTGCAATTAATCTAAATTTCCCACTTCAAGTCCTTTACAAACAATACTCGCTACTTATGAAATTATCCTCTTTCCAGGTTTTAAAAAAAGGAAAATAAAAACAAATCCGGAACAGCGAATCCAACCTAACTAAACCCCACCTCGGTCCAACCAAAGTGCACGCACCCCAAAGCAAACGCTCCACAGAAAAATTCCAGTTCTACACTCCGTCCACTTTTTTTTTTCCGAAACAAGAACTCAAATTTCATTAATCATTATCAAGGAACATTCGTAAAACAGACAAGTACAAAAAAAATCGGGTCAGCCAATTGAATACCGAAATTACAATGGAGGCCTCTCTACTTGGCCTTGGAGAGCAATTAAGCTCTTCAACTGAAATTTTGATGCATTAGACCTTTTTAATTTGGTATGCAAACAAGCCTGTTTAGTCAAAATTCTGTAAGACAAACCTTTTACCCCACAAACTTTTATGTGCAATAAACTGAAGGGTCCGCCTAGATCGAAGGTTATGCTTATTTAACTTCACAATTCATCTCATGATTTTTTTACTATATCCATGCATTTTATTGCTGCCCTTTTCTTGCAGTTTATACAATTATTCACTTAATTCCCCCTCTTTGCGGCGAATATTTGGGTCATTTAGAATATAGGGACTTCATATGAATTTTATGGAACAAATTCGACTAAAACCAATTGGTAGGCTCAATAGGCTGGTTTTTGTTCCATAAAACGTGATGAGCCTTTTGTTCTCGGGGAAAAAAAACGTGCTGAGCTTGCTGGTTAAACTAGAGGGTATAATGGTAATAAGAGAAAATGCCGGTGTCCCGGTCCGGCGGGATACGAATATTCCGCTAGCCGGTAGCTCGCCTTGAGTCGTTAAATAGGCCACCATTCCTTCCGATGGAGCTAAACCGAAAAATCACAGTAAATTTACTCAACTATGAGTGGGGAGCTGAAGAGGGACTACGAGATTGGCGAGGAGATCGGTCGCGGCCGATTCGGCGTCGTCCACCGCTGCAGGGCGCGCTCCACCGGCGAGGCCTTCGCCGTCAAGTCGGTCGACCGGTCGCAGCTCGCCGACGACCTCGACCGGGAGCTCGCGGAGCTCGAGCCCAAGCTGGCCCAGCTCGCCGGCGCGGGCAACCCGGGCGTGGTGCAGGTGCACGCGGTGTACGAGGACGAGTCGTGGACCCACATGGTGATGGACCTCTGCTCCGGCCCGGACCTGCTCGACTGGGTCCGCCTCCGCCGCGGCGCGCCCGTGCCGGAGCCCGTCGCCGCCGCCGTCGTTGCGCAGCTCGCCGAGGCGCTCGCGCTCTGCCACCGCTGCGGGGTGGTCCACCGCGACGTCAAGCCCGACAACGTCCTCCTGGACGTCGGGGAGGGCGGCGCCCCGCGCGCGCGGCTCGCGGACTTCGGGTCGGCCGCGTTTGTCGGCGCAGACGGGGGCCGCGCCGAGGGGCTCGTGGGGACGCCCCACTACGTGGCACCCGAGGTGGTGGCCGGCGAGGAGTACGGCGAGAAGGCGGACGTCTGGAGCGCCGGGGTGGTGATGTACGTGCTGCTCTCCGGCGGCGCGCTCCCCTTCGGGGGCGACACAGCCGCGGAGGTGCTTGCGGCCGTGCTGCGGGGCAGTGTAAGGTTCCCGCCGAGGCTGTTCGCCGGCGTGTCGCCGGCCGCCAAGGACCTCATGAGGCGGATGATGTCCCGCGACTCCTGGAGACGCCTCTCCGCCGAGAAAGTCCTCGGTAAGCACACACCAACCGACCTGTACCTCTCAGAATCCCCTCTCTCTGAACCTGCAAATATCCCTAGTATTTTTCGTCACTTTTAACTTTTTTGTGCTCTTACTTTTGATCCAGGAAATAACAACTTTGTTTTTGTGTTGTTTGTAATGCAGGTCACCCGTGGATCGTGAGCGGAGGAGGAGCCCGGGCAATGGAGCAGCCAACCTGAACGGCCGGGTGCAGCAGAGCAGAAGCAGAATACTTGACCATGCGGTCCATGCCGTGTATCGCCGTAGAGATACGGTGAGATATACCGAGGATGTCTATACGTTTTTGTACAAAGCGGGTATGCGACAGACCGGAGACTGCACTGAACAGTTTGCTGCAGATAGTATCGCGGTATTGCACGCACTAGATTACATGAGTAATCGAAGAGCCCCGCCCCCGGGCGATTTTAGGCTGCTTTTTATCTAGAGCGCGCCTTTTCGGCTTTTTTTGGTGTAATTTTGTATGATGCTGTTGGTAGCTGGATGTATATATTCTGACGTAAATCTTGTACAAATGGAGTTGAATAAGATCGGCCTTGTAGCTTGCTTTCCTGTAGTTCGAAGCTTCAAGCTTGTCATGTGGCTTTCGGCCGGTCCACGGCATGGGTGATGGGTGTGATTCTAATTTCTAAAAGTATTGAGGGAAAAAACCTAAAAGTATGAGAAAAAAACACTCCTATACACAACGATCATCAATTCAACCTGTACAAAAACAAGGAGAAAAGACGGATAACCTTGTATTTACAAGGATGGTCGTAGTTATACAATAAATATAAAAATAACATTTCTATCATATAGTGACTGAACAACAGCTCTAGAAGGGTGATATGTGCCTCAGCTGCATGGTCATCGTGCAACGGGTGAAGGCTGCACAGCCACCGTGCGGCCCTCCCCTCTATCGCCCAGTCACTAGAGATAGCTAATTAGTCGGATTAATTAGCTACCTTAATTACTTATTTAGACATACTGTTTGTTTTTTAAATATAGCAACTGAGCCTAAAAATTATGAAATTTATGTACAACTTTCAAACACAACGCAATTGATTGTGTAATTTATTTTATAATTTTATCTGCTATGAATATTACTCGAAAATTCATATGATTATGTTGTTTGTAGTTGTTACATATAGCAAATAAGCTTAAAAAATTATGAAATTTTACGTGCAGCTTACCGACATAGTCGACCTAATTGTCTAATTTTTTAGGAATTTATCTATTATAAATTTTGCTCAAAAATTCATATAAATGAACTGTTCAAACAATACGGAGTTAAACTGTACGAATAGTTCATTTGTATGAATTTTTAGTAAAATTCATAATGAATAAATTCTTGAAAAATTAGACAATTAGTTCAACTATGTCAAGAGGTTGCACGTAAAATTTTATAATTTCTAGAGCTCGTTTGCTATATGTAACAACTCCTATAATAGCATAATCATATAAATTTTCAAGCAATATTTACAGTGGATAAAATATGAAAAAATTGCACAATCTAGTACGTTGTGTCTAAAGACTGCACATAAAATTTTGTCAATTTATGCTCATTTATGTATTTAAAAAATTGAACAAGAAGTACGCATAAATGAGTAATTAAGGCAGCTAATTAAGCTGCTTAATTAGCTGCCATTTGGTGGCTGGGCGGCTGAGGGGAGGGCCACACAGTGTAGTCGTAAAACACAAGGCAAGGCTAGTTGCAAAAGGGTACGTTCAACGACAAGGAGTTGATTTCGACAAAGTCGTTGCCCCTGTTACATGACTAGAAATGGTACAACTACTTATTGCGATCGCGGCACAAGAAGGATAGGAGGTTCATCATATGGATGTGAAGTCGGCCTTCCTCAACGACGATCTGGAAGAAGTTTATGTCGTGCAACCTCCAGATTTTGAGAAGAAAGGAGATGAACACTTGGTACTATAACAACACAAAGCACTATAAGGTCTGCGTCAAGCCCCGAGAGCTTGGAATGCGAAGCTAGACAAGTCTCTAGTGGCACTCGTCTTTGAAAGGTGCCCGTTAGAGCATGCAGTATACAAACGGAACCAGGGAAGAGGGAGTCTGTTGGTTGGAGTTTATGTGGATGACTTGATCATCAATGGAGAGAGTATCAAGGACATCAATAGCTTCAAATGCCAGATGAAAAAGTTATTTAGCAATTAGCATGAGCGACCTCGGGTTACTCAGGTACTACTTAGGCATTGAGGTACGACAATGCACCGGGAAGATTACTCTCAGCCAGACTGCGTATGCAACAAAAGTATTAGATAAATGTGGCATGAAAGACTGCAATCCAATGCAAACTCCGATGGAACCTTGCCTGAAGATGAGCAAAGACATCACAAGTTCGCCTGTAGACAATACTTTGTACAGAAGCATGATCGGAAGCTTGAGGTACTTGCTACACACACGACGTTCTTAGTTGGATGGTGAGCAGGTATATGGAGAATCCGACAACATAACATATGGGTAGGTATATCAAAGGAACAATGAATTTGTGAGACCATGTGGTCATGCTCCATGAGAGTGATGAGTAATTGACAAAGGTTTAGGTCAGTCGAGTTTGGTTTGAGTGGTTCGGAGTCGAGTCGTTGCGTGGCGCAATCGGGCTCGGTCAGACTTTGGTCAAATCTGGTCATTTGGGTTTAGGATGCATATTCTAATGTTTTGACAGGTTTTGACTTCATCTGTGGTAAGTGTAATGGTATTTACGCTTTCATGTGTCGAGCGGTGCTATTTGACGTGTTTTCTTGTCTGTGTGACTGCAGGACGTCGAGTTGGAGTCGTGGCGAGACACGGTGGACCGGACTAGGCGCAGGTGGCGCTGAGGTCAGAACGGTCGGGATGTGTCGAAGACGACGTGGACTCGAGGTGGTTGCGAGGCGTGCGAGGCAAGGAGCGTGGAAGCTTCCCGGAAGGTGCAGGAGGGGCGAATCGGGAAATTCGCGAGGCTGCACAAGCGGGAGCGGGCACCGTTGGATTTAGCAGGCGTAACGGGGCGGAGACCCGTTAGCCAAGGCTATAAATAGGATTGAGGGGCTGCATGCCCACTTGAGCATTTTGGAGGGAATTAGGGTTAGCTCTAGTCAAAAGAGGCTTTAGGAGTTGGTTTTCCTTTAGTCTTTAGTGGTTGGAGAGGCAGAGTCTGGTGCTCCCTCTGTCCCCTACGATGTGTTCTAGGTGATAGAACAGAGGTGTGTTCTTCCTCCCTCATGTGTTCTTGAGTGGTGTTCTTGAGTAGAGAGGGAGATGATGGATTGAGGAGTTTGTAATCTTTCCTTTTGTATCAAGTCGGGGTATCGGAACTCCTCTGTATTCCCTGTGATTCAAGAAATGAAATCTGAAGTTTGGTTTTCCCTGTTCGTAGCTTCTGTTCTTCAGTTTCCTCTTTGCAAGATTTCTTGATTTTCGTGGTTCTGAGTTCTTGCTTGCTGGAGAGTGCCAAAATGGGTTGCTATGACATGGGTGATGCTCAAAAGCCATTTGGCTATTTAATCCCAAGAGCAAACCGAGTTTGATTCTCATATTTCAGTTTTGGCCTCCTCTGTTCTTGTTCTTCGTTTCTTGGTTTTGGTCCAGATTTTGATTCCCTTGTTAAGATGGCTTGAAATTTGGTATGAAGAGTCCAGAGGCTATTAATTAGCTTCCCTCAAAATTTCATAGCCAAAGGATCAACGGTTGGGGAGTTATTTGGTTTTTGGCTCGGTTCTTGCAAGATTTCAGATCTTTACCCAAATCTGAAATTCTTGATTCTTGAAGTGGATTTCTTGTTATTGGCTCTTGGCTTAGTCTTCTGGGAGTGTTCCCTAGCTACCCTCAAAGTTTCCCAAGCCAAGAATCCAAGAATCTTGCGATTTTCTCAGTTTTTCTGAAATTTCAGTTTGCTGATTTTCTCGAGAGGTACTACCGCTCCCCGAGAGGTACTACCGCTCAGAGGTACTACCGCTCGTCCTAGCGGTACTACCGGTTTTGTTCGGACCAGTCCGATCGGCAGCGAAGAAACGTTCGGACAAGTCCGATCGTCGTGCGGTACTACCGCTCAGAGGTACTACCGCTCCTCGAGAGGTACTACCGCTCAGAGGTACTACCGCTCGTCTCAGCGGTACTACCGCTTGCAGTCAGACTGGCTCTGAATTTATTTTTCTTGGCTGCTTCTTTTTGGATCTGGTTTTTCCTTGTTGCCTTGACTTCCAGTAGTGCATATCTTCTATCTTCATAGCTTCCATAGCTATTGGAGAAGAAGTATAAGCGTGGGTACTTGAGGGGCGAATTTAATTTTTGAGAGCGCCATTCACCCCCCCTCTGTCGCCATTTCGGTCCAACAGAATTACGGGTGTGTCTACGAGAAGAAAGAAGAAGGTTTGGAGCTAGTTGGTTACTCAAATAGTGATCTAGCTAGTGATACAGATGATCTGAAGAGTACTTCGAGCGTGGTGTTTTTCCTGAGGTCAAACCCAGTCAGCTGGTGCTTGCAGAAGTAGAAGGTGATCACACTGTCTTCATGTGAATTAAAGTACATTGCAGCTTGTGTGGCGGCCTGTTAAGGGGTATAGCTGGGTCGGTTGTTGTTGACATATTGAAGACGAAGGTTAAGAAGGTAACCTTGAAGATTGATAATCAGTCGGCAATTATGTTGTGCAAAAACCTAGTCTACCATGAGAAAACCAAACACATCAACACTCGGTTCCATTACATAAGAGAATGTATGGAGTCTTAGGTAATCGAAGTGCAGCATGTCTGCATGGAAAACGTACTCGTAGACATCCTGACCAAATCACTCAGAAGAATGAAGTTCGTGGAGATGAGGGAGAAGATAGTGTGCGAAACATTGAAGACGGAAAACAACAAGCTTAAGGAGGAGATTGATAGAGTTAACCTAATTGTCTTTAGGTTTGATCGAATCTACGAACATGTCCTACGACCACGGCAGAATATGACCACGTTCAAGTTCTGCAATGGTCGTAAGTCATAAGGACTATAGCAGTCATAAGCCGTAAGAGCTCAGGAGTCAGAGTCTGTTTAGATTCGAAGGTGGTTCCATATTGGATTCCAGCGTAGCATGCCATGTTAGTTTCAAAGTCGTGTATGTTGCTCCTCTATATAAGAAAGAAGACAAGGACGCAGACGCATCACATTGCATTGCGTCGCAAAATTCAACTTGTGTCTACTCGTGTTCACGTGTGTGTGTGTGATCGTAAGAGGTTGACGACCATCGTTCGTTCAGACTCCCTGGGCGTTTTCCCCAACAGCGGCAACCTTAGGGGAGTGCGGTGATGGACTGAGGCGGTGACGATGGCACGGGGGAGGGGGGTGGCGGCGCGACAGCATCGACCAAGATCGGTGGGAGGCGGTGAAAAGCCCCAAAATTTCAAACCAAAAATTTTCATTATTTTTGCTGCATTTTTGAGTGAAATCTGGAAACTTTCCCTTTTTGGAAAGTCGCCCGAAATTCCGCTTTCCCTTTTTGGCCGGGCGCCTCCCTCCTTCGCTGGCGGCCTTCCCTTTTTCCGCTTTCCCCGTTCCCTGGCACCTCTCCCCGCTCCTCTCCGCTGGCGCCTCTGCTCTCTCCCCGCCTTCTCCCTCTCGCTGCGCCTGCGCCCGAGCTGCGCTCGCGCCGCCTCCACACCGCCTCTCTGCGCCCCGGATTCCCCGCGCCTCGACGTCAGCCCGACGCCACGCGGTCCGAAGCCGGCAGCCCTCCCGCGCCACGCGTCGCCGCCTCCTCCTCTGGGACCCGCTTGCCAGTCACCGCACCTCCCCTCCCCGCGCGCGGACGCGCCTCCACCCATACCCGCTGCTCACCTGCTCCCATCCCCGTCGCCTCGCCATTAAGCCGCCGCAGAGCCTGGCGTCACCCCACTGCGCAGAGGAGACTCTCCACCAGCTCCCCGTCCACTCCTGTTGACTCTGCGCCACCGCCCGTTGCCTTCTCCCCGAAGGATCCCCTTTCCCTGCCCGGGCATAAAAGCCGCCCTCGGCTCCCTTGCTTCTTCTTGCTCCCCAAGCCTCCCAGACACCCCCATTCCCCTCCCACCACTCCAGAGCTCCTCCCTGAGCCGCCAATCGACGCCGCATCGCCCTGGTCGCCGTCGCTGCCCTCCCCTGCGCCGGCAGCCCTAGTGAGCCAATCTCCCTCTCCGTTGCCTCATTTCTCGATTCCTTTTGCTTGGAGCTCCTCTGCTACTCCCTAACCCCGATGGTGTCCTTGCCTGGCCAGGAGGAACCCCGAGGAGCCCCGGCGACGAAGCTCCACTTTGACCGCCGCACCCCTCCCGTGGCCAGCTATGCAGGAGACTCCCCAGCCTCCATCTTTTCCACCATCGTGAGCCTCTTGATCCCCTGTCCGTGTGACCGCGGCCGATTGAACTCTCTCGCCGTCGATGAACCCTTCCGCCACCAAATACCCGAAGCACCCCCGTCTTCCTCCCGCCCTCTCCTTTGATCCCCTACCCTTCCAAGGCCCCAAAATGGATTCCCCTCGCTCCCCTCTCTCTCCTGGTGCCCTTGATCGCCGGCGACGCCCCTCCCCGCGCCCGGACCGTCGTCGCCACCGCAGCTCTACCTCGGCCGCACTGTAGCGGCTGGAGGTAGAAGACGACGCCCCTCGCGACGTGGCCTTCTCCCGTCCGCCCATCGCGACCGTAATATCCAACCTCGACCGTCCGATCTTCCGTACCGCTTCGGCCGTCTCTTTTATTTCGCCGCCGTCTGATCCTCCCCCTTGCCGCATCGTGTCCGCCCGCTCGCTCGCCATCCCGTCCGCTCGCCTCTCCGCGTGTCGTCCATCCGAGCCGCCTCCGCGTGGGCCGCCTTCCCTCGGCCTGCGCCGTCTCCCCGCGCGCGCTCGCCCGCGGGCCGCGCGTCGCCGCCGTGGGCCGCGCTAGCCTTCGGCTGCGCGGGCCGCACTGTAGCGTGGGCCAGCCCGAGCACTGTTCACATGAATTTCCAATGACTTTTCCAATTTCCAAAATCCAGAAAAATCCAAATAAATCCTAGAAAATCACAGAAAATCCCAAAAATTCCCAAATTTCACCACTTTGCTCCAAATAAATTTCTAAAATTCCATTTGAAAGATTTATGCATTTTACTCCTTTTTAAATAGTTTATTTTTCCTCGCTTGATTAGTCTCAAGCTGGATTTAATTATTTTATGTGTTTGCGCTAGTGTCGGAGATCCCGAAAGCTCAAGTGCAGTCGCAGGATCCAGGCGTTTCTTCGTTCGAGCTAGCTGAGATCATCCGGATTGACGGCAAGTCCCAACTCCTTTGATCATGTTGTATCCCATGCCATTTAATTACATTATTATGCTATTTTCATTATGCTAATTTTGAAATGTTAATTCGAAATAAAAATAAAATGTTTAGAATGACATGTTATGTAGTTAAACCTACCACCGACAAATGACATGTTAAACTTGTAGCCATGCCTTTGTAACCCTAGAAATAATTATCTGTTAATCTAGATAACTGTAGATTATTACTATCACTCAAAAGTCTTATACTAATAAGGTCGTGGCAGCGAGCCAACAGAATTTGTAAAACCCGACTCTAAGGTAGGGTGGTATGGGACACCGTATCTTAGAGCGGAGAGTGCCGGCGTGCACAAGGTAGGGTAAGGGGGTTTGTTGTGCATCGCAAGATGATTATTCACCCATCTCTTACCCTAGGATTGAAGGAAGGGGGGGTTTGTGGTGCATCGCAAGATGATTATTCACCCAACTCTTACCCTAGGTTGGGTCGCGGGCCTGGTAAGGTTGCGGGCCATGTGAAAATATAAGGACTGAAACCCTTACGCTGAGCAAATGTCATAGTGATCGCTCAACCACAGGTGTTGACTTGTCAACCTTGGTTTAGTACCTGCTCAACTTAAGTGAAACCCCGCATTAGGTCCCCACAACTCGGGCCCGAGGGTGTGCGGGATTATTACCTATAAGGTGAATTGTATACCAAGAGTTGAGCAGCGAAAAGACCCGGTTCCTTAACTCAGTCATGAGGGTTAAGGGTGCGTGTGGGTAAAGCTGAGCAAACTCTGCAGAGTCAAATAAATGGTATTCGAATACGCCGTGCTCCCGGTTATTGGAGCTGTGTCACTTGGGTGATTCCAGCAGCGAAGCTTAAGTAGTTTTGTACATGTTTTAACTTGATTAGTTGGTTAATGAACTCTTCATGAAAAACCCCTGAGATCTTAAGAAGTAAGTTTTGAGTCCATTTTATAAAATGTTTGCAAATAAAACTGCATCCACTCAAAGTTAATAAACCAAATATATTTCCCCTCCTTTGATGTTCCGTGCATGTAGTAGGTTAGGATCCCTTTGGGATTTGCTGAGCCGGTTGTTTGGCTCACGGCTTGCTTAATCTATTCTTTAGAGGATCAAGACGAAGGTGAAGGTCTCCCCGTCGAGGACGTCCCTGAGGGTCTCTTCTTCGACGAGGACCCGTGGCTTTAGGTCTTCGCCGCGCTCAAGCGGATTCTGGAAGTTTCTTGTAATGTAAATATGCTTTGGGCTTGCACGCCCCGCTGTTGAAAATGGATGTTAATCCTTATGTAAAATATATGCTGGATTTTGTTGCAAGCATGCAATAGTATACTCTTGCGCGACGTTCCATAACTGTTCATGCGTGAATAGTTGCGGAATGCCGTGTCCGTACGCGCCCCTGGAAACGGGGGCGTTACAAGAAGTGATATCAGAGCAGGCTCTTTGATCGTAAGTTGGTACCTAAGGCAAATTAGGAAGCGATTTTATCGCAAAACTTAATTTAAACCATAAAAAGGGTTTACGAAAAATATAAGTATAATTGCTGTCTTTTTTCCTCTCTTGTTGCTACCTTATCTATCTTAGTTTACTTCCGCTTAAGTTTTACTTTCGCAAAATGTTTACCGCTTCACTCATCTAGCTTCAAAATTTCGTTCCTCAGTAGTTGGAGGAGTAGCGATTGTTCGCTAGATTAGATTGACCCTGAGTGGTAGTGGTATTTCTTTGTAATGAAAAGCAGGTGTAATCATGAACCCTAAGTGGTTTGTGTACCACTTGCGTATTGTAAAATTATGTTCACTATCTTGTATGTTGTTTGCCTACTTATCAGTAATCCCCCTGTATTCAAAGCTTTCTCCTGTCCCCTTTCGCTCTCGTTCTTACCTTTTTCATCCTATACTTACCTTGAAAATTCAATGTCTTACTTATCCCCTCTTGTTCACCAAAGCCGCTGCAAAACTGATCTCAAGTTCCCAATTGGCAGATGGACCCAAATCAGCAGAGCAGTCAGACCAACAGGCAGGGTGCACCTGCCACAGATCAAGCGACACTCGCCAGTGTGATAGCAATGTTGGAGCAGAACCGAAACCAGGGAGAACAGAACATCTTACAAATGTTAGATCAGCAGGCCCGATTACTTGAGCAGATAGCAGCCAGATTTCCGGGAATTCAAGGTGGAAGCAATGTTCCTCGGGATGGTGCACCAATTTCCACCCGATGGGCAGACTTTATGAAAACACGTCCACCAGTCTTTTTCACCTTAGCTGACCCCATAGTAGCTGAGGATTGGCTCGTGGACGTGGAAAGGAAACTTGACACTGTTCAGTGTGATGATAAAGAAAAGGTGTTGTATGCATCCCATCAGTTGCAGGGCGCTGCAGCAACATGGTGGATCAACTATCAACGCACACTGCAGAACAGAGAGATTAGTTGGGAAGAGTTTTCCAATGCCTTTCGCAAGGCTCATATACCGGATGGCATCATGGAGGCTAAGCGCCGGGAATTCCTAGCGCTTAAACAAGGTGGACGCACAGTCATAGAATACGTGCACCAATTTAACCACCTTTCCAGATTTGCTCCAGAAGATGTTGACAATGAGGAAAAGAAGATGAGCAAATTCCGAGCAGGACTACAGCAATCCTTGGAATTTCATATTTCAGCCATGAAATTCAAAGACTTGCATGAGATGGTAGACAGCCTCATTAATTCAGAAGAGACTAGAGGTGAAATGGAGGATTTTCGGAAACGTAAGGCAGCACACAAATCTCAGTTTCCTCACAATGCCCAGCGAAGCAAAACCTCGGGATCATCTTCATTTCGATCCCAATCCTCCCGACAGTTTGTGAGGCTATCGAAGAACCAGTCTGGACAGTCTCAACAGTACAGCTCTCCTCTACCCTTCGCCATCAAATGCCCCACCTGCAATGGCAAGCATCTTGCTAGCAGCTGTCCACAAAGGACAGCTGCATGTTTCCATTGTGGAGAGAGTGGACACTACAAGCATCAGTGTCCTAGGAGGAGTTTGAAATCAGATGCAGCTAAACTCCAAGTTCAAAACCAGCAGCAACAGGAAACAAAGTCACAGTCAGGCTCTAGCACCCCCGAAGGAGGCTCTCTGCAGATCAAAGCAGATGGACCTCAATCACCCGCAGGCACAGCCAACTTCACATCTGCAGGCAGAAGTGAAGGCCGCACCAGACCCACATTCTATACAAGAGTAAATCATGTGTCCGCAGAAGATGCAGCTGAAGCTAGTGACATCATTGCCGGTATGTTCCCAATCAACACTATACCTGCATTGATTTTATTTGACCCTGGTGCAACGCATTCGTTTATTTCGAAGAGTTTTGCTTCAAGAAATCAGTTGCCTTCTGTTTCATTGCCAAAACTTGGTGTGGTTGAAAACCCCTGGGTTAGAATGGAGTTCCATAGCGGGTGTGCTGGACTTGATATGAAAATCCAAGGGGTAGATGTTAGAGCAGATTTACTGCAGCTAGATATGTAAGGTTTAGATGCCATATTGGGCATGAACTGGCTAGCCAAGAACAAAGGCAAAATGGATTGAGAGAGTAAAACAGTGTCCTTGGTCAATCCGGAAGGTCAGAAAGTGGTAGTGGAAACAGACCGAGAAGTTTTGAAGGATGCAAAAAGGCGCATGATCAACATGCTAGCAGTTACATCTGATCAAGTGTCAGTAATACAAGAGTATCCAGATGTATTTCCGAAAGAACTATCAGGCAGACCCCTGACAGACAAGTAGAACTTGCTATAGAATTGATCCTAGGCACAAAGCCAATTGCCAAACATCAATACAGAATGTCTGCCAGTGAACTGAAAGAGCTCAAGAGACAATTGGATGATTTGCAAGAAAAAGAGTTTATTCGACCAAGTGTTTCACCATGGTCGGCACCAGTTCTGTTTGTGAAAAAGAAGAATGGAGAGTTAAGGATGTGTGTTGATTACAGAGGTTTGAGTACAGTCACAATCAAAAACAAGTACCCATTGCCCAGAATTGATGACATGTTTGATCAGTTGAAAGGAGCCAAAGTATTCTCAAAGATCGACTTGCGCTCGGGTTATCATCAGCTCAAGATCCGAGAACAAGATCGAGAGAAAACAGCCTTCATCACCAGAGATGGATTATATGAGTTCACGGTCGTGCCCTTTGGTTTAACCAATGCGCCAGCTTATTTCATGAATCTTATGAATCTGGTGCATATGGACCAACTGGACCGATTCGTGATAATCTTCATTAAGGATATTTTGATTTGCTCCAAGAACGAAGAAGAGCACAAGATGAAGATGAAGAGATTCAAAAACTGAAAAAGGACATTCAAGAAGGAGTTAAGAGAATTAATCTTATCTGAAGCCCATTCGTCTCAATTCCCAATCCACCCCGGAGGCACCAAAATGTACCAAGATTTGAAGAAGAAATATTGGTGGAACCAGATGAAGAAAGAAGTGGCAGAGTATGTAGCTAAATGTGATGTCTGCCAGCAGATCAAGATAGACCACCAAAAACCATCGGGATTGTTGCAGCCTTTGCCAATACCCAAATGGAAGTGGGATAGCATTGGGATGGACTTCATTACTGGACTTCCCAAGACTCGAGAAGGATATGATGCTATTTGGGTCATTGTTGATAGATTGACTAAATTAGCTCATTTCCTCCCGATCAAGCAAACCTATGGGAAGGATAAGCTTGCCGAGTTGCATTTGACAAAAATTGTGACACTGCATGGAGTTCCGAAGAAGATTGTGTCAGATAGAGGAGCACAGTTTACATCCAAGTTCTGGGAGAAATTGCATGAAGCTATGAGCACCGATTTGAATTTCAGTTCAGCATATCACCCACAGACAGATGGACAGACAGAGAGAACCAACCAGATTTTGGAAGATATGTTGAGAGCTTGTGCAATAGTATATGGTGCAGCATGGAACACTTGCGTACCCTTCGCTCAGTTCTCATACAACAACAGCTATCAAGCCAGCAACCAAATAGCACCGTTTGAAGCACTTTATGGCAGAAAATGCAGGACCCCACTGAATTGGTCAGAAACAGGTGAACGCCAACTCATTGGCCCTCAGATTGCTCAAGATGTAGAAGCACATGTTAGAATTATCAGAGAAAGACTCAAGATAGTCAAGAGATTTCAAGTCAAGGGCAAACTAGCACCCAGATATGTGGGACCGTTCCAAATTATCGGAAGAGTTGGAGAGGTAGCTTATCAAGTGCAACTGCCGCCCAACTTATCAAGAATACACAACGTATTCCATGTATCTCAGTTTCGAAAGTGTCTACGACAGCCAACAGATGAAGTGTCACTATCATATATTGAATTACAGGATAACTGCACGTAAGCTGAAGAACCACTACAAATACTTGAGACGTCAGAAAGATAGCTCAGAAACACGAATGCCAGATTTTGCAGAGTACAATGGAAGAATCACAAAGCGGATGAGTCCACCTGGGAACGAGAGTCAGACTTGCAGCGAGATTTTCCCAACTTACTCCCTGGTCCAAGTTAATCTCGGGGTCGAGATTCTTTTAAGGGGGGTAGGTTGAAAAGCCCCAAAATTTCAAACCAAAAATTTTCATTATTTTTGCTACATTTTTGAGTGAAATCTGGAAACTTTCCCTTTTTGGAAAGTCGATCGAAAATTCCGCTTTCCCTTTTTGGCCGGGCGCCTCCCTCCTTCGCTGGCGGCCTTCCCTTTTTCCGCTTTCCCCGTTCCCTGGCACCTCTCCCCGCTGGCGCCTCTGCTCTCTCCCCGCCTTCTCCCTCTCGCTGCGCCTGCGCCCGAGCTGCGCTCGCGCCGCCTCCACACCGCCTCTCTGCGCCCCGGATTCCCCGCGCCTCGACGTCAGCCCGACGCCACGCGGTCCGAAGCCGGCAGCCCTCCCGCGCCACGCGTCGCCGCCTCCTCCTCTGGGACCCGCTTGCCAGTCACCGCACCTCCCCTCCCCGCGCGCGGACGCGCCTCCACCCATACCCGCTGCTCACCTGCTCCCATCCCCGTCGCCTCGCCATTAAGCCGCCGCAGAGCCTGGCGTCACCCCACTGCGCGGAGGAGACTCTCCACCAGCTCCCCGTCCACTCCTGTTGACTCTGCGCCACCGCCCGTTGCCTTCTCCCCGAAGGATCCCCTTTCCCCGCCCGGGCATAAAAGCCGCCCTCGGCTCCCTTGCTTCTTCTTGCTCCCCAAGCCTCCCAGACACCCCCATTCCCCTCCCACCACTCCAGAGCTCCTCCCTGAGCCGCCAATCGACGCCGCATCGCCCTGGTCGCCGTCGCCGCCCTCCCCTGCGCCGGCAGCCCTAGTGAGCCAATCTCCCTCTCCGTTGCCTCATTTCTCGATTCCTTTTGCTTGGAGCTCCTCTGCTACTCCCTAACCCCGATGGTGTCCTTGCCTGGCCAGGAGGAACCCCGAGGAGCCCCGGCGACGAAGCTCCACTTTGACCGCCGCACCCCTCCCATGGCCAGCTCTGCAGGAGACTCCCCAGCCTCCATCTTTTCCACCATCGTGAGCCTCTTGATCCCCTGTCCGTGTGACCGCGGCCGATTGAACTCTCTCGCCGCCGATGAACCCTTCCGCCACCAAATACCCGAAGCACCCCCGTCTTCCTCCCGCCCTCTCCTTTGATCCCCTACCCTTCCAAGGCCCCAAAATGGATTCCCCTCGCTCCCCTCTCTCTCCTGGTGCCCTTGATCGCCGGCGACGCCCCTCCCCGCGCCCGGACCGCCGTCGCCACCGTAGCTCTGCCTCGGCCGCACTGTAGCGGCTGGAGGTAGAAGACGACGCCCCTCGCAACGTGGCCTTCTCCCGTCCGCCCATCGCGACCGTAATATCCAACCTCGATCGTCTGATCTTCCGTACCGCTTCGGCCGTCTCTTTTATTTCGCCGTCGTCCGATCTTCCCCCTTGCCGCATCGTGTCCGCCCGCTCGCTCACCATCCCGTCCGCTCGCCTCTCCGCGTGTCGTCCATCCGAGCCGCCTCCGCGTGGGCCGCCTTCCCTCGGCCTGCGCCGTCTCCCCGCGCGCGCTTGCCCGCGGGCCGCACGTCGCCGCCGTGGGCCGCGCTGGCCTTCGGCTGCGCGGGCCGCACAGTGCCGGGCCGCACTGTAGCTGGGCAGCCCGAGCACTGTTCACATGAATTTCCAATGACTTTTCCAATTTCCAAAATCCAGAAAAATCCAAATAAATCCTAGAAAATCACAGAGAATCCCAAAAATTCCCAAATTTCACCACTTTGCTCCAAATATTGTCCTGATCCCATTTGTGACCTCCTTTCCACCAAATTCATCCCAGATAAATTCCTAAAATTCCATTTGAAAGATTTATGCATTTTACTCCTTTTTAAATAGTTTATTTTTCCTCGCTTGATTAGTCTCAAGCTGGATTTAATTATTTTATGTGTTTGCGCTAGTGTCGGAGATCCCGAAAGCTCAAGTGCAGTCGCAGGATCCAGGCGTTTCTTCGTTCGAGCTAGCTGAGATCATCCGGATTGACGGCAAGTCCCAACTCCTTTGATCATGTTGTATCCCATGCCATTTAATTACATTATTATGCTATTTTCATTATGCTAATTTTGAAATGTTAATTCGAAATAAAAATAAAATGTTTAGAATGACATGTTATGTAGTTAAACCTACCACCGACAAATGACATGTTAAACTTGTAGCCATGCCTTTGTAACCCTAGAAATAATTATCTGTTAATCTAGATAACTGTAGATTATTACTATCACTCAAAAGTCTTATACTAATAAGGTCGTGGCAGCGAGCCAACAGAATTTGTAAAACCCGACTCTAAGGTAGGGTGGTATGGGACACCGTATCTTAGAGCGGAGAGTGCCGGCGTGCACAAGGTAGGGTAAGGGGGTTTGTTGTGCATCGCAAGATGATTATTCACCCATCTCTTACCCTAGGATTGAAGGAAGGGGGGGTTTGTGGTGCATCGCAAGATGATTATTCACCCAACTCTTACCCTAGGTTGGGTCGCGGGCCTGGTAAGGTTGCGGGCCATGTGAAAATATAAGGACTGAAACCCTTACGCTGAGCAAATGTCATAGTGATCGCTCAACCACAGGTGTTGACTTGTCAACCTTGGTTTAGTACCTGCTCAACTTAAGTGAAACCCCGCATTAGGTCCCCACAACTCGGGCCCGAGGGTGTGCGGGATTATTACCTATAAGGTGAATTGTATACCAAGAGTTGAGCAGCGAAAAGACCCGGTTCCTTAACTCAGTCATGAGGGTTAAGGGTGCGTGTGGGTAAAGCTGAGCAAACTCTGCAGAGTCAAATAAATGGTATTCGAATACGCCGTGCTCCCGGTTATTGGAGCTGTGTCACTTGGGTGATTCCAGCAGCGAAGCTTAAGTAGTTTTGTACATGTTTTAACTTGATTAGTTGGTTAATGAACTCTTCATGAAAAACCCCTGAGATCTTAAGAAGTAAGTTTTGAGTCCATTTTATAAAATGTTTGCAAATAAAACTGCATCCACTCAAAGTTAATAAACCAAATATATTTCCCCTCCTTTGATGTTCCGTGCATGTAGTAGGTTAGGATCCCTTTGGGATTTGCTGAGCCGGTTGTTTGGCTCACGGCTTGCTTAATCTATTCTTTAGAGGATCAAGACGAAGGTGAAGGTCTCCCCGTCGAGGACGTCCCTGAGGGTCTCTTCTTCGACGAGGACCCGTGGATTTAGGTCTTCGCCGCGCTCAAGCGGATTCTGGAAGTTTCTTGTAATGTAAATATGCTTTGGGCTTGCACACCCCGTTGTTGAAAATGGATGTTAATCCTTATGTAAAATATATGCTGGATTTTGTTGCAAGCATGCAATGGTATACTCTTGCGCGACGTTCCATAACTGTTCATGCGTGAATAGTTGCGGAATACCGTGTCTGTACGCGCCCCTGGAAACGGGGGCGTTACAGGCGGAGACCCCAGTGTCCGAACGATGCGGCGGCGGCGCCAGCCTCAGGGGAATGTGGTGATGGGAGCAGGCTACCTTGGTGGAGTGGGTTCGCGATGAACGAAGCGACCCTTGGGGATGCATCGAGCTCGTCGTCGACCATACTCAGCGGCAAGGGCGTCCAGGGCTTCCCGGCGTTGCTCCACCAGGGCCTCAGCTGGACGACGCCCTCGTCCATGTCATGAGCACTCGCCGCCAGATCGCCCCGAGCCCCCGCCGAGCCCGCTGGAACCTTTGCCGACGCCCCCTGAGTCTCTGCCAAGTTTCCGGAGGCTTCGCCGAACTGTACGGAGTCTACACTACGGCGTCCATAGCCTCCACCTCGCTGGCGTCGCCACCGTCCCGCCTGGTACGCGCTACATGTGATTGCGTGCGATGTATTAATAGTCGCTGCTGCATTTCTTGCGTGCATGGCGATAAAGGAACGGTGGTTCAGCAAGTCATTTATCGCGGCTGCAATACCGCTCTAAGAGCATTTAATGTGGCAGTGCTTTCTTCTCCAGTTTTGGCCCGCTCTGGGTTATCGTGGCATCTAATGCTTTTTTCCGGTACTGCACTCTGGAGCGTTTTGTTGTCGCAAGTCTTCGGCCATTTCCTTACTGCCTCTATTTTGGTATGTGTTTTTAATTTAAATCGCACGACGGCCTCGCGCCTCAACGTACTCTAGGGTATGAGTATAAACAAAGACACGTGGGGGGACGCCTCCGCGTGCACTCTACGGAGTATAAATAAGACGTAGCGTCGAAGTCCGCCTCCGCACGCACTCTACGGAGTATAAATAAGACGTAGCGTCGAGGTCCGCCTCCGCACGCACCTTCACCGCCCGCAACGCGTGGAAGCTTGCCTCCGCGCGCAGTCTACGGACTCTAAATAAGACGTAGCGTCGAGGTCCGCCTCTGCACGCACTCTACGGAGTATAAATAAGACGTAGCGTCGAGGTCCGCCTCCGCACGCACTCTACGGAGTATAAATAAGACGCGGATGTTGTCCCTGCGCACTCTACTGAGTATAAACAAGACGCGGATCCCGCGCACGCATGGATGTTGTCCCTATGCGTACTCTCCGGAGTATAAATAAGACGTGGATGTTGATCCCACGCACTCTACGGAGTATAAAAATTGTGATATGATCGAGACACCAGGGAGTGCCTCGCGTTAAGCGGTGCACCACTTGAACATCGTGCCCTTGCGTGCATTGCACCAAGAAGTGCCCTCGGCCTACGCCGCAAGCGCCCGCTCTCCTCGGGCACTGTTTTTGAAGGTAGGGGAACGGCGGCTCCGCCTCCTTGCCTCCGCGCGCGTAGCGCCCTCGGCCTACACCGCAAGCCCCGCTTTCCTCGGGCACTGTTTTTGAATGTAGAGGAACGGCGGCTCCGCCTCCCTACCTCGGCGTGTGTAGTGCCCTCGGCCTACGCCGCAAGCGTCCGCTCTCCGCGGGCACTATTTTTTGAAGACATGGGAACGGCAGCTCCGCCTCCCTGCCTTCGCGCTTGCCGTCCGCCGTTCGCCTCGCAGGCATCGCCTCGGCGGGGCGGCACGCCGTCAGCGCTCGACTTCGTCGTCCGCCTCGTAGGCATCGCCTCGGCGGGACGGCACGTCCTCGGCGCTCGACTTCGTCGTCCGCCTCGTAGGCATCGCCTCGGCGAGACGGCATGGCTCCAGTGCAGGACTTCACCGTCCGCCTCGTAGGCATCGCCTCAGCGGGACGGCACGTCTTGAGCGCTCGACTTCGCCGTCCACCTCGTAGGCATTGCCTCGGCGGGCTCGACTTCGCCGTCCACCTTGTAGGCATCGCCTCGGCGAGACGGCATGGCTCCGGCGCAGGACTTCGCCGTCCGCCTCGTAGGCATCGCCTCGGCGGGACGGCATGGCTCCGGCGCAGGACTGCGCCGTCTGCCTCGTAGACATCGTCTCAGCGGGACGGCATGTCTTCAGCGCTCGAGTTCGCCGTCTGCCTTGTAAGCATCGCCTCGGCGGGACGGCACGTCGTCAGCGCTCGACTTCGCCGTCTGCCTCGTAGGCATCGCCTCGGCGGGACGGCACGTCTTCAGCGCTCGACTTTGCCGTCCGCCTCATAGGCATCGCCTCAGCGGGGCGGCACGTCGTCAGCGCTCAATTTCGCCGTCCGCCTCGTAGGCATCGCCTCGGCGGGACGGCACGTCGTCAGCGCTTGACTTCGCTGTCCGCCTCGTAGGCATCGCCTCGGCGGGACGGCACGTCCTCGACGCTCGACTCCGCCGTCCGCCTTGTAGGCACCGCCTCGGCGAGACGGCATGGCTCCGGCGCAGGACTTCACCGTCCGCCTCGTAGGCACCGCCTCGGCGGGACGACATGGCTCCGGCGGTGGACTTCGCCGTCCGCCTCGTAGGCATCGCCTCGGCAGGACAGCACGTCTTCAGCGCTCGACTTCGCCGTCCGCCTCGTAGGCATCGCCTCGGCGGGACGGCACGTCCTCGGCGCTCGACTTCGCCGTCCGCCTCGTAGGCATCGCCTCGGCAGGACGGCACGTCTTCAGCGATCGACTTCGCCGTCCGCTTCGTAGGCATCGCCTCGGCGGGACGGCACGTCCTCGGCGCTCGACTCCGCCGTCCGCCTCGTAGGCATCGCCTCGACGGGACGGCATGGCTCCGGCGCAGGACTTCGCCATCCGCCTCGTTAGCAACGCCTCGGCGGGACGGCGCGGGATTCAGCGTAGGAGTTCGCTGATTTCTTCGTAAGCATTGCCTCTGGGGTCTGCAAGCTACCAGTTGCATCAGCTCACCACTCGGCACCCTCGCGCTTGCTGTCGGGGAACGGGGGGACTGGGGCGGTTGATCACGTCAGCTCGCCCATCGGGACCTCTGCGCTTGCTGTCGAGGGAGTACTGTTGTGGGGGTGGCCCAACCCCCCGTGACTGGGCTGTGCAACTAGTCCAACATGTAATAGGCCCAATAGTATAGAGGAATATACCAGTGTAAATACACCAATTTACCCTCATCCTTTGTAAATACTAAGGGGTAGAATGGGGATTTCCTATTCTACCCCACTCATGTATATAAACCCCCAGGAGGGGTAGGAGGAGGGATATCCTCTCATTCCCACCAACTCTCACAGATCTAGCTCTCCTCTTCCTCTTCTATCAGTCCCCTTTCTCTAATGTTTGTCCTGTAGCCACGACAGGTGGCATGGTGGGTAGTAGCTTTTGGCTTTATACCAAAAGCAGCAAACCCGTTTGGAGGAGCTTGCTGCTTTTTGGAAGGCTTTAAGACCCCAAACATGGCCTATAGAAGGGCTCGCCTGTCTTGCCTCTACACCCCATTGTTCAGTACAACCCCACAATCTCCCTTGCCGGGCAGCTCTTATGGATGATGATCTTTCAGTTGTTGTACCACTGCGTTGGCGCCATCTTCTACATTGGAAAAAAACAAGACGCCTTAATCTGGATGTCAAGAAGAATATAAATTCTATCACGCAATGATGTGGGTATGATCATAGATTCATAGGATGTGATCATCTGCAGCAAAATATGTCAACATGTCATGCACATTTCTTAGGAGATGTAGATTGATGACGTTGCATGAACCAAGTAAATTGTTATATTGTTACATGATGAGCCAATTTACTTGGTTCATCTTTAAGAGTAAATTGATGACGTCGAATGCACTTAAAACCTTCAAGAAGCAGCAGGCATTAGAAACTTCAAAAAGGCATCAATATCAAGCTCAACTGCTGAAACACAGAGTCCAATCAGATTCACAGCAGTAGTGCACTCGAACTTCCAAGAGCTTAGACAAGGCTTTTATAAGAAAAAAACACAAAAAAATATAGATATATTGAATGGAAAAGTTAATCGTGTTAGTTAACCTAGTTGAACAAAATAGAAAATAGAACACGATAGAAAATAGAACAAGATGGTAAATTAAAATTCATAAGAATTTTCTTGTGCAACACATGTCACCCAACAAAAGAAGCGTCAGAACCCTGATTCTGTGTTTGCTACGGATCATGTGTCTTCCATCTTTGAGACCCTAATCACACCGACAAGAATAGGCTGGTGATTGTTTCGGAGTAAATTACACCATAGGTCGCACAACTTATAAGGTGGGGTACAAGTATATCACACAACTGTCATTTTGCTCTCTTAGGTCACTAATTTTATTTGAGTGGTGCAAAGAGGTACGAAACATGATCGAAAGGGTTGTATGGTCTTCAACCACGTTGGTTTCGATCACGTTTTTTCGACCACATTGTTTCAATCATATTTTTTCGACCACGTTGGTTAGACCACATTGTTTCGACTTTGTTTGGTACCTGTTTCGACAACGTGGTCGAAACCAGCGTGGTAAGACCAATGACCAAACAACCCTTCAACCACGTTTGGTACCTCTTTGCACCACTCAAACAAAATTATTGATCTAAGAGAGCAAAATGACAGTTGTGTGATCTACTTGCACCTATCTTACAAGTTATGTGACATATGGTGTAATTTACTCTTGTTTACGCCCTTCACTTCCTCCGACTGTAACCTATGATTCCTGTCAATGGTACAGTGCATCCCCCGATCAAATTCAAAGTAGTTGGCTCCTCTAAACCAATATTTCGGATGTCGGAACTCTTGATATTCTCCACAGTGTCATCACAGCTTCAAACATTTAAAGTATTCTAGTTCTACAGCTGTATCTAATTGACACATAGTGAATATGTAGCGTTGTCTAAACATTCCCAAGCCATGAAAAGTTCATTTATGGGCTTAGGATAGTTAATCCCACTTCAACTCCAACCACCTATGGTATAGAGCTTGGTGCATCCCATGGATAATGCATCCATTTTATTGGCATCTTATCTGGTTCAGGAATTGAAGTTCTTACATATTCATCACCCATGTTGTATTTTTCACCCTGAACAGGAAGTTTGCCTGAGACAAGGCAAACAAATATTTTACTGGTGTTCAAGTATGTAAACCGGGAAACAGAAAGCGAAAGCAAAATAAACATTAACTTGTCGCATTAAAGGTTTAAACCTGCAAGACCGATGCATAGCAAAAGTGCATTTCTTCTGCAGGATATCATAACTAAACTTCAGAATGCTTAAAAAGGTCATAAACTTTTATAAATGCATGTTATGGTACAAGGTACCAAAAATAAACCAGCAAATTGTAAAAATCCAGTAATAAGATCAGTGTAGATGCATGGCATATAGACAATAAGTGGGTTGGATCAATCTGATTTACTGGAATTTTTTCTCAGCGTAAAAAGAGGTACAGACAGGATTAGTGATAAATCATTGAGTGAACCTGAATCCCCTGACAGTTTCTGAGCTTCAGCCTCTTCCTGTTAGTATTTGAGTACAAAGATGCACATCTTAGTCCTTATGCGCACCGTATCTGAGCTTCTGCCTCTCCCAGTCAGTATTCGAGTACAAAGATGCACTTCTTGGCTTCTTGCCAGGTTTGTGCAGTTCTGCTGCTTGTATGTGTAATTACTCAAAGCAGGCTTGACTGCAGCATAGGCAATTAGGCATATGCCGACAAATAAATCATTTCTCCTCCAGGAGGCTTGTTTCAGTCCAAAGATGTCTCCAAGGTGGAAGGAGGCTCATCCCTACCAGAGCAGCTCATTCAACATCACATAAAATGCCCTTATTGGTCCAAAGAATGGAAGACGTACTAATCGCGAATGGACTCCATGCACTGAACGTCATTTCCAACCACTGCACTGCCAACGCCCTTGGGGGCCTTGCGGTCTTTGAGGAGCCTGCGCACAGGTGGCTATGTCATCCCATCTGTTCGAGGTGGCATATATGTTTGACAGGAGGATGTACCGGCTACCATGCCGGGGCTCCAGCTCAATGAGTTTCTTGGCAACCTCCTCACCGAGCTCCACCTTGCCGTGGATCTTGCAGGCGCCAGCAAGAGCACCCCATAAGCCCGGGTGCGGCTCCACAGGCATGTTCTTGACGAAATCTACTGCCTCCATGACCTGCCTGTCTGAGCAAATCAACCATGAGGCCATAGTGCTCCGTGACTGGCTGGATCACAAAGTCATTGATCATCCTGTTGAACAACCGGCGGTAGACCTGAGTGGCTGCAAGTGCTCAGCAACCCGATAAAGGTTATGTCATTTGGTCGAACACCAGCAAGCTGCATCTTCCAGAAGAACGGTAACGCCTGCCTCTCGCTGCCGTTCATGGCGAGCTCAGTGGCCATTGAGTTCCACGAGTATATGTTTCTCACCGGCATTGCAGCGAACACCTTGATGGCATTGTTGATGCTCCCACATTTGCCATACATGTCTATGATCGCTGTCGCGAGGACAACGCTCATCACTCCGCGAAGTTCCCTCTCGGCATACGCGTGCACCCATGCACCGGGCTCCATCGATCGCAGCTGTGCGCACGCAAAGACCGCGCTCACCAGCCCAGCCTCGTTCGGCACGCCACCCCTGTCGACCATGCAGCTGAACACCCTCAACGCCTCCTCATAGTGCTCGGACTGCACGAGCCCAGTGACCATCGAGCTCCACGTGGCGGCATTCCGGCTGGGCATTCTATCGAACAGCTTCCGCGCCTTGGACAGCATCCCGGGCCGGGCGTAGTCGCCCAGCATGGCGTTCCAAGAAACCACGTTCCTCTCACTCAGGCATGACCTCGAAGAACCATTCGCGCGCTCCACGTCGCCGGCGTTGGCGTGCCCGGTGACCATGGTGGTCCAGGTAACAACGTCGGCGACATCCTTCGAGGTCTCCGAGAAGAGCCGCTCGGCGGAGGCGATGTCGGCGGCGGTGAAGTAGGCAGAGACGGCAGCGTTCACGACGTAGACGTCGCGGGAGTGGCCGAGCCTGACGGAGGAGTGGAGGATGCTGGAGAAGGGGTGGTGGGGAAGCGGGTGCAGGAGTGGAGGGAGAAGGAGAGGGAGATGTGGTCGGGTAGGAGACGGTGGAGGAGGCGGCGGGGGAGGAGTGAGTTGACGGAGGAGCGGGACGAGAGGTGTCCGGAGGTGAGGAGGACAAAGTGTGCGCGGCGGAGGATGGCTGGTTTGGCGGCGGCGAGCCAGGAGGAGGGCTGGGCGTTAAGGATGCCGCTCGCCATAGGAAGCGACTTGTCTGGGCACGTCCCGTTTTCTTTCCATAGGAACTGCCTCAGATCAAGACACCTAGCACACGCACCAATCTCTACGCAGCCTCCCACCCTCCTTTCTCACCCCCAAAACAAGTGCAGCCTTCCTTCCTCCAGCATTGCCTTCCGTCCCTCGGGTGCCCCTCCTCCCGTCAGCCATAGATCGTGCCGTTAACATCCCCTATGTCACGCAAGGATTCCCCACACCATCGCCAAGAGGGCTCCATCCGCCGGGTGCCAACCTCAGTGCAAGAGGGCTCGGTGCAGGGCAAGGGGAGCATGACTCCGAGAGAGGCTCGATGGTGGTGAGCTCGAGGTAAGCTACGATGGGGTTAGGGGAGGAGGGGGCATGAGGGAGACGAGGAGAGTCTTGCGGAGAATGGTGTCCTCCACCTCACCAGGCATGCGTTACGGCCATGACATCATCGACTGGGTGGGGACGCCATTCTCAAAAACCTTGCCATCC
Source organism: Dendrocalamus latiflorus (assembly GCA_017311315.1). Taxonomy (NCBI): domain Eukaryota; kingdom Viridiplantae; phylum Streptophyta; class Magnoliopsida; order Poales; family Poaceae; genus Dendrocalamus; species Dendrocalamus latiflorus. The sequence continues at coordinate 11,066,483 of CM029634.1, forward strand.
TCAAAGAGTAAGGGGCACGAGCACGACGAGGTCGCAAGGAACTCACCTAAAGTGATGGCGCAGCCAAGGAGTGCCCGAGGTGAGTCGACGACTGGAGCCGAAGGTGGCGCAGGGAGGCCGTCATGGAGGGCCCACCGGAGGGGAGGAGAGCAAAAGGTGGTGGTTGGGATGGTTTTGCGATCACCTTGCGGTGCTCTAGGCGCTCAGGATTGGACAGTGAAGCTTCGGAACACGGGAATTTTAGGCGGCGACGCTTCACCAGAAGTGGAGATGAAGGGGGGTTCGTAGCACTAGGACTTGATTGGCTGCAATGGGAGTTGGGTGAGGTCCGAAGGAAGAGGGGGTTCCTTGGCGAGGTTTTTGAGGATGGCGTCCCTGCCCCAGCCGGTGACGTCTTGGCCACAGTGCACGCCTGGCAAGGTGGAGGACATCATCCTACGCAAGACCCTCCTCGTCTCCCTCACGCCCCCTCCTCCTCCATCCCCGTCATCGCCTACCTCAAGCTCATCGCCGCCGAGCTCCTCTCGGAGTCGTGCCCCTCCTCACCCTGTGCCGAGCCCTCTCGCACCGAGGTCGGTGGCCAACGGATGGATCCCTCTTGGAGGCGGGGGATCCTTACACGATGTAGGTGACGTCGACAGCACGGTCTGCGGCAGACAGGGGGAGGGGTGCCACCGGGGGACGGAATGCGACGTGGGAGGGAGGGAGGCTGCGCTCGTTTCGGGGGGAAGAGGAGAAGGGAGGGGAGTTGTGCGGAGATTCGTACGTGTGCCACGTGTCTCCAATTTGAGGCAGTCCCCATGGAGAGAAAACAGGGACGTTCCCCAGAGAAGTAGCTTCCCTCGCCATATGTGAACACCTGCACTGACAGGTGGGACCGGAGAAACGGAATAAAGCAGATCCTAGAAGCTATCTGTGATCCAACTACGATCTATGCTTTGAGTGGCCTGACTCGTATGATGGCAGATGGACGGTCAGGATTACACCACCCTGCCCAAATGCGCAACGACATCACAAGCCCACTGGACATATTTGACTACCCAGGTCATTGCAACAACTATAACCTACCGATAAACTACTATGGATCTTACGAAATAAATACGAAAACTTTTAGCACTGTAGGTCATACAGAAGAGACAAATGTTTAGACAAGTTCGAACCTTATCCTAAGAGAATAACAACTGTACTTCTATATATTTGTATTCGGTCATAATGAGATATCTAAAATTACAAACATGTAATGCCTTGTGATTTCTCTCCTTTCTTTCTGTCGTCTGATGTGCTCCTTAAATAACGTCAAAGAGTGGCGGTTAATGCCTATGAAGAGACGTCTCATTAGAACTAATCAACCGCACTCGAGGAAAGTTCTTTTTGGTAAGATGTTCTCCTAGTGCAGTCGTCATGCTATTATTGTCAGAGAAGAAATATGTGCAGTTATGTTAGTGGTGTAAGGATATACATTTCCCTCGTTAACCACATGTAGTCAGTTTACAGTTGACCCCTGGTCGAAGGTTTGTGTTCACGTCTGATCGTAAACTTCGACCAGAGAGAGGTCAATACCCAAGGCGATCTGAGTTTTCTCTCCCCAACAGAGGTACTTATAGAAGCTATTTGACTAAGTCTTGTTCTAACAGCTATTATTGATAATAATTAAATAATATAAATTACTTAATCCTCATCATAAGTGAAGCAGGAACAAAAAAGAGAATCTGAAATTTCACTGAACGAGAAGTTCCCTCTTATTGCAACAAAGGTAAGACACCGTCTTTTTTTTTGGGCGAGGAAACCGTTCCATCGTAGTGCTCAACTAATTGTAGATTACATAAAACACTTTGACAGAAAACCAGATTACAAATGTACAAAATTTCCTAATGAGTCGGAATACGGGAAGATCTCGCGTGCTGCACTCCTACACCCCCATTGTTCAGTACAGTTACAACCTCCCTTAACAGGCAGTACGGCTAAGCAGCTCTCTTGGATGGTCCAGAGATGCTTGTACCACTGTCTGCACTGGCGTTATCTTCTACCTGCAAAGATGCATTTAGATGTCAAGAAGAATCAAAATACCATCGTCCCAAAGAAGAATATAAATACCATGCATATAGATACAGTCAGGATAGGATGTGATCGGCTGTGAATTGATTGATTACACCTTGTGCTCATGGTGGATGATTAAATTTTAAAAAACCTGGAGAAATGCATAAGTAAATGCCCAACAGAGATGTTAGAGAAAAGTCTTTCGGTCAACATATATCAGGAGTTCTCTTTATCTCCGGTAAAGGTTTTCCTTTATGAACATCTACTACTTATGTCGACAACTCTACATCCTACTCCGATATTTCCCTCTACAAAGATACACAGTTTCACTACATCCTACTCCGATATTTCACTCTACAAAGATACACAGTTTCACTAAGACATAAAACAAGAAATGACAAGCGCACACATATCAATTAATCATGTCCAGACTTGGTACAGAAGCAGTGAAGTGTGAAATGTGCGATTTTCACTAGACATGCCTAGCACCTGGATGATTTTCTACAAGCTATTTTTGCTGGCTTGCAGCAAATCCCACAATCTATGTTGTAAGAATAACAGAAGCTGTCTTTGGATTTAAAGCTAAGAATACAGTTATAAGTGCTCCATGCAGCGCACTCAAGCAGCAGAAGACTGTAGAAACTTCAGAACAGCATCTGTATCATGGTGTGTTCACAAAGCTAATTGAACCTAGCCCCTTAGAGGATGGCTGCCTTTTTTTTGACAAGTTGATTACAATGGTGTTATCATGGATGCTTGCTTACCTAATAGAAAACCAGAAAAGATGGCAAATTCATATGATTTTCTTGTGCAACAATTGTCTTTCAAATACGATAATTAGACTTACCTTACCAGCACAGTTTCTCCCTGATTTCTGCAGGAGGCATCTTGAAGACCCAACTAAAGAACCACCAGGATCCTGATTCTGTGAATGCACTTCGATTGAAGATGAACAAGCGGGGGCATCAAATGCACTCTCCCTACTGGATCTTTTCCTTGATACCGGCAAGTTTGCTATGGATCCTGTGTCTTCCATCTTTGAGGCCCTGGTCATATCAATACAGATAATCTGTTTGTTTGATCCCTTCACTTCCTTAGGCTGTAACTTATTATTCCTGCAAATAGTAGAGGGCACCCTTTGATGGAAGGTCGAAGCACTTGGAGATAGTTCCTTCAAAACAACTTTTGGGATGTCGAAACTCTTGATATTGCTCAAGTTGTCTTCCACGACTTCACCATCTAATTCTGCAAGTTTTGCAGCTGTATCCAATTGCCACATCGTGGAGATGGCATCATCTAAGCACTCCCGAGCCGTGTGAAGTTCTACTATGGGCTTAGGATAGTTAAAGCCCAGCTCAATTCCAGCAACATCAAGTATAGAGCTCGGTGCATCCCACGGATGATGGATCCATTCAGTTGGCATTCTAGCTAGTTCGGGAATCCAAGTTCTTACATATTCACCATCTGAGTCATACTTTTGACCTTGAACCTAGTTTTGTGTGCAATGAAAGCCCAACAGGGAAATAGATAAATCTCCCGTGAGACATAGATAAATTATTTGGTGCTCAGGTACATATAAATTTACCAAAACTAGATGCAATCATGCAAGTACAACATGAACAATAAAACTCATAAGGAAAACAAAAATATGCAAATAAGCATTAATTTGTCTCGACACAGGTTAACAGCTGCAGGACAGAATCATAACACGAGCAAATTCTTCAGCAAAATATATTATAAGAACAATTCAAAAATCACAACTGAGCAAAAAGGAAGGCCATGAAGTTTCAAGTGTGCGTATCTGTAGGAGATATCATAGATAAACCATAAGCAAATTGTGAAAAATTTAATCACAGATCTGATATTAATGACGGGAAAACCCTAGGGTGGATAGCAGAAACAACAAAACACACATCCATTAATACCAGATATGCACAAGATATACTCAATCCTATCACATGACTCATAACCTACATGGCTACAGAAACCCTCTGAACAACAAAAACCTACAAGAACCAAAATATACTAATTTTAGTTTCATCATATCAACCCATAGTAGAGGGAGGAAAAGGCAACATATACTGGCCATGTCGAGTCGTTTTTCAAGCTGGCTGGACTATGCCCAGGCACTACACAAATTAGTTGGGTAGGCTAGGCTAGGCAACTATCATGCTGGGTCGTGTTAGGTCTGACTAGGCTGTTGCTATGTGTTTTAGTGGGAAAATCACAACTCGGCCAGACTAATATTTGTTTTGGAATTTATAGTTGAATACCACTCCAGAATTTGTGATTTAGTAAAATGCCAGCCTCCGCAAGTACAGTCAGAATTCTTCAAGCTCACTAACATTTCTTTGAGCTGTTTTACTAAACATCCTTTAATTGAAGAATGAACTGTGGGTAATCTACACTGTCAGCAACTTTCAGTTCAGAGGCATAATAGAAATAATCTTGGCTCATCATCTATGAACTACCTCATGAACAAAACTTCCTAAATTCCAATATAAACTTTGTCCACAAGCTCATTGTGTACTAATTCAGGCTTACCAGATAGTTCAAATATGATTTGGTACTAAAATGGTTTGCTCTAATAATTGCGTACCTCTGGATTATCAAGACGACTGAGCTCATGACCATCAGGCAAACTACCAGATATGTACTGCCAACCAAGAATATCACTTTCTAGGTCAGCATCCAATAGCACATCCCAAAAGTACTTCATCCCCCAAGTCCATGGAATTAGCAGAAATTTCACAGCAAAACTTGAGACGATGACTCTTATCCGATTATGTGTCCAACCAGTAGCCCAAAGTTCCCTCATGCCAGCATCTACTAATGGGTATCCAGTCATTCCCTGTCTCCAGGACTTGAACCGGTCCTCATCTACTCGCCATGGGTAGTGCTTCAAGTTCCCCAGTAACGACCTTTCATGTGTGAATGGGAAGTTGAAGCACAGGTAACGCGAATATTCTCGAAGACCAATTGATCGCAGGAAGAAGTTAACACTCTCCTCTGCTTCAGTTTTCTCCTCATTTTCCCACTTGATTTGTTGCATCCTGACAAGTTGGTAAACTTTCCTTACACTAACCTCACCAAAATGAAGATATGGCGACAGCAATGAGGTTGTAGTTCCCCCAACCTTCATTCCATGTTTTGAATAATCTAGGAGACCATGACACACAAATTCCTCAAGCATCTTCTCCGCATTGCGCCAGCCAGGAGACCAGGCCCTGCTTAGCAAAGCATTGCTTGATTCCTCATCCTTACTTGATTCGAGGCCTAGATCATCAATTGAACAACTACGAACATTCTCTGTACCTGAATGTCAAACTGAAAAATGTTAAGCATTAAAGCAGCTATATATGTAGACAGATTAGGTATTGAATATAAAGGTTGGAGCACCAATTACTAAGCCTGCATTTGTGGACCAAGTGATGCTTTCAAGTAAACAACCTAATCTAGTCATTATACTTCTTGAATTTAAAAGTAAACAACTTAATATAGTTATTACATTTCTTGAATTTTAAAATACCATTACACAGTAGCAAACTATTCCTTGACAATGATAGGGAAGATACATCACAGGAAAGTGACAGAAAATAAGCAACAATCTTCTATAAGTACATATAAATGACAAAATACACAAATGTTCAAGAAATGAAAATGCTAATGCTAGGCCAGTAGCCACAAGCTACCTGGGGCTGCCACCAACCTCCAAGGTGCAAGAGATAGTGATATCTCAATAGGCAATTTCATGCACTTTTCCCAGTACATGTTAAAGGTTGTAAACGCATGCCCATTCTCATCATAAACTTCCCATGGCTCATATAGCAGATCACCATTGAAACTCTCAATAGAAATTCCAAGAGCCGAAAGCTCATTCTTGATTTTGTCATCCCGCACAAGTGAAATCGGGTCTAGAGTTTAGGAAAAGAGAATAAATAAGATCAAAATGGCATGACTAAAAGGATACAGAAATCAACAGTAAATCAACTGGTACCAGAATACAACAATGGATAACTCCAACTAAAAGCATATCTACTTTATTCCAACTTTACAGGCACATGTTTTGAGCTTGAAAACACTGATTTTGTTTCATGGTAATCATGTACTGGCTCAAATTGCAAAGACAACTCATTATGTGATGGCACACCAGGGGGTTGGATTTACCAGGGGAATAGTTCAATATCTCAGAAAAGAGGTCGAATTTCAAGTGGGGTCAGCTCAATTTAGCCCCTGCAATGAGTGCACCATCATTTGTGTTAACACTTCCATCATGCCTCCAGCTAAATTTGATCATGTGGAGTGCACTCAGTGGCCTAGTTGCTAGTTTCAATGATGTGTTCTTGTTTAAACAAAGCTTTTTAAAACTTTTTTTCTTACTGGATTTTAGAAGGTTGAAATTAGAAAACAAAAGTCATGACGAGTTTCTTATGACTACATTTTTTTATTTCTGTATAGCTTCATTGTTTTCATCTATGAATTTGAATCTTCGCTATATTTGTGTGGAGAATATCTTACGCATTAGTGAAATTGGTTGCACAGGTTGACGAAACATAATAAAATGGGTAATTGATAAAGCTTTCTTGTAAATAACATTTGTACTACATTTCATTGTCAATTTAAAACTTAGCGTACCATGTAAAAATGCAACTGACATAAAGTATGGTCTTTGGAGGCAGAACTCCATAAGCCTAATTCACTTGGGTCATCTTCTGACCAAAAGTTACATAATGTAATTGGCCGAAACTTTTGAAAACACGAAACCACATGACGTGACTGGCTAAGCTTTTGAAGATGTGATCACCAAATTTCTTGACATGCAAAGTCGATCGATCGATCATCGATGGATCGAGAGAGAGAGAGAGAGAGAGAGAGAGAGAGAGAGAGAAACCGCAATAAAAGAAGAAACTCTACTGATATATGGTACAACATGGGCAAGTAACTATACCATATAGATGGTTATAAACCACTCTGGTGGCACTGACTGAATCAATGCACTGCCGAAGAGCCGCAAGAGTACTCTCCTCAGCTCGGATCAGCACGAGCGGACACCCGAGCGACTCCAGCGACTTCCGAAGGTGAGCAAGCGACTCCTTCAGCCACCACCGGGAGCAACGGCCGGGATAAAACTGCCCTTCGTCAGCCGGGCACCATATGAAGACAGGGAGGACAGAACCGTCCCTCGCCGCGGCCGCCAAGGCCGGGTTGTCGTCGATCCTGAGGTCCCTTCTGAACCAAACGATGGTCCTCTCCGAACCGCCCATGCTCATGGAACAACCAACTCCAGCCCCCTCAATCCACCATGACCAGCACAAGAAAAGCCAACACCAACAACTCACTGCGCGCAGGAGCCTCTCGCGGGCATTCCCTCGAACACGGCACGCGCACGTCCCAAGAAACCAACGGAGAAGCGGGCTCGCAAGCTGCAGCAGCCCGAATCCAGGCTTGATCTTGATGGCTGCCTCAGACCAGACCAGAGCCCTGCAAGACGATGGGAAAGGAAAAAAAACCGTAATCACACCGAGGCACACGACAAGATTCACGGATAAGGACGGGGGCGAAGCGCAAGAGTCCAGGATTGGGGGGGGGGGGGGGTGGCACCAACCGAATCACAGCCTGTGGCTAGGAGAGCAGGATCACAAGCTCAACAACGATCTCCGGCATGGGTGTGGCGGGGGGCTGCTCTAAGCGAAACCCACGGAATCATGGCGGGCTATTTATCGACTCTTCTCTTAGCTCCCCATGGAGAGGACGCACGGCACTATGCAGCCGCACCCATCCCCCAAAGGTCTCACCGTCACCGGGGACCAATTGGGAAATAGCGTCGACGTCGATTATAGAATTCTCCCGCCCATCCCTCGATTTAGCAAGTTTTCATGGCTTCTCTGTCAATCGGTAAGATTTTGCTATATGAGAGGACCAATGTAAAAATAAAGGGGATCTTCATCATATACCCTCCCTTGAATTGGGGATTTCAGGATTTACCCTCCCACCTCAATGACATGTGGGGTCATCATAAGTCACTGACACGTGGGTCAGGAGGGTAAATCCTGAATTTCCATCTATGAGGAGGGTATATGATGAATAAATCCAAAAATAAACTAGTAGTAGCTCACTAACTCGGATTTTCTAGCGTCCGCATAGCACGTCATTAGCTCCCTCGCTGGGATTTGCTAGTATCCGAGATTCCGAATTGGATGTCTGATTCGAGTACTAGCTCTAAACATCTGGTCGCAACATTTCTTAATTTTATATGTAATATTTTTTTACCATGTATGTAACAAAAATATTTAGTAAAAATCTCGATATTGCACTAGTTATTGATGATTGTTGGACACATGAAAATAAAATATTGCAACAAAACAAACACATACCTCTTATGGCTGGCGGCGATGAGGCCTCACGTGCAGCGATGCGCAGGCAGCCAGAAGGTGGCATGCGCGGCGTGGATCTGGCACCGGGAGAAGAAGGCCACCCGCATCCTCATGGCGTACGGACAGGCCGAGCTGGGCGACTGCGTCCTAGCCCACCGTCGAGATCCTCGGCTTCGACCCCTGGCGCACTCGACTTCCTAGCTGTCGGGGAATAGGAGAAGGCCGGTTCTAGCGGCGGCACGCCCGAGGACGACTGAGGTTGACGGCGGCTACTGGATTCGGTGGCGCCACACCCGAGGATGCCCAAAGAGGAAGTCGATGGCGACGGCCGGATCCAGCGGCGGCAACGCTGAGAATGGGGTGGCTGGGGCTCATGGCCGTCACTAAGCACAGGGGTCGGGGCATTCGAGCGGAGGGAGGAAGAGTGAGAGAAGGGGGAGAATGAGGAGAGAGCGAGCAAAGGTGGAAACAGTGGAGTGAATTGTTCGATAAAAACTCTTGCACTATACGTATGTACAGTAACAATTCCGTTGATTCAACCGAGAAGCTTGAGTCTGTCTACCAATTGAAACACCTCAAAAATTCAAACCATTTGATTTCTTTTTGGAACTTGATTGAAATCCCAAATTCTCTTCCAATTTGGCAACTCACATCTAATCCTTCCTTTCTCCTTTGCATTCCCATCTCCTTCACCAAGTGGTGTCCCTGGAGAAGCTGTCTCCACCACCACCTCTATGTTCCTCCTCTCCACGTGGCCGCTCGCCCACACCCAGAATTGCGGCCGCTTCTCCCAGCCGTTCACACCCGCTCTGCCAGCTCCTGACACCGTGGCCCTACCTCCTAGCCACACGCCCTTCCCTGCTGACCTCACCCCCTCCCTTGTGCAGCGCGTCGTTTGACCCCCGCCACTCCCGCCATAGCTCTCAAGCTTCCTCACCCGACACGCATGCCTCTCCGTACCAGTTGCCATCTCTCCTCGCCAACCTTACAGAGACCGTAGTGCCACCAGGGTTGCCTCGCCTGCGCGCTCCCTCCCACAGCAAAGCCTCTACTCTCTCTCCCCTTCACGCGCTAGCATCGCCCTGTAGCACCCCACATATCAATGTGGAATACTACTATACAACGTCATCGCCAAAGTGAAGCATAAATAAGAACAACAAAAGAAATCACAAAGAGTTTAAAACTTTATTAACACTTTAATAGAGAACCAACAGAAGTTGGAATAAATGTTTAAAATATAGGACCGGTCCACTTCGAACCAAATAAAGAACGAATGAAACAACAAAACAGTGGCAAACCACGGTGCTGAAAACTCTAATGCTCCCACCCATGCATGATGCTATCACTCCACTGCCCTTTTACCTGAGACTGAAAAGAACAAGCGTGAGATTTGGAAATCTCAGCAAGTACCCAACAGCGGTCGCAACACAGTGAGTAAAGGACAAGTAATGCAAACAAGACATGTAAAGGACAAGCAAAGCAAGCAAGCAATTGATACAGGTTAAGTGCAATGAAGCTAAGTTATCAGAAACACTGATACAGACTGGAGATAAAGATCACAGGAACAGTGGCATCAAAGATAAATGTTATTTAACGGGTTATGACAGTGGCACCAACGATTACTCCCCACATATCCGGTTATACAAGAATAGCCAGGCACGCCATCATCCTCGACTATATAACCCTGTTTAATTTGATACCATATTTATCTTGACAACCTTAGTATTATTTAATTACTATATAAACAATTGTAGAATGGTTCATACAAAAATATTTGTACTACTAAGTGACTTGGCATTTTGACCGTAGATTTCTTTAAACAGTTCTAGGGTAAGGATGTATCATGGAAAGCCACTAGATGGTTGGAGTCTACGACCTTATCCTAATGAGAAGCCTTGAGTAGATGGATGGCAGTGCCGTATAGCACTAAGGATCTAGGTGTGGATGGCTGCCTCATGATGAAAAGTAAAGACTGGAATCTTATGTTGAGTAAAGGACATAGTAATCGCTCAACCACAAGTATGGACTTGTCAATCTTAGTCTAGTAACTGCTCAACTTGATTGAATACCTACAAGATGTAGGAGTAAAGATGAAGGGGCGTTGGTATGGAAACGGTAAAACCATACTAAATAACGGAAATGTTTAGACCTAGCCAGCAGATAACTGGGTCTGAGTGGGTGATCTACCAGGTAGAGGCTATATAAAGAGATATGCAGTGAAAAGTCTTGTTTTCTCAACTCAGTTGCATGCTAGTTGAAGCGTGTCTATTGCATGACATTAGGAGTTTAAGAAATCTTGTGGGTAAAAATTGGGTAGCTCTACAGAGTAAAAATAAATGGTATTCGAATACATCGTGCTTCCGGTAAATAAAGTTGTGTTTAATGGGTGATTCTAATAACAAGGCATAAGTAGAATTCTTTATGTTTTAATCTGAGTAAGTTGAGTAATCAAGTGTTGAAAACCCCCAAATCATAAAAAGTTCTTGTTTTATATTTTTTTGTTTACAAATGTTTATAAATAAAATTGCATCCACACTCTCTTTAATAAAACCACTATATTCACATCCTTTGAAAATCTTCGCAAGTAATTAAATTAGGATTTACCCTTGTGAATTGTTGAGTACGGTTGTACTCATTACTTGCTAAACAATAAACAGAAGATTAATAGGATGACGGTGAACAAACTGTTAATGAAGATTTGGAAGAGCCCTGCTTCGTTGACGACCAGCGGTTTTAGATCTAAACCTCGTTCAAGTATGCCTGTGGAAAATCTTTTGTGTTGTAAGATAACGTTGGGTTATGCCTGTTGCGTCCAAAGTTGACTGTTAAGTTGTATTTCTGTATTAAAGTTTGATTTTTTTTTGTTGTAAGTATGTATTAAGCCAAGGAGAATACCAGCTTTTTTTTAAAAAAAAAAAGAGAGGACGTTACATCTGTGATCCTCTGGAGTCTGGAAATAGAGACGTAAGGTGGTACGTCTCACGGAGAATGGATCACTTCTCTCCAACGTGTGAAGCCTCCTCTGTTGTATTTGTAAGAGCATTTCTCAACGCAAAATTGGATATGTGCTATTGCAGGCACGTCGCATAAGGAATAGGGCCATATAACCATATTTATCAAAATCTTTTTGACCCCTGCTGATGGTTTTCGGGAAGTTTACAAATACCTTGGCATTGGCCACTCGGTGAAAGCACCAGCAACCCTCAGAGCAGAGAGAAACATCAAATTCAGTCACTGTTACCCTGATTTCACAGCCCACTGTCGCAAAGATCAATTAGATCAGATCAGGCTCCAGATGAGATGATACCCCCATCCATGCATGCATGTGAAGCGCTGCCCTGCTGCCCGTACGTGACTCGCCAGGATTGGCCACTTCGCTTTGCAGGTCGTTTCGTCCCAGAACAACCCGCTCGCGTGCATCATGCGTTCACTGAACCGGTTCACGCCTTTTTTTTTTCTTCCCTAAGACACGGCTCCTGTCACCGTCGTGTGGAGTTATCCAGAAACCTGGATTTCTTTTAGCTTCCCTGCTTCTGATCTCTGGTCATTTAAGTTTTAGCTTCTAACTTTTGATTTTTATCTTTTCTAGTATTATGGTTTTTTGATTTTTTTTTTTTACTTTTTGCCTCTTATTTTTTTTCATTGCCCATGATATAACTTTTTTATTTTTTAAAAAATTTAATTATACTAAAAAAGTTAATAACAGCTATAGTTAAAAAAAACTAGAAACTCATAGTTAAAAGCTCAAATGAGTACCACCGTTTCCCTATCACGACTCGTCATGCTCCTTTGCTTTCCTGCAATGGCCACATTCTATACGGAGTCGTACAAGACTACATGACTCGCATATGGACGTTCCCCTTCAGAACAAAGTGCGCTCCACAGTCCTACTTCCACAACCAAGAGCTTCGCTCATCTCTCCGTAAGGCGTGAGCGTCTCTCCTTCTATCGTCCGTACGGCGATCTTGACAGCCATGCTCGCGACGGCACACCACAACCGCGGCTCTAGACGCCAGGAAATAATATACTGCAGCTCCTCGCTGCCTAGGCACCACCGTACTTTCGCCGTCAAGGAAGCGCACAAGGGAGGGAAGGAGTCGAAAGTGACTGTGCGCATGGCCCCGTGTGTGGACCAGAAGCCGTCGGGCGGATGCAAATGCAATGGCGACAACTGACGCAAATCGACGGTCAGGCCTGTTTGGCAACGGCGGCTTACGATTTTTGGTTGAAATTTTTGAATTTTACCTGTTTACGGTATAGATTATGGAGAGATACTCATTTACGATTTTGGATGGTATAAATGTTGTGCTTTTGATGTGTATATCGTTTAATTTGTAAACCCCGTCTTGAAAAAATATTTCGTATGAAAGTTTGATATTATAGCAAAAATAAAAAACTGTCAGTTTCGAAGAAAAAGGACAGGCCTTGTGCCCTCAGAGAAGATTTTCATCTTGCTGCCCCCCACACACCGGGCCACCGCCGCGGCGCCAACGTCGTGCGACAGAGCTGACGAATGTGATGTGGCACTTACATTTACGTGCGTGCCTTGACGCATCGGGTGCCGGATCGGACGGTGCGGCGCTGGCAGGATCGGATCCCGCGGGTGGGCGTCGCGACGAGAGGAGAGGGGCGAAGAAGCGCGGCGATTCGGCGAGGCCGAGGAGCGGAATGAGCAGATCGGTTTCCCGGCTTCTCTCCTCGTTGGTTTTCGAACGTGGTTTTCGGTCGCAGAGTTTCTCGGGTTTGGAATTTTCGTGGGCCGGCGACGTTATTGCTACAAGCGTGTGCGTGGACAGATGGATCTCGTTGGATTGGGCGTGGTTGAGAAAGAAGAAAGGGAATAGATACGACTCTTTTGTCCGATTGAATAAGTTGATTGGACGTCTTACTCGGTTACTTCTTTTAGTGTATCCATCTCTAAATCCCACTATCATCTTTTCCATTCCTGCTTGCCTCGTCTCCCACCTCCTGCCTTCCACCCTAATCCCAAATATATCCCCTACGGCCATACGCTATCCAATTGCTCCGCATATGTGGATCCGCAAGTACGCCTCCTGCCTTCTCGGCTCTGTTTAATCCTCCGCGGCGTCGGGGCCCTAATTCGAGCTCTTGCTCCTGCCTCCACCATCGGCCCAAAATCCTGCACGGGTGGCACAGACTTCGTGGCCGCGATTGCCACCAGGGAGACCGGCAAAGTCAGTTGCAGCCTCCGCGAGCTTCGTAGCATCCTGACCTCGATCGCCAATAGCGGCATCGTGAACGCTGCATTAGCTCTGTCACCTTCTCCTACCGGCATTGGATCCACGCCGCCTGCCACTGCTGCACTCGAGGCCTCGCCGCCGCCTGCGATGGGAGGTAGGTGTTGTTTTTTGTTGCAATATTTTTTATTTTATATGTGTAACTTTTTGATTTCATGAGTGTAACATTGATATTCTTATCAATTTTTCTGTTGCATACATGACCGAGAAATATTGCATATATGAATAAAAAATGTTGTGACCGATCGTACAACTATAGCCGCTACAAGCACGGTCACTTCGACCATGTCCGCTACGACCACGATCACTTTGACCACGACTGTTACGACCACTGCTACTGCAACCACAACAATGGTCGAAGTGGCTGTGGTTGTAGCGGCCATAGTCGTAGTCGTAGTGGCCGAGGTCGAAGTTCCTAACACTTCTACGGCCTCATTACCGACCTCACGCTCCGCATGCCCACCATCGCCGATGATAGCTGCGGTCTTGCGCACGACACCATCCTCATGGCGGCCTCTCTAGGTACCTCTACATGAGCTAATGCCAATAAAAGACAGGGCAAATCATTAATTATCCCTTTCTGATTTTATGAATGCAACATTTTGATTTCATGCGTGCAAAATTGATATTCTTATCAATTTTTTGTTGCATACATAGCCGAGAAATATTGCATAGATGATAAAAAAAATTGTGACTGACCGTACGGAGCTATCCCCGAATCGGACGTCCTAGCGCTAGCAACTTCTAAGAAGAAAAGATAGCGCCGAGCTGGAAACATAAGTGTCAGTTGCACTGCATGTGTTAGGCCTTTTTCTGTTTATTGCTACAGTTTATTAGTCTAATAAATAGTAATGGTCGAGAGAAATTAAAAGTTAAAAATCACTTAAAAACAAAAAATAAATGGATCTTAGACTTCTCTGGACGGGCATAGGACAAGCAGAGGCGGATCCACGGTGTAGTGGCCGACTATTTTATGCATAACTTACGGTAAAACTCTATGTATACAAGAGGTTACTTTATAAACTCAAGTGAGATTAGTGTATGATGAGCGTAATGACTCCAACGACTTTACTTTTATGGATCCACCCTGATGACAAGCTTGTCAGTTTGTTCGTTCTTTGTCGTGCCTGTGTACCCATCACAAATTAATCATCATCAAGAGCCTGAATCGCCGCATGGTGATCCCGAGTCGCCAGTCGCCGCGTGATGTCCAACAGTCCCAAGTGGCCAACTTATCAAAACCAACAAAGAGCCCGGAACCGAGAGGCGGCGGCCACAGACCAATGGGCAACAGTGCAGCCCCATTCACAGTACAGGCAGCTCCTCTCTATAGTCTATTCAGCCATCCGCAAAATTAAGAATAATTCTAGCCTCAAAAAAGGGCAACCACCAACAAATTCGCTGTCATATTTCGTGGTCACTACTGCTCTGCTGCTTACTACAGGTACAATCAAAGCGGATACAAACAGATATCATTTATCCTATTTCATATTTTATATTTTTTTCTCAGAGTCGAAGTCGGACATGGATAATACTGTTGGATCTATTCTTTTCGCGCTTGGGGATTCTAGATCTGAGAGGGAAGGGAGAAGTACTGACCGTCTGATTGCGTGGAGGAGGAGGAGGCCATCGCGGGTTCGGCGGTGAGGTCTGCGCACGGGCAGCGACGGTCGGAGAAGAGGACGGTGGCAGCGGCAGCGGCGTAGATCCGGCGACGTGGACGATGATGGTGCTTCCCGTCGCTGACTGCGCCCCTCTAGATCGGTTAGGGTTTTTCGGGTGGGGATGTACGGCTCAGGCCAACCTCGTGCGTTGAGCCACCGGCCCCCACCCTCTATTTATTGCGCAGCGCGACGGGGGCCCACCAGCCATGAGATGGACTGGACGCCCCCGATCAGGGCGTGGATCAAGGCCCGATTAGCCATTGGGCTAATCGGCTGAGATCATTCTAACAAATACCAGATATCTATTTCTCCATTCCGTATCGATTCTATAATCTTTTAGACGGTCGGTTGAACGAAAATTATCCGCTTCTTTACATAGGACATTGGACATACAATAAGAACATAGAGAGACTAATTATTGAGATGTTAAAGAAAGAACACTTAGTACTTCCACCTATTTAATGTGACAATCAGCATATATGTTATCTTGTTCTTAGGTGCTCACAACAGATTTTCTCATATCACTTGACATATGGATGTATACAGACGGATATCACTTATTCGGTATCCTATTTCATATTTTTTTAGGGTCGGAATCAAACATGAATAGTATCAGATACCTATCTATTTCTTCTATATTTATTTCATAAACCTTCGGTCGGTCGATCGGATAAACAAAAATTATCTGTTGTGTTTGTGCCCCTCCTGCTTACTTCCAGGATTAAGCAGGAGGTGGTGTTGCATAATGCATGCATGCTGGGTCCCAGGCACCTCGTACGTGAAAAGCGAAACCAGTAAATAACCAAATACATAGCCCAGGTGCCTAGACGGCTAGACCACCAAAGATTAGTTATGGCCCAACCGGCCTATGCAGCTCAACTGGAGCACCAATCAAAGCAGTCCAGTCGGAGATTATTAAGAGGAGTGCAGCTGCAAAGAAGTCCAGAAGTTAGTTCCAGGACAACCAACAGGCCAGGCCCATTATGGCCTAGGACCCAGAAAGAACCGTTTCTTATTTCATGGGCTGGCCGGAGCTAGATAGTTTTCTTCTTCGTTCAATTGCGAACTGGGCGTCCATCCATGGCTAGGCTAGGAGAAGCAGTAGTCTCAGCAAGGAACAAATGAAGGAACTATTCATGTGTTTGGAACCGTAGTTTTTTTTTCTTCAAATTTTGCTTTTGAACATCTATTTTTATAGAAATAGCTTCCTCTCTAAGCTTAAAACTCTAAGCTTAAAAGGCATGGCAGGTGAAAGACGCGACAGGTATGTCACCTGCCGCGCCTGGAGAGCTCAGTAGGAGCCGACGCGTGCAACAGGCAGAGCGAGCATGGGAGGCAACGGAGCAGGCGCGGCAGCAGGCGGGCTTGGGCGCTGCCTGTCAAGCCGGTGTAGATGGGCTGGGGGCCGGGGTAGGCGAGTCAACCACGCTATAATTTATAAGTTGTAGCCAAAATGAATACGATCCATAAAGTATGCAATCTCAATTCCATGAAAGCCTTGTTTACAAGCAGCAACTCGTTTTTTTCACTAGTTTACCGACTCAAAATCTTACTGCCATCAAACTTTCAGGCTTCATTCTCAGTTTTTTTTACCATTTTACCTAGCATATATCCTCACATCATGTCCAACTGCCAACTTATCCCCACATGTTAATTTATTCTTCAAAATAAAAACTTAAGGTAAAGGGTAACTAATTGATTAAGTCAAGTGGATTTGATTTATGAAACCGAAAGCCGGTTCTAGATTGAAAATTGAAGTTAGGAAAGTTGCGCTGAAAATTACTCAGGAAAGAATCAGCTTGGCTCTACAATCACATGGACACAACCACATAAAATCAATTAATTATGCTATGCACAAATCTAAATTAGTAAGAAATTGTGATAACAGTCATTTGTGGCAAGAGCATCTGTGAGAAAGAATGAAGTAACACATCATAAAATGTGCGGCACCACACTGAATCGTACAAAGCTAATCTTCTTCTGGTCTAGGCGATCTCAAAGTGAATACAAGTTCGGATGACGTGACTATCTACATTCATATACCATATTCCCAAGTAGTCTAATGTTCTGCTTAGAATCATGGTGAGATATTTCTAAATTTCTATGTTCCCTTTCAAGACACAAGTACAAAAATGACATCATGTCAATGTACAGTTTCCTTTAACAATTTATCTGCAGGTCAATCTTATGAGCTAGGACCGCTCGCCTGCCCGTATGCCCCCATGCCGAGGAAGGGCTGCTTGCTCGCCTTGCCGAGCTGCAGCGGCCTGGGCCCGCTCGCCTGTGGTGCCTCGGCGCTCACTGTCGCACCCCGTGGCGGATCCAGGAAATTTTTTTGGAAGGGCTGAAGTACCTTCAGCTCGACCTCAGCCCCTTCTACATTATACATCCATAGCTAAAAATTTAGGTGGGCTCCAAGGGTCCGGTAGTAGTAGGGGGGGCTCGAGCCCCCCCCCCCCGCCCCACCGTTGGATCCGCCGCTGGTCGCACCCGCTCCGCTCCGTCTGCCGCACGCGCCAGCTCTGCTGAGCTTTTTATACGTGGTAGGTGATAGATATCATTTGTTGTATTTTTTAAGTTTAAGAAGAGAGCTATTATTAAAAAAAAGTCTTTCAAAGATCAAAAATTAAAGAATGGCCATGGTGCTAAATATGTAAACAATTTCAAATGAAGTGGCAAACAGGTCGAACCGCAATGATATGTTCAAAGCTCATTTGTGTTGGGTACCAAGTGATGCATGTATAAGATGGTTCAACAAAAAGAAGTCATCCATATATTTGTTTGTTTGAATAGAACTATCATATTTGTGTTGGGTACCAAGTGATGCATGTATAAGATCGTTCAACAAAAAGAAGTCATCCAAGTGGAAATATATTTTTTTGTCTATATTGAACCATTTCGTTCATCAAAAACAATATAACCACATGTTATAGGATCATCTCATCTTATCCAATCTCATCCCACCGACCAAACACATCCGTTCAACTTTTCAGTCTCAAAGTGAGCATCTCTCGGGGGGAAAGTGAACATCTTATTTCAACTCCGCCGCGAGAACTTCTCCATATTCACAACTTCACTCGACGAAAAAGCTTGCTGAAGAAAAAAAAATCCACCCGTCCTAAAAACTTGGTTGAACAGGTTTTGTTTGGCCATATTATGCGAGGCTCCACTCCAAACGGCTTCAGCTTCAAGTTCTAATTTTTTTTACTTTCAGCTTATTTAAGCTAGAAGCTACCTGGAACGTAGCGACTTCTGATTTCGGTTTATTTTGGCTTTTTTCTTATTCATTTACATTGTCCATGATGATATAATAGTTTTTTCCCAATTTTTCTCAATATTTTCCTATGTTTTCTTTTTTTTTCTTAAAAAAACTAACAGCCACCACAGTGTAGTTTTAACTAAAATCCACATCCATAAGTTTAAGTTATAAGTTAGTTAGAGCATCACCTAAATTTTGAGCCATAAACCCTGGTAAAAGCAAAACCAAACAGATTTACGACAACGACTTGCATGGCATGCGCATTGTTAAGCTGCATTTTCCTTTTTTTTCTCTCTTTTTTGAGCTGGTTAGACTAGCTCTTCTTTACTGGCCAAAATAACTATTTTTTGCTTAACTAGCTCTTCTTTTCTTCTTTACTCCACACTATCATTATCCCTCCTATGATCAATCAAGAATCCACCAACTCCTTTATGTGATTACCATAAACAGCCATCTTCCTTTCGTACGACTCTATTTATTTTTCCTGATATTTTATTTGTGAGAAATGTTACCATTATTTAAAAATATAATACATAGAAATTTCTTGAGACCTAGCAGTTTTGAACAAAAGCATAATGTTCAAGAGTATGCAATAATAATAGCGATCCAGATTTTCATCCACCGTTACATGGCATCTGCACCATATGGCATCTTTCAGCGTTATAGCCGCTTAACTTACCACTGGGACGACACCCAGGACAATTCAAATCAGGGCTTTCCACTGCCCTTCCACTTTTCCATTTCCACCCACAAAGTTTTTGAAATAGAACTATATCTGGTTAAGTTCCCATGTCCGCCCTTAACCGTGGGCACGGTTATTCGAATAGTTTTGACTCTGCAGAGTTTGTACACTTTCACCACAAGAGACAATCAACTCGTTGCCCCACATGATTCCTTAGTCGTGTGGTTGAGCAGACCATCACAGTGACTTTTCAAAGTATCTAGTCCCATTTCTCATTCACCTTATGGGAAACTGCCCACTTGCGGTGGGTCCCATCTATGCGCGGGATGTTTCCCACAGCCACTAACGCAGCTCGGGCTTCTACTTCCCGCAACGTAGGACAGCTGGGAAACTTCACCCCCCACTGGTGCCCCTTCAGGCCCCCTTGCCATAGCGTAGCCCCATCAATCCCCTACCAGTGAGATGAGTCCGGGGATTTCGATAAATTTACTTAGCCAAGTTGTATTTTACAGACTTGTGGTTGTACTGTTTTACACAAAAGGTCATGACAAGATTCAGTCCTTATTGGTATCTGGGCGGTCTACCACTAACCTTCTTTGTGCATCCATTGCACCACACATACACACCCTCGAACCATCCGCCCAGATAATTAAGCAAGTTGGGGTTTTTGAGAGTATAAAATAATCGTACCAACATATATCAGTCATTACCACCATGACTGCCCAAACCAGTTTCACATGATTGAAAATGACAATGAGGTTTGGGGCATTTCAGCGCCCCCTGAATATCTATGCAGTACTAAGCATAGCATATAATTAGGGACTTATTTTTGAAATGTTACTATTATAATTTTGCTAGGGCGACAAGGTTCACACATTCAAATATTCCAAAAAAGGGTAATATTATTCAAGGTAAACAATGGACATATAACTAGAATCGTAAATTAAACATGTATTTGCATATAAACTAACAGCATGCAATTTGATAATTTAAATCAAAGTAACTTGCAGAAAATATAGGTTCAACATGATTAAAGTATTGACTCGCCTGCGGGGTTTACCGCAGTCTTGAGCTCATGCAAAGTGTTCTCGTCTGATGGTCTTGAGCTTTTGGTCTTTTCTTCACCTCGATCTTGATCTCGCTTGATCCATTGAATCTTCACGACTTCCAATTTCTAATTACACGGCAAACGACTGAATCCAAATAAAAGCAAATAGCTCAAAAGATCCAAATAAATTCGAATAAACTCAATTTAGTTTTATTATGAGTTAATGGGTGATTTGGGGTTATTTGAGGTAAGGTCGATGGTAGAACTCGATGAATTGATCTTTTTATTAACAATTTCTTTTATTATTTTGGTATTTATCAAGGAAGTTCCATGAGCTAGGTTAAACCTATAAATTGGTGTATTTTGTCGAGTACTAATATTCAGGGCATATGATATATGTATATATAAGTAATGTTTGCAAATTTTAGCTATCTGAGCAAAACTTGGTGTGTATCATTCTATGTGACCCTAGTTACTCGTGTTAATGGTTACATGTTTACTTTAAAGTATTTATATGTCTGTGAGACTATTTTGATGCTTGATGACCTAGGGCTATTATATTTAAGCATTTGCATAGTATTATGACATTTTAATTAATATTCTATTTACATAGGATGGGGCTCGTTATACCCAAAAATCTACTCCACTAAATCCATCGTTGAGATTTATTGGTGACGTGCTATTGGCGAGGATTCTATTAGGATCTTTTAAATGTTTATGGTCACAACCTTCTTATTTGAATTTTATGAAGATGCCTTATTTAATTAATCCTACCATTGCGATTTACTCAATGGCAGCATTTTACATATTGGGCATAAATCTTAATTTTATTTACTGGCCACCTTTATTTGGTCATTTACCATAAGTTGTTTTTTTTATCAAGGTATGTAATTAGTGATTAGTCTTTTAATTAATTATTCAAATAATATTATTTATTCAACATAATAACTGATCCATATTTAAGTATTAATCAATCTGGTTTTATGACATAATTAAATTTATTAGCTTTTCTAGAATATTCCCTAGAATTATCCTGATTTTTATTAATTAAAAGAGCTACAAAAAGTTGAACAAAAATATGGGGGAAAAAGTGCTGCCGGCCAGATTTGAACTCAAGACCTTGGGGAAAGCTGATTGTTAAGCATGCTCTTGGTAGCCAAGTGGGCGCAGTGCCTAGGCTGCTTAGATACGCGCAGGGTGTAAGGTATTCTGTGAAAGGGAATGGGCCAAAGCAGAGGAGGCCCGACGGCGCTCCTTGCTGGCGCAGCCGGCGGTGGACGGGAGTCGGGAAGGGAGTGACGATCCGTGAAATGAGTCGCGCAGGGAGCGGGGGAGCTAAGGGTGGCGGCTAGTTGGCCGGGGCGGCGGCGGGGTAGACGGGCGTTGGCGCCGGCGGCCGGCGGTGAGGCGGGCTTGGGGCGGCGACGTCGGAGGGGGAAAGGAGAAGGGAAGCCGGGTTGCTCGGGAGCGAAAGGGTGTTCCGGGGATGCTTACCGTTGAGATATCCGAGTGGGAGACATGCCGAGGGGAGCTGGCGGCGGAGGCCAGTGGTGGCGCGGGCGGAGGCACGGTGCCGGCGAGCTGGGGCGGCGGAGGAGCTTCGGCGACGGTCGGAGGGGGTCCGTGGCGGTGAGGAGGTGCTCCACCGGCGAGGAATCGAAGGGGAACTAGCCGAGGAGGGAGCGGCGCTGGCGGCGGCGGTTTTGGGCCGGCGGCGAGGAAGATGGCCTTGCGGCGAGCCGGAAGCACAGGGGTTCGATTAAGTGAGGGAGGGGGTAGAAGGCTTCATGAGGCACTCCGAGACGCGCTTGGAGAGGCGGGGCATCGCCGGAGGGCTCGGAACGGCGTGGAGGCACGGCGGCTGGCGCACGGGTTGAAGGGGAGGATGGAATAGGGGGAAAGACAAGGAGTGGCGCAGGGCTTTTGTAGCGGCGGGGTTTGGCGGAGGATCGGGCGGTGGGGAATGACCGACGGGTAAGAACCGGCACGGGACTCGGCGCATGAAGGTATTCGGGCGGCGCGTGCAGAGAGGGAGGAGGCGGGGAGGAGGAAAAGAAATAAGCGGGGCAGGGTGACTGCAAGGCAGCGCTGCGACGAGATCCTGGGGAGATTCGATCGTGACTTTACCACGCACGCGCTGCAGTTTTGCGCGCGCTGGGCAGGTGATGGAACAGTTCGAGGAGTAGGCAGGTAGCAGCAGGGCACGCGCGGGCGCACGGGGTGGAAGAAGAAAGATGAGGAGGGAGGGGCGCGGGGGCCGTTGGCAGAGAGACGGGGACAAGGTCCCACGGACAGTGAAAGAGAGCGGGAGGGAAGGAGAAATGGGCCGGGCCTCTCTGGCCGGCCGATGGTTCCTTCCCCTTTTGTTTTTTTATTTGTATTTACACTTTCATATCTTGTTCATTGGTGCTTGCCCATTTATTCTCACACTTTTATTACCTTTGTTACTAAACCCTTTTCTTGCACATGCACATTTTGCATATTTATGTTTGTATTTTATTCATTTATTTTATTGCTATTTATGCCATTATTTTCAAAATGAGATTTTATATTTTTAACTCAGGTTTATCTCTTCTTATACTGGATCATCTTTTCATATTCGCATTTTAAATCTTGATTTTCTATTAATTAAATATGTTTGCTTCTTCTGGATCCTTTTAACTTTTGGAACCTTCACCAAATTTCTCAGAAAAACATCATAAACTCCAAATTCAAATAAAACATATTGCAAAATAATTCAAAAGCTTCACATTTTCAAATTTCAAAATTTTGGGATGTTACAAAGCATGAGAGCAGAGTGCGTCTCATTGAACGATGGGAGCGACCGTTGCATGGAGATGAGGGTACGCATGTGGGCGTACCGCCGGTTGTAAGATCGAGGTGGCCGACTAGAGGGGGGGTGAATAGGCGGTCTAAAAATTCTCTACAAATTAATATAGCAATTAAAGAGCTTTTCTATTTGCCTAAACCAAGTATACAATGCGGAAGCTAAATACAAGATGGTTTAGTACAAATAGCGCCTAAAACAAATGAGTTCACCTAAGTGGACCAACAATTCTATCCTAAGTCAAGGTTTGCAATCCTAGGTTGACAAGCAATCAAATATGTTCTAAGTATGTAAATTGCTTGAAAGTAAATAGAGCACAAGAAACAAATCACAATTGACACAATGATGTTTTACCGTGGTGTTCGGAGACTTGCCGGTCTCCCCTAATCCACGTTGAGGTTAGCCCGAACAAATCGGACCGGCTCCACGAATTAAGCCGAAACACCTCGTATCCACTAGTGGTAGCTCTTTCCCGCTCCGGGTAGGTGAGCTCCGACCTTCACAAATTCGCCGGGTCTTCTCACAACCTTCTTGAGAAGATCACCGCGCACGACGCCTCCAACGCCGTCTAGGAGTCGGCAAACTCCAAGAGTAATAAGCCAAGTCCCTCACTTGACTCTCACCACGTGCAACGAATGCACAAGCTCAATCCGGACACAAAGTCCTTCTCTAGATGCAACACATGCACTCTAGATCACCTCTCCTCTCTCACAAAGTGCAACACATGCACAATTGAGTGGAGAGCCTCACACTAGCTCAAAAGAGTGAAATGGAGTCCCTAGAACCTTGCCCCAACCGGCCACAAGGGAGTATTTATAACCCACACCTCAAAACTAGCCGTTGGAGTCAAAAACAGGATTCTGCGGTACTACCGCAGTTATAGGTGCGGTACTACCGCTCCCCATCATAACGGCTAGAAAAATAGCCGTTAGTCAGCCATTTGCGGTACTACCGCAGTTATAAAATGCGGTACTACCGTTTTGCGGTAGTACCGGGAAATCGGCGCGGTACTTCCGCTTCAGCACAGACAGCACTCAGAAAAACGGTCATAACTTTTGACTCCGATGTCGGAATTGAGTGATTTTGGACTCTATGGAAAGCTTATTCAAAGGGCTACACAACCCATATATTTGCATGATCTCAAACACATTAGATCAATGCAGAAATCAAAAGAGATCCAAAAGAGTCACTCTCATGGTCTAATGTCCAAAGGAAATAGCAATAAACAATCTTAGACCATGCCAAGGGATTATACATGATCTACAACTTTTACAAAACACATTTGCAAACTTAGATCATGTCACAAGGAATAGGTACATGGACTTCAACCTTTTGCAAAACACATTTGCAAAGTATAGTCACATGTTACAAGGATTTGCCACATGAGCTTCAACCATTTGCAAAACACATTCGCAAATGCAAGCCTCATGCCAAGATGAGCTAGAGCAAGTGAGGTTGAGCTATCAACACATGATGAGACTCAAACTACTAGACATGACCCCTCTTAATAGTACGGCAACCTATACTAGCAATCCGGTCTTTCAACCAACCACCGAGACCGGTAAAAGACTAGGAACACATCCTTAGCCCTAGCTAGTCATACCTTTGCCTTGGGTCATCATCTCGATATGCATCAACTCATGATGCATCCCTCTCATCAACTCCATCAACACATGATGGTCTTCCTTGACTTAATCAATACATGATCATGCATCAACTCATGACACATGTTCTTCTTCTTTGATAGCCTTCAACTCATGAAGCTAACTTCTTCTTGATCTTGACTTGATGATCTTCCAACCATGAAGTCATCCCAAGTCATCATTTGTAGAACCTAACCTATTCATCCAACTCATGGAAACCGTTAGTCCACAAAACAATTGTCATCAATTACCAAACTTCACCATTAACACATAATGAGGGGACTAGATTCAACAATCTTCCCTTTTTGGTAATTCATGACAATCTCAACAAATAATGAGATAATAAATTGAATATGAAATCATTTTAATTCAAAGTGCGGTACTACCGCCGTTATAAACTCCGGTACTACCGCTCTCCGGTAGTTCCGCAGAGTTAATGCGGTACTACCGCTCGAGCCGAATTCCCAAAAGTCCCAATTTGGCGCTCTCTGGAAAAACGGTTCCGCTCTACCTCCGGAGCTTCTGGACTCCGGAAGTACCGCTCTATACTGCGGTACTACCGCAACCTGCGGTAGTTCCGGCGTTCAAATCGCCGGTACTTCCGATCCCGTGAAAACTCAAATGCATCCGGAGGGTGCTCTCTGGAAAAAAGGATCCGCTCGAAAACCGGATCTTCCGCTCCCCGGTACTACCGCTTCTGGGCGCGGAACTACCGCTCTCCGGTAGTTCCGACGTTCAAAACTGCGGTACTACCGCTCTTCCAGACAGGGCACAATTTTGGTTTTAAAACAGATTTTCAATGAATGCATGCTCCTAGTTTGATCCCAATGTATGTATAAAAGGAAACATGGATCAATACTAGTGAAACTCCAAAACATAGAGAGAGCTCCCCCTAAATGTGTGCATACAAATCTATATGAAGAAAAACATATGCACATATTCATTTGAACTATTTGAGGAGTTCAATCTATATTTTGGATCTAAGGAATGCATTAGCATATGAGAAAGTGATTTTGAATGCACACCTCTTTGATTTCACCTTTCCATCCAAATGAGACTAAACATCAATAAACTTAAACAAGCATATTAGTCTCATATATACATTTGTCATTATCACCAAAACATTATAAAAGTATTTGTCATTTATATCAAAATCTCATAATGGCATTTGTCATTAACACCAAAACCAACTTAGACGGAGCTTGATCTTTCACCGGTGTAATCCACGCAAGGTGTTGAGGATGAGTCCCTTGTCGAAGATGGCAGTGCCAACGGCCATCAGTTCATCGGTGAGGGACTTCTGTTTGCAATAATAATTGCCAACGGACATCGTGCCTTGCATGAGGCCGTAGAACTCTTGTTCAAGAAGGATGGCACGTGTGTCGGCGTTGTCATAGTAGATGCCTTCGATGGACGTCCAGACGGTGTAGGTGGAGGCGGCGGAGTCCATCACCATGACGACGAGCTCAGAGGATATAGCGTTGTATAGCCAGGAACGGACAAGGGCAT
The DNA here is from genome assembly GCA_017311315.1 of Dendrocalamus latiflorus. Lineage (NCBI taxonomy): Eukaryota > Viridiplantae > Streptophyta > Magnoliopsida > Poales > Poaceae > Dendrocalamus > Dendrocalamus latiflorus. Next base: position 11,092,784 of record CM029634.1, read on the forward strand.
TGAGTCGTTGCCACTGGGGGTTGGGTTTGGACGTGGACGACGGCGCGATGTGGTCCTCGAGAGCATATTTGCTGAGAGTGACTTCAAATAACCCACGCCAGTGCGCGTAGTTACCGGCAGTGATGTCGAGGGTGATAGGGACGAGCGCCTTGACGCTCAGAACCGTGATAGCCTGTGCCTATAGCGCGGCCTTAACAACAGCCTCCTCCTTGGCGGCAGCCTATGTGATGGCGGCGGGGTCGACTGGGCCAGCCATAAGGGAGAGGGAGATAGGGGACGGGTGGTGGGATGGTCAGAAAAGAACCAATCTGATACCATGAAGGCAAAAAATATTCACGCACTTGAGATTGTATTATGAGCCAATGGCTTATATAGAGTATAAGAGATAAGACGGTTTCCAAACAAATCGAATCCATGCCAAAAAGGAATCCTAACAAATTAGGAAAGTTATTTTCTGTAGTACGGTTATCTGGATCCTAGTTGGCCGTAGTCGTATGATCGAAAGTGGTCGTTACGACCACTCGACGTAGCCATGGTCGTACAACCGTGGTCATTACAACCACTCGATGTTACGATCACCTATGTATGTGGTCGTATGGATCTCGTGGATGTGCAGTCTAACACTTACTGACAGTAGTCAAATGCAAAGATTTCGGACTGGTGTTGAAAGTGAGTTACAAAAGATGTTTAGGTGTTCCAACTTGCAAATATTGAAGTGCCCCAACAATGTGAACACGTGCCTTTTGGAGCAGCTGTTTTTATTTACCTGCAGTCCTAGTTGCTTGGACTGGACTCTTACTGTACGCGCATATAGATGTGTACTCTTGTTTAGACTTTGGATTAAGCTCGACGCGTGTTTATTTAATTTGTTAGTTAAGTATTGACGCATGCAAGTGAACTACTACTAGCACGAGGCTATTGCGACTTTTGCTCAAGCTTCGTAACTACAAAACTGCTTCGGGTATGATCGGTGACGACTGCCGATAATGTTGATCACACGAGGAAAGATCCTGGCAGTTGCATGCATGCAATATTTGATGACAAGTTGGCAGCCAGATCGGAGAAGGCACGTAGCAAACTAGTATAAATATTTTGCACGGACTTGTGTCTTGTCCTGTACGTGCTCCTAGGTTCGCACCGGAGTATTATATTTTGTCTGTGGTCCAGAAAAAAAGTGTTTAATTTTCTCCAGAGGCTTTGTTTTTAGTTAGTTGAATGCGGCATGTGAATTGTATATTTCTGCTCTCAGTTTTTGTAGCTAAACTATTGAAATGACCACGAGAGAAAAACGAGGTCGCAAGCGTATTCTTTTAAAATTGGTCAGGCCTTTTTTTTTTCAAACAACCGTGTGTGTGTGTGTGTGTTTGCCCTTTCTGTTTGGCCTATAGGTTATGATTGCAATTTGCAAGTAGTAAATCACAATAGACCTTTCAGTTGCACGGCCTAAGTGTGACACATGCAGCCGGCAAAACGTCGCAGAAGACGTCGATCGATCGCAAGACTGGCGTCGACACTTCACTAAAGATGATCGACGACCACAGCGTATGAACATGACACTGGACAGTAGTCGCAAATGTTTGAAGCGTCAGCCTGCGTATCCACCGAAAGGAGGGCATCGTTCGCAGCCAGTTTGACTCGACGGGGCCATACATGAAGGCCCGTTGACACTTTGACCGTTGAGCTGCGGCATGAAGTAGCATCTACTAGACCACCATCCTTTGGTTAATTTATAAACGCATGCACGAGCATGTGCTGGGCGCAAAGAAACTTATACTCGGGGCTCAGTCAATTTGCAACCATTCATGTGAATTTATATATTTTTACATTTGCCTCCTGAATTTACATGCATAGCTAAAACTCTCTGTACGTGGATGTGCGTGAAATACATACAAATACAAGTCTTGACTAGAGCCTTTGTGTGTGTTTGGTTGCTTGCGTCCCTTAGCTGGCCAGCCAAAATTATCTATAATAGTCTATACATCGTTGACGGTTTAATCATCTATGATATATCATAGATGATTTGTATAGAAATCATCTAGGATAAGTAGGTCATCACTGAAAGTTCTTATCATCGGTTATAATATAAACTATCACGCTAGTAAAACCATCAAAGATAACTACGCTGTAGCTTAATATTAACGGACTCTGTAGAACTATCTGTGATGAGACGTCCAATATAAGTTTCTCTCTAATAGTGTTGGTTGCTTGCGTCCCCTAGCTGGCCGGCCGGCTGAACCAGGCTGCAACTCTGAGGTTTCACTGGTTGCTATATCTGGCCAGTAAAGGCTTCACGATGATATCACATTTGGCCCAGATATGCCATGCAACATTCGTCTTTACACTTGGCTGGCTCTGATCCCATATGTCAGTGTAAGACTAAGATGTAAGGAGGAATAGTAGCATTTCAGATTCGCCAACATTTGACCCAAAAAAACATCGGGGCCATTCCATCTCACTGTTTCAAGCTGAATTGTCACGGGACATTTTCAAAACCGCCGCGCTGATCGTCTCCAATCCGAACTCGGTCTAGCTAGCTCGTCCCCTCATATGCACCGATCGTTTTCGTCATAAATTTGCTTGTCTGATGCATGCATGATTGTGACGCAAAGTTAGCAATACGAAACTGCTTACTAGTTGTAAGCTAGACCTGATCCTCCAATGGGAGGATGCAGAGAAGCGTCTCGCTTTCTCCTTTAGTTGATGTCACATTGAGGTGAGCAGTAGTCTTTCTTGCGGCGCGGCGGCGTCATTTTCAACAGTGAGTTCCCTTGATCGGTTCTCGCCTAGATTTTTCGGAAGTTTCTTCGGTTATTTTTCTCGTCCATTATTTGAAAGATACTGATAGATACGGACGTAAGGGCTAAGGTGGTGCACGTTAGCTATGTAAATTTGACCACACCATCTGAAGGACTTGAGTGCTTAATTTCTGAAAATTACTCGGTATGCATAATACATTCGACATGGTCATCAAATCAACATGGTACAATGTTTCGGAGTCTGAACTTAGCTAAAATTACTCGGTATGTATAATTTCCTGCACCGTTTCAACCTGAAAGTGTGGATGGTTGGATACTATCTTTCAGTCTGAACTTAGCTAAAATGTCAGTTGCATCTACACACCCACATGAGCACGGAGCAGCTGGCCTCTGTTGAGCTGTTTTCCACTTAATGTAAAATAGTTCAGGAATGAGCTGCTCTGGCTATACACGCTAATTAAAAGTGCCACTTTTTCACCAGCCAGACTACAACAAAATCTTGTAGCATATTTGTATGCCAGTTCACACGTATTGCATGACAGTAGTACGATATAGTAGTAACATTGAAAGCGTCTATGGCGTAAAGAAGTTTTGTCATACGTTACTGATCTATATTATATATACCAGTTGGTTCAGTTTATCCTTTTAATCAATCAAAGAAAGCCGCAGAGCTGGGTATCTCCTGCTGGTTGAATTGAAGTGTTCACTGACGCCTCGGCGTGCCACAAGCAAAGCACACCGATTGGCTACGACTGCTAAGACCAAATCAGCTAGCTCGATTGAAAACCCCGACTTGATTGAATCGACCTCGTCTAAAATTTCCACTTGATGATCATACAAGTCGATCCCCAAAGAGAAGTCGTTTGAACTACCAACCACGTACACGGATGATGACTGAGCCCATTATTCAGAAAGATAGGCACATACGTACAAACTAACTAAAGATGCGGCGCACTTGCCTTCGTTAATTCTATCTTCGTCTTGTACTAATATGGTTCTTCCCAAGGGAGGAAGAAAGAAACTAAAATGCGACCTTCCCTTCCCTTTCGGGCAGCTTTTTATCCAAAACGCTCGAGCAAGCATTTCCGGCATAGTTATCGAGTGTTTTAGACATATCTTAATTCGCAAGACGAATATAGTTTTGATACGTGTAAACACCAATGAAAATCTGGCTAATCAGGTATTAAGCTTTAGAAAATCAATCTGCCTTTATCTGCATGCTCTCCATTTTATTCATAACGATAGCTCACATAGCCTAGTGGAGCTGGAGCTGTTTTGGTAGACTGTTTGGCAAAACAGCTCCACCTGTTTTATCATGCATGGTTGAGAGATGTCAATTGTCCAATATACCCCTGTCTATTTGGCTTGTAGTAACATCAAGAGCTGTATGTTTCTACATGATTTTTCATCCGAGTAAATTTGAATTCAAAAAAATTTTAAATTTAAAATAACACAAAGTATTAGCAACCAATATTTAATGCTTTTTTTTTGCATAGGAATGACCCGTTAGGACAAATATGCATGTGCAAAGTCATGATATAATGCAAACATCACATGTCATTATATAATACAAACATATATGTTCATGATGATCTAGAAAGATATATTGCCCGTGCAAGGTCATCTCGGAATTTATCCATATTGCGATCATTAGATTCTGAAGTTGATGTGTCACCTGCATTGTGTGAAGCAAAATGTTTTCTATACCTTAGAGGTATAGTAGGCACATAATCAGGATTCCGATCGCATTTACTAAAATCCTTATCCTCAGAATGGTTCTCACGAATGAAATTATGTAGACACATGGTTGCAGCGACAATCATCTTTTGCTTCTCCATTGGGTAACTCGGCATTTTGAGAAGGACCCTCCACTTCATTTTCCACACACCAAATGAGCGCTCCACCACATTCCGGATACTTGAATGCAAATGGTTAAACCACTCTTGTTCACCGCTAGGAGCAGGACCCCTCCTCCAATCTGGCACATGGTACCTTTCACCCTTATATGGTGCCAAGTATCCAGGTCTATTTGGGTATCCGACGTCAACATGATAATATTTTCCTGCGTAGAAATGACCACAATTGGATTGCACGAAATTTGTATAAAAATAAACTTGTACAAAAATCAAACATGTTACATATACATACCTAGAGGGGGATGTGGGAATTTGTCATGATCATGCCTAAGTGCATGAAAGAGCACACTAGTGTCATGCATAGATCCGGGTTGTCCAATAGATGCATATGTGAAGCGCATGTCAAAATCGACAATAGCAAGAACATTTTGCGTTGCTTTGCCACTTCGACCAATATATCTAATGAGCTCATCCAAAGGCGGTGTAGCTGAGATATGAGTACCATCCGGGAGGCCGCCTGCAGCCGCGCCGGGGGAGGGGCCGCCGCCCGGGAGGCCGCCTGCAGCCACGCCAGGCCAGGGGACGCCGCTAGGGGAGGGGCCGCCGCCTGCAGCCGCGCCGGGCCAGGGGACGCCGCCAGGGGAGGGGCCGCCGCCCGGGAGGCCGCCTGCAGCCGCGCCGGGCCAGGGGCCGCATCCCGGGGGGCCTCCTGCAGCCGTGCCGGGCCAAGGGCCGCCACCGAGGGGGGCGCCGCCGGCCGCGCCGGGCCATGGAGCAACGCCGGGCCTCGGCCATGGAAGGCCGCCTGCCCCGGCGAGAAGAGCGGAGAACCCGCCGGTCTCCATTGGTTCCGAAACGCCGCGAGCATCTTCAGCGACTCCCGATCTACCGGATTCCGTCCCGTCAGCGCGTTCCTTTCCTCCGGCTGGCTGGGAATCCATGGCGGCGGCGCTCCCTCCACGGTCGATGCGGTGAGAAGAACAGAGAACGGGAACGGGAGAACGTGAGAATCGGGAGGGTTCGGTTGTTTTGGCCCCGATGGCAGGCGTTGTAATTTCACGATGGAGCAAGGGCAGTTTGATGCGGGCATTTGGGTGGAGCCGGGTGAAGCTACTTTTTTCAGCTCCTTGGGTGGAGCCACTTTTATCTCAGCAGGTTTTAAGGGGCTCCTTGGGTGGAGCTGTTTTGTTTTACCCCGTTTGGCACAAAACGGCTCCAAACAGCTCATCCCATGAACCTTTAAACCGACACAGGACAGGAATGGAGCTTCCCTGTTCTCTCTTATGTGTTCCCTTCCCTATTCTCTCCACATATCATCACTCAATTGGATCTCAAGTGAATTAGTGAGGTAATTAATTAATGTAAGTGATTAATTAGGCTGGTAATTAATTAGTATAAAAATATTAGTGTGAATAATTAGTATAGATCAATTGGAATAAATAGTAAGTATAAATTAATTAATATATTAATTCCAATTGATTTATACTTACTATTTATTTTAATTAATCTATACTAATTATTCACACTAATATTTTATATTAATTAATTACCTATCTAATTAATCACCTACATTAATTAATTATTTCAGTAATTTGCTTGAGAGCCAATTGAGTGATGACAAGTAGAGGGAATAGGGAGGGGAACATATAGAGGGAACGGGGAAGCTCCATTCCAGGACAGGAGGGTACACCCATGCCTCACCTTACGAACGAAGGAGGGTAGCAACAAACCTAGCAATAAACAATGAACCTAGAAATTAAAAAAAGAAGAAGAGAGTTGGAACGAAGGCAGCTATTCATTACTCCTCGTTTTGTCAGGCTTGTGCTGTAGCCTCCCTTCGCGGAAGCTCGCCGAGTTGACCACGTGCTCGGAAGCGTTTGCTGTAGTCGCACACTTGGAGTATAAAATAGCCCAACGTCCCTCGCAATCCACACAAGCATCAGCCGCACTCCGCCGAGCCCGACCGAGCAAGCACAGCCAGCTCCCTCGCCCAAAGCGTCAAACACCGAGCAATCCATCTATCACACACACAACGCTCAGGAGGGCGATCGAGCAAGCGCGAGCGGCTTCGCCGGCGGAGAAGAGGAAACGAAGGAAGAGAGAGAAGTTATTAACAAGTCGGCAATGGGGAGGGCTCCGTGCTGCGAGAAGATGGGGCTCAAGAGGGGTCCCTGGACGGCGGAGGAGGACAGGATCCTGGTCGCCCACATCGAGCGGCACGGGCACAGCAACTGGCGCGCGCTGCCCAAGCAGGCCGGCCTGCTGCGCTGCGGCAAGAGCTGCCGCCTCCGGTGGACCAACTACCTGCGTCCGGACATCAAGCGCGGCAACTTCACCAGGGAGGAGGAGGACGCCATCATCCACCTCCACGACCTGCTCGGCAACAGGTACTACTAAAAAATTCCGTCATTGGTGACGCCATGGGCTTAATGTGGGGTTCTATTTTGATCTAATCTGGCTGCTTCAGTGAAGCGCAGCGCCAGACCGATTCTTGATTGAATCACTTACAAGTTGATTCAGTCGTGGAACCCATTCTTGCCAGAACAATATAAAACATGCCCCAATCAATTACTTATCCGTGTTAAATTTTGACGAAAGAATATGAACACTAATTAAACAACTCTTCGGTGTGTGATTCAGATGGTCCGCGATTGCCGCGAGGCTGCCGGGGAGGACGGACAACGAGATCAAGAACGTCTGGCACACGCACCTCAAGAAGCGGCTCGAACCAAAGTCATCCGGGCAAGCGCAAGGAACAAACAGTGCGCCCAAGCGCAAAGCCAAGAAGCCCGAGGCCGTGAGCGCGTTCGATGGCCCGACTACCGTGCCGGTGCCACCGGAGCAGTCCCTCTCAACGTCGGCGACCACCGACTGCTCGATGGCCTCATCACTGGATAACTCGGATAGCTTCACCTCGGAAGAGGAGTTCCAAATTGACGACAGCTTCTGGTTCGAGACGCTGGCAATGACGGTGGACAGCTCCGGTTCCGAGGTGCAGAACGGCGACCTCTTCGGCGCGGACAGTGCTTCGCCGCCGTCGTCGAGCAACGACGACATGGACTTCTGGCTCAGATTGTTCATGCAGGCCGGTGACATGCAGAGCTTGTCCCAGATTTAGGGAGAGCGTTGGCTTCTTGGCTGATTGCTCGTTCATTTTCCTCTCACTATTCTTTGAAATCTTTGCTGTGCTAGCCGCGTTTTGGAGGGTGTATATCTGAAAAATGGAATAGCTTGTGAAGCGAAAAGTAATCGTTCATGGCGGTGTTCATCGAGAAAAATGTGGTCATGAGAATGTGTCTGCGCGAACAAATTTTGGTCAAACTTTTTTGTCCCCTGTACACAGAGAAACGATCCTAAATTCCAAATCGATGCCTTCTGAGATTCTTTCCCCAAAGAGCAAAGTTGCTTGTGCAGCGTTCCAAGCTTTCCCCACAAATGGCCAACACGGCTAAGATTTTGTACAAAGAAACAGTTTGTACGTACAGCATCTGCAACTTTGGGGAAGTCCTACATCTAATTAGTGATTTTACCAAGATATCATTCTGCAAAATCATTATTTTTAAAATGTTATGCCACTAAACAAACTAATAAAGTTCTAAATAGTTCATATGTGTAGGATCGAATACCGCAATCAGAGTGGGGTTGAATAATTGCCTCCACTTTTTGGAATCTCTTAGTGACCGGTGAAGATTTCAACCGCTCGGTGGTCAACTGCTCCATCAATTGCTCAGTGTTCGACCACTCGGCATTCGACCACTCGCTCGATGCTTTGTACGTAGTCTCAACACCGATGCTAGTGGCGACAATCAAGTGGAAGACTCGGCGAGCGATTAAGTCGATGGAGAAATGCTATGCAGCACACACTACATACTCGTAACGAGAACGTGTAACACCTCGAGCCATGTCGAATTAGGCCAATGATGACCTATATATGTGTGCGCACATGTGGGTATGAGTTAGTCCCACCTTACTAGTTTAGCTTGAGAATCACTAACATATAAGACTAGGGCTTCCAATGATAGCAACCTTCGGTTAACCGTTTTGCACGAAATGAAGACGAAAGTGCAAGCGGGTTGCTATGTGTGCGTGACTTATCCAAAATGGGGTTAGGCCTAAGCCGGTTTGGACCCGAAGGCGTTATAAATGGTATCAGAGCCAACCCTCGCGGTTACATGGGCGTGTGTGGGTCAGGGCCGCGGGCATATGGCGCATGGCGCATGTGGGCCTGGAGTGGACACACGACATGGCATATGTGTTGGCACTGAACGCACGGACATGTGCCAAGAGGGGATAATATGATCATTTGTCCCAATGTGGGCACGTTGGGCCGACGAGGACATCGGGTCCTTTGAGGGGGGTGTATGTAACACCACGGCCCATGTCGAATTAGGCCCATAATGACCTATATGTGTGTGCGCAAATGAGGGTATGGGTTAGTCCCACCTTACTATTTTAGCTTGAGAATCACTAACATATAAGCCTAGGGCTTCTAATGGTAGCCACCTTCAGTTAACCGTTTTGCGCGAAGCGAGGACAAAAGTACAAGCGGGTTGCTACGTGTGCGTGACCTATCCAGAATGGAGTTAGGCCTAAGCCGGTTTGGACCCTAAGGCTTTACAGAACGAGTCGAAGACAACGCCTAGAAATCATGCCGCCAACGCTGACTAACTTCTTTGGAATAGATCTGATCTATTATTTCTGAAATATACTCCGTGGCTACAAAGTGCGCTCACGACACCCCTCAAACCCTAGCACAAAAGTCAAAGCCTCTTCAATCTCCGCAAAAACCTAACATTAACCCTTAGCTTCTCCCTACTTTTATAGGCTAACGTCTCGAACCGAGTCCTCATCAAATACATATACCAAACTCTATCTGTTTTGAAAATCAAAGGACTCGAAAACCTTCTATACATGGGTTATCCATAATCTCTAAGTATTCCCAGTTATGGACTCCTTCCATAACTCTTTGAACTCAGTACGTGTCAAAGGCTCTAGGACCGCACCTCCTACAACTTCTCCATGCATCAACCTCACGTGTCGAAACCTCCAGGATCATATCTCCCATAGCTTCTCCATGTATTATCCACATTTGATCTCCATGTGCTCCAGCGTGAGCCTGACCACCTCGTGCATCCTCGACCGCCTAGATCTCAGATTTCACCCTCCTAGTCCCGGTCCTCCTCGTTACCGACCATGACCGTCTTCACACCAACCTGCACATCCAAAGGCCAAAGAACTTTCTCCCAGCACAAGTTCTCTCCAACTCGACCGATATCAGTCCACACACGCAAACCACACCCTTAACCATCAAGAAACACAAACCAGATCATCCACGATCTCAATATCCACACTTTCCAAAAACCAACTTTAGTCCAACCAGGAAAGTCGGTCTCACCGCCATGTACAGGCTGGTCAAACTGGTACCCAACATGAATGCTCAGGATACCCAAAGATCACAAGAGTTGAAACACTTGAATCCTATAAGTACCAACTGTGAAGCCTACGGCAACCAATCAGAAAGCCAACGACCACTGATCACAAAGTCTATCACAAAATCTACGACTACGAATCACAAAGTTTATGACTACCGAATCTAAAGTCTATGACTACCGATCAAATCGCGAAGTCTATGACTACAACAACAGATTATGAAGTCTACAACTACCGATCACAAAGTCTATAGCTACCGATCACTGAGTACCGGCTAGGTACTATAGCACTCAACTATTAGCAAAGCATTGTACCTACGACCATCGAAAAGTATTGTAGCTACGACCACCGACCAGTTACTGTAGCAGATGAGCTTACGACCTCTGACTGGATCACTGTAGCTGAGACCGGTTCACTGTTGCTTACGACCGATTGACTGTTGCTTACGACCGGTTCGCTCTAGCTTACAAACATCTACCAGGCATGGTCGTTCTGCTGTGGTCGTTCAGCTGTGGTCATTCAGCCGCGGTCGTTTTGCCGTGCTCGATTTTTTGTGGCCGTTCTGTCGTGGTCGATGCCTGCCGATCGCCAACTGTGGTCGACTGAAACTTTCACAAACGCAAATTTTAATGCAACACAAAAGTCAATTATTCATCATCACTATATTTACGGCCTCCACATGGTCTAACAATATGCTTTCAAGTAATTGAATATTTGTAAAATCACAAAGAAAAACAATATCTTGCTTTTGCGTGTTTGGATAGAGTGAATTCGCCTAGTTCGGGTGGGTGGAAAGACCCGTTTACATCGAGCTTCTTTGGCCCAGACTTGGGCAGACTCACGCAGTTGCATTGTCCATTGTGATTTGAAAGATCAAATATGGCAAAGAGCGGGGTGAATAGTGCCTTCTAATTTTCACCCAAGTATTCAACACTCCTTCCCTCCAATAGCTAGAAAGATATGAAGATTAGAATGAGAAACCAAAACAAGTAAAATAAGCATATGAAATTTTTGGAGAAAAATCAGGAAAACTGAAAGTACCTTTGTTACAAATCGGAAGTATCTTTGTTATAACTACGGTACTTCCTTTCCTCGATAAACAGTGAAATTAGCTCAAGTTCAAAAACTAAAATTGATGGAATTTTTTATTCGAAGATCACCACAGAAATCAAGTCAAAAACTCCCGGATCAAGAAATGGACTAAAGAGGCCAAACTCAAGTAAAACCGGGTTTTCTCATGAATCTTGCTAGCGAAGTGACTAGATAGGTGGAGATGTATTCCTAAATATTATCTTCATCTCTTACACTTTCTTAACATAGTAAGATCATAAGAAGGAAAGAAAAGAGATCAAAACCAACAAAAAATCAAACACATCGATAAAAATAAGAGGGACTTAAGAGTTGTACAAAGATTGATGTATTACTTACTTGAGAGGATATATTTTATAGCTACTTCACCTTAGAGGACAAAGAGTACCCAATGTACTCACTGATAAACCCTATTTTAGACTATGGTGCCCAGGCATAATAACGAGTGCTCCTTGATGCCTGGGCACCATAGTCTAAAAGTAGGTATGTATCGTGTGCGAAAAATTTTAAAATTTTTTGGATGTCAAGTTTAACTAGTTTACTAACTAGTTCAAACAAGTTTGAACTAAATTTCGAATTGTAGTTACCTTTTTTATGATAGTTTGATTGTAGGTATATGATGATTATATATGTAAATCATCAAAGTATGTGATCTAAATTTATTCAAACCTTTTTGAATTTGAGTATATTTTTTCAAACTTATACGTTTCATTTGAATTGTTATAGATGAGTATATATCCTAAAATAGACATTTTTAAAAAATATACCTGAATTTAGATGAAATTGATGCATTTAAAATCATGGTGCCTTATTTACACCATGTATCAGGTAGGAGACGTGTGAAGCATCTTCAGCCCGATTAACCAGTTATGCCTTGTTTCGGCAGGAAGCCCATGCTCGCTCGGCATGGTTAAGGGCCTGTTTGGGAGAGCTCCACCATTGAAAACGTGGATCTGGAGCAGCAGCTCCACCATAGAGCAGCTCCACCGTGGATCTGGGATCCCACCATAGAGTGTTTGGCTTGTACAGCAGCTTCAGATCCACGAAATTGAGGTTTTGGTGGGAATGACCACTTTTGGTGGGATGAGGTGTGTAACCAGTGTCATTGGTGGGTAATTACCACCCAACTCCACGGTGGAGCACCCCTTGAGGAGCTCCATGAAATCCATGGATCTGGCCCTCAGATCCAGGATTTTGGTGGATCCAGATTTCACGGAGCTGGAGCGTTTGGGTAAAATTTCGTGAAGTGGAGCTATTTTTCGTGGATCTGAAGCTGGTGGAGCTCTCCCAAACAGGCCCTAAATCCATCTCGTGTGCACGCATCTAGTGTTTTTGCTTGGCCTGGCCCAGTAAATGTCCGTGATCCAATTAAATCCAATGCAATGGAGTCCGAAATAGAATACTCAGTCGATTTGGGTTATATGTAGTCAAATATTATAATATTTGGCTATCATATTTTTGAATATTTAGAATGAACACATAAAAATGGTACGTTTAGATTTATCTCAAAAAACTTTTATAATATTATAATTTCAGTAGATTATATATATATATTAAATAGAAATAAAGTGATTAAAGTTATATTTTAGGAATCGTTTTAATGTCTAAAATAACTTCTTTTGTGACGAAGGAGTAATAACAAGTCCACGATCACAATACAAGTCACCCCTCTAAAAAAACTTAGTCCGATACCACCGCTACCTCTGGCGCCACAGTTCTACCCATGCCGAGCTGCCCAGCCACCCAACTCCTCCCCACCTGGGCCATCCCTACGCGCGGTGCGGCCCAGCCCAACGCGGACCGGCTTTCGGGGAACGGGTCGGGAAAAGGTTCGATGCGCATGCTTGCACCGGAAACGAATCGCACATAAGATCCAGGCCCAAATGCTGCACCGCAAACGGATCTAAAAAAGGACCCCTGGCCTAGTTTTGCACGGAAAACGGATCGCGAATGAAATCCGCGATCTAAATTCGCACGAAAAGGGGTCAAGCATAAGATCCGGGACTCAAAATTTGTAACCGTGCATCCTCGAACGGGAGGCCCAGATCGTCTAAATTCTACGTTTCACATCATTGACCTATGATTCGTGCTGTACGGTCTATTTATGCAATGTTTACTTTAGTTTCTAAAAACTGTTTTTTTATGTAATTGTCTTTTCTATCATATCTTATTTTTAAATAAAGTGTTTTTTACGATAGATTCTATTAGTCGATTGTATTACATACTGTAATAATTTTATTTATAACGATCAAAATCATACATAAGTGCATCTATAAACGTATCTATAAACTATCACTATTTATAAACTAAAATAAAAAAATTATCGCCGCTCTCAGCCGGAGGGTGGCGCGGTTTGGAGCACCTTTGTCAGACCTCGGAGGAACACGTGGCAGGTCACACAGTACATGTACCAAACAAAGCCAAAACAAAAAACGAGCGAAATTTTTATGTACCACTAACACCGCTTTTATAAGTAACCACAATTCAAACCTACTGTCTAATTACATCTTCACATCTGAATGGCAGTTGCCACACTGGTACTCTCTACGAGCTCACTGTAGCATCAAAACTCAAAACTGAGCAGCTCCGTTGTCCATGAGCTCCAAGTCGCCACATGGAGGTTGTACTACTGCCGACTTCTCCATTTCTATTGGATAGTTGACAACTTCCAATGGTGCTACATCGTGCTAGACTTTCACTTGGCTACGTGCAGAATGTGAGAGGGAAATTTTAAAAAAAAATTGTATGAAATAAATTCAGAACTTCCTGCTCGGCAACAAACTAGAGTCAAGGTAGTTAAAGAATATCTTCATTGTAGAATCCCTAAACATAATTCTATATTGCCACCAACCAATATTCTTACAAAATGAAAATGCAAGAGGAATCGACCTAAGGAGAGCAAGAAGAAAAGGTCAAATAGAAACGCGATTCATATGTGCAAGACATGCAATGTGATCGACCCCCATGACAGCCACAATTGCCCTATAAGGAACTAACACAATAATCCAGCTGAGAATCTGTACCGCTCTAAAATTGTGTAATTTTGAATATGAGTGAGAAAATTCTATGTACAATGCCTCACTAGATGTGTTCAAACTATATGAGATTTTTTGAAATTTCTTTTGTTTTGTGAATGAAAGCAAAGACATGTGTGAATGACTATTTGATGGAAATGAATGAAATGGGTTTTAGATGATGTATGTGTGTATGATCCGGTTTTTGCTTCCCATGTGGACAAAGCAATGCTACAATATCTGGTTTTCGCTCAATTCGGTTCACTACAAAAAAAAGTTGCTTAGTTTCATATTAGCAATGTTAAAGTTCCTAGTATGCAATCTACAATATGTATGTATGTATGTATGTATGTATGTGTGTGTGTATGTGTGTTAAAAATAACGAGTGTTCCTTGGTGCCTGAGCACCATAGTCTAAAATAGGTATGTATCATGTACGAAAATTTTTAAAATTTCTTGGATGTCAAGTTTATTAACTAGTTCAAACAAGTTTGAACTAAACTTTGAATTTGGGTATATTTTTTCAAACTCATACGTTTCGTTTGAATTATTATAGATGAGTATATACCTTAAAACTGATGTTTTCAAAAAATATACTCAAATTTAGATGGAAATGATGCATTTGAAATCATGGTGTCCAGGCACCATGGTATCCCATTTTAGCGTTCTATATATATAGCACTGCAAGCCAACCTGAGTGTATCAAGTGCACGAACAAAGCATTTCAGAGGTATCCCACAAGCAAGCAATAGTGTCAGGCCTCAAATCGCTTGGCAAACAGTTCATTCATGCATTGCCTACCTGAAATAGCAGTAAGCCGCACAACCTGAAAGCAAAAAAAATGACCTCACAACTGAACTAAAGCATGCATTACTCACACAACAATTTCTAAACTTGAATTTGCACATTCAATTCTCATAGATAACTATATATATGCATTATAGTTTATAGCTGATCAATTATGTATTACAATCTATCCAAGCACACATCAGAACAAAACCATATACATTACAAATTCATGGTACAACAGGTACTACAACAGCATCTTTGCACAACAGGGAGGTAGGGGAGGAAGTCGAGGTTGTTGATGTTTTGGTGTTGGTAGTGTCCGTAGGCAAACTGGAGGTGTAGGAAATGATGTGGTCTACCAAGCCACACCAAAGCAACTCACTGCTGTACACCACCTCCTTGCCGCTGTAATCTCGACGGTCGTTGAAAACACTAGTTGTCCTTTTGTGAATACATTGCGAGCCATAAGTAACAGAATCACCACTGAATTGGGGAGGTGCGCTACGATGATTAGGGGAAAGGACGGCATAGAGTAGCCAGATTTGGAGATTGAGTCATCGGAGGGCAGAGCAAAATTGGGGGCCAATTTTTGTACACCTCAGGTGATCATATAGGAGGAAGGCAGCGCTAGAGGAAGAGGCAGTGATGGAGGTGAGGCAATGCTAGAGGAGATGGAGGTGGCATAGGGATTAACCCTAACCCTAGCTCACAGGGGGAGTTATCTCCATGGTGGAGAAGGCGGCAGGATGAGGGAGAAGAGGAATGGCGGCCGGGGAGGTTTTCACAAATTCATCAAGTCCTCACACGGGGGCTAAATGCATAAAACTGTAAGTGGGAGGGGGCGTTCGCGTTGATCTCGTCTGCATGGCTCGGATCAGATGGCCTGGATTGCTTATGTCCATATGTCGACGAATTGCCTCATATGCACTAGATATGATGCAAGGATCTTAAGCCATAAATATAAGTCTTATTTAGATATACTCAAAGTCAAGTATTGTGTTGTGCAAGTTTAGGTAGTATATTAAGGGGCATTGTTATTGGCTTTTACTGATGACTTTTGACTGAAGATAAATAGTAATGGCTGAAAGAAGTGGCTATTAGAAGGAGGGGATGAGTGGTGAAAAAAGTGAGGGAGCGATGCGTGCGCGTGATGGGAGCAAGAGAAATAGGGTGTGTGATACACCCATGACCCCTGCCTTATCCCTGGAGCAAGATGGTAGCGAGAGGAGTGGAGAAGCCGCTTCGAGAAGTGAGGTATTCATATTGGTTTTTGGCTTTTTAAAGCAAAAACCAGAAGTAAAAACTAAAACAAACAGGGCCTAAGCCATATTGCACAGTTGCATGAACTAAACAATCTAATCTATGTAAAAGACTATAAAACTCTAGATATTTTAAATGGATTGATGTACGAGGGCACGAGTTTTTGTTTCCAAGACTGATGCACACTGTAAAGTTCTTTGTGCTCCACTACTCCCAAGTCACAACTCATTGGTCGAACGATCCCTTTGATAAGGAATCTCCAGCCTGTTGTGAACCACTGCTACTATTGTGCTTTAGAGGCTACGTATCATCTTAGGGTGTGTTTTGTTGATAGGATAAGGTTGAATGGGATGGGATGGTCCAGTACTATGTGGTTCTATTATTTTTAGTGAATGGAATGGTTTAACATTTAGAGGGAATATTCCTCAAAGATGTATCCCACCGTCCATGATGGGATGGTTCCATTCAAGCAACTAAATATATAGATAACTTTTTTTGTTAAACTATCTCATGCATGTACCACTTGGTATAAGTGACCAAATACACCCTTAGACACAATAGAAGACAACCGTTCCAACCATTTGTGTCAAGTGAGAATTTTTTTATACCTCACGTTGAGAAATTTCACTAGTCAAAGTCAGAGAACACAAGGAAGGCTTGATATAAAACAAACACAATGTAACAACCTAAATTTGAGTCAAATTTGAAATTTCTTGAATTTAAAAAAATGTGGATTTCAAAAATCTCCAAAAAAAACTTTACCTTGTATTTAAAGTTTCAAATAAATTCCTTGGCTCAAAAATCAAAGTTGCAAAATATTAAAATCAATTGTGTGTTCACTAAAAATATTTAAAATCCTTTTTGTGCTATAACCCCCTTCCCTCAAATTTAAATTCAAATTCAAACCAAATTCTTTTAACATGAAGGGTGAGCGACTTCCTAACAACGATGGTCCTTCAGCGCTAAGGGGTTACACCTTTAGAGTGGGGAAAAGTATCATAACTAAGCATTGTAAAAATGCTTGTTATAATTTCTCAGTCACACGTCTACAGAAGTGTGTAATGGACGATATTATGAATTAATCATACCTTGTGGATAAAGTTGTAAAATTTCTACAAAGTGTTATAATCTATTCAAAAAGTCATACCTCCGGTCATAGGCAAAGTATAGAAATACCACACTTGCGTAGTTTTTGTGACATAATAGTTATTGGTTAGTGGTGATTATGGATGACAGTATGAAAGAATGGATATGGTATCTTTGTATGAAAGTGGAATTCATTTGGTGATTATGAAATGAATATGGTATCTTGATATGGAAATGGCTATGGAATGGTACTTATGGGATGGATGTAGTGGACAACTGTTAAGAGAGTTCGCTCTCATAGATTTAATTGAAACTGGATATTTTGGTTTTAGTTGAAAATAATTAAGTCATAGATTTGAAAACTAGCTATAGTGTAATATTTGATAAACTCACTTTATGCTAAAAGAAACATAAGACCTTCCCTTTTAAACCTTGTATGTAGATATATACATACACTTGTATTCTAATATAAGAACTTACTGAGTAATTTTGTACCCATTATTGCTCAATTATATGAATTCAGTGCTTAAGGAATGCTCTGCCGGTGAACATTTGTCATCATCTATTGAAGGTTGAAGATGACGTCAAATACTAAGTCGTGTACCACAGTTGATTATTTGTGAGCATATCCTGAGAGACTCCACTGTCATGCATCTTTTCTACTGCAAGACTTTATATGTATTTGGTCCCTCCAGCCTGTGACGTAAGACCTTGGTCATTCAGCTCGTTCACGCTTATTTACTATTGTACCTTTTTTATATGTATATATACGATATTCGCTATTATTGTACCGTACCATTCATCCTGGGACCAGTATAAAATACACATAAGTTCTGAGTTACTAAATCCGGATCGCTAGAGACGAGAACCACTGGAAACGACTGATGATCGTGAGACTTTTCTTCAAAAATGATAGCTGCGGGCACTGAGTTCACGGCCTAATTGGCGGGTTTTTTTTGTGGCAGATCCTTTTTTCGAGCAATTAGTGGTAGAATCGTATCGTCTCGTGTTCTATGTTTTTTCGCTTATCTGACCAGTTACTCGGTACTAGTATAGTGCCCGTGCTAACGCCACGACGGCATTTTAGGGATGCACATGAAATCAACCAAACGAATTTTTGAATGGCCATACATGTTTTGTTGGGTCCGATGCAGCATGTACATATTTAGTTCCCCGAGGTTGTTTCAAATTGCCAGACCACAAGTTGAAGTTGGCGTAAAATAAAAAGACTTGAATAGTGATTTTTGGGAAACAGCGGGTTGGACACAATACCAAACAATACTTTTCTCTACAATGGTTTGCCGTAGTAACATGCTGCGCAGTACTTTCCTGCCTCACCAGACTCGTTTCACTTGGGATGCAAGTTCCCTCATGTCCACCCTAGCTTCCCATATCCTCTCAATAATCTATCACAGAGAGCGTCGGTGTGATATTACCATCTCCTTTTGTCTAAAAGCAAAAAGGATCCTACGCTGAACAAAAACAGATCTATACCAATAAGAGTTAGCAAGTGTTGCAAACCAGGCTAGCAACGTCTTGAGATTCAGATAAAGGGTTGGTGCCTCCAAGTACACTTGCCATAGTATCATATCACCCATCAACCTCGAAGGGTTGCTGCATTGTTTATTTCCTATCAACCTCGAAGCTGTTGTGTGTGAAGGTAATAGTACTATATATTAAGCATTCCTAGCCTCAGATCTATCGATCACTATTTCTTCAGCAAATGACAAAAAATTGCGAATAGCCACAATGTTAAAGCTACCGGCGTACATAACATACCTGATATGGATAACAATGGTCAGATCTCCCAAAACAACTGTTGCAATCGAATGTGTTTCTGAACCTTCAACCACGCCCTGTGCTGGTTCCTCTCTCTCTCTCTCATATGTTTGGTGAGAGGTGAACTGGAAACTACTATGTGTATGACTGTATGCTATTACTTGTAAGTATAGTGCCCGTGCTAACGCCACAGCGGCATTTCAGGGATGCACATGAAAACAACCAAATGAGGATATTTTTTCATAGTTTAAGTCCATTATAAAGGAACAGTCCAAATACATTATAAATGGCAGATTTAAGTTTTACCATGTCAGCTTGTAAATATTTGTCCACCCTTTGATCAATGGTGTCTGTCTTATAACTTAATGTCACCTCAGGGTCACCATCACACTTAAGTAGGCTGCAAATAAATGTATTCTCCAAAAACACCTTTCCACCTTCTCTATGAAGTAGATGCTCTTCATCCCTGATACAGTGAATATATGCACTTAAGACCTGTTATAAGAAAAAAGAATACAGTAAGTAGATCATATAGGCAGGTTTAAATATCAATAATTTAAAGATTAGCCCAAGGTCTCAACCACTGAAAGAAATGGTGTTGCAGCTCAATTCTTCATGAGGATGCTGTCAGGGACAGCAACTGGCTCAGTGAAGTCCAACCAAACCAACTCCTTTGTTTCTTTCGTTCAGTTTATTATAATTCCCTCTTCCAATGATCCAATCAACACACAGAACCATTACAAAGCAGCAAGACACCTCAGATTCAGAGAAGTGCACAGCACACAATGGGCAAGGCAGTGATCAACAAAGAGGATAAAGCTTGGTGTTTATTTACCCATTTCAATATTATTAGTCAGACACAAGACAACAAACAAAGCTGCTAGCTAATAACTAACTTCCAAGTATTATTTGTACTTCATATCCAAAGAACACCACTAAGTAAAGTTGCACCCTTTCAAAACTGCTAATGAAAAAGCAGTGTTTTTAGACTTCAAGGTACTTGCTGGCTGTGTGGACATCCTTGTCCCCTCTTCCACTGCAGTTCACCACCACCCTAACACCATCTGGCAGCGTTGGGCAGAGCTTCTCCAGGTAGGCGAGCGCATGGGATGTCTCCAGCGCGGGGATAATTCCCTCCAGCCGAGAGACACGCTTGAAAGCTGCGTGTGAAGATCAGGAATGGAAGAGTTAGATATTAAACATAGTGCATTTATGTGTTGCAATATTCAATACTGCGACACCAACTATATATTTAACATTATTTCAATGAAGACATCGAAGCTACTGAGCTAGCATGTTAAAAGACTTCCCCGTCATAGTTTTTTCCATTATTCAGTCACTTGCAGACACCTTAGGATTATGTCATTACGTGTTTGCAGTATTCAAGATTGCAACATCAAGTAAATGTTTAACATTGAGTTGGTGTGGGGTTACAAGCTACTGATCACCATGTTAAAAAAAATCCATGTCTTGTTTTTTCTATAATTCAGTCACTTTCGGATGCCTTAACAACTCAACTGCGGAGTTCAACTTGCAGTAATGCCTGAAGTATAAATCTAAAATTTACATGTAACCTGGGAATTTCATGTAGAAATAACCAAGCAGTACAGATGCACTGATATCAGCAAAGATTTCCCATTGACATTATTGGTGCCAATTAGTATCTAGACCATGATTTTAATACATTCACATCAAGAAAATTCAAAACACTCGCAATGCATGTTATTTAGATCAGAGTCATTAACAGTTATCGGTTCTCACTTCTCACTATTACCCCAATTGTGTCTCATTGCAAGCCTAATCTAAGAAGAGATATCATGGATAAAATGATAAGGGCATAAAGAAACATGAGTTTCCGCCATACCTCTGCTCCAAGAAGCCTCATCCTGAAAACGTTAAGCGCCTGCCTCTCCATATCTTGCGCACCCATGTAGATAATGCACTGCAGCCCAAAAAGAGTTCATGTATATAGTTTCTAGCATGGACATGCTGTTCTACCAGGTAATTCGGCTGTATTTGATGGCAAAAACATAGGAACTATGTACCTCTCTGTCTGATGTCTACATGTTAAATCTAAGAAAAATATGTTTGATTGCTTAAAAGGCTGACCATTCAAGTAGATCTCACATCAGAGTCCAATTTTGCAAGAGCAACATTATAAGCTTGCAGCTGATGAGAACTTAAAAAATAACTGAGAAACAGAAGTCTTAACAAGTAATAACCATATGCTACAGTGCTAAACTACTGCTAGTGTATAACTCTGGGTACCTTGCATTTGAGTTGCTCATTGTTTGCAGGTCCAGAATTGCTAAACCAGTTTAGCGATTCAACACGAAATCTTCGCCTCCTCTTATCCAGCGCATAGTAATTCCTTGGATAAATAGACATATGCTACATGGGGAAAGCTCCTCCTTAAATTGCAACGGTAGAACAAAGCAATAGTTTCCATTGAATATTTCGGCCAATACACATTTAATTTAGCTGATGACATTGTAGCATACAAGAGGTTAGTATTAAAGACAGTACATACCAAGGTCCCTCAGGAAGGTGCAATCCTTGTCACTGACCAATCGTATAGAACCAAAACCCATGGTGTGTCCCTAGGTAATCTCCGGTTTCAGCTTCCAGCAGTATTCCCTCCATCTCTCCTACATGTCTTTCAACAAACTCACTAAATTTGACCTAGAAGAGACTTTTGTGGCTCATAAGATAACTCAAGGAAAACAAAACTATATTTTGCACCAAGAATATTGATTAAAAACAACTAAGGTAAAGCAATTACCTTTCCAAGAAAACATATCCCCTGGGAATCCTTTCTATCTTAGTTACAAAGGTCTATCTCAGCAGCCAGCCTACACACTTCATCCTGCAAAACATTAGCTCAATGTAGAAAAGCCAATTCGAGCCCCTGACCGAAATTAACTATCCTTTGTTGATAAACTATCCAACCTTTGTTATACATCCCAGTGGACAAAGAAGCCTTCTAAGCTGGGGCTGAGATAGATGTGATAGGAAATAAATTTGATCCTTGACCTGAAATAACAATCAGAGCTTGAAAGGTGATTTCAGCTGAACAATGCTGAAATCAAATAAACTATCTGATTTTGTTTCTTTGTGTCCAAAATTTCCTAATAGGATGAAGAACAGAATTCAACTGACATCAAATTTGATAATATAAAAGCCAAACAAGCTATTTAATGCAAAATGCAAAGTACCTTGTCTTTTGAAAGTTGGAGCACTGATGGTCCTACAACATTTTCAAAGGAGGATGGATAACATGTGCATAATGTCCTGAAGCTATGTAATCAAATCCCAAATTTTCAATAGCTTCTAAGAAAGCCCCTGCAACAAAAAATAGGCACATGACCAACGTTCAATTATTACACCTCAATGTACATTCAAATTTCCATAATAGAAGTGTACACAGCCATCACAGTACAATGTTCGCACCAAACTTTATTCTTGTGTTGCAAAGAACATCAGGGCTCGGAGTATGCCCACTGCAATACTCATTAATAATATGGGACACCTAGATATGAAATTCACGATATTTTATCGATAATTCAGAACACCACAAGTGATTTCGACAAGGCTCAGGGGACAAGGTTCAAATGAAGCTTACCACATGGCTCCAATACTCATCAGATAGATGGACCACCTCCAACGGCACATCAATCTACAAAACCAACCATGAGATCACTCAGTTCATGTAGCCAAATTTAGTCCACATAAGCTACGGTAAAATACAAAACAAGATAAAATTTGTAAAAAATAAAACGAACAATCAGATTCATTAAGATTCACATCTCATATATTGTATAACCAAATATTTTTGTCACATAATGATCTAACATAATGACTGATCCTTTGAGGAGGCGACAATATCATTGGACTCACTCACCGACGACTTTCTCCATCCCCATATTGTTTAAACTTGAGGCTACAAAGAAAACACATAAGAATATGTGAATTGCTGTAGTAAATGGAAACATTTACAAAAAAAGAAACCCCCAATTCTAAAACTATATTAGCAGATAAATAGAATTAAAAGAATTGAGTTGATCAAACCAAAATTGATACTGCTGATTTCAACTACATGAGTTCTAAAGGTTGTAATGGAGGTGCTAGAACCATATTATCTGAAAGTGTATTACCTGATTTCAACTACATGAGTTCAATCAAATATTACAAAGGTCTAATTAAACGTATTTGGTTTGATTCGATGGGTTGATTGGTACCTTGACGACCGGCATCTGGCCGCCCAACATGAGGACGGCGCCCATCTGGAGCAGGATGCGGAAGGTGTCACGGATGTTGTTGGCGTTGAACTCCTTGAAGCTCTCAGCGCAGTCACCGCCCTGGAGGACGAAGGAATGAAACCAATATAACCTCATACTGGCAAGTTGTGGTCAGTATGTTTGATACAGAGACCACACAATATTTGTGGATTGGAGCCACAGGGTTCAAGGACTTCTTACTCGCCTGCATGCATGTACAGAGTTTAGGATTCTGGCAGATTCATACAAGTGCAAGATGTAATCTCAGAGAGGGAGATCTCTACCAGTAACACCAGTGCAGACACCATGGACGTGGTGATGCGGTTACAGAAAACAAGAAAAAGCGAGTATCTAAAGAACTCCTTCTCTGCTCCATAGGGAACTCTCATGATTTTTTCCTACATAACATTGAAATCAGACCTATCAGTAAGCGATGATGTCCATGTACGCAATGTGAAGGAATCAGCCATGCTGACAGCTCAATACACAGCCCTAAGCATGTAGATCTCCTTGAAGTGAACCTATGCAGAGCCAAATCTCCACCCAGAAATAGCATAGCGCGCAGAAACAAAACAATTTTAAGTCGCATATTTGATTGAAGCAAAAGGGAAACCTGGCCAGTGAGTCTCGAGGATTTTGCACCGTGGATTTCGCCTGAAGGAAGAACAAACACGATAGAGCGACACTAATCCGTCGGTATTATCGCACTCCGCGGTGGAGACATTGCGCGTCGGCGTTAATAACTGGATCAGAGGAGAGGGGGGAAAGGCAGAGGTGGGCTGCTGGGGCACCTGGAGGACGCCGTAGACGAGGAGGGTGCTCATGATGCCGAGGACCGCGAAGCCGCACCTGGCCGGCCAGCGGCGGCGGTCGTCCTTGTCCATTCCCGCTGCCGCCGGCGCGTCCGCCATGGTTAACCCTAACCGAACCAAAGCGGCAATAGACGGGTGAATCCACCGAGGCAAACGAGGGAGAGGCGGTCGATGGCCACGGTGCGGAGGCGCGGTTGGAATGAATGCACGCGCGGTGGTGGGCCCCGCTTGGCAGAGAGAGGGAGGGGAACACTTCGGGGGGTGGCTCGCCTCCACTTCCGGCGTGCGCGTGCGCCTTGCCTGTCGAGGAAAAAAGCGCGGCAGGATGATGCCGAGGAACGGCGAGTAGTACTCTGCAGCAGCAAGCGAGCGATCAATCAACCCCAACACATTGCACAACGATGGTCATGGGCTTGGTGATCCGGATCGGATCGCGCCAGATCTAGGATTCGGCGAGCGCAGATCTGGGCACACGAATACAAACAGACACACGCACGCCCACACAACGCAGAGAGAGAGAGAGATTCGTTCGCGCATACCTTCCTCGTCGCAGTCGTCATCCTTCTTTACAACGAGCGGCTGCGCCATGGCCGCTGCTGCGGTGGCAGGAGATGCGCGGGCGGGGGCGGCGAAGGGGCGGGAGGCGCTGGGAGCGCGGCGGCGTGAGGGCTCCCACGAGTCGTTACCTCGCCGGATTCGGAGGGGCCGAGAAGTGAAGGGGGGAGAGAGGAGGTGCTTACGGGAGTGGAGAAGCGGGCGGCATGGACGACGAATCTGAACCTGGGGTGGAGGACTGCGATGCGATGCAATTAGCCAATTAGGTAATAGCCGTGTTAGGGTTTGGTGGCTGGGGAAGCAGCGTCACCATGATCGGGAGGGGGAAAGCTTCGAGAAGGCGGGGGAGGCGACGGCCTTCGAGGGAGGCGGGGCGGGGGAGGCGACGGCCTTCGGGGGAGGCGGGGCCTTCGGGGGAGGCGGCGACCTACCCAGGAAGACGAGTTGACGATCCGCGGGTCTGGAACCAGGAGACGATTGACCTGCATGTATGCAAGTCAGGGACGCGGGAGGGGTACTGCAGATCCATTGAAGGATGACCGTCGGATATGGTTGAGTAAGGAGAGAGAATGGAGGAGAGTTAATCTGGTGCGGACGTTTTTAGGATGGTGTAATTATGGGTGCATATTGTGGTGTGAACGTAGTTAAGGTCATGACTGTGGAGCAGGTAATTGTTGGGTGGATGTAGGATAATTTTAACTGGTGGTTTATAGGGGTAGAGATGTAGAGTATAGAGCTCTAACCGCATATTATGGTGCTGATGGTGGTTTATTATTTTTTTTACTGTAATTAGTTTATTTTTTTACAGTATATGATGACTTATTTGGTATAATTAAATTTAAAAAATTTAAAAATAAAAAAGATTAAGCTTTCACGGATAATACGCATGAATATAGGAAAAAAGAAAAAACAAAAAAAATCCAAGAAAGCTAAAAGTCAGAAATCAGAAAATGATAAAATAAAAGAATAGTGATTTAAAAGTCTGAAGCTAAAGTTGAAACAAGCAGTGTAATTTTTCGTATCCATGGAGTTGTTGTTCCCATCAGAGACTATGAACTTCCAAGAAGACCAATATTAGATTCCATGTTACGTGATTAAAACGGAACCAAACACAAAGTAACGTAATCAAGTCCCTTGCGATGGAGTTAACAAAAAAGTCCCATGTAACCCTGAAAATCGCCGAACCAAACACCACCTTTAGATAGAAGGTAAAGGTGGGCCGGCGGACAGCAGTCGGTCCGCTGTGGCGCTTCCGTCCGGGCGGAGTGGAGAGGAAGGCAACTCGGCGGCTCCATCGCTTGTGGCACCCGTGCGGAGACGAAGACTTTTATGACTCCTCATAGATAAATAAACGATACTATTTTTTAAAATAATTTATTAAAATAACTTATCGGCTTATCAATTTATTAATATTCAATATTCGATTTATTCATATAAATACTTAAATCAGAGCTAAAATAACATCAAACCACAATTGCAAAGAACCGATCCGTCTCTCCTCTTGCATGGGCATCTTCGCACCGCACAGGTATTGTGAGAGCTGGCCTATTCGATTGCCTCCCTCCCTGTGCGGCCAGAGGCGCGTGCGTGGCCCCCTAACTGCCGCCCGCTTGCTCTTATCCCTAACTGTCGCCCGTCTGCCCTTATCACAGGGAAAATTTTATTGTGTAACGGTGACATAACTAGATCTGTGTAACAAACAATCGGATAGCGGCACATGGCATGTAACACGGTAGCAAAACACTTTAGCACAGAAAATCACTGTAGCAAAAATGTTTTTAGGGGTGATTTCATTGTCTTTCCCGTGATAAACAATATTTGCTATAGTACTTAACACTACTTGCTACAGTGTTTAATGCCACATGTTATCTTCTTATTTGCTCGTGATACAAACTCAAGTGTGCCCCGTTACACAATAAAATTTCTGCTACCACGGGCTCACGGCATCTCGCCTGCTCCATCAGAACTCAGAATTCAGAAGCGACGGGCTTCCGCCACGTACGTGTGCGAAGGTTTCTCCTCTTTCTTCCGGATTTGCCCTCAAGTGGACCGTGCGGTTGGCATCAGATGATCAGGGCTGCAGCGCGCGGCCTGCGCGCGGACTAGAACCAATCCGATGTCCAAGACAAGTGAGACACGGTGTTTGTTACTAGATTCAGTCCTTTCGACATATCTACTGGGAATTATCGATTCTCCATCTGGGGTTCTCATGTCAACGTAGAATTTTTTTTTCCCGACTGCACGCCGTGCCTTTGCAGCTCCCATGTCAAAGTTGCTGAGCTGCTTATACAGGAAACGGACAAATCACGCTCTGGGTGCTACCACGTCATAGCTTCTGACGAATTACCGACCACGTGTGCCTCAAGAAACTGTCTTCGCTTGGCGATCTACTGAGTGTTCCTGTTTTTTACAAGCATACTTTGGATTGTTTCAAAGCGTTGATCAGTGGATGATAGTTTGATACATAGTTTATGATGACCTTGGCACAAGGGTAAGTGTTTTTTGTCGGTTTCAGTGGGGCTCCAGACTGCGAGTCTGCGACGTTGATATGGTGACGTACAAGTCCCTTCTCCCCTAACATTTTGACATCCTGGCTAAAGCCAGCCAACAACTGCGTAACTTCTTGGGCGTCTATATTCTTTATATCGAAGTTACCGCTGTTAGTGTTTTCAATGCGTAAATTCAAGAACTATAACTTTGGAACAGTTAACTATGTGGAAATGTTTTCAAATTAAGAAGCAGCCGGAGAATAGAAAAATGGGTGAACTGGATTGACAATTGCCAAATGACGAATTAAGTCAGTTATGTTCAGATGGTAATTGAAACTACGCTCCTGATCAAGTTGCTCTCGTTACAGCTATCGCAGTGGGTGAGGTGGTAAGACAAATGAGACCGAATTGAACCATATATTACGACTTGGCTGTACGTGCTGGCTGCTATGCGTTTTCAGTATTCAATCTACACATGCGGATTTCTTCCTTGTGTTCAGCTAAAGGATGACTTTACTACTGTATTAGATGTATCTTGTAAGCATCATATATTTTACTCACTTCAAAACAGTGATATTTTTTCTCCGGGAAATTTTACCATCCTTGAGGGGAAGAGGTATCAAATTTGAACCGTTGATCACACTGATCGGATGACTGAGATTTGGCAGTACCTAGTGGTACCGGACGCGAGATACCAAGAGGTACAAGGTACCAAGAGGTACCAAATTTTAAGCCGTTGATCACACTGATTGAACGGCTGGATCTAATTTGGTACCTCTTGGTACCTCCTCAAGGATAGGAAAACTGCTCTTTTTCTCCTGTAGCCTGTAAGAGCTACGCTTGGGAAGTACCACTGCCTCCAAAATGTCATTTTCTAAGATTTTCCATTGTGATACTGACATATTGGGGCAGGTTTTGAAAACAGGTAGCTGATTGATCAGCGATAGCACAGCTTAGCTTTTTGATTGTTCACTAGCTAGTGTGATTTATGCTCCGTTTTAGCATTGCCGTGGCTTTTCAAAATCACTTATTTTATTCTATTTTTGGGTCTCAAGTTAATTGAAAGCATTTTTTAGGTATAACAGAAAAAATATATAACTACAATTAGTAAAGATTCCTGTAACTACACAGAACTTCAACCGCGGAGTGTCCTTGTATTCCTCGAAAGTTCAGTGGTGTCTGCTACATTCCAGGGAGACCTGGTCACAAGTGGATTTGTCCCGTCTTGTTAGGAAAGCATAAATCGTTCTCCTGAATAGTACTACTGCTTTCATCTTGTAATATTTCAGAAATACGAGGCATCTCAATTCTGTTCATACGTCAAAAGGAGATGAATAATGAACACTCGTTTGAAGGAGTACTAGATAGATCAATCCTTTTTCCACACACCCACTCATGCAGCTTGTGCCTGAAGATCAACGTGCATCAACTACCACATCAGATTGAGATGTCACTTTTGGAAACTTCCCAAGCCTGTCGCCGTCGGTGCCGTGTAATGAAGTGAGGCCGTGGCTGCGTGCGAATGAGATGAGAACGTTTGTCATTTGATCTCTTCAAAGCTGGGCATGGGTTCATTATACCTCGATTAGTCCACATGAACAACACAGGTTATCAGAAATTACCACTCCCGCGGCCATTCCAGTTAAACCACCAAGTGCACTGAAGATGTTGCTTTTTGCGCTGATCGTTCTAGTCTTTTCTTCACGGCCTGCGGCGGCGGCTATGCAGCCGAGCGAGACGTGCCTGCGGCGGTGCGGCGACATCGAGATCCCGTACCCGTTTGGCGTCGGCAGCGGGTGCCACCTCGAGACGGGGGACTGGACGTTCGTGCTCAGCTGCAACCGCACCGGCGATGGGCGGTACCGGGTGTACAATTACCAGATCGAGGTGCTGGACATGTCCGTTCGGCGCGGGCAGCTGCGCATCTACAGCGTGATCAATCCGTGGTGCTACAACGGCACGACGCGGGCGATGAACAACCAGAGCAACTGGTGGTACGACATGTCCATCACCAACTTCCGCATCAACGACGCGCAGAACCGGTTCACCGTCATCGGGTGCAACTCGCTCGCCTACATCCGCTCGCTGAACGCGACGGCCGACCGGCAGTACATGACGGGGTGCATGGCCATGTGCCCCGGCGTGGAGCGGCTGGCGAACGGCTCCTGCGCGGGGGTGGGGTGCTGCCAGACGGCCATCCCGAGCGGGCTCAACGCGTACCAGATCTCCTTCGAGGAGAAGTTCAACACCTCCGATATCGTCAACTTCAGCCGGTGCAGCTACGCGGTGCTTGTCGAAGCCGCCGCGTTCGACTTCCGCACCACGTACATCACCACCGACGAGTTCATTGTGGCCAACAACGGGCAGGTGCCGGTGGTGCTCGACTGGGCCATCGGGAACAAGACGTGCGAGGAGGCGAAGCAGAACCCGTCGGCCTACGCCTGCGTCAGCAGCAACAGCGAGTGCGTCGACTCCAAGTACGGCCGGGGCCGGGGCTACCTCTGCAACTGCTCCGCCGGCTACGATGGCAATCCTTACCTCCTCAACGGCTGCCAAGGTGATCTCTTCCTCCCACTGCATGCGTCAAACGTAGCCAAGCCTAGCTAGTTCCGATGTGTCGCTGCGGTGAAGTCATAACTCATGAGCGTTTTTGTTTGTGTTTGCAGATATCAACGAGTGCGAAGACAAACGTTTCAAGTACCCGTGCTCTGTTCCTGGTACTTGTGTCAACACTCTGGGAAGTTTCTACTGCGCTTGCCCTGACAAGGCAACAGGCAACGCTTACACCGGAACATGCGAGGAAAACAAATCCCAGCTTGGATGGCAGATCGCAATTGGTAAGCCATCTCCATGTTCTTGTTCTTGTGAACGGCTAGCTATAACAGGGGATCCCATTTCCATCAACTCCCAGATGGCCACAGATGATGAAATGAACTAGTCACTGTTCCTATTTCTCAAATTACGTATCACCTCTCATCTCCAATTCTTACGGGTTACCGCAGGAGTTAGCGTTGGTGTTATCATACTGATAGCCAGCGCGTCCTGCGTGTACATGATCCACGCGAAAAGGAGGCTGGCCAAGATCAAGAGAGAACACTTCAAGCAGCACGGGGGACTCCTGCTGTTCGAGGAAATGAAGTCGAGGCAGGGGTTGTCCTTCACACTGTTCACCCAGGAAGAGCTAGAAGAAGCAACGAACAAGTTCGACGAGCGCAACGTGATCGGAAAGGGAGGCAACGGCACCGTGTACAAGGGAACCACCAAGGACAACGACGTAGTCGCGATCAAGAAGTGCAGGCTGGCAAGCGAGAGGCAGCAGAAGGAGTTCGGGAAGGAGATGCTCATCCTGTCCCAGATCAACCACAGGAACATCGTCAAGCTGTACGGATGCTGCCTCGAGGTGGAGGTCCCCATGCTGGTGTACAAGTACATCCCGAACGGCACCTTATACAAACTCATTCATGGCAGGAACAACGGGCCGCGCATTCCGTTCACAGCTCGTCTGAAGATTGCTTATCAGACGGCTGAGGCGCTTGTCTACCTGCATTCGTGGGCTTCCCCTCCTATAATCCACGGCGATGTAAAAACGTCCAACATACTTCTCGATGAGAATTACACCGCAAAGGTTTCCGACTTTGGAGCTTCGACGTTGGCGCCAACGGATGAAGCCCAGTTCGTCACGTTCGTTCAGGGGACCTGCGGCTACCTAGATCCAGAGTACATGAGAACGTGCAAGCTGACGGACAAGAGCGACGTGTACAGTTTCGGCGTCGTTCTGTTGGAGCTACTGACGTGCAGGAAGGCGCTGAACCTCGAAGAGCTCGAGGAGGAGAAGTACCTCTCTTCGCAGTTCCTCCTGGTTCTAAGGGAGAACAGGCTCGAGGAGATATTGGACGCCCAGATAAAGAGCGAGCAGAGCATCGAGCTGCTCGAGCAGGTCGCGGAGCTAGCAAAGCAGTGCCTGGAGATGTCCGGCGAGAAGAGGCCGTCGATGCGGGAAGTGGCGGAAGATCTTGACAGGTTGAGCAAGCAGTCCCAGCACCCGTGGGGGCAGCAGAATTCTGAGGAGCTGGTGTCCTTGCTTCGTGGATCACCAAGCACGTACTCTGAAATAGAACTTAGTGGAAGTACTAGGAATATTGGTTTCAGTGATACAGCATATATAGGAATTCGATCTCCGCGTTGATGGTGCAATTTTGCTTTGCCTCGAGCTATACAATCACACTGGACAAGTTGTCTTGTATTCAGAACGGTGTCTTGGGAAGTATTGAATACCTGTACAGTTTTATACATACACAAATGAAATGCAAAAATATGTCACACCAACTACCCTCTCTAGTATTTTGGAACTCCGCTCACTGTAATACTTGTAAGCATAAAGATTGGTTGTTGTGATTACAAGTTCTAAAAAAGTACTAAGGTTGGCTATAAGAAAAATCATACAGGCACACTTGTCGTAATAAAGCATTACCATAAAATATTGTAATTTTATTATTTTTTCCTAATGTGTAACAATAAGAAATTAATGCTTAAAGTTATAGTATATTGGAGGTTTGAGATTGTACCAAGTCAAAAACACATTTCATTACGCAGTCCGCAAATATATGTTAGATAAGTCCATCTTGTCTTAGCAATCTGTGCAAAATCACCAATTGATGTAATCGTATTCTCATATCACTTTTGACACAATCGTATTGACAAAACAATTTCATTTCCAGAAATTGAATCGGTTTAGTATCTTAAGATAAAAATCATGTATCACAATTGGCAAAGGCTTCGTTCTTTTCGCCTTTTTAGGGATTATTTGCTATGACTTCTATCAGTTAGTACTATTTATTAAACCTATCAGCAGTGGCGGACCTAGAACCAAATTTTAGGGGGGCTAGCGGGACATAATGTACAAAAGATAAACACACTAAACATAAAGCGAACTAGGATTGAGGAGTAGTAGTACAAGTAAAGACAATAGTATTCTATGAGATTTAAAAATAAATGAAACTCTATAAATAAATAAATAACAATAAATGAAATTAAAATAGTAAATTCATCACAATTACATAAATTTAAAAAGTAGGTTTTTGTTTCATACCTGTTAATACAAAATCACACCTAATCCAACTGACACCTGTCGACAGTCGGCGCTCGGCAAGAAATTGAAGACTGAAGTATTAAACGACGCAGCAGGGGCGAACCGCAGCAAATCTCGCCCGCTCCGCTACTCGCGGCTCGCCCTCTTGGCCTCTCCCTCCGCCCTCTGCCAGGCGCCAGTCCGACCTCCGGCCAACCGCCAACAGCCGACCGGGCCTCCCTAGACCATAGCTCCCCTCCCAGCCTCGGAATCGCTCCCCTCCGGCCTCCCTCCGGTCGGCTGCTCCTGCTTGGCGGCGTGACGGCGGCGCTCCACGCCTCCTGCGGCCGCAGCTCTCCAGATCCGGCGCTCGGTGGCCGGCCGGGAGGCTGCTCCTGCTCGGCATTAGCGAGATCTGGCGCGACAGCTACAGCGCTCCACACGACCACCGGACCACACCTCCTGCGGTCTTGGCGCGGCGGCTGCGGCCAGCGGTAGTCAGCTGCTCCACGCGGCCACGCCGGATGCCCCCACCGGCGACCGGCCCAGACCCACCGCCTGTCCGCCACCAACGCCGCCCGTTGCCCCGTGCTGCCATGTCCCCGTCCGCGCGCGCCAAACTCATGAGAGGTGAAGGAAGCCGAAAGGGGATGAAATTATGAAATCGCTTGTTGCTTTGCTGTTGCTGTGGTGTGTGCGAATTGGATTTTGGTGGGCTTTGCCGAATTGGATCTCAATGCTGTTTTTGGCCCAAATCGGCAGACGGCAGTTGTATACTTGTATTGCTGATTTGTTGATGTTGGCTTGTTGCTCGTTGACCTTTCGTTGGCCTCACCCTCACCGGCTCACCGAGAGACTGGCCGCTGCTGTGGCGCGGTGGCTGCTAGCGCCGGAGGTAGGGGGTACCCAGACTTCGGCCGAAGGTAGGGTGGGCTGGCGCCCCCCTTGACCCACCGGTCGGTCCGCCCCTGCCTATCAGACATAGTCAAAAGTCACTAGCTGCAATCCAAAGAATACCCCCAAAAAGTAGTGTGTTTGGTTGGTGCTCGAACTAACTTTGCCAAAAATTTGGTTAGTTCTATTAATTTGGCATTTGTTTAGATAGTTGCCAAATTTTTGACAAGCCAATAACTCTATAGTGATCCTCTATGTATTTCTTGTCAACTTTTAGCCAAATTATGGGCACTTAAAATCTCAACCGAAATTTTGGCTGGCCAAAGTTTAGTAGGACTGGACCAACCAAACACAAAATATCTCTGATTATGCTTTCCTCTTTCTTCCCTAAGTACGAGCGGCCTGATCGTTCACGGGAGAAATCCAACGGTGGTCAGCCTTCCCCCAAAACCCCACAAAAATCGCCTCAAAATTGAAAGATAACGAACGCATCCGTCCATCTGTCGATCCGTCCCGGAGACGCGAAGAATGGAGGCGCTACGGGTGTGGAGGGCTTCCTCCAATCTACTTGGCTTCGCCGCCTCCCGCGCCGCCGCCGGCACCGCCACGGCCGCCTCGGCTGCGAGGCCCCTCCGTCTCCACATCCGCTGCTGCTCCCATGCCGCCACCACCACGAAGGCGCCGCAGCCCCCTCAGGACCGCCGCCGCCGCAGCGCCTCCTCCTCCTCCACCTCCGACCGCGAATCCATCCGCGCCATTCGCCTAAAAAAGGTTCGCTTCCACAGATGCTGCGCCTCTGCTTCCACACCGTTGGGGGCGCGCATTCTGCTTCCCCCAATATGTGGTCGGCACTGCTAGTCTGCTACCAATCTGCTCGTGATAAATAGCTTGTTTTGTTTGCTAGGTTGAGGAGCTAAGAGGGAAGGGTTACGAGCCGTACGCGTACAAGTGGGACAGGACTCACACAACCATGGAACTTCAGGAGGGCTACACCCATCTCGAGAATGGCGAGGTCTGTGCGGAGGTGGCGGTTTCCATTGCTGGGAGGATCGTTGCCCGAAGAACATTTGGAAAGCTTGTATTCGTGACCATAAGAGATGATTCTGGGACTATTCAGGTTCGATCTTTCAAATGAGTTGACTTCTCTTGCCAGTCAAATGTAGGGCGGTGTAAATCATATACGAATTATCGGAAATATTCGATTACAAAATTTGATAAACTGCCATTGTGTTCTATATTTTTCCATTCTAATAACAAATATCTTTTCTGTCCTAATTTGTGTTTGAACCTGGCATATATGGATGTAAATATGGTTTTGATTTGTTTACATTCAAATATAGTTTTCGCTATATGAATCTTTGAACTTAATTTAGTGTCTAACATTACTCCTTCAACTTAATTTAACATATTTCAATGGTTTGCTGTGTTTCATGTGAGTTTATAAGGTTATTATTGTCTAGTTGATGCACAAAAGACGTGTGTCCGATTCTGACCCAAATGAGTCAATGTTCGATATGTAATTTTTACTGATACACATCCTGCTGTGGTTACATATCAAATAGTGGATGATGGGGGCTACGGGGAGGCCACAAAGGGGCTGCCCGAAGCCTGAAACTCACAGTGAGGAGTGGATGTAGAAGATGTGTGTACTATATCTAAGCTATAGCCCTTTCTCTCAAAAAATGAACCCTCTCTCCTCCATGGCGCCCTAAGGAACGAATTTATAGCCATGAAGAGGTTGCTTATACAAATACCCCTATTGGGGGGGGGGGGTCTACAATAATGAGGGTAGACATGTCTTTTCCCCTATCCTAGGCCTTTTGGGCTTGCCATACAGTTTACATGCTTTAGTGGGCCTTCTGGCACGGTAGGCCGATCGGACCACGGTGGGGTGGTCGGACCATGGTGGGGGCCATGGTTCAAAATCCCGGCGGTTACTGGTTTTACCGGTGAAGACCGGTAACCAAAAAACCGACTGGTATGAATTTTTGATTTTTCGAATTTTGGCCGGTTTTTTTCCGGTTTTCCGGTTACCGGCCGGTTTTTCCGGTTACCGGTTTCAAAATATCTCAAAATTCAAATTTTGATTTTCAAATTGTGACCGGTTTTTTACCGGTTTTTCCGGTAACCGCCCGGTTACCGTTACCGGCCGCCGACCGGGATTTCTTCCGGTTCCGGTTTTTGGAACCTTGGTGGGGGCTACTCTCCCAACACATCCAATTTGTACTTGAATCCGAGCATATTCCAATCCAGCTTAGGATATATGGATGCACATGTGGATTGATCACCATCCAATTTGAATTCTATCCGTATAAGGTGAACTTGTCAAATGTCAATATGAGTTTGCTGGGTAGGTCAATTTAAGACTGCACTTAACACTCTTAATTGTATACTAACGTGAACTTGTCAAGTCTCTTTGGTATTTTTGCTAGCTCAATATGGGAACCCATCTCACCTCAGAATTTGATATGGGTGTGAATACGCTACTTGATAGTGTTATACTTGTAAGCCGAGTTCATGTAGCAGCTGACGAAGGCACCAAATCCGTTAGGCAAAGATCGAATTTTCATCAGGTCACTATGTATATGTAAGCATATGTTAATACTTGTTCAGATGGAATTTATTCTGCTCATTGGAGTTTGCTTTCTTCCTAATAATAATGAAGTGTGGTCGATCATGTTCACATTTGTATTTCTTGTGACTAGTAGCTGCTAAAACTTGTGTTTATTTGTTTAGTTGTTGAAGGTATTTGTTGTGCACCAGATATATGTTTTTAAGACATCCTTTTTGGCAATTTGTAGCTTTACTGTGAGAAAGACAGCCTTACAGAGGAGCAATTTGAGCAACTGAAGGCATTTATTGATATTGGTGATATCTTAGGTGCAAGTGGGTCCATAAAGAAGACAGAAAAAGGTTTAGTATTAAAAAATCCTTTTACTGATGCATGAATACTGTCTGTTATATTTCTCTAAGTGATGGTACTGATGAGTTCACTGTTCAGCATAGCATAACATTTTTGGGAGCACGTGCTTATGATTATTTGCTCAGAATCACCCTATCATATAATTTTTAATGTGGCCGCCCATGCTTTTAAACCTCTAACTTTGCAAGTTAGGCTCCCGTTGTTTCACCATCACACTGCTCAAATTCTATTTCTGTTTAAAACTTATCCATTTTATGTAAATTCAGGTGAGTTCTTTGTATAGCCATCTGATTAGTGTTTATTTAAACTAAGCAACCAGTCCACTGTCCGCTTCATTAGAAAGAACAACAAAATAGGGTAAGGGGCGTCAAGAAAGAAAAACAAATCAGCTAGATAATAGAATGCTACATAATCGTAAGGACCTGGGTACTAGGGCTATGGCTGATAATCAGCTAGATAATAGAATGCTACAAAATATTATGGACCTGGAGTCGGTGGCGGGCCTAGAAATGGAGTAAAGGAGGTGCTAACTTATGACAGGAAGTCTCACAAAATTGCAAATAAACTATATCATAGCAAAAGTACATAATTACTGATACAACAACTGATATAAGAGTGAAATAGCTAGACAAACAACAGGAGAGAAGGGAATAGAAGCTGAAGACATGAGAGAACAGAGTTGAAGCTGAAGACAAAATAAATGGCTAATCCATGGGGCTAATGGGCTGCACCGGTGCTTCAGCACCCCTAGCACCGGGTGTAGGTCCACCCCTGCCTGGGGTACCGGGGCTACAGCTGATATTGTAGTATTAGAAAGGTGCAAAATCTCTGTGAATGACTAAACTTTATATTTTATAACAGGTAAATATTACAAACTGATGTATTCAGGTTCAAGTCACTCAATATAGGCATTGAATGAATTTCAAATCTCTTTTTGAGGAATTAATAATATCACATACATCTCAATATTATTAGTTCAATATTTACTATAGTCCTGTCGTTAATCTATACCCTAATTTGACATGGTGGATTTCACTGCAGGGGAACTCTCTGTTTACGTGAAAAGTTTTGAAATCCTTACAAAATCCTTACTCCCACTACCAGATAAGTATCATGGCTTAACTGATGTGGACAAGCGGTACCGCCAAAGGTTACCTTTTGTTTTGCTTTATCTTTATTTTAATCATATATGTTCTTCTGTTCCTGACTATCACCCATTTAATACTGTGGTGTGTGCTATCTCCATACAAACCTTTGGTGCAGCTATTAATGGCTTTGGATCTTACTACATTTTATTTGGTTGATTCCTGCTGCTATTACCTTACTTTGGAAAGTTCTATTGTTATTTTGAGAATTTTATGGCATTACTATTCATATTTCAATTATCTGAAGTACCCAGTAAAATATAAATGCGGCAAATCTTCTCTCAAGGTATATCCAAATTATATCGGTCGTTTTTAGTATATTGCATATTGTCACTACAGATCACACCCTGTTATCATGTCTTGAAGCATGCAGTGGTTCTTTTTATTTATTTGTTGCTTACATTTGGTGGTGCCTCCTGCTGCCACGATGCATGCCGTTTAAACTGACAATTAGATCCAAGCATTCCATACTTGATTAAACATGAATTACTTATCTAGTTACTTGATTAAACATGAATTACTTATCCTGTTATGTCTTTAGAATTATTGTTTTAGTGTATGTGGCAACTACTATCCCTTTGTTCCAAAATTCAACTCATCTTGTGTGTTACTTGTAACTATCGACAGGTATGTTGACATGATTGCAAATCCTGAGGTTGCTGATGTATTCCGAACTAGAGCAAAGGTACTGACTACATGGAGTGCGAAATTTCCTTTTTAGCTTTTGTTGAAGCTAATTCTGTGAACTAGATAGGGGCTAATAAGGAAAAATCAACTCTATTTTTGATGGCTGTTCACTGGAAATATTGGGCCTGCTTTGTTTGTGCCCAAATTTGCCTTTCAAGGTGCGCGAAAGTTTGGTCTTTAAATTGGTCGCCCATGATTTGGGGAGGTAGGTAGGAAATGAACCAGGATGCCAATGGGAATGGAATCTTGCGAAAATTTTGGCAGCAAACCAAGCACAGGTCAAATTCAGTCAATGCCACCAAATTTTGGCAACACCTGTATCAAATTAAATAGGCCCTGTAATTTAATTTGGCAACTTCAATTTATATCAAATCTTATGTAGTCAGAGAAACACATATTTTTTAGGGAGGTAAAGGGAGGTTGTGGGATGAAAATTTCTGTAATTTGTAGTCTATATATAGTGAGATTACTGTTAAGGGTAGTTAGGTCATTTCTTATTGTCTAGGGTTTGGATTCTTGTGTATCTTTTGTACTATATATATGCTGTATGGGCTACTGCAATACAACTAGCTTCATATTAACAATGTATCAGAGCCTAGGTTTTAGAACCTAGCTCCAGCCACCATGCGCCGCGGCCGTCGCCCGCGCCCGCCCGCGCCCGCCCGCACGCTCCTCTGCGTCGCACCGCCGCCAGAAGGCCTCCCCACCGTTGCCAACCCTGGATCTGGCGGTGTTGCTGTTGCCCCGCCTGGATCTGAGGGCCTTCGTGCCAAATCCAGCCGAGCTCGCCCGCGCCGGGCCGCCGCCGCCTGGATCCGGCCGTACCTCCTTTGCGTCGTCGCGGATCCAGTTGTCCCCACTTCGGATTCGGCCTTCTCCGGCTGTCTCCATCTGCGCCGCCCAGCTAGATCCGGCTGCCGCCGACCTAGACGCGATTGGATCTGGCCTTCTCGATGCTGCCTCGCCATGACTGGAGGGGAGGTGCTCAGCCACTGCTCCCTCTCTTGTGGCCGCCGCCTCCTCAGCCTTCCGCCTGGATCCGATCGCCTCCAAGCTGGATCCGGCTGGCTTAGGGCCGCTGTCGTCCGCGCCACCATTGGCCTTCCACAGCACGAGCCGCTGTCGTCGTCCTCTCCTTGGACCACCTCCACCGCTCAGCTCTCTTGGCCCCGCCACGTGCTTCGCCATCACTAGATCTTGGACCCGGCATTGCCTTCGCCAAGCCCCTTCATTGGGCATAACACCAGAGCCGTTGGCGATCTGACTGCTGGAGCTGCGACCACGCCTCCTCGCATGCCTCCTACTCCTGTTGTGCTCCGTGCCCTTGACACCTGCGCGGGCTCCCCACGGTGGAATCTGTCAGATCCGGCCCAGAGATGGCCTCCCCAGGCTACCGCCGCCCTTCCTAGGCTGTCACCGTCCTCCCGGTCAGCCACCTCCGTTCGTGCATGCACCGCCGCCTGATCTCGCCACCCTGCTCTCTCCATCCATGAAGCCTCACCACCACCTGAGAGAGGGGGAAGTGTATTCGAGGGGAAGCTTTGTGAGGGTGAGGGAGGATTTTATTTTGCCATCTCCTGGCTGTGCTCTACTGAAGCTCATGTGAGGAGGAGAATGCAAGTCAGGTCTGCAGATGACAAGCTAGTTGTTGAGAAGTTGTCTGTGCTTTGCTAAAGCGTGTGGTTGCTAGTATTTGCAGCTTTAGATTCTTGGTGTTGGTGGTTGCTTTTGAGTCTTCCGTTGTGTCCGTCTAAGTCTGTAGCTTTTCTCTTTCAGTTCGTCAAAGTTTTGCGAGTCCACAAATTTCTTGTCAGCCAACCGATTGCTTTGCTAACCATAGTTCATCCTCTCGGATGAGTGTGGTCATCTCCTTCCTTTCGCATAGCCGCAGCCGTCGCTCTTCTCTTTGAGCCGCTGCAGATCGTAGAAGTCTTCATGATGCCGTCGCTTCTCTTTGAGCTGCCACTCCGAGCTTCTAAGGCCGCTGCGCTTTTCTGCACTGCGCCTCTGTTGCACTTCTTGTGCACAGCGCCGCTGTCGTATCAGGCTTCGATCTGTGCCGTTATGCTTCTATCTTCCTCAACGGATCTCTACTTGTGTCACCTTCTACATCCTCTTCATCGTGTTACCGCGGTCGACTTTGTTCCTGCTTACCTCTACCTTCTCGGCCTTTGCACTTTGTGTTTTATGAGCTGCTGCACGATTTCAAATGGGAGGCGATCTTTCTGACACAATTTCCAAGAGCTGCACGCTTTGACGGCATCTTCAAGACTCGGAATTTGTATTTTCCCTATTTTCGTGTTAACTCTTTTCAAATGTAATGCTATTGCATACGTCTTACATTTGAGAGGGGTGTTAAGTGTATTTAGGTCATTTCCTATTGTTTGGGGTTTAGGTCCTTGTGTGTCTCTTGTACTATATATATCTGTAGAGAATTAGGGGAACACCTCACACCCAATGTGGGGGGTGACTTTCATATATATAGCCATGTACAACTTGTGTTACAAGAAAGGGTAACTTGGGTATACATATATCTAATACCCGCCCGCAGTCACAACGGGAGGGAACTGGACGCAGAGACTGGACCTAAAGTCATTAAACAACTGTACAGGTAGTCCCTTAGTCATGATATCCGCGAACTGATGTGCGGAGGGAACATGAAGCACACGGATTTGTCCCAAAGCAACCTTCTCGCGGACGAAGTGGATGTCAATCTCGATGTGCTTCGTGCGACGGTGATGAACCGGATTGGCTGTCATGTAGACTGCACTAACATTGTCGCAATAGACAATAGTCGCCGAAGGGATCGAGACATGAAGCTCCTGAAGCAACTGTCGCAGCCAGCAGCATTCATCAACTGCATGAGCAACAGCCCGATACTCGGCCTCTGCACTGGAACGGGACACTGTAGTCTGCCGCTTTGAAGACCAGGAGACCAAGTTGTCGCCGAGGAAGATGCAGTAGTCGGAGGTGGAACGCCGAGAGTCAGGGCAGCCGGCCCAGTCAGCGTCAGAGTAGGCAGTGATGGAGGACACACTGGCAGTACCGAGATGTAGGCCTGCGTCGAGGGTGCCCTTCACATAGCGCAAGATGCGCTTGATCAGAGCAAGCTGCGGCTCCCGCGGGTCGTGCATGAAGAGGCAGACTTGCTGAACGGCGTAGGCAAGGTCCGGACGAGTGAGAGTAAGGTACTGTAGAGCGCCAGCAAGACTCCGGTACTCCGAGGGGCTGTCGACAGATGCTCCGTCAGTGGCGGACAGCTTGGCCCGAGAGTCAATAGGTGTCGCTGTAGGGTGACACTCGGCCATGCCAGCCCGCTGAAGAAGATCAACGGCGTATTGTCGCTGGGACAGAAGTAGGCCATCGGAGGAGCGCGTGACAGAGATGCCGAGGAAGTGGTGGAGAGCACCGAGGTCCGTCATGGCGAACTCGGAGCTGAGCCGGTCGGTGATGCGCCGTAGAAGAGTCGGGGAAGACGCCGTCAAGATGATGTCGTCAACGTAGAGCAGCAGGTAGGCGACATCATCTCGATCTTTATAAATAAAGAGAGACGTGTCAGACTTCGCCGCCGTGAAGCCGTGCGCGCAGAGGTAAGAAGCAAACCGCTGGTGCCATGCTCGAGGAGCCTGCTTGAGACCGTATAGTGACTTGTGCAAAAGACAGACGGAGTCAGGGGCCGAAGGGTCGACGAAGCCGGACGGCTGTTGGCAGTAGACTGTTTCCGCAAGGTCGCCATGAAGAAAGGCGTTCTTCACGTCGAGCTGATGAATAGGCCAGTCCCGCGATGCAGCAATGCTTAGCACAACGCGGATGGTAGCCGGCTTGACCACTGGGCTGAACGTCTCGTCGTAGTCGACACCCGGCTGCTGGGAGAAGCCGCGAACAACCCAACGAGCCTTGTGGCGGGCAAGCGATCCATCGGAGTGGAATTTGTGTTTAAAAATCCACTTGCCCGTCACAATGTTGGCGCCAGGTGGTCGTGGCACTAGGCGCCATGTGCCATTGTCGAGGAGAGCTTGGTACTCTTCCGCCATGGCAGCACGCCAGTTGGGATCAGCCAACGCGCTGCGGTAGTTGGCTGGCAGTGGAGAAGTCGACGTAGCGGAGAGATTCCGGTAGTTGACAGGCTGTACTGCCCCCGTGTGCAAACGAGTCATGGGCCGCTTTGCGGGAGCAGAGGGCTGTACGGTGCTGGTGGCGATCTGGTTCGCGGTGGGAGTAGGAGCAGCATTCCCAGCCGGCTTTCCAGCGGCCGACGGGGAAGTTCCGACTGTGTGTGTAGAAGGCTGGGGTGGACGACGTTGGTACACCTGGCCGAAATGGCGGTCGGGAGCTGCAGCAGGTGCCGTGGATGCTGGGGCTGGCGGGCGACGCTGAAAGACAGCGCCGAAGCGGCCAGAACCGCCCGGAGTATGTCCAGCGGGTTGAGCAGCAGGGCCGGCCATGATGATGGCCGGGTCGTCGAGGAACGGCTGCGTAGGAGCAACCGAAGAAGAAGGCGGCTGCTCAACACCCGAAGGTGGAGCGACCGACGTAGCGGAAGAAGCGTCCTGCAACAAAAAGTCAAGTGAAGATGCACCAGATGGAGCAGCGGCGAACGGAAACACTGATTCATCAAACATGACATGGCGTGAGATGATCACGCGCCGTGTGGATATATTGAGGCACCGGTAACCCTTGTGAGAAGAGGGATACCCAAGAAAAACACAGGGCGCAGAACGAGGTGCGAGTTTGTGGGGCGTTGTGGCACTAAGGTTGGGGTAACACAGACAGCCGAACACGCGAAGGTGCGAGTAATCTGGTACGGAATGATGAAGGAGCTGGTACGGGATTTGGTGACCAACAGAGGAGGAGGGGCGCCGGTTCAGTACATAGATGGCTGTGGTAAGAGCCTCGGCCCAGTAAGCTGGCGGCATGGAAGCATGTATGAAGAGGGTGCGGATGGTGTTGTTGATGGTGCGGATCATACGCTCGGCTTTGCCATTTTGTGGAGAAGTGTAGGGGCAAGAATGACGAAGAAGGATGCCGTGGCTCGCCAAGAAGGTGGACATGGCATGATTAACGAACTCA
The DNA here is from genome assembly GCA_017311315.1 of Dendrocalamus latiflorus. NCBI lineage: Eukaryota > Viridiplantae > Streptophyta > Magnoliopsida > Poales > Poaceae > Dendrocalamus > Dendrocalamus latiflorus. Next base: position 11,135,762 of record CM029634.1, read on the forward strand.
GTGCCATTGTCAGCCTGAAAGCACTTAGGAACAGAACCAAATTGAGTCTGAGTGTATGCAACAAAATCAACAAAATGACCATAGACTTCGGATTTTTGACGCAGCGGAAAGGACCAGCAAAAGTGACTGAAATCATCAAGCAGGACCAAATAGTATTTGTAACCCGAAGTACTAAGGACTGGAGACGTCCATACATCACAATGAACTAAAGCAAAAGGTTCGGACGTAGTGGACATGGAACTAGCAAAAGGCAGACGCGTGTGTTTGCCAAGTTGACAGGCATGGCACAAGGATCACGCTGCTTTATTACACGTGATAAGCGATTTATTTTGAAGAGACGCAACGGCAGAGGCGGCCGGATGACCCAGGCGGTGATGCCATATGGTGGACGAGACGACGAGGCTGCAACTAGCGGCGGTGGATGGCGAAGTTGGTGAGATGGTGTAGAGGTCCCCGCTGCTATTGCAGCGAAGAATCACGTGTCCCGTCCATGGGTCCTTGACAGAAAAGCCAGAAGCGTCAAATTCAATGGAACAATTATTATCACGTGTAAACTGACGAACAGATAGAAGATTGCGCACAAGAGCTGGTGCAACAAGAACATTGTTAAGGGAAAAGGAAGTGTCGGCTGTGGGTAGGATGGAAGTGCCACGGCTGGTAACAGGAATGGAGTGACCATTGCCCACAGTGATAGACGAAGAGGAAGGAGGGAGGCGGGTGAGGAGTATACCATCCGAAGAGGACATGTGGGACATAGCACCAGTGTCGAGCACCCAGGGAGTAGCGCCTTGAAGGGCCATTTGGTTCAGGGCGGCAATGAGTCCCGCCTGGTCCCAACCGCTATCTTGAGAGGTTCCGAACGGCGGAGAAACGAACTGCTGCTGCACGTCCGACTGGGAGAAGTGGGCGGGCGTGAAGGTTGTGTGAGCCTGTGGAGCCGGCCCAAGGAGACCCGGCGCGCGCCAGGCCTGCTGCTGGTTTTGCCGCCTGAACCAGGGCTGCGGCTGCTGCTGCTGCTGCTGCTGTCCGAGCAGTGGGCCGAAACAGACCCATGGCCCAGAGGGAATGGGAGTGCGCGGACCCCCCTGGGAATGCTGCTGGTCGCGGCGACCACCGCCGGCGCTGCTGCCAGTGTTGCCGCCGCCGTTGTTGTTACTGCCGCTGCCGCTTTTCTTGTTGTTGCGGCGGTTGGAGGTCTGCTGACCACCTTGGCTGTGTGTCGCGCCGAGGCACATAGAGCCAGAGCGGCAAGCCGTGCCGCATGTGGGGAAGCGGGCGAGGAGTGCGGTCTTGGAGGAAACCTTGCCCTCATTGGCGAGGCGAAGTTCTTTGAGGACGAGCTTCTCGCGCGCGGTGTTGAAGTCTGGAAGTGGCGTGGTGTCGGCGATGTTGTCCGCCGTGCTGGAGAAGCGCGGGTTGAGGCCGCGGAGGAGGTTGAGGACCAGCAGCGACGGTGAAACATCATGGCCGACATCGCGCAGGGCATCGGCGACGGTCTTCATGCGCTGGCAAAAGTCGATGGAGAGATCGCCCTGCTTCATCGAGGAAAATTCCTCATGCAGGAAGACGGCACGAGGTCCTTGTTGGCCAGAAAGAGGCCCTCGATGGCGACCCATAGTTGGCGCGCCGATTGATCTTGCGCCATAGCGAGGTCCTGAACGTCGGTGGCGATGGAGCCGAGAAGCCAACTATGGACGCAGGAATTGTCCATGACCCACTGGGGATCATTGGGATTGGCCGGTAAAGTGCCGTCGATGTGGCCGCGAAGCCCGAATTTGCCCACCAAGGACTTGAAGAAGGGCGCCCACTTGTGGAAGTTTGGGTGTTTCAACTCGAGGACGAGAGGAACATGTGAGCGGACTGGCATAGGGAGCAACGACGATCGGTCCAGCAGGGAGGTTCGGCAATTCACCGCTGGTGTTGGGATCTGGTGGAGGGCCGGTCGGCATTGTGGAAGATTGGCCGGGGAGGCGGCGATCTGGGAAAGGTGGCTGCAGCACAGGAGGAAGGGGCGGCGGCGGCGGCGACCGAGATGAGGAGCGGCGCCGGCTAGTGCTGAAACAGAGGAAGGGGCAGCGGCAAATGTAGAGAGGCGGCGGCCGAGAAGAGGAAGGGCGAAGGCCAGCAGGAGGCGCGCCGGCGGGCTGTAACAGAGGAGCGGCGAGGCAGGTGCGGCGCAGGGGCGGCGCAGACGCGCAGGAGCAGGGGCGGCGCAGGGGCAGCGCAGACGCGCAGGAGCAGGGGCGGCGCAGGGGCAGGGGCGACGCAGGCGGGAGGGGCGGCGGGGAAACCCTAAGAAAACCCTAGAAACAGAGGAGGGGTGGCGGCGGGTGAAAAACAGAGGATTGGGCAGCGGAAGATGCCCAGGAAAAGAAATCTGATATCATGTAGAGAATTAGGGGAACACCTCACACCCAATGTGGGGGGGGGGGGGGTGACTTTCATATATATAGCCATGTTCAACTTGTGTTACAAGAAAGGGTAACTTGGGTATACATATATCTAATAATATCCAATACAACAAGCTTCATATTAACAATTACATCCTTAATTCAACTTCATATAAAAGCACCTGGTTTGATGAATAGTGATGGGGCTGGCATCATATACGAAAGCTACCTTTTATTTTTTTAGCTATTTTCATTTTTTATGGTTATCTTAGTTATTTTCATTTTTCGTAGGTTGTTTTTGAAATCCGCAAGACAATGGAATCATTTGGTTTCATTGAAGTTGAAACTCCGGTTCTACAGGTTTGCTTTCTGCATATTCTTTAAATTATTACTTTGCAGGATTAACCACCAATGTAATATTTGATTGCTGGCTTGATAAGAGGCCAATACTGAGATTATCTAGGTTAAATTGACAGTGCTGCTTATTCGAATTGAAATTACAGTGAGGTCGGAAAATAAAAATAGAAACAGGGGTCATGTAGACAAAATAGATGAATGACATGTATTCATCTTGCTAACCATATATTAATTTCTCTTTCTATTTAAAGTGTTAAGGTCGTGTCAGCAAATTATTATGTGTAACACCAAACACATGTGCCCTCCAAATATAAATCACCAAGGCTTCACAGACCTGATTTTGAGCATGTGTTCCAACCTTACTCTAGCCCTCATTTGGGCCAAAGCTAAGTGGGCAAAGCAAGCTGTTTTGGATCTCTTGCTTTTGATGTCAAACTAGCTTTGATAGGTGTTTTGGTTCCGTTGCTCAAAGCTTGCTTTTGAGGATAAGATTCTGTGTCCAATTGTTGGGAATCACTTATTTAGCTGAGATATAGTCACCACTTAACTGCGGCTAATGGCTTTTGGACTGTTTGTGAGAGAGAATATGGAGTAACAGAAACTCACGTGCGGTTTTAACTGATATAAATAAAGTTACTACAGTGTGTACTATAATCAACTTGTACTGTTTTGAAAAAACACGCCGTTTGAAAGCTAGTTATTGTAGCAAAAGTCAAAAGCCACTTTTAGAAGCCGTTTAGAACAGGCCCTATGTTTAATGCAGCAGTTAAGATCTTAAAAAATAAATATAGTTTACTTAGGGCAGTAAAAAAAGCTCAAGTTCTTAATTCTAGCTGAGCTTGAGCCCTCAAATGAGCCGAGCTCAAGCATGCACCGTGGATCGGCAGTGACTGAGGCTCGACCCATTTAACGAACCGAGCTTGAGCTATTCGTTAAGGTTTGTGCAAACTCCAGACTCCACCTGATTCAATATTGAGCTCAGAACCTGATTCAAGCTCACTCGCACTTGGCTCAAACTTGTTACAAGCTTGAGCCCAGCCTACCTGGGCTTGCTCGAGCTTGGCTCGTTGACAGCCCTAAGTTTACTTGTTGGTATTCTCACTGTTGCACAACACTTTGGTCCACCTCACAACTATCGCCTCTAGCAATTCTGTCAAAAAGGGAAGTGTGTGTCTAAAAAACAAGGCAATTGGGGTTTACATTGTTTCAAGTCTATTGTACAGTACATACATACAAGCAAGAACCACCAACAACTTGATTTGCTCTACTTGAAATCTGAACTTGGTAAAACCTATGCACAGTTGAGTAAAAAATGGAAAGCTTCTCTAACTTCATCTCATACATGCATAATCTAAACTTATTCTTAGACCAGTCAAGAGAACATGTATGCACCAAGAACCTTTACATGGGCAGGGGTTGAGGAAAATTATTTCTCTTTGGCTCCCTTTTAATCTGAGCAGGTGGTGGCACTAATCGTAGTATAACACATGGGAAGAGAGTCATCCCAGTTTACTTGCGCATGGGAGTGAAAATGGTGCACCACATGTGGCAAGGTTTTGCTAGCCCTTTGGGGGCAAATTGACCTAGCAAAGTCAGTATTATGCTAAGATACCAAAGAAGTAACCTTACCCAGCAAAGCCAGCATAGCTTCATCCATTGGATTGGTTGGAATGGAAGTGCATATGAACTCATATGTAGGGATAACTAGCTTCAAGCATCTAGATATTGGATTCCAACCATCTGTGTCAGCCTGTCATGATCATCTGCTTGATCCTATCTAGATTATGAATGTTTTCTATGGTAGAAAACAAGGAGTCTTCATCATAGATGTAAAGTCGTAAAGGCAAAGCTAACAAAATATATAGTTCATTTAATGTCGAATATGTTTTTTTAATAATGCTATCAACATAACTAAAGCCAACATGACACAATCTAGTCGCATAGTATTAAGAAATAATCGTATTCCTTTGTATTATTGTTTTGTTTATGATCATTATTAATGTCTTCTCTGATCCTTTTTTTTTCAAACGGGAAAAAATAGGGTGCAGCAGGTGGTGCTGAAGCAAGACCTTTTATAACTTACCATAACTCACTGCAAAGAGATCTTTACTTGAGGATTGCAACAGAGCTGCATTTGAAAAGGATGCTGGTGAGGTTACAATTCAGTTTTTTTTATTCTCTACTTTTTGGCGGCTGTGCCTTTTTCTCAACTTAGTCTATGTAATATTCTTTTCTGCGATTCATTCGCTTCCATTTCAATGAGAGAATGTACTGCTGGGTATGCAACCTGTAAGTAAAATTTTATGAAGTGTAGAAGAATCATATCTAACATGTGCCACTATTGTTATGTTAAGTTGATCTTAATTTGCATGTTAAATTGTTAATATAATTGTTTATCAATAAGCTTGTATGTTCCTTTTCCAGATTGTCCATCTGCGCTTTTCTCTACTTGGTTAACATCGAATTTATCTCAATATGTTTCCCAGAATAGTCACAAGATGTATAATGAAATTATATGTGTTAAGCTACAGTTCTCTTGGACCTTTACCTTTTGGAGCAAAATTCCAATTTAGAATTTTACACCATATTTTATGCCTTTATTCATCACTTTACTAAGCATAGTGGATGCAATAAATTGGCACTTAGGGGCTATCTGTTAGAATATTACTTGTGGGGGCAACTAATACGTGTTCTTACAATTTTGAAAGGCTATGCCCTGGCACCCTTCTTCTATTCCAGTTTATGAGTACCATTGTCAAATTGCAGGTTGGAGGGCTCGAGAAGGTTTATGAGATTGGAAGAATATTCCGGAATGAAGGCATTTCTACTCGCCATAATCCTGAATTTACCACTATCGAGGTAAAGAATTAATCTTTTTCTCCAATATGCACATATCATATGTTCCCTTCATCCTATCCTGTAGCTTAATGGTTTTATCTACCATTGCATTTTCCTTTTCCTTTCTCTTCCTTCCTTTTTTCTTGCAGAATGTGCTACTTTAAATGAGGTCTGACTCGCTGTCTTATATTTGGAAGCTAGATGTATGAAGCATATTCAGACTATGAAAGCATGATGAATATGGCCGAAGAAATTGTTACTCGATGTGCTATGGCTACTCATGCCAAGCTTAAGATTGATTACCAGGTGATGAGTCTTTACTCTACCATAGTATGAGCATATATTGATCTACGTTTTGTGAATTTGGATTGTCTAGACATGTATCACAGCAAGATCATGTCATCATTTGTTGCTTATATCACTGATTTACTACAAACTTGTTTTTATTGTCATTTTTATCTGTGAACACATTAGCAATTATTCTTGGCATCTATGCTGCTGTACTGGTAGTCTGGCATAGGGTCTTGTTTCCTGACCTGGAGCGCCTATGCAGATAGGCACTGGGCAGTGGGCACACACACTCACACATTTAACACTTAAAGCACATCTATGCACTTCTATCTTTTATAACTCCATCAATTGACAGTCTTGTTTAATTAAGCAGGGAACTGAAATCTCCCTTGCAAGACCGTGGAGGAGGGAAACCATGCATTCTCTTGTCGAAGAAGCAACTGGAATTGACTTTAATAGCTTTGGAGAAGATGTTGAATCTGCTAAAAATGCCTCAAGAGGACTCTTAGGGATCAAAGCTGAAAGCTGTGAGAATACTTCATTGCAAGCCTGTTCATCCGTTGGACATGTTCTTAATGAGGTATCACGAAGCTTTGGTTTTCTACAACTGTTTTCAGTACTTACTCTGGTGATGCCTTGAAGTTTTGTGAAGAGAGAAGTACTCTTTTGGTTCCTTAATTGTGGGTTTGAGTCCATTTTAGACCCTCAACATTTTACGGCCCTTTTATCATCCCTCAACCCTCGGGGTTGGTCCAATGCAATAACAATAATAAAGCCTTTTGTTCTAACAAGTTGGGTAAGTTAGGAATGAAATCTCCTCAAGGTCAAAGAAACAAGAGTCTTGCAATAAAACCTTCAGTATAAAAACTCTAAGCTTGCATTTTGCCATTTGAGTAGAGAGCCTAAAACACTGTCTCTAAACTTTTTTCTTATGTCATGGTTCCGGTACATAGATCGTTAATTTCTATGCACTCCTATCCAAAGCTTATTCTTTGAATACATTCTAGTTCCTCAAGTCTCTTCTAACAACATCCTCCCACCCAGTTTTGGTTGACTTCTGCCTTGTGTTTTTTGTATGTCTTAAAATTCCACTACGTACTGGTGCCTCAGAAGGCATCCATTGAAGATGTCTAAACCATCTCAAACGATGTTGGATAGGCTTCTCTTCAATTCGTGCTACCCTCACCCTACTACGTATATCGTCATTGCGGATTTGATCCCGCCTTGTGTGATCATAGATCCACTACAGCATCCCCATCTCCGCTATACTCATCTTTTGTATATGTTGTCTTTTAATCGCCTAATATTCCTCTTCGTATAGCATCGTAGGTTTGATCGCCGTTCTATAGAACTTACTCTTTAACTTTTGATGGATTTTTTTATCACACAGGACACCTGATGCTTTGCGTCATTTCACCCACACCGCTTTTATCCTATGGCTCATGTCTTCATCAATCTCGCTGTCTATTGTAGCATCGATCCCAAATATCGAAAAGTATCCTTCCTAGGCACTATTTGTCCGTCCAGACTAACATTTCCATTATCTACCCTAGCACCGTTGAAGTCTAATGCCCTTCGATTTTAAGGTCTTCCTTCACAACTCCATATTCCTATCGACACCTATTCTAGTTTCATCAACTAGCACAACAATATCAGCGAAAAGCATACACCAAGAAATATCTCCTTGTATGTTCTGCGTGACCTCGTCCATCACTAAGGTAAAAATGTATGGGCTCAATACTGACTCTTGGTGTAGTCTTATCTTAATAGGGAAATCATTAGTATTGTTAATGGTATTGGTGTCATTTTTTATTGCCCTAGGGTTTTAGGGTTGTGTCCATATATTCTCTATATATTGCCACTTTGGGCTGTGCAATACCACTAACCTTTATGCGTTCATCCTTTCGCACATCTAACATGGTATTAGAGCAAAGGTTCAAACCCTAATCTTCGTTCTTCTTTCGCTGTCGCTGCCCCCGGATCAATCTCAACTCCTGGGGGCGGCCACGCCGCTGCCGTCCAGTGGGACGCCGACTGCTAGCGTTGGATCTGGCTTCCTCCGCACCGCCGTTGGCTTTGGATCCGAGCCGCCGTTGCTGTCCTCTTGGACTGCCGCCGCCGCTCACCTCTTCTAGCCGCTGGCAGTCTTCCCTCCCCTGGATCTGTGCCTCCTCAGCCGCCGCTATCCTCTTGGACTACCACCGTGAAGAAGCACCTCGCCGCTAGCCACGTCCCACTCGGATCCGGCCGCCTCCGGCTCTCCCCGTGTGGATCTGACCTCTCCGCGCCGGATCCGACGACCTCTGGCTCTCCACGCCTGGATCTGGCGCCATCGCCGTCATGGAGTCCTCTGGCGTTGACCGCGGCAGCGAGGGGGAGCAGGGGAAGGCCACGGCGGTGAGCTCGGGATAGCTCGATGCCAGGAAAGGCCCCAGTAGCGACAGTGCCAACCACTAGGAGTCGGAGCACCGGCAGCAGCGTCGGATTTTGGTCGGCGACCCCGGCGGCTTAGGATGGGCGCAGCTGCATCATGGGAGCATGAGTCAAATCCAAGCAAGGAGGAGGTGGAGAACGTCACCACGGTGGCCGGGACCGGGGTCGGCGAGCCGGAGATGCGACGACGGCAGCGGATCTATGGTGGCGGCGATGGCCGGGCGAGGAAACGAGATAGAGAGAATCGGGAGGGAGAGAGATGGTGTAGAGTAAGGGGCGATGTGCGTGAGTGTATGCAGGGTGAGTTGTGCCGGTGGGCTGAACAGGTGAGTTGGGCCGGTGGGCTGAACAGGTGAGTTGGGCCGGTGGGCTAATTCTAATGGATAGGTAAATTAACTGCCATTTGGAGATTTTATTATCACCGTCTTAACTCTCGCCATGGTGGACGCCTAAGCGTCCAGGCGCCCCATGCTCGCCGTGACTTGCTGGAGCGTTGTGACTAGGGTTCAAAAACCCGGCGGTATTACCGGCAATGCCGGTTACCGCCGGTAACTGGTTCTACTGGTGGCTACCGGTAGAATAAAAACTGACAGTTTTTAACTCAAATTTAAATTTTTGAATGTATAGGAAGATGCATGCACCTCTCTGTTTGACTTCATGCTTTTTGCCATGTATTAGGAATTTCCAAGTTCAAATTTAGAAAACTGTTTTTTGGCGGTTTTAGCGGTTTTTCTCCAGTTTTTTGGGCGGTAACCAGCCGGTTTTTCCAGTTACCAGTTTCAAATTCAAACTTCGACATTTGAAATTTGGCCGGTTTACCGGCCGGTAACCCCCGGTACCGGAATTTCTAATCTTGGTCATGACAACCTTGGATAAAAGCCATTAGAAGCAGCCCAAAAGAACAGAGCCGCCACATTTTGCAACAAGCAATATGTTGCCTGTAGATGATAATTTGATTGGCATGATTCCTTACTGCAAGCCATCACACCTTGCAATCAGCAGTTTAGAAATCTGAAACAGTGCACGGCAACTGTGAGGTTACACAAAGAATTATAATAATTATACAAACCAAAGTTATTGCTATGTGGAGTGAACTACTGTACCTGCTGTTAGTTGTTATATGTCTTTGTTCCTATATTTGTGGAATGTTTCCTTCCATTAAGGATTTAGTTTCTTATGGATATAAATGACATCTTAGGAAGTTTAACTAATAAAGTACTTGTGTTGGTTCATGCATAAGGAGTTTACTAATACAGTTTATGGGCTTTGAAATTTAGTGAATACACACATCAAACTCAAAAGTGCTGTGAACATGATGTTTTCTTGGGTAGCTCGCCAACCTCCAGGTTAGGAACATGCATCTAAGTATAAGTTCAGTTTATGGTAGCTTGTAATGTTGCAGTACGACAGCTAGGCTGGTGGCTAAATAGCATATTGCAATCAGAATGGAATATCCTGCCCTTCAAAACTGCAGAATTTTCTATGCATAGTAACATCCTATATCATGTGCTAAACGTCATTAGAGTGATTAAACTTAGTCTGGTTGAGCTAATTGTATGTCATGGAGAGTCTGATTTTACAGTTCTACACCATATGTCAGGTCTTTGAGACTGTTGTTGAATCAACTCTTGTACAACCAACATTTGTTCTTGACTACCCAGTTGAGATATCACCATTGGCAAAACCACATCGCAGGTAATGTGCTTTCAAGGAAGTTATTAATTTGGAAAAAAGCTACTTGTTCAGAATTACTGTTATTAGGAAGTACTCATTTGCTTTGTTCCTATAATATGCCTTTCTGTTTGGTTATTATCAGCTGAAACTACTCCTTTTCTAATGCAATTGACAAACCAGACAAATTCTATGACAAAATAAAAATGTCTTTCAAAGTAGAACCTATGCTTCGAGACTAGTAGATTACATGCTACCGTGCATGTGAATATGGTTCTAAAGTCCAAACTGACTGCCACAATGCTACAGATGAACTGAGTTTCCAAAATGATCTTAGAATAAGCACATTCATTTTCATTGGTTTTCAATGCCCAGATCTGGAATTTGACGTAAACCTATGTCAAGGAGAACTATAAAAGTAATGGAAGATGTACAAAATAGTTTATAGTTATTCAAGTACCAGTGTTCATACCCCGTTGCCTTATCTACATGAAGGCCCTGAGTTTTTCAAGGCCTCACCACTTATTTAGAAATTAATAGTATGTGTTACTAAGAGAGGAGGGGGCAGTGGCAAACTGGCAACTAAGATGTTCATTAAGGTATCAACACTTTTTCTATCCTTTCATGAATGTAACACTCAACATTCTGACCATCCATCATCATTACCACTTACCATTTTTTACTGATTCAGCTTGCTAGGGATGTTCTGGGTTGTGCCAGTCAGAAATCGAATGTCAGTAGGCCCTATATAGATAATTATCAAACTGGAGACCAATGTTGTGCTCAAGAAAACAAAGCATATGAGGGTATGCAGACCATCTGTTCAAACGTATCCCTTACAACTGTCCAAATATCAACTGGGTTGTTCCTTCTAAGATTCGAATTTTAATATAAATCCATATATGCAATAGGTCATGTAAAATTTGCATTGGATTCATTTGGACTCAACACATCCATTGGGCCCATCCATGTTAGAAAAAGTTGTATTGATAAGGCGATGCTAAAGGCCACAGCATTATTAGGTCATGCCGCTGTTCTGAAAGTTCCAGTAAATTTTGCTTGCACATGTGCATAGCAAGGCTCTAAGCGGTATTCGTTCGGTCACCCACCTAGTAGCGATTATACGTCCTAACCGGCAATTATGCGGCAACAGGTAGGGGCCCCTGATCCTTGTAAACGGCCTAGATGCCAAATAGACCTGTTTTCGGAACACTGGTGCATAGTTACATACTACTCTTGTAATGTTATGTTATTGCCTTACTGCTACAAATGACCTTTTGATACGAATTATTTATATTGTTATTTTGATGATCAGAACAGAGTTCAGTTTCTATCATGAACTGTGATTATCATAATATTTCTTTTCTCTTGCTATAGGCATTCTGGTCTTACCGAGCGATTTGAACTTTTCATGTGTGGTCGTGAGATTGGTAATGCATTTTCTGAGCTCACAGACCCAATTGACCAGGTACGAATTTGTCTTGTTTTCTTAATACATGTAAAAGTGCCACTAATGTCACATTTTTCTTGTAAAGTTGTGTTAGAAAATTGGCAAGTTTTGGTGATTAGGTGCAAACACTTGGAATTTATCTTTCTCACCGGACAAGTTTCATAATGTTCAGTGTTCTATAGAATGTATTGAGTAATGTGAAAAGTGTTTTGGTATTTCCAAATTTTCTATTCCACAGACCACTGTGATTTTTAGCATGAGTTCATGTTCAGTAGTCTGGAGACCTTGAATTAAACTAGAAATAGCTGGCCGTTTGAAAGTACTTGATTTGCAATGAGCAATTAATGTGTCTGCATGTAACATCTGATGCTATTAGCATTAGCTATTTTGGCTGTGCTTGGAAGGTTTATCGAACTTGACGGCAGAGGCAAAACCAATGGGGTTGGTTAACTTGCAAATGTTGGCTGATGGCACACCGCCATATTACACCCAAAAAGGGCTTTCGAACACCTCCCACAAAGCACCCACCTTACCTGAAAATGGGGAGGGGAAAAATATGATTGTCCCTGCATGACAAAACATGTTTATTCATAATCATTAGTATAGCTAAATATTACTATGCATTCTTAACTCCATGTCTTGAATTGTATCTGAATTTTTATCATCTGATGAAAGATCCCATGGCAAAAGATTTTAGTTTGAATTGATCACTTTATTTTCTGTGGCAGAGGAGTCGTTTTGAAAATCAAATAAAACAGCACAATGCTAAGCGTGCTGCAATGGATAAGAAGGCCAAATCTGTCGAGGGAGATGAGGATGATTATTCCTACGAAGTTTCCTTAGATGAAGACTTCCTGACTTCTTTAGAATACGGAATGCCACCGGCTTCCGGAATGGTACAATCCATAAAAATGCTTGCAAGTGCAGTCTATTCGTGTTACTTGTTTTTGCTCTTGAAAGTTCTTACTGAACTATTTGTTCAGTTTCATTATTACATTATGTGGCTTGTGAACTAATTTGGGTGGAACCTTTCAACTTTTAGGGCCTGGGTATCGACCGGTTAGTAATGCTTTTGACGAACTCTGCCAGCATAAGGGATGTTATTGCCTTTCCTGTCCTGAAGATTCAGCAGTAGGTCCTTTGCTTGGGGTAAGAAGAGATACAGTTTTGACAACGCATATGTGGCTGTGAAGAAATTCTCTGCACCCTTCCTTTTATGCTTGTTTAATTCAAGCAGATTTTGCGTTTGATCATTCTTTTACTGGTGGATCTTTTTTACTGATAGATGTGCCCATTAGTTTGTTGGTAAATGGACACGGACGAGGGCCATGAGTCTGATATTTTGTTAGGCCAAAATAGTCGATAGATATTCCAATACTGAAATCAATAATGGATCAGCGTATTTCTGTTTTCCTACAACCATTTGTCTCATGCAGGAACACCATCGCTGTGTTTTTCTATCCACTTTCAGGCTGATGAACTCTTGCTACGCCTCAGAGGCACACAAAATATTTCATGGATCTGTGAGAGTATCCGCCTACAATCAGCCTGAGATATAGTGACTCGACGCCTATTTCTGAACCAAAATATTTAGCTGTTCTTTCCTCGGAACGACGGGCGTTATTTCCCCGCGGCCCTGCGAATCCTACCAAGGTAAAGACGGCAGCACTGCCAACACATCATCCTTTTGTAGTTTTGTACGCACAAATCTGTTCTTTTTTTAAATCAAAAGCCTGGTTATCTGCAGGGCGTCACAATCATAAAAACCTTTCCCACATACACCAAAGACGCTACGCAACCAAAGTACTAGTACATGCATGCAATGCAACAACGATGCGCATGCCATGTATCTATACTACCAACCTGATCCAGTCCAGGCCAGCCGAGCGGAGTCGTGCCGAGGCCGAGCTGGTCCTCACGCGGCGCAAAAGGACGGGCGCCCTCGCGCGCGCTGCGTCCCGCATACGCCGTCTCTGTACGCGCGGCCGACAGTCGCGCAGCGCGGGTAAACACCCCCCGCGACGCGCGCGCGATCACATCAAGTCGAGTCGGCGCGTGATAGACAGGCGATGCCGTTGCCGACAGCACCCCCACCGCGCGCGCCAGCCCGGCCCCGTCCTAGCCGATGTTTTAGCAGGTAATTGATCATATACCCTGTATTTAGATGGAAATTCAGGATTTACCTTCCTGGTCCACATGTCAGTGACTTATGATGACCTCACGTGTCATTGAGATGTGGAGGATAAATCCTGAATTTCCCAACTAAAGGGAGGGTATATGATCCAATCTCCCATGTTTTAGAGGGTTCCTTCCCTGGCTGTGGTGCTGGTGTATATTCATATTAAGACCGTGTCTGTATTTTTCCTACTCCGCTTTATCAGTATAAGGAACAGCTCTCCCGCCGTTTGTTTTTAAAAACTAGAAAGGGATCGCGCGGCAGGGGGGAGGAGCTGCACCTGGTCCGGACATGGCTGCGTCTTGATTCCTATCTGCGGATGGCTGGTTGGCTGCTTGATGAAATGATGCCTTGTCTATATAGATAAGTAGCTATCCATGCATCCCTAGCTAGCGAAGTCGGGAGTCGGAGCTGGGTCTGTTCCATCAGTCGTGGATAAGTCTGCCATTTGGGCACCTAAGTAGTTTTGGTTTTTGGTTTTCAGTTTTCAGAAGTTATTTGAAACGTGTTGGTTTTTTATTTTATTTTTTTTAGTTTTTTCCTCTTAATTCTTTGTATTGTTCGTGAAGTACAACATAGTTTTTCTTTTTCTTATTTTTAATTAAATGACTTAGAAAAAACTAACGACTGCTACAGTGTAATTTTAGATAAAAATCAACTGGCATAATCAAAAGCTAAAGCTAGTTGGAGCTGGGCCGCCTCCTGACTTGACTCTTTGATTGCACTGTTTAATGTGTGGCTCTTAATGTACTGTTCAAGGGAGCAAAATCGCTAGTTATTGATCGTGACGTGATTCGTTGGAGTTCACTGTACCAGTCCACCCTGTCATGTTTGATCCAGAATGTCGGTTTCTTTTGAGAGGAACAGTTTGAATTGGTAGCTAGCTCATAGTTCCCAGGGACGAGCGAGAAGTCATGGGATCAAATCACACAAGCAATAAATACCGCACGAGATCAAGCGAAAGTAATGCAAATTACTCCACTAAAAGGAGCTCTGAAGGATGCTCCCTTCTGTTACAAAAATATGTTGTTTTTGAAATAGGTATGGCAAAATTTTAAAACTTAAGCTATTGATATCTTTTAAATATTTATATCACATCTGTAAAAGTAATTTGTAGATTTATCTCGAAAAATACTTTTATAATATTATAATTTTATTAGGTTTTATACATACATTAAAAATAAAAATTAGTGATCAAAGTTATATTTTCGGTACTGTGTCGATATCCAAAACATATTTTTCTACCAGAGGGAGTACATGGAAAATAATCAAATGCAGTGTTGGAAAAATTTGGATTCACCACTTTAGTTTCCACATGCACAAATTGACCAGCTTAGAGTAGGAGATCCAGAGGAAATAACCAAGAGCATTATTAGCTTATGAAGTATCACCTTCAATACTTCTTTTATTGGGTCAGCCCCTGATGTGATGTGATCGGGATGTCCAAGGAGAGAGGGGTGAATTTGGAATGTTTATTATTTTTCAGCTAAAACAGGGTTTTGCAATTAGGTAAATAAAAATATAATCTTCTAACTTAAACCTATGTAACTAAGGCTCACTATTGTGTTCATGCAACACCTACACGGTTCTAGTGGATTTTGCAACCTAGACAAAGTCCTACTCTAACATGCAATTTAAGTAAATTGCTGAAATTAAATGTGGAATTAGAGAGAGCATGAGACACACACATGATTTTTTTTGCCGAGATCTCAGAGACTCGACGGTCTCCCTTGCTCCTCGTTGCAGCACTCTAGTAAGAATATCACTCCTATTTCGATCAAAGTAAGGCTCTAAGTGTCTCTAACTCGTGGTAGTCTTTCTCCGCTCTACATAGGTGGATTATAAACTTTCACAACCTTTCAAGTGCCTTTCACAAACTCCTCCTTGGAAGTACACAAAGAACTAGTCTCCAAGCAGTTTAGGAAACACCGATTTCTAAGAATAACAAGCCAAAGAATGTCACTTAAGCCTAGCAAGATCAAGCAAACAAGAGTGGTGCACACTAAGATCTAATCTACTCTCTCTTATACCCACTCACACTCTCAAATATGCAAATCATGCTCATCAGTCCTCTCGAGCTCCCTCTCCTCTATGTTGGCTATATTTGATGAGAGTTCCTTTCAATGCCCACACTTCAAATATATAGCCCTCTCAAAGAAAACTAGTCATTAGACACAAGATTTATATAAAAAAAAAGCATGACTTGGATCACCTGACTCGACTGCCCCGCTCATTTCAGCTTGAGCTTCTGGCTTCTGACTTATTTTTCATTATTTCTAAATTTTGTCTTTTTTCTGACTTTTTGGCTTTTTTGCCGTTTCTTTTTTTTGTATTCGTTTATATTGTCCGTGATTAGCTAACCTGTTTTTTCTATTTTTAAAATTTTTAAATTTAGTTACACCAAATAAGTCACCATTAGATACAATAGAATTTCAGCCAGCTACAATATAATTTCAGCTATAAGCCATTTTTTTAGTTGAAATGAGCAGGTTAACAATCCAATGGTAAAAAAACTGGCCATCTTAACATGTACCATCCAGAGGTGGCCAATGGGCCGTGCCGGGCCGGCACGGCACGGGCCCGGGCTCGGCACGGCCCGTTTAGGCATAGCCCGTTAAGGCCCGTGTATTAAACGGGCCGTGCCGTGCCGTGTCGGCCCGCGGGCCGCGGTGGGAGCCTAGGCACGGCCCGAGGCCGTGCCGTGCCGGCCTGGGCACGGTTAAGGCTAAACGGGCCGTGCCGGCCCGGTTAGCCCGTTTAGCCGAAAAAATAAGAAAAATTGTAGAAAATTAAGAAAAATTGTAAAACAATTGTAGAAAATTCAGAAAAAAATATAGAAAAATGTAGACATTGTTAATCATAAAAATAAATATATGCAATGATATAATGAGCTTTATTAATTTATTAAATTACATGGGATGGCTGCCTCATTAAAAACTTTACCAAGAAAAACTCAATTTGAGAAAACCTTGGTAAAGAAAAAAGAGTACAGCCTATAAAGCTCATTATTGACCACATGTGAAAGAAAAATATTGAAAATCCTATTCATTGCTATCTAAATACAAATTCTCAAAAGATTCTTCTAAATATTTATTATCTACAGTATGTTGGAGTCTTGATTCAGCCTGTTCCCAGTCTTTGACGGTCATAAGTACTTCGACCATCTCGTTGGAGAGACTTGTTCGTCGCTCCTCGATTATTCTTCCGGAAAGACTGAATGCTGACTCCGAGGAGACTGTAGAGACAGGAACAGTCAACACATCCCGCGCTAATATGGATAGCACTGGATATGATACCTTCTGGGTTTGCCACCATGAGAGGATGTTCAACTCCTGCTCGAAGCTGACGCTATCACTGTTGAGATAGCTTGATAGGTCTCCAGTGTTTTGTCGCCTTCCTCCTCCTAACTGCTGTGTACCTGCACCTGCACGAGAACTAGATGAAGAACCAAAAATCTTGCCCCATTGCATAGCCCCCCTAGAGGTGCTAGGGACTACCGGGGATCTTTCTAAACGCACAGATCAAAATTTATTTTCATATTTATTATATGCCTCATTTAATTTATCCTTAACTTGTGTATAGTATGAACAATAGTCTAAACCGGTAGCCTCACTTAAAACTTGTAAAACATTTATAAATCCTTGGAGTTTGGCCCTAGGATCCAAAATAAAAGCAAATGCATATAAAATAGGAATTTCGCCCCAATGTTTTAAAAACTTAGATTTCATGGCACCTACAGCATCCCGTAGTATAGGATCATTTTAAAAAGCCTTTAGGTGAGTGGCAATTTCAACAATATTATGAACAATCATGAGAGATGTAGGGTAGTATACTCCAGAAAGACAAACTGTAGCTTTATGAAAAATTTCTAGAAAGGAAAATATTTTTTCACCAACATCCCAATCGTCCTCAGTAAGTTCAGGGTCTCTAACTTGGGTTCTACTTGAGGAGCTACGAGATTGATGACTTTGGGTGTGAAGGAAAACAAATACAATGCTCTTATGTGGCAATATATGTTTAAGCATAAGATAAGTAGAGTTCCATTTAACAGGCATGTCTAAACCAAATTTTCTAGGACGAACATTCATTGCTACGCAAAAACTCTTATATGCGGCTATTCATTGGTTAGAACAATTAATAAATGAAATTGCATCTCTAAAAGAATTAATACAAGCATCTAATCTTTTTAAACCGGATTTAACAATAAGATTAATAATATGACAAGCGCAACGTTGATGCAATAAGAAAGATTGTGCATAAGTATCAAACAAAGGAGTAAGAATTTCCATAGCTTTAGTGTTTGCAGCTGCATTATCTAAAGTTATGGAAAAAATCTTATCCGTGAGACCAAAATCTTCTATAACTTTAATAATGTTTTCTGCAATATTTTCAGCATTATGTGAAACATTAATTAATTTAAATCCTATAATTCTTTTTTCCATTATCCAGTCATCATTAACATAATGAGCAACAACACTAATATAATCCTCTCTAGCCCTACCACTCCATATGTCGGATGTCAAAGCAATAGAGAATGTACATGTATGAAACATTTCTTTCAATTTATCACGACAATTGTTATAATATTTAATTAAATCTCTAGTTGTTGTTTGCCTAGATACAGTACTAAATCGAGGGTTATGAGCAGTCTTAATATATTTTTGGAAAGCATCAGATTCACCAAAATTTAAAGTTAAATCTTGAGAAGCAATTAATCTACAAAGAGATTCCCGAGCTACCTCTGGGTTGTACTCCCACGTACGTACCGAGCCGTCGGGGTTATATTGCAGCTGTGTCTGGCGCATTTGTATTCCTTGCTTTTTCTTGCAGCTTGCAGCATGTCGTTGTAGATGACCCGTCCCACCTGAAGATTTTGCAGTCAATTCATTACCACAAATTTTACAAACAGCATACCTCACTTCAGTTCCATCACTTTCGGTCTTGATCTTCTTGTCGAAATCATTCCAAACTATTGATGTACTAGCTCTTGTTCTTTTTGCACCCGTGCTTTGGGTCGTGGATGCACTTGTTGAGCCAGCAGAAGATGGATCGATTGGACCCTGCGCCACCGGGGCCGTCGTTTCTTCGGCATCTCCAGTTTGTACATGTGGACCTTCCGCGGATGGATATGCTTGTTGAAACGATTGCATATCCTCCGCCGAGAGGCCGTATTCGGAGAGTTGAAAATCGTAGTTCTCCATTAAATCAAGTAATCAACTGCAAATTGAAATAGCAAAAACGATTAACTTACTATTAAACCTACAAATAATAACAAAAAATTAAACCAGCAAATAATACCAAAAAATTAAAATAAGACATCATTATTACCTCCTTTGTAGCTCTCACAAAAAAATTTGAAGATTTTTGAATTTTCGGAATTTTGCTCGAATTTTGACCAAATTTGCGCTAACACTTTCAGATTTTTCACAGCTAAACCGAGAGAGAAGAATGAGATTTGAAGTGTGGAAGATTGAGGCCGGATGCCCCCCTATTTATAGGAAAAATTTCAGATTTTTTCCGAATTTTTTGCTATTTTCCCCCATTTTTTTACCCCCCAACGGTAAAAAAAACGGCTATTTTTTCAAATTACCGGGCCGACCGTGCCGTGCCGGGCCGGCACGGCACGATTTCTTAACGGGCCGTGCCGTGCCGGCCCACCGTGCCCTCGGCCCAGGCACGGCCCGCCCCGCCTCGCCGCCGTGCCGTGCCCGGGCCGGGTCTACAGTGACGGGCCGCGGTGCGGCCCGTCACGGCCCGGCCCATTTGGCCACCTCTAGTACCATCTGACCTATACTAACCCTGGGAAAAATATGCCTATGGAATAATGTTCCGGGTAAATGGTCCGAGTCCACTCGGATCATACCCTTGTATCCATCTCAACTTTGAAACCTTTTGGAACAATGGTTCGATCCATGCTCTGGATGACTCGGATCATCTGGCTCAAATACAACTCCAAAACGTATCTCTCTGGACAAATGGTCTGACCCATACTCTACGTACCTGGATAATCCGGCTCCGTTCAAACTCCAGCTGACTCAGAAAAATTCCTCTATGGACTAATGCTCTGAGTCAATGGTTCAGCCCAACCAGATAATCTGAGTCCATTGAAGATTTTCTAACTTAGCTCAATTTTTTTTTGAGATCGTTGCAATCGTGACTTAATCCTTGGCATTCTCTTATTAGAACTGAGCTAAACCAACCTAATATGCATCTCACCTAGTTATTGAACCTAAACCAAGCTCAGGTTACCATTGACTCCCCTTAATAGTACAGCCAAAGCAAAACCGAAACATATCACTACAACGATCTATACTTAACTCCTTGGATCATCTCTAGTCTCAAAATCCTTTGTCTACATGAACTCCAAGCTTTGCCATCATTTGAACACTTGAGTTCAACACACATGCCCAAGAACCAATCCATGCCATCATCCAGACCTAACCACCTTTCAACACCTACACACATGTTAGTCCATCCAGACCTAACCACCTTTCAACACTTGACACACATGTTAGTCCTAGATGCTTACAGCTCCTTCCCTTCCTCTCCCTTGATTCCTTGTATGGCCCCTCTCCCTAGTGGCGGATCTAAGGCTAAAATGAAGGGGGGTGTTCAAAAATTTCATTTGTGGGAGATTTGATCATTTGTACTATCTTACATCACATTTGATAAAATACTCTGCGATGTGTCACTTCCATGCGGACCTTGGACCCATATGTAAGTGAGATATCACAGGGTATTTTATCAAATGCACATGAAAGATAGGTCAAATGATTAAAAAATTCATTTGTATATGGTAGTACTGGTTCGAAAACCTATAATACTTCGATATCGATTTTCAAACTTGATAGTATTTCACATTTCTCACGTTTAGCTCCTGAAAGCATATCTTTTACATCCACCTCTACGTTTAGCAATGTATACAGAAATTCCATTATGTACATGAAATTTGAAACAACAATTGAGCTGCTCAGCTATCAAACAATCAAACCTGGTCATACAAGAATCTGAATTTACGGGCTGCCATCAGCTTTAAACTATATGCCAAATCAAAGCACAATTGATCGCTGCTCGAAGTCTCACACACAAGTATGCTAATCCGGCAAGCACAAATGCTTTACATTACATTCAGTTCTGTGGCCAATTTTGCAGGGTACTACTTGATTGGAGGTTGGATCTGCTCTTTACATCTGTGTTCAATGCCTGCACAATCAAACAATGGCTTACAAACTTCAGTTCAAGGAAATAATTTCTACTTCGCTGGCAGTATAAATTTCTAATTTGTAAATAGGAGAACAGATTGAAATCATTGCCATGATCACTGCCATCAAACTACAGATCCAAATCCTAATGTAATCAAACAAGGGATGCTTAGGTGGCAAGTTTTACATAGATGGATCTCTCTACAAACATTCATTCATGTAGTACCAGAGATGAAGTAGCAAATGCCACTCATGTAAGCTCAAAATTACACATCCAAACTAATTATCCCAACATTTAGAGAGGAGGCGTTACCTTAGCGGCGGCCATCGGGGCTGAGGGAGGCTGCGGCGGTGATCCGGAAGGAGAAGGGGAAAGGGAAGAGGAGGGATGCGGCAGCAACAGTGCCGGTGATCCGGAAGGAAGGAGAAGCGGTGGTGTCAGACTAGGGGGAGGCGGAGGCGGCAGCGTCAGGACTGAGGTAGCGGCAGCTTGGATATGGAAGAGGTCGGGGAGGGATGCGTTGGCGGTGACCAGGGGGATGAAGGCAGCGGTGAACCGGAGGCTTATGGAGGCGGCTACCGAGAGGGATGGAGACAGTGGTGATCCGTAGGCTTCGGGCTGCAACAACCGGCGGGATGTGGGTGGTGGCGACCATGAGCCTTGGTGTGGCGGCGTCGCGCGGGATGGGAGCCCCTCTCGGAGAGGCAGTGAGGTGAGCAAAAGAGGTAGCCAAATAGAGCCGATGGGCCATGCCTGGGTCCAGCGTGCTGGCACAGACACGTTATTGCACGGCACGGTGGCCTGGTCGACATACGTAGCCCAGTGAAGCCTGGTAGACATGAAAATACGATCATTAGGCATGATTAGCCCAGGCATGGCACAAGCCGTTTGGCCCATTTAACATGATTAATGATCGGATTTTTAAAATTTCTAACCGCTTACGAGTTTAAAAATTCAAAAAAATCTCAAATATTTTCTATAAATAGGCAGCATACACCCCCTCATAAAATATTGGAATGAGATTCCGTACTTATACGCATTTGAATTTATTCTATATCCAAAAGCTAAAATTGCAAGATTCACTGTTCTTTTACTTATAGGTGAGTCAGTAGGGATAGATTATACTAATTATTTTACAGTTGTTCGTTTTAAATTGTCTGAAGTTTATCAGAAGTATGAGTATACGTTTTAGAGAGTTCACTTGCAATGACCACCACTAGCACCCATCACCGGTAAAAAGACAAATATGTTGGGCAAAATCTTTGGTGTACCAAAATCTTCCGAAAGATCAAGCTCCACATCATAAAGTGTTGGAGCAATCCATACCAGCGCTCGTGGGGAACTATCAGTCTTTCTAGACAGTGATCTCATGCATCACCATATAGAGGACTTAAATATTTTGGAATGGTGGCACGAGCACAAGCTAACATATCCGGTGCTAACCATATTAGCATGGGATGTGTTAACCGTTCTTGTCTCGATGGTTTCTTCCGAGTCTCCTTTTAGTCTTTTTGGAAGAATATTGGAGGAGATAAGAATAAGTCTTACGAGTGAGATGGTGGAAGTACTCTTCACAGTGAAAGACTGGGAACAAACTGATGTGCAAGTTCAACATTGTGTGGTGGATACGAAGTTGGAACACACGTTCAACAATCTTTATCTAGACGGCAGCGACGACACTGATGACATCGATGCTTTTTAGGGTATCCATGTATACATTGTACATTTCCTATTTTTACTTGAAATGCTGAGTTACAGGTTGCACTCTTTTTTCTTTGCTAAGATTTTTTCAAGTCGAGTTTTTACTTGGCAAAATTTTTAATGAGACAACCATTTAAACATTAATAAATCTCTTTATTATATTTTTTACATCTTAGAGACAAAAGGGGCCACACATAGAATAAATTGATACTCCAATTCGTTTCATTTTATAAGATGTATTTGGATTAAGTGCACAGAGCAAGGATGTGATAAGACTACGAGAATAATAAAGAGTACCGATCATGATATTGTTGGTATAAATGTATTAGGAAAAAAAGAGAATATTAATGTGAATATTAGTTTACTCACTGAGATTTTTTATCAAATAATCTTTTGAAAATATTTTAATAACAACCTCTCACTAACTTTATTTTCAAATCCGACCCTTTTAGCCATGTCACAACCCGTGTTATAGCAGATACACACTGCCACATCATTAATCCTGGCGTGGCCAAACTTTGCCACGCCACGTGGCAGTGTTAACAGACGATTTTTTGATTCAATGTTAGACGTACTTCGTGGCATGGCAGTATTGTTTTGCCACGTAACGAATGGAGTTGTGTCTAAAAGAGTTAGATTTGAAAAATAAGTTGAGTGAGAGGTTATTAATAAAAAAAATGAAAAAGGGTTAAATAATAAAAATTACTCACTGATGCTGAAGAGAAGGAATACTATGAGAGAAACAAATCATGTATAAAAATAAATTTCACTAGCATTGAAGTGCATGCATGCTCCTATGGACACCTTGTACGGGGGGTGGGGGTGGGGGCATGCATGCTCCTATGTACAACAATTGCCACGAAAACAGATACGACACGAGAAATTGAGTAATAAACAAAACCACTTTTTGTTCGGAACTGATCAGTGGGCAGTGGCTCTGTGCATGGACTAGGCATACATCATGCATCCTCCCAGCAGTTTCAGCAAAGCAGGCTACCAGCTAGCTGCTGAATGATTCATGTGTCATTAACTCAAGCAAACTCGTGATGAACTCCTAGTGGCAGTCGATGTTGGTCAGGATTGAGATCGCGAACTCAAGATTGCTGTCGGAGACTGAGGACACATAGGGACGGAAAACGATAACAAATAACAGATAATTTATTTTATCTAATATTTGTATAAAAAAAAATACAAATATGGTAAACAAAATATGTATTCAAAAATGTTCGTATTCATATTCGAGAATATCCATATTCATATTTGAGAATATTCATATTCGCATTCGTATTTGAGAATATCCATATTCGAGACTATTTGATTCGTATTTGATCTGTTTTCTATGCTATCTTGGTAACCGGTGAAAAACCGCAAAATCGTTAGGAATTTGTTCTATCGAAATTTGTTACAGAAGTTGTAGAAGGATATTCGTATTCAATCAAATTAAGTATATATTCGATTCACATTTATATCCGTTACGACATTCAATTTGTATTCGTATTTAAAAATACTCGAATTCGTATTCGTTTAAAAAATATGGATCTGTATTCGTATTTGAGACTATTCCATCGTATGCGATCCGTTTCCATTCCCATGCAGTAGCTGCTCTCGATAAAGACCAGAGTCAATGTCCGTACACCTCCATATTTAAAGGTTTTAGGTGGGTTCTTTTAGCCTGATGGCTTATGGCTTAAATATTTGAATTCTAGCTGTTTACGAGAGGTAGTACGCAGAGGGAAATAGTCGCATGCGATTTTGGTCTGTACAGTTGAACTCAGTATACTTTGACTATAATTTTTGTATTAATCCCGTCTTAGAAATATACACAGTTTAAAAGCTAGTTACTATAGACAGTATAAATATAAATCAATATTAAACACAAAAACCCGTCCTTTCATGTTTCAGTTTAAAAGCTAGTTATTATAGACAGTACAAATATAAATCAATTTTAAACACAAAAAACCCGTCCTTTCATGTTCTCAGTTCCAAAATGCTCGCAGACGGATGGCAATCACTAATCGGTGACTGGCTTTGTCTATGTAAACGTGGAAGACCCTCACAAAATAAGAATAATAAGCCTCACATTGTGCTCCAATCGAAAGGGGTACTGTTACTCTAGAATCTCTGTACGTACTTCACACCGGAAGTGATGACTGCTTAATTATACGTGGAGCTATTTAGGGCATTCCTAACAGTAGGCGTGTCCATACTCTTTCACATCACCAAAATATTTCTATAGAAAACTAATATTTCAGTAAATAATGTCTATATATAAATCCAAACAATAAATTTTATCATTTCCTATTCTCTTTTCTCAAAGTTGGTATAGACACTGTAGTTTCTTCCTAATACAAATTTTTGATAGTTCCTTGCTATTTGAATTTTGTACTTATGCAAGAGCTCTCTCTTCATTTATTAACATCTCCATCTTATTCTAAGTTCTATATGGCACTCTATAGACATTGCTGAGATAAGCACGCAAGAGTGCCCTTACAGTGCGCAACACATTTCCAGGTACGTGCTGCACGTGAAATTCTCTTGATAATAATTCTAAATATTATTTTATATGTCATATTTATTTGAATTTTTAAATATAGCAAATGAGTTTAAAAATTTCAAAATTTTATCTGTAGCTTTCTGACAAAACGTACTACATTGTATAATATTTTGATAATTTTATCTACCCTAAATATTGCTCAAAAATTCGTACTATTGAGATATTTGCAGAAGTTATACATATAGCAAACAAGCTCCAAAAATTACAAAATTTTATGTGAAGCCACTTGACACAATTCGCCTAATTGTGTAATTTTATGGGAATTTTATGTGCTCCAAATTTACCATGTTAATTTATGTTAATTTAATTATAATTAGCGATATACGATACATCTTTTGCAGTGCGTGACCTCTGTCATTCGCACATATGTCGGCCCATTGCAGCTATTTTTCCTTTCCTGCTGCGTCCTTTGCACAATTGTCACTCTGTCCGTGCTGTCCCCATCGTGCGCTCTCTCGTCCGCACTGATGTTGTTATGTCGGTGCCGTCCCCCCTCGCCTGTACAAATGTCAGTCTGTCCATGTCGTCTTACCTTACTCGCTCCCTCGTGCGCATATATGTCACCCTTACCATGCTATCGTCATTGCCTCCGTGGC
This sequence comes from Dendrocalamus latiflorus, assembly GCA_017311315.1. Taxonomy (NCBI): domain Eukaryota; kingdom Viridiplantae; phylum Streptophyta; class Magnoliopsida; order Poales; family Poaceae; genus Dendrocalamus; species Dendrocalamus latiflorus. Next base: position 11,161,422 of record CM029634.1, read on the forward strand.
GAACTCCCTCTAGATGTAGTTTTGTAGCTTATGAATATTCATGGCGCCGAGCCACTCGGCACGGAGCACCTTGTATTGGCATATCGATAGGTCCAACCTATCGGATTCAGTCCATACAAGACCATCGTTGTATAACATTGTTAAGTGTTCCATGTCTGCGACTACCTAAAGCTAGAACAACCAAATCCGCAATAAGCATTACAGCAAAAAAATCATGACAAGCAGCATGCAAGTTAGTGATTACATGCATGTAGCTACATACGAATAATTCATTAATTACCGACAATTTGATTACCCGTCTGAAAAAATTAATAGTGATTCATTGCCATTGTCTGTAGCACTTACTTACTTAGTAATAACTCAATACTTAACCATAACTAATTGCCACTACAGTAATTATGACTACTTAATTACAAACTACCATATAATACCAAATTATAGGTACCGTACATACATAAAATAGAAAAACTATGTCTAAATTACTACAATCTACTTACTTCATAAGACAAACTATATTAATTATGACTAACTAAATAATACTAATTAACTAGGACTACAGGAATAACGTCGGAAGCATGCAACAAAAATTTACCTATTTGTTTTGGGAGAAACAATCAGCACTGCAACGTCCTTAATGAACTATGCACTGGCTTCTCAAATTAATTAGCTATGCACTCTTAATTTTGAGTGACGACCGCGAGAATGAGCTTCTGCGATGAGTGACTGAGATGACCGATGACCAACTGCGAGAGGTTCGTATTTATGACAGAGCAAAAAGGGAACTCAGTGTGCTCACCCACAAATTAAGGACTCTTTGTTGACACATAGCACTTTAGGCGAGGGGAACGGTATGGTAACACTGATAAATATAGAGACGAGGGAGCAAGCGAGGGGGGACGGTACAAACATGATGACATTAGTGTGGACGAGGGAGCGCGCAAGGGGGGACGGCACAGACAGGGTGACAATTGTGTGAAGGACACAGTGGAAATACAATAGCAATGGGCCAACATATATGCAAAAGACAGGGGTCACGTACTGCAAAAGATGCATCGCATATAGCTAATTACGATTAAATTAACATAAATAAACATGATAAATTTAGAGCACATAAAATCTTCATAAAATTACATAATTTTTTGGACTATGTTGAGAGACTTCACATAAAATTTCGTAATTTTTAAAACTCGTTTGCTATATGTAACGGCTCTTGCAATATCTAAATAGTACGAATGTTTGAGCAACATTCAGAGCGGATAAAATTGTGAAAAATTGCAGAATGAAGTACGTTGTGTCAAAAAACTCCACATGAAATTTTGGGATTGTTTGAGCTCATTTACTATATTTAAAAATTCAAACAATTATGACATATAAAATAGTATTTAGGCATGTAATTAAGCTGGCTAATTAGCTGACTTAATTACCTGCCGTATTGTGGTGGAGCGGCAGGCCACCTGCTGCCCGGTGGCCGGATGGTAGGTTCCTGGGATGCCATGTGTCACTTGGAGGCTGCTGTCGTCCAGTGACCGAACGATAGAAGTGCCATTTTACTATTTTCATGCGTATAAAGCTATTTTTGTAAACACGGATGCAAAATGCATTATATATGCCAAAATTCTAAGATGAGTGCGTGTATAGTTTACCGTTATACTTTCAAAAAATTTGTTAAATTAGACCCACTATCCATTTGGCCGACCCACAAATTCCACGGGCCTAGCCTTTAAGGACTTACTCCTAATTTTTGGAGGAGCCTTAAGGGACATATTGTAACACTATTTGTTTGATTGCATGTTTCAGATCACATTGTAACTAGAGCTGAATTTTCGCGTCATGAGACCTGTATAGCCGTGGCGCGTTTTCAGCTTATAACACATGCCACTAACTTTCTACAACTATTTGCCATGTGTATTATATGTGGCAATACAAAATTTCTCATAATCACACTTAGAGTAGAATAAGATGGAGTTTGTACTGTATGCTAATTTCAATAATCACTACTACAGAAAGGCTAATAGTAGATGTCAAATCACAGACGGTTTTGTGAAACCGTCTGTAATGTACACTATTACAGACGGTTTTAATTTGAAGGCCGTCTGTGGTATTTATGGTGGGAAAAAGGAGTATCACAGACGGTTCTTACTGCTGAACCGTCTGTGATACTGGAATATCACAGACGGTTTTTATTAAAAACCGTCTGTGTTGTGTCGACTATCACAGCCGGTTGTTGTTAAGAACTGTCTGGGAATGTTCACAGACGGTTTTTCACAAGAACCGGCTGTGATGTCCCTTTGTCTGTCATATTCTAGATCAGAGGTTAATATATAAGTACACATTGCTTCTAATAACTTAACTACAGAACTACTGAGACAAGAGGTCACAAATTAAAGGAAAATTTATTAATTTCAATTAGAGGCAAATTTATTACAAAAGTCGCACAGGTAAAGAGTTTCCCAGATTGTATTCTTTTGGGCTTCGTAAGCTTCTTCTTCAACTTGGGGACTTGGAGGATCAGCCGCTAAATTCTCGAACGCCGTTAAGATTGCCCTTGTCCTCAGCACTTCCTCGTGCAGCCTGGGCAAATGATCAGCAGCATCCATAATGTCGTACAGGATAGCATGAAAAGATTCCTCAGAATCTGCCGTTCCTGCTTGATCGGCAAGGCTATCCATCAGTCTCTGCAATGCGTGTAGAGCTTCTTCCGCATTGCGCACATTGTGGAGAAGAACCAGGGTGAGGGCTGTTTCCCTTTCTTGAGCGGCAGCGAGACGCCTCCATTGACGGCGGAGGATCAGGTCAAGCTGACGGATGCAAGAAAGTCGGGGAAGGAGAGCAGGGCGGGTGCGGAGAAGCTACTCTAGATGCAAATTGCTGGCCGCCTGTGTAAGGTTCCGGCCGAACAATTCGTGATGAACAGATGAGAGGAAGGAGATGATCACAAGAACAGTAGTAGAAGCTATGTTGTATTAATTGTATATTGTATTGTACGTACGTAGAAGCTAGCTAGAGACCTGGATTAGGAGCGCATATTTAACCTTTAGCACAAACGGTTCGTATACCCAAACATGAATGATATAGACGCTTCGTATAATGATCGAGAGACGTTAATTAGACGATCGAAACACGAAGCGTTCTGGCATCGAAACACGCGCGAAGCGTTCTGGAATGAAGCTTATCACAGACGGTTTTTTAATAAAAAACCGTCTGTGATAATGTATTATCACAGACGGATTTTAGTTAAAAACCGTCTGATAATGACTACGGCATTTATTGCGCTGCTCAGACCGCATCGTCTTCATTTCGATCCAGATCTAGCCACTACTGCGCACTTTTTCACTCGGGAGGAAGCTAGAGCGATTTCAGGCCAGTTAATTTGGTGGGAAGAGGCAGAGATTGAGCTTTGAATTAAGATTCAGACTTTCCTGGTTGCTGTAGATATGGTTAGTAATGAAATTTATTTATTTTTAATTGCATTACAATTTAGGTGTAAGTAATCCATGAGTGGTTATTGAAGATGGTTAATTAATTTGCAAAATTGTTGGTTATATAATAGCTATTGTGTTTGTAATATGAATTGAGCTAGGAAATTAAGTCTCAATATAATAAATATGGCCGGTATATATGTAGTTATAATTAGTTATTCTAGATTTTAATACTAAGTTGTTATATATGTACGTAACGTAGGACCGAAGTTGGATGTATGCCATGAGCCGTGTGAGTGAAGAGTACATTAATGGCGTTTCTGCTTTTATAAGAGCCGCCGAGGAGGATATGTTGAATAAGGGGGTGGAATATATGTGCTGTCCATGCACTGACTGCGAGAATTTGAAGATGTTTAAGAACCGAGGGCAAATTGAAGCGCACTTGATTCGGAGGGGTTTCAAAAAGGATTATACGTGTTGGACCAGTCATGGCGAAGTGAATGATCATATGCCGCCGGATGACATCGCCGGTGAAGTGAATGATATGCCCCCGGATGACATCGCATGTGAAGTGAATGACATGCCGCCGGCTGATGTCGATTGTGGCTCGGATTCGGATAGGTTGCACGATGATAATCTGGATCAGATGCTTCGCGATGTAGAAGAGAACTATGATGAGAGAGAGTATGTTAAATTCCGTGGCTTGATGGAGGACTCAGAGAAACCTTTGAACACGGGCTGCAAGTACACGAGGTTGTCGGGCGTGCTTGAACTGTTGAAATTGAAGGCAAGCAACGGTTGGTCCGACAAGAGTTTCACGGCGCTGCTAGGTCTTTTAGCGGACATGCTTCCGGAGGGAAATGAGTTGCCTAAAACCACGTATAAAGCCAAGAAGGTTCTTTGTCCGTTGGGAATGGAAGTAGAAAGAATACATGCATGCCCGAACGACTGTATCCTCTACCGTAAAGAGTATGCAAATATGCATGTATGTCCGGTGTGCAACACATCCCGATACAAATGTAACAATCAATCAGATGATGGCGAGGGAACAGAGGCGAAGAAAGGACCTCCTGCTAAGGTGGCATGGTATTTTCCTATAATTCCCCGTTTGAAAAGGTTTTATGCAAATCCAAAGGAGGCAAAACTGCTGCGTTGGCACTCGGAGGAGCGCAAGAAGGATGGAATGCTAAGACACCTTGCTGATTCCCCGCAGTGGAGAAACATCGATAGGAGTTTTGCAGAGTTCGGTGCAGAACCAAGGAATATAAGGTTTGGACTGAGTACAGATGGAATGAATCCATTCAGTAGCATGAGCAGCCGACATAGCACATGGCCCGTGACTCTCTGCATCTATAACCTTCCTCCTTGGTTGTGTATGAAGCGAAAGTACATTTTGCTGTCGATAATTATCCAAGGGCCAAAACAACCTGGGAATGATATCGATGTGTTCCTAGCACCGTTGGTGGAAGATCTAAAAGTACTGTGGAACGAAGGGGTACAGGTATGGGATGCATACAAACGAGAGAATTTCACTCTGCGCTCCTTATTGTTCTGCACCATAAATGATTATCCTGCCCTTGGTAACCTATCGGGCCATAGTATAAAAGGTGCCAAAGCTTGTACTCACTGTTTAGATGGTACCGAGAGTGTGTGGCTGAGACACTCACGCAAAACCGTCTACATGCGTCACCGCCGGTTCCTTCGGAGGGCTCACCCATACCGCAAGATGAAGAAACAATTTGACGGAGAGAAGGAAGACGGTTCAGCTCCAAGGCATTTAAGGGGACGCGAGGTTTATGATATGGTTAAGGATTTAGATGTTGTCCTCGGAAAGGGACGTAAATTGAGGGCTCATGAAAAGAACACATGGAAGAAGAGATCAATATTTTGGGACTTACCTTATTGGGAGTACCTAGATATTCGGCACTGCATCGACATCATGCACGTAGAAAAGAATGTGTGCGACAGCTTGATTGGTCTCTTACTGAACATCCGTGATAAAACAAAGGACGGCGTCAACGCACGGCTTGACTTGGCTGATATGCACATCAGGCCTGAGTTAGCACCGACATGCACTGATAATGCACGAACGTACCTTCCCCCTGCGTGGTACACTCTGTCCAAGGCTGAGAAAACAGAACTGTGCCAGTGCTTGCATGGTGTCAAAGTTCCGTCTGGTTACTCCGGCAATGTGAAGAAACTTGTTTCGATGCAAGATTTGAAGTTAAATGGCATGAAGTCTCATGATTGTCATGTGCTGATGACACAGATGCTCCCTATTGCAATTAGAAATATTTTGCCGATCAAAGTCCGAGAGACAATCATGAGGCTATGTTATTTCTTTAACACAATTGCTCAGAAGGTCATCGATCCCGAAGGACTAGATGCTCTGCAGGACGAGATGGTGATGACTCTATGTCACCTTGAAATGTATTTCCCTCCTTCGTTTTTCGATATCATGGTCCATCTCATTGTTCACATTGTGTGGGAGATAAAAATGTGCGGGCCCGTATTCCTACGTAGCATGTACCCATTTGAGAGGTTCATGGGAATTCTCAAGTCCTACGTACGGAATCGTTCTCGGCCGGAGGGCAGCATCGTCGAAGGTTATGCAAGCGAAGAGGTCATTGAGTTTTGTGTCGATTATATGGCTCAGATTCAGCCGATAGGTGTCCCTCAATCTCGTCATGAGGGGAGGCTGAAGGGTCTCGGAACTATCGGAAGGAAAGCAATCACTCTAGATATGGACATGTATACTCAAGCCCATTTCACGGTGTTGCAACACATGACTGAAGTGGCGCCTTATGTGGACCAGCACAAGGGTGTGCTTCGGCAACAGAATCCGGAGCGGCCGGATGTTTGGATCATGAGGCAATACAACCGTCGGTTCAACCAATGGTTGAAGGAGCAAATCGCTAGGAGCTCGCCGAGTGAGACGCTGACATGGTTGGCAAAAGGGCCGATATTTACAGTTGTGACATGGCAAGGATATGACATAAATGGGTACACATTCTATACGCAGTCTCAGGATGTCAAGAGCACTAACCAGAACAGCGGTGTCCGCATAGATGCATTCAGTACCGATGGGTCGAGAAACTCGTACTATGGCTTCATAGAAGAGATTTGGGAGCTCGACTATGTGGTTTTCAAGATCCCCTTATTTCGCTGCCGTTGGGTGCATCTCCCACAGGTGAAGGTTGACAAGTACGGTGTCACGACCGTGGACCTCCAACGTGTCGGGTACAAAGATGAACCATTCGTACTCGCCAATCAAGTTGTTCAAGTTTTCTATGTAACCGACCCGGCAAATAAGAAACGCCATGTAGTTCTTCATGGAAAAAGGAGAATTGTCGGAGTGGAGAATGTAGTGGACGAGGAGGAATACAATCAATTTGACGAGTTACCTCCTTTTGGAAATGGCATAAGGGTCGACGATGAACAACGTGACGAAACTAGTTACGTACGCATTGATCATGATGAAGGGCTAATTTTTAAAGGAAATAAGCAAGTACAATAAGAATGTATATGTGAAAATGTGTGACAATTTTGAGATGTATATGTGAAAATATGTGATGTAGTCAATTTTGAGATGTATATGTGGAAATGTGTGATGTAGTCAATTTTGAGATGTATATGTGAAAATATGTGATGTAGTCAATTTTGAGATGTATATGTGGAAATGTGTGATGTAGTCAATTTTGAGATGTATATGTGAAAATGTGTGATGTAGTCAATTTTGAGATGTATATGTGAAAATGTGTGATGTAGTCAATTTTGAGATGTATATGTGAAAATGTGTGATGTAGTCAATTTTGAGATGTATATGTGAAAATGTATATGTGTGATGTATTTGAGAATGACAAAATGTATCAAGAAATACACTGTGTGAATGCAGCTGGTTGGTGTTGTATATGAATGCAGCTGTTTGGTAGTTGATATGAATGCAGCTGTGTAGTTATTGGTGTTGTCTTAATTGCAACAGCCGGCAAAGGTTTATCACAGACGGTTCTAAATTTAGAACCGTCTGTGATAACATATCACAGACGGTTCTAAGTTTAGAACCGTCTGTGATAGTAAACTATCACAGACGGTTTTTAACTCAAAACCGTCTGTGATATGTTATCACAGACGGTTCTAAGTTTAGAACCGTCTGTGATAATCTTCCTACATATACCCTCTCGCTAGGGTTTTCCGTGTGCGCTGCAGTTATTCGATTAGATCTAAATCTCGAGCCCGTCGTCGCCGCCGCCTCCCCGAGCCCTCGCCGGCTGCCTCCCCCAGCCCTCGCCGGCCGCCTCCCCGGACGAAGACGTCGCCGCAGCCTCCTCCTCCTCCGTCGCCGCCTCCCCGAGCCCGTCGCCTCCTCCTCCGTCGCCGCCTCCCCGAGCCCGTCGCCTCCTCCTCCTCCGTCGCCGCCGCCTCCTCCTGCGTCGCCGCCTCCTCCTCCTCCGTCGCCTCCCTGAGCCCGTCGCCTCCTCCGTCGTCGTCGCCGCCTCCTCCTCCTCCTCCTCCGTCGCCGCCTCCTCCTCCTGCGTCCCTAAGGTCACCAAAACCGTAAGGTCATCAAATCCCTCCCCGGGCTTCATGCTTACTGTTAGTGTTTAGGGTTGATGCTTGATGCTTCATACTGTTATGGTTAGTTGCTTAGTACATATTTAGGGTTGATGTTTCATGCTTACTGTTAGTGTTTAGGGTTGATGCTTGATGCTTCATACTGTTATGGTTAGTTGCTTAGTACATATTTAGGGTTGATGCTTCATGCTTACTGTTAGTGTTTAGGGTTGATGCTTGATGCTTCATACTGTTATGGTTAGTTGCTTAGTACATATTTAGGGTTGATGCTTCATGCTTACTGTTAGTGTTTAGGGTTGATGCTTGATGCTTGGTACATATTACATTGGTACATTGTTTACTGCAGTAGCTTAATTAGTTTGCTATTTGGTACATATTACATTGTTACATTGTTTACTGCAGTAGCTTAATTAGTTTGCTATTTGGTACATACTACATTGGTACATTGTTTACTGCAGTTGCTTAGTTTACATTGGTACATATTGCTTGTTGTGTTAGTATATAGTACATAGTATATAGTTTGAAATCATTTGGGTCCCCCTTCCCTCTACTCCTCTCCTCCCTTCTCCCCCTTCCCTCTACTCCTCTCCTGATCTCTTTCTAGTGTATCCGGATAAAGAAATCTTGCGATTATTGCAAAAGATACATTGACCATTTGGGTGGAAAGAAATACATTGTGTCGTCAGGCTCATGACTGCCAATTTGAAGAGGGCTATCAAAGAAGCCTGAGTACCAGCTCAAATACATAGTGGTACAATGTGGCATTCCTCAAACTATAAATTATGAATCTTATTCTCATAACCCATCTGAATACCAGCTCTTGACATTCCTCAAGACACAGCAGCAGGCCTCGGATGTGCCTCGGATGCTATGCTATGCTTCGAATTGGCAGTCATGCGCCTGACGAAACAGTTGATCTTTCCACCCATATGCTCCATGTATCTAGACAAAAAACAAAAAATGAAGCAAGTGGCATACTATAGTGTTCCCGTTCAATGAACCGGATACACTAGTTTGTGTCATTTGCTTCATAGACCTTTGTTTAGGGACTTTGCTATTTGGTTTATAGTTTTAGCAACTAAAGTAGGTGCTAGGATAGGCACTTTGTTTAGAGACCTTGTAGTAATAGTATTACAAAATTCAAGGAAATTTTAGTACAGAAGTTCAAAAAAAACAAATTCCCAGATTCTTCGGTGAGCAGCCGATATAGCCGACTTCTTCGGTGAGCGACTATCCATCTGTTTCTTCCAACTCCTTCTCTTCATCTCTGATCTCTGGATCGCGTACGCCAGTAGCGATGATTCAATTAGATGAATCATCGCTACTGGCGTACGTGATCCGGAGACCAGAGATGAAGAGAAGGAGTGGGAAGAAGCAGATGCATAGTCGCTCACCGAAGAAGTCGGCTATGTCGGCTGCTCACCGAAGAATCTGGAATGTCTTTTTTTTGCACTTTTGTAATAAAATTGACTTGAATTTTACGGGAAAAAGAAGGACTTGATACATTGGTACATTGGTAAGATAGGCACATCACCCCCTCTCTATGTCCATATCACCCCCTCCCTTCTCCCCCTCCCCTCTACTCCTCTCTTGTCTTGCAATTCAATATGATTACTTTCTCATCTTATCTTAATAGACCCACAAAATGAGCAACATGTCACCCGCGCATTCTTCAACATCAACGCCGGAGGCGTCCGCTCCAACATCAAGACGCCAAGGAAGAGGGCTATCAAAGAAGCTTGAGGGCCGACAGATCATCACAGCGGTGAATGCATCTGGGGTCTCTATCCTTCCTCAAAAAGCAGTAAACGCATTCCGAACCATGGTCGGAGTAGTTGCACGAGAACGAATTGAGATCACATACAATTCGTGGAAGAACGTGACTGACACTCGGAAACGTGAGCTGTGGACCGAAATTTTGGCATCGTTCGAGTTCCCAGAAGAACACCTGGACGCTGTGCAACAACAAACCTACAAAGCGGCGTGCAAAGCATGGAAGAACTTCAAGAGCACGCTTGTCAAGAAATACGTGGAGACGGACGAAACGCCTGTTCATAATTACCCATTCCTGGAACCACAATGGGAAGAGTTCAAGGCGATGAAAACGACCGAAGATTTCAAAAGTACAAGCGTGGCGCACAAGGCCCTCCAGGCAAAAAATACACACCCTCACAGACTTGGCACAGCTGGGTATGCGGGTAAAATCGCGCAGTGGATGAAGGAGGATGAGCTGGCAGCTGCACAGGACATCGCCCCGCCGTTTTCCAATATCCCGGACGACCGCGCTCGAAATTGGATTAGAGCAAGGTCATCTACAACGACATCAGGGGACATCACCTTTCGAAACCATTCAGACCAGCAAGTGACCGAGCGCCTGGTAAGATATCGATCGAACTACGTAGCTTGTAATTACTCCACAACTTCGTACGAATTGAAATGACATATCGTGCTCTTGCAGGAAGAGCTGAGTTTTCAATCTACCTGGGATCATTCCAGGGAACAAGGCAGAATGATATGCTCTCCGTGGCCCTGGGAAACAAGGAGCACCCGGGCCGTACGAGAGGCCTTGGGCTTTACGTTCCTTGGAAACATGGTTTCCAAGATGACTCCGACATGTATCGGCGCAGGAAGAGAAACAAAGCCGAGCGTGACGCACAACTACGAAAAGTGCTCAAGGCATCTCTTAAAGAGGAGCTACTGGGTTCGATGGCTGATATAATCAGAGATGAGGTGCGGAAACAGACAGAAAGTCAGCAGGCCGCCACCGCCGCTCCTGTGCTAGCTAGCCCGCACAACCATCCGAGTAGCTGCGCGTCCAATCCGACGCAAACCCAGTCCAAATTTCCTGTGGACGACATCCTGGTAATAATTATTACCTCTCGAATGCTTGCTCCATTGGTAGGCCTATTCGAGTAGCTAATTTTGTATCGTTATGTAGGAGCCTACGACATGCAGGCTCCAAGTGAGATATAGCTCCATTCCCTTGTACGCTGCTTGGGGCCAGGCATATTCGTCTGGTATCGGGGCCATGGTGCACGGTCAAGCTTTAGCGCCAGGCTTCGCAAAAGTTAATGTGGATGGTGTGTATGCCAATTTTGAGGTGGTCCCGCTACCGAAGCCCCCCAATGACGAGATCGTGAATCTAGGACAGGCCATTGGAACATTCATCCAGTGGCCCAAAACCGACATCTCCCTGGAGGCTTCTTCACCGGTGGCAGGACCAGAAGTGCAGTGCGAACCACAGCAACTTGCTCTGGTGCCATCTTCACACGGGCAGTGCGAACCACAGCTACCTGCACCGGTGCTATCTCCACGGGTGCTATTCTCGCCAGAGCAATTTGCACTGGTGCCATCTCCACACGGGCAGTGCGAACCACAGCTACCTGCACCGGTGCTATCTCCACGGGTGCTATTCTCACCAGAGCAACTTGCACCGTCTATACCATTACAGTCGACTAGCATAAAGTCGACCCACAATCGAGGCAGTGGCCAGGGCAAATCAAAGACGAAGGATGATGACGATTTCCCGTCCATGCCATTGGCCCGCAAATTTGTGCTAGCTCAGCCGATGGTAGTCCAAGAAGAGCTCCAAAAACTAGGACTTGGTTGCCAAATATTCCACCTTTGGTATGTGGAAGAGTCCAATAAGCCAGCGGCAGAACGGCGCTCAGGTATAACTGTCAAATTCAAGCCGGAACATTTCTTGCACGAAGTTCAGGACTGTGTCTTCGCGGTGACCTTTGACGATATATTTGAACTTTTCACGCTCAACGCTCTCGACGCCTCACTCGTTCGATGCTGGACGCTGTAAGTCTATACAATCACAGTCTCTGTTCACGTAATACCGATATATGTCACAATTTGTTGCTTTCCTATGTTATATATAGATTCATGCTGATCGAAGCTAGATCATCGAAATCACAAATTGGTTTTCTGGACGCACGCTTGGTTGCCATTGATACCATCATCGAGAATGCATCCTTCGTCGAGGACTATATTACAAAAGCACTGCTGGCTCACCAAGATAAGGAATTTGTTCTTATGCCATACAATGAGCATTTCCATTGGATTTTAATTGTAATTATACCAAAATGGAACAAGGCTATATACCTTGATTCTCTAAGTAAGAACAAATCCAAGTACACAGCTATCGCCCGAATACTCGATAGGTACGTACATTGTACATTGTACTCTTTCTTTCCTTCCGAATAACTAATCTAACTTTTTCGAATAACGAAGGTCGTTCGCCACATACGTTCAACAAACACGTGACTCGACGACAGGGGCCAAGGCCTTGAAACATGATCGCAAGTTTCGGGTATTCGCTAGCTACACATTAATTAATCATATACAACACATAGTAGTAATGCCACTTGATTTAACACATTATATTTTTTGCAGTGCCACCAGCAGGAGCCGGGCAACACGTGTGGATACTACGTGTGCCACCATATGAGACTACTCCTCGATTCCACCAAGATCACTAATTCTAAGGTTTGTCAATCTTCCCACATTTATTTCATACATGTCAGTTTTATATATGCGCGCGTTGATATTCCTATCGACAGACTGCGTCCATCTCTACATCTGCATTGACACAGCCGGATTTTGCAAAAATTCGAGGAGAGCTCATTTGGTTTTTGTGGTCAAAAGTCGTAAGATCAGATGGAGAGTTCCACTGCCCAGAATGATTTTTTATTGTAATTCTAAGTGCAAATACAGTGTAGATCTTTTACAATTGTGTATTTGTTAATGGATATTTTATTTCAACTCAATGAATTGATTTGCGAAATGGATGCTTTATGTTTGTGAAATGAAGTGCGTTGTCAATTGGATGTTTTATGTCTGTGAAATGAATTGAGATGTGAAATGTATCTGAAATGAATTGAGATGTGTGAATTGTATATGTTTATGTCTGTGATTATCTGCTTGTTTCAGAGGGCACGGCTAGCATTTCCTGAGGCTAGCTATAAACAGAAATAGATTCTGCTGGGGGAGGAGTATCACAGACGGTTTTTCATTAAAAACCGTCTGTGATTATGCGATATCACAGACGGTTTTTCATTAAAAACCGTCTGTGATTATCCGATATCACAGACGGTTTTTTTAAAAAACCGTCTGTGATATCGGATAATCACAGACGGTTTTTAGTACAAAACCGTCTGTGATATCGGATAATCACAGACGGTTTTTAATGAAAAACCGTCTGTGATATCGCATAATCACAGACGGTTCAAAAACCGTCTGTGATAACTTGGATTATCACTGACCCATAATTTCAGACGGTTCAGAAAACCGTCTGTGATGACGTTTCTGAACCGTCTGTAATGTGAATTTCTGTAGTAGTGAATAAACAAACGTGTTGATTTTAACCTAAAATAGTTGTGTTGACCCGTGCCATTACCAAGGCGTAATAACACTAGTTAACAGATTATTATTTGTTGAAACACAGTTTTGTCAAATAATAAATCTATCAGAATGCTACAGCAGAACAATAATTAGAGACTGTCCATAAGATTACATTAGCATTGCCACAAAGGGCTTAACGAAAATAGTTCTAGTACAACTAATAATTATACAAGTGCTAAGAAATATACAACATCACATTAATATACATATATATACCCTGAACACCCTACCGTGTTTAATTTCTGTTCCACTTCTCGAAGCCAGTCTTCTACTTTCAGTGGGTGTACTTCTCAGGAAAAGGTTGGTGGATGAGTCTATAAGAACTCCCCAAAACTGACTCTGGTGTTGGGTGGACGCTGACCAGTAGGTGCTACTCTCACTATTAGAGCCTCCAGAAAATGGTTTTGGTTTTTCTTGAGACTCGTTACGAGAACTCTCCTAAACTTAAGAATGTCTCCCATATTGCTAACATTATTGGTGTTCCCTGAGTTACCAACGTCGCTGACTTCTGGTAGGCTTAGATGTTGCCCTTGTCCTGGTAGAATACTTTGGTTGTCTGACGGTCGGTTACCTCCAAATTGAGTGTTACTGGTGGATCCTAATCTAATGGTGAGAACAGGCTTATTCGGATTATGGTCATCCTTCCTGTAAAGAGGTCAATTCAGCTTTGTTAGTTTGAATTACAAAGTTAGATTTCTGGAATTGGTGTTGTCGTTATTAGTTCATTCCTGCTTGCACTTGGAGGTGTCCTTCGATGAGTCCTCCGCCTGATTGGCGTCAGAGTCATCGCCCCTGCGCCGCTGTGCATCCTATTCCGCCCTCGCGTACTCCTCCATCTTGTCAAAGAGCTTGTCCAATGTCTTTATCGGCTTACGCACATTATATTCGGCCAGCGGCGCTGGGCGGAGGCTCTAGATCGTTGCGTTGATGACGGTGGTCTCGTTGACATCCTTGACCTAGCAACGGACATTGGCAAAACGCTTGAAGTACTCTCGGAGCTTTTCCGAGTGCTTCTGCTTGATAGCGAAGAGTTGATCCGCGTCGATGCGTTCGATGTAATTCCCTTGAAAGTTGTTGTATAGGCGATCATGGATCTGCTTCCACGCTAGATGGAGTTCGACTCTATGGTAAAAAACCAAGAGAGTGCCACTCCCTGCAACGCCAGGGGCAGCCCCTTCGCCTTGGTGGAGTCGTCCCCGTCAGCGGCTTCGATGGCGGTCTTGTACACGCGCATGAACTCCCTAGGGTCCGTGTCGTTTTTGTACGGCTCGATGGTGGGGAACTTGAAATCCTCTGACCACACTGATTGCTGTAGGCCAGCAGAGAGGGGGGACTCCGGATCAACACATCGAAGTGAGACGCGACTGGAGGTGGGAGCATTGCGGCTGTCCGCCCAATCTGGTGTAGGCACCGTCACCACTGCTGCCGGGACTTGTTGGCTCCGTGCCTCTTGCTGGCTTCGAGCCTCTTGCATCTCCTGCATGACCCCTTGGAGATTCGCTAGCTTGCGCTGCAACGTACCAAGGGCCCCTCTATCTCCGTATATTATACCTTCACCTGGTTAATCATAGTCATTGGCTCAGGGTTGTTTCTTATAGTTATTGGCTCAGGGTTGTTTCTTACTCTCACCTGACACCTACCCGATTATAAGCTAGTCATTGGTTATGCGCTGGGCTTATCCTTTATGGCCCTGAGTCCAATTGAGATCTCTCTCAATTTTCTATCTAGATAAATCTACATACTCATTGTGGAGTGCATAATAACTTCGATAAAGTTACTGATCTTGTCCATCATAGATAGAACAATGGCTGATGCGACTAATATAGTCTGGCCATTACACAAGTGAAAGTTTGTAAGTCCTTAGATTTTACCCCTATGCAGAGGGCCCTAACCTTTCTCTTTTACCCCTATGCAGAGAGCCCTAACCTTTCTCTTTATCACCTTCCAAGGTACCCTCTGCAAACCAATTACTTAACTATAGGTCAACTATTCTATCAGTTGAGCTTGCTATTCCTCTTTCATTTCTTTCACATAGCATTCATCCGGATTAAACAAATTTTTATTTGATGCAGGCTGATAATACTTTATGTAGCACCTCACATACCAATATGAGATACTACTATAAAACGTCATCGCTAAAGTAAAGAATAAAAGCAACAATATAAATCACAAAAATTAAAATTTTAAAAGTACTTTAATAGAGAACTAGTGGAAGTTGAAATTAATTTTTGAAACATGGGACTGGTCCACTTCTAACCAAAAGAGGAATAAATAAAATGTCATAAATAGTGGTAAACCACGGTGCTGAAAACTCAAGTGCTCCCACCCATGCATGATGCTATCACTCCACTGGCCTTTTACCTGAGAATGAAAAGAGCAAGCGTGAGATGTGGAAATCTCAGCAAGTACCCAACAACGATCATAACATGGTAAGTAAAGGATAAGTAAAGAAAGCAAGTAATTGACACAGATTAATTGCAATGAAATTAAGCTACCAGGGACATTGATACCTATCGGGGATGGTGACAACAGAAAAGTAGAAGCTAGGTAATTGTTATTTGGCAAGTTATGGCAATGGCACTGGCGATTACTCCCACATACCCTGTTATACGAGAATAGTTAGACACAACGCTGTTCTCGATTGTACAACCATAGGCGGGGTGTAATATCCTAAGTAACAAAAGTGTACGGCCCCCCATATGTTACCAGGTGAGTAGCAATCTCCCCTATATGTGGGTAACCCTAGGCCAGGTAACCATTAAGTTATTAACATACATTATGATTAGAGATTAGAGTAATTGAGCTAGATCCGGGTAAGGATACGATGAGTGAAAAGGTTGCAAGGGCTGAGAATGGGGAAGCATAATTTCCAATATGAGTCGATGAGAGATAATACTATGGTGACAGTGAGATAAGAATTATTCTAATGAGATATTATAAAATAGCACACACAAGGTTGGCAACCATCCAAGTTTTATTATGTGATGAGTGATTATTAGTCTGATTAAAAGGTATTAAATACATCATTCATGACTCACATACAAAATCATACGAGTAATAGATCATGATATCCGGAAGAATAAACATAGCAGCCCTAATGTTAAAAGATTGCTAGTGGTTTAAACCTAGATTTGGAACATGTTTATATGCTACCCCCTATTAATGATTTAAACATGAATTCTAAAACTATAATTAAAGACATGAATTCTAGAGCAATATTATCTGAGCATTCTAATAAACCTAAAAGCATGTGAAACAACATAAACAATATTAGAAGTCTATAACCAAACAAGTATTAGTAATATGATAGCAACCAGGCAAGCATTGATGATGTGATAATAACCAGGTAAGGTTTAGTAATACGCTAATTGCTAGGTAACTTTAGTGATATGATATAAGCTAGTTAACTTTGGTGATATGATATTAGCCAGGTAACTTTAATGATATGATATTAGCCAGTTAACTTTAGTGATATGATATTAGCCAGGTAACTTTAATGATATGATAATAACCAAGCAAGCATGAGCGATATGATGATTGTACTCAGTGACAAGGTGAAAAGTAATCTGGAAACATGTGATATGCGAAACAGAAAGGTCATGGCTGGGAGGTACTTGCCTTGAGCATGTTCAGTGGACACGCTGCATGAGGGATCCGAGGTGGGCAACTGTCCGAACGATTCCTCAGAGGCCACGTGTGAACCTGTGAGGAGAAGATGGAGGTGAATAATTAACCAAGGATGGACAGGAAGAGATCGTTCGGCCTGAAGGAATCACGTCCGCTGGATTTCACCATGCAAAACGTTGTTCGGTCGAGCAAACCACTTTTGACCAAACGAACGGTGTCCTGCTGCGTGAATCAGCAAAACTCCCATGCAAATCTACATCCAGCCATGCTCTAGCCAGCCCAGTCGTGTGGCCATCGTGCAACAGCTACACGGTCACCTCTGCAGTCGCTGGCAGGTCACTGTCGCCGCCGCCAGCCACCGTCGTTTGTGCCACACCGACGTCCACCGCAGCAGCCGCCGCCTGTGCGCTTCCCGTGCACTACCGCTCCCATACGCCGCCTCTACGGCCTCGCCGGCCACCTGCCCAACCACCTACGCCATTCGGCCACCATGCACCCGTCGCTCCTAGTTGCCGCCGCCTCTGGCGTCGCCATGCGCCTACGCTAGCGCAGTAGCTCGTGCGCCCTTGTGCGCCGCTGCACACCCCTTGCGTTGCCACTCCGCCACTAGCCGCCAAGCCGCTACCACGCTTTGGCCAAGGCACCTGGGCCAACCGCCTGCCGGCCTGCTCATGCGTTGCTGCACCTGCGCGCCTGCGCGCTGCCACCGTGCGTCGACTGATGCTGCCTACCACCAATGCCACCCCACGGCTGACTGCACCACCTCCGGCATACGTGCCGCCTGGCCTAACGTTGCCTTGGCCTGCCACGCCACCTGTTCTTTACGCACGCCGCTAGCCACACCGCCTGTCGGCCCGCGCGCTGGCGTTGCCAACCACGCACCCCACCTGACTACACCTCCGGCTGGCCGCACTCCGCCACCCAGCCATGCGACCCGCCTTGCCACACGCCGCCACTAGACGCGTTGTCCGAGCGCTGCTTGCCCCGTGCTGCCTACCCATGATGTTGCTGCCACTTGCTGTGAAGGGCCGCTGCTTGCTGTGGCATGTCGCCGCCTGCCATGGCCGGCCTGTGCATGCCCACCGCCTGCCGTGGCACTACTGCCGCATGCTGTGGCCTGCCGCTGCTTGCAGTGGCACCACAACCACTATCGTAGCCTCTTGATGGGAGAGGGAGAGAGATTGGATGAGAGAGAGACATAAACATGGGAGAGAGAGTAATAGATGGAGAGAGATAAGGATAAAGATGGAAGGGAGAGAGAGAGAGAGAGGTAGAGACAGATATAGGGGAGAGAGATAGAGATATAAGAGGGATTTTGAAACACTGCGGTCGTTTGTAATTTAGGGTGCTACACTTTAGTAGGTAAATACTTTGTTGTAATTGAAGATATTCTGATCAATATGTTCAAAGATGTGCTTACTTGCAAGTTGGTCGTAAGTCTTGGTCTCAGGTGCACTCAGGTGAAACCCTTCCTCTAGACCTAGTTCATTTTCTACATTTAATGCGTATGCTATGGTTTAATTTACAGACATAAAAGATATAGTATGTCGATGTATTCCCATGGTGATTCCCTAGGTCAATTTAGCTGATTATTGAATTTATTATTAAATGCTATTTTATGCCGCCACTTGATGCTAGTTTACTAATGTCAATTTATTCCCGTTTAGTATTTCTGATTAGTTACTATCTGATTCCCACAAATCAAATATTACCTAATTGAATATGGATGCAATTATATGTGTATCAGAGTACTAAAATATATGTACACATGTATATCTCTACTCCCCCCTTTCTTCTCACTCGGTCGGCTGAATGGACTTGGCCCATTACTCCTGTTGCCCTCTCACTCTCATTCCGTCCTTCCTCTCCTCTTGGTTTCTCCTCTCTCTCGCCTGGCCAAAGCCTCCTCCCCGCCAACATTGCCGCCTCCCTCACCGACTCCCCATCGGCCAGTTGCCGGCTCCTTGGCACCATGCCGTCGACCTCTCCCCTGGTAATCTCCCCTCTCCTTCGCGCTCTACCCCAGATGATCTGGTATCTCGATGAGCGAATTGCCCATTTTATTATCCTAACAAGGATTTGGATGGTAACTTGGCTTTCGTTTATTTATTTTGTTCAGTCTTTTTGGTATCCTGTTATTGTTTTTTTTGCAATTAATAATGCCAGTTACTCGAGCTTGTACCTGATTGAAGGTTTTGAAATATCTTGTTAATTATAATTGCGTATGTATTGTACTCAATTATAATTGTATTGACTGTATTCATTGTATGCCTGGACATGAATGTAAAATTTGTGGACTCGGTTGTATGTTGAGATGATACCTCTTTACTTAATCATTCTTTTGCTTCAACTGAATAGTTGTACATTTTAACAATTGAAATGGCCTGTAATTTTTTAGTTAGTTACTGAAATGCCCCCAAAAATTCAAACCCAAAAAATTTTGTGATTTTTTCTGAATTTTTGATTGATTTTTGGCCACTTTCCTTTTTCGGAAAGTTTCCCCGGAAGCCGCTTTCCCTCTTCGGCTTTTCCACTTTCCCTTCCCCTTGGCGCCTTTCTCTTTTTCCGCTTCCTCCCTCCGCCTGCGCCCGCGCCCGTGCCCCCTGTTTTGCCCCGCCCGCGTCACCCCATTGTCAGCCGGTCAAAAACCAGCGGCATTCCCCCTCGGCACGTGTCGCCGACTCCCTCCCTTGGCCCACCTGGCAGTCGCCGCCATCTCCCCTCCTCCGCGTGAGAGCGCGCCCCGCCCATGTCTGCCGCTCAACCACTCCCGCACTCGCTCCTCGCCATTACTCGCGCGCAGAGGCCGGACGCAGCTCTTTTACTCGGAAGCGACGCCCCAGCAGCTCCTGCATCCTTCTTGTTGACTGCTGGTGCCGCGCCCATTCCCCTCTCCCTCTTTTTCCTCCCCCTCCGCTGAGGCTTTAAGGCACCCCACGGCGCCCTCGCTTCCCCGTGCTTCCCAACCCTCCCCACCTCCTCCATTCGCCCCCTGCAACCCTCAATTGCCCCCGAGAGCCAATTATGAGATTATCACAGATAGTTTTTAATACAAACCGTCTGTGATAATCAGCTTATCATAGACGGTTTTTAATAAAAAACCGTCTGTGATAATTCCAGATTATCACAGACGGTTTTTAATAAAAACCGTCTGTGATACTAAAATATCACAGACGGTTCATCGGTAAGAATTGTCTGTGATACTCGTTTTCTCCGACGCCATCAACACAGACGGTGTCCAAATTAAAACCGTCTGTGTTAGTATCGGTCACAGACGATTTTGTCAAACCGTCTGTGATTTGGCGTCTAGTATTAGGCTTTCTATAGTAGTGTCCCTACATTGTGAGACACGATATAGGGTGCAATTACACCCAGGAGTAGAAAAGAGGCTTCCTATACATATACATATACATATACATATACATATACATATACATATACATATACATATACATATACATATACATATACATATACATATACATATACATATACATATACACACTAGTTGAATGCCTGTGTGTTGCTACGGCTTTTTAAAATTTATCATACTACATGTTTTAAAACTTACGGGTGCATACAAACATGTCCTAAAAGTTTTTAAATCCGTCAAGTAAGTTAGAAGCCGTCGATCACACCTCGTGGTCATAAGTCGGAAGCCATCGACCACACCTCGTGGTCGTAGCTCAGGAGCCCTCAAGCACACCTTGATGTCGTAAGTCGGAAACTGTCGACCATCGCGCGTGATCATAGGTCGGGAGCGGTCGACCATCGTTGGTGATCGTAAGTTGGCAATGGTCGACGATCAATTGTTGTCCTAAATCGAGAGCCTTCGACAATGGCTCATGGTCGTACGTCGGAAGCCGACGACCATCATTCGTGGTCGTAAATCGGAAGCCGTCGAGGACACCTCGTAGTCATAAGTCAGAACACATCGACCAACACTCGTGGTCATAAGTCAGAAGACATCGACCAATGCTTGTGGTCGTAAATCGAAAGCCATCGATCACACCTCATGGTGGTAGGTTAGAAGCCGTTGACCATCGCGCGTGATCGTAGGTTGGGAGCGGTCAACCATCGCTAGTGGTTGTACGTTGGCAAGCCTCCGGTGTGCTTGCGCCCTATCGCCTGACTACTGGCGCTAGCCTGCTCAGCTTGCCTGACCTGCTTGGCCCCAACTTCGACCACAGCCCTTCGACGTCGACCATGACCCTTCGACGTCGACCACGGCCCCCGACTTTGACCATGGCCCCCTTCGACCACGGCTCCAACTTCGACCACGGCATTGAATTTGACCACAGCCCTGACTTCGACCACTGCCCCCTTCAATCACCATGCCCTTCAACCACGAAACTTCGATGACGACCACTTCCCCCTTCGACCACGGCTTTGACTTCAATCACGAATCTTCGACTTCAACCAGCGCTTGTGGTCATAAGTCGTAAGACATCCACCACTCCTCATGTCGTAAGTTAGAACACATCGACCAGCGGTCGTGGTCATAAATCGGAAGCCGTTGATCACACGTCATGGCCAAAAGCACGTTACAATCCATGGGGAGTGCGAGACCTTGTGGGTCTTGCCGTCGAGGGTGGGGAGCTCGATCTCGGGGGTGACCTAGGGGTAAGCAACGGGGTTGTCCAACTGGAGGGGGAACTCATAGCGACGGAGGTTATGGATGAACCAGCAGGTGCCCTCTGGGTTGGCACTACGACTACAACAATGACCGCTATGACCATGTCTACGGGCGCTATGATTACGACCATGACCGCGACTTCAACTACTACCCCCTTCGACTTCAAGCACTGCTCTCTTCGACTTCGACCATTGTCCCCTTCAACCACTGTCCCCTTCGACCATGACCCTTCGACGTCAACACTTCCCTCTTCAACCACGGTTTTGACGACGACCACGGATCTTCGACTTCGACCATTGCCCTCTTGACCACTGTCTCCTTCGACCATGGCACTTCGACGACCACGGCCCTTCAACGTCGACAACTTATCCCTTCGACCACATCTTAAACTTTGACTAAGGATCTTCGACTTCGACCATAGCCCCCTTTGACCACGGCCCTTCAATGTCGACCACTTCCCCCTTCAACCACGGCTCTCTTTGACCACGGCCCCCTTCGACCAAGGCTTCGACTCTGACTATGGATCTTTGACTTCAACCGCGGCCCCCTTCGATCACTGTCCCCTTTGACCACGGCCCTTCGACGTCGACCACTTCCCTCTTCGACCACCGTCCCCTTCGACGTCGACCACGGCTTCGACCACTGTCCCCTTCGACCATGGCCCTTCGATGACCACGACCCTTCGACGTCGATCACTTCCCTCTTTGACCACCGCCCCTTCGACCACAACTTCAACTTCGACCACAGATCTTTGACTTTGGCCACGTTCCCTCAACCACGACCCCCTTCGACCACGGCTCCGACGTCGACCACGGCCCCCTTTGACCACAGCTTCAACATTGACCACGACCCTTTGATTTCATCTGCATACCGACTTTGTCCATGACTGTCAGACCCAGATTTTACAATCCGGAATCTACTGTGTTTAATTGCACTATTCCCTGGATCAGTAGATAGTGCACACAGTTACAGTTCTGAATATCAAGGTACATATCATGCGGAAATGTAAATATAATAGTAGACTTACTCATGGGCCGATTAGGCCGAAATCAATAAATTGCAGCAGCGGAAGAACGAAGCACACAGATGGGACCTTCAGGACATGCCCACAGGCAGCCAACTGGAGGTTCGCGGCCTAGTTCTTGACATCTTCATCTTCTTCGTCATCGTGATCCAAAAGTATTGTTGAAGCGCAGTGATCTGATTCCCGCTTCTGAATTTGTCGCAAAAGCGAGCATGAGCACTCCGACCCCGTGCTCAGCGAATCAACACACAGAATGCAGTATATAACATGTATGGCTATTCAAAGGGTGGCTTTGGTTTATTTTATTTTTGCGAAGAGTGCTTTTGAATACAATTATGTAAAAATTTCCTAAGACCTAGCATTTGAACAAAAGCATAATGTTCAAGGAGTATTAATATGAATTTCCATACATATGGCATCACACCATATGCCTAATATCATCATAACTTTTCTCTACATACGGCATCACACCGTATGACCTTTTTCAGCGTTATAGCCGCTTAACTTACCACTGGGACGACACCCAGGAACCACTGGAACGACCTCCAGGACACTCTGGGACGACACCCAGGACACTCTGGGACGACACCCAGGACACTCTGGGACGACACCCAGGACACTCTGGTCTGGGCTTTCCTCTGCCCTTCCACTTTTCCATTCCCACTTTTCAAACATTTTTAAATAGAACTATATCTAGTTAAGTTCCCATGTCTGCCCCTGACCGTGGGCACGGCTATTCGAATAGTTTTGACTCTGCAGAGTTTTGCACACTTTACCCACAAGAGATAAATCCACCCGTTGCCCCACATGATTCCTTAGCCATGCGGTTGAGTAGACTATCACAGGATTGTTACAATGCATAGTCCTATTGTGGTTACGCCCGCTAAGGTCTATCTTCCGTAGGATCCGACCATCCCTCGGGAAGGGTCCCTCGTGAGCCATCACGGGCAAAGGCGGGGATGCGACCATCCATCCCTTTGCTCGTGGTCATACCTTCACGTAACCACCTAGAGCCACACAAATTAGTAAACCCTGCCTACACTTTGCCAGCTTGTGGTTGTACTGTTTTACACGGGTGACATGACAAGATTCAGTCCTTAGGGGTATCTGGGCGGTCTACCACTAACCCACTTATGCAATCACTGCACCACACACAAACACACCATCAAACCAATTCGCCCAGATAATTAAGCAAGTTGGGGATCTTGGGAACGTAAAATAATCGTATTCAACATATACCAGTCATTATCACAATGACTGCCCAAACCAATTTCTCATGAATAAAAGTGATGCTCGGGACAATTTCTTGCCCCGATTTCCTAATCAATGCTAAGCATGGCATACGGTTACGGACTTATTTTCGAAAGGTTACTACTATATATTTTTGCTAGGGCGACAAGGTTCACACATTCAAATACTCAAAGGAGGGGGTAATACTATTCAAGACAAACAATGGCATATAACTAGAATACCAAATTTAACATGTATTTGCATAAAAATAACAGCATGCATTTTGTTAATTTAAAACCAAATAATTTGCATAAATGTGGGTTCAACATGATCAAAGTATTGACTCGCCTGGTGCGGTTTATCGCGATCTTGAGCTCACGCAATGCTTCCTCTTGAGCTTCGGATATTTTCTTCTCTTCGCTCTTGATCTCGCTTGATCCGTGGAATCTTCGAACTTCAGTTTCTAATTACGCGACAAACGACTTAATCCAAAACGAAAGCAAATAACTCAAAAGATTCAAATAAATCCAAACACTTTAAATACCCGATTTAATTATACATTTAGTATAATTTGAGAGTAGAAGGATGATACAGGTTAGTGTGTTGTAAGCATAGCGGCAGCTGGATTTGAGTAGGAAGACAAGTTGTCTGAATGCTTTACCGTGAGGGAAAATTTTAGAAATATGAGGGATCAGAAGTGAAGATGTATCTACCGGAATTATCTGCTTTTGGGAAGGGAAGGTGGCCATACATAGCCGATTGGGGAGAAGCAAGGCTTGACCTTTTCATCGATAAATTTCTTTTATTATTTTTGTATTTATCAAGGAAGTTCCATGAGTCGGATTAGACCTATAGTCTGGCACAGGAGTGTAGTGCACAAATTTTATCTCTAGGGTATGCATTTCTTGCAACTCCGGTTATGGCAAGGCAAACTGGACCGACGGATGAGATCTGTACTTATTCTATAAATCTTTTTAGTCGAAGGCATTATAACATTGGGATATCTTAATTAAGTTTTTAGAACAGTCTCTGATATAGGCTTTTATTTATTACTAATCTATAGTTTATTTATACGAGCCCCGACTTGCTGTATATAGATAATTATGCTCCATATAAATATGTGCTAAAGCTAGTGTAAGATTTACTTGACGGCGCTACTGTTATGTTGCTCATACTTTAGCTATTATTATGCTTTACTTTAAATTTTTGTTTAAGCTTAGCAACCTGAACAAGGTTTGATATGTATCATTTTATGTAACTCTAATTACTTGTGGTTATTGATTAAGTGTTTACTTTGGAATGTTTACATATATTAGTTAGGTCATTTTAATGCCCGATGTCCTAGTGCTATTGCATTTTAGTAACTATATATTACGATGACCTTTTAAAGACATAGAAATGACAGTCATGCTTTAGATAGTTAAATTTTGTATCACTTAATTATCTAAGGCTTTCGTTGAGCAATTAGTTCTTACCATATATTCTACCGGCGCATTTTAATATTCACCCGCAGTCACTCTATGTGGAACGTTAATCCAAATACCAATTCTCACTTCTCTGTCATTAGTAACTATATCCAGCGTTGAGATTTGTTTATCGGGGATGTACTAAGGATGGAGACTAAAAATCATAACCTTCTAACTTAACTACGTACTTCCTTTTAAATGGTTATGACATATCACTTAATAAATTTTATGAAACCATTTGATTTATCATTTAATTGAATCTACCTTTAAGATTTACTTTATGGCTACCTGCCAGATGTTATGGTATTTTTATTATTGGTATTATTATTTATTAAATTTAACATCATGATTTAATTTAACAGTACCATTAGTATTTGGTTTATACTTTAGTTATTATTTGATCTATTTCCTTATCTTCATGTTAACTTTTTGACAATAAGGAGAGAGTTCATAGCATAAGCTTATTTGGATTAATCTTGCATATGAGGACTAACTTATAGATATTGATTGACATATAAATACATTAACCAATTGTTAAGTTTCCAATTTGGTCTTATACATCCTTTTATTATGAACTCTCAAGTAAATTTCTTATTTACATTGTTGTTCCTAATTTCTTTTTACTGGAAATGCTTGCATGAATATACCTTCACTTATGAGTACCAGTTAGCCAAAGAGTAACAAGCATTGCAACTTTTTCTGGTTGGGCCCACCTGTCATACACATACACAGAGAGGAGGAGCTGCTTCGGCTGAGCAGGGGAAGACGGCCAAGGCAGGGCGGCAGCGGCGACGCCGGCGACGCCGGCGGGAAGTGGCCGGGGAGTCGGCAGAGACTAGCAAAACGGAACGTCCCGGCGACGAGGTAGTTCGGTGAGGCGGCAGCTCCGGCCGGGAGACACGGTGGCGGGCCGACGGCGATGGAAGGCGGCCGGGTAGGGAAGCCGATCGGGGCGCCAGCTCTGGAATAGGAGAGAGCGAAATTAGGAGGGCGGGGAAGCATGAGGGCGCCACGTGAAAGCTCACCGAGGACTTGTCCAAGCGGGGAAGAGGCCACGGCGAGCCAGCGGCTTGCACGGGCGGCGGCGCGGGGAAGCTCACGTCGCCGGCGAGCTAGGGTGGACGGCAGCTCCAGCCGGTGGCGGGGATGACTTCAGGGCGCCGAGGAGATGCTCTGGCCGCGCGGAATCGGCCCGGGATCGCTTGAGGAGGAAGCGGCGGCGGTAATGGCGGCGGCCGGCACAAACTCGGGCGGGGAAAAGGAGGAGGAGTGGGAAGGGGGAACTCGGCTCTTTATAGACGGCGAGCGCGGGTGGCAACTGGGCGAGGTTGAACCGGGGCGAAGCCGAGCCAAAACCGGGGGCGGCGCTGAGGGGGGATGAACGCGAGGGAATGGCGACCAGGGGGAAATGAATCAAATCTCTCCGAGATTGTGTGGGGGAGAGAGATGACGGGGTGCGTTGAATCTTGCTCGGGGGTGTATGAGCGAGAGGGAGAGGATTGGCTGTGGCCAGCCGAAGAGGGAGCTGCGCGAGGGAGAGAGTGGCGATGGCCGCGTGGAGAGGAAGGAGCCGAGGAAGAAGAGGGCGCGGCGCGGGAGGTGGTGCGAGCGGCGCGCCGGAAGAACAGGGAGGAGGCAGGTGCGCCGGCTGCGGTCAGGCCAGGGGAAAGAAGGAGCTGGCGCGGGACTGGCTCGGCGGGAGCGACGCAGCCGGTGCGGCCGAAGAACCGGAAGAATAGGGGGGAGGAAGAAGGAACGAAGGAAGAAGGAGGCGCTGGCAATCGGGACCCGCGGGGCAGAGGAAAAGGGGCGCGGGCGAGGGGTCGGTTGGCCAGAGAGGAGAGGCGGGGTGGCGCTGGGGCCACGCGCCAGAGAGAAGGGGGTGCGGGCGGGCTGCGTGCGCAGGAGCTGGGCCGGGGTAATGGCCGGCCTGGCTCCAATGTTTTCCATTTTATATATATATATATATATATATATATATATATATATATATATATATATATATATATATATATATATATATATATATATATATATATATATATATATATATATATATATATATATATATATATATATATATATATATATATATATATATATATATATATTCTATTTTTGGACATGCACATATACATTTATTTTATTTATATATTTATTTGCACATTAATTCTTATATATATCTACATGTATCTATTTCCTTCATGTCTATGTTTATTATTTTATAAGCATGTGTGCCCATGGATGTATATGTATATATTTATGCATAACTTCTTATTTTATTATTTTGCTGCCTTCAATAAGTTTTTACTTATTTTTATTTCCTATTTTTTTTAACAGGTTCTTTCTTGCACAATTTATGTACACACATACATGCATGCATATATATGCGCTTATTTTTTTTTATTCATGTATTTTTATTGCTATTTATGCTATTATCTCCAAAATGAGATTTTACATTTTAACTTCAAGTTTCTCTATCTTTATACTGGATCATCTTTTCAGATTCGTGTTTATAATTTTAGTTTTCCATTATCTGCATATTTCCTTTTTGGCATTACGAATGCTTGTCTTTATCTATTATGAATTTATTCAACTTTTGAAATCACAACCAAAATCGGAAAACACAATTAAATCCAAATTCCAAATATTATAAAATATTTCAAGAAATTCATATTTTCAAATTTAAAAACTTCAGGATGTTACAAATCTACCCCCCTTAAATAGAATCTCGACCCCGAGATTCCGGTAGAGTAGAAGGAATGGAGAGGAGTTATATTGGCCAGCAATAGGTTTTGGGGATGTTGCTCGACGTATAGTTCCTTAGCTTCATAGAGAGATGAAAATCTGCACAGTAGGGGTTAGAACTTGGAGAAGTCAAAAGGGAAAAGAGATACCTGGTTCTCCTGGATAGGTCGTAGTCTTCCAAGTACTTGCCCTTTAACATTATTGTCTTCATGCCATCGTAGAATGGAGTAGTTGCATCGTCTATTGGATATACGGTTGTAGAATTTCTTATTGATAGGCGGATAAGAATGGTCCGTACCTTAGGGGGTAGAGGGCCTCATGAGTGTAAGAGGTGCCAATGGACATATCTATATGGTGGTCTTTTACTTCTACTGGGACCTCGTTCTTACTCTTTAGCTTTGCCACGCATGTCGAATTTAGCTAAAGGTATGTCTTGTAATCCTTATCACCAGAAGATTTCTGGTCTCGCGAATCTCCTTGTACTGGTCTGATTAGTCCTAAGTCCGAGTTGTTGCAATTTCAAAAGTATGCATCATAGTAGTTCTTCGGCAGTTCTATCTCATAGTGCTACCCCCCTTAAAATGGGTATCACTAGTCATTATTTATCTCTTCTAACTCTAGACATGATGGGTCTTGCGGCGATGTGGAGACTCATCCGTGGTACTTCAGTTGCTTGGTCAGTCTTAGGTTTTAGAAACAATCTCCCGGTTGGTGGTCTTGTCTTTCACAGAGGGAACATGTGGCCTTGCTCATAGGACATTCACCAGGTTGATGGTCGTCGTTGCAGTTGGAGTAGTTCACGGAGTATTGGTATGCGTAATGTCTTTTCTCTTCACGTTGTCGGTGCGCTCCTTGTTATGGTGTTTAGTTAATGGCGATTTATGGTTCCTCTAGGTGGTAAGGAGAGAGTGTTAGCAGGGCAGAATCTCGAGTAGGTGTCGATTGAGGCTTCTAGTTGGAAAGTTGTGTATGCTTCGCTCATCTTTGATTGCCTTGATTTGGCTATGTAGCTCCTTGCTTCCGATGGGGTTTTCAGCAAGAGGTGAGAGGGAATAGCATGAGGTAAGGATTGAGTCGCGGGGATAAGGTAATCGAAACCCACTCTAATTTTTAAAAGAGCACACCCGAAAAGCTGGGGTGGCACACAAATCTTGCAAGTTCTTTTTAAAACAATCTTTTCCTGTGACCGCGAAATAGGGCGCCCGAGGGCAAAAAGGCAGTGCACAGGGCCAAATAAAATCTTTCAACAATACATCGTCTATTCGAGAAAGCACACATAAGGGGCATAGGGTTGGTCTGCCTAGTTTGTTTAAAACGAATCCTCCTTATCTTCATGAATATCTTTAATGTGCCTAACCTTAAATTTTTGAAGTACGGGTACGAGAAGAGGACCAAAATTCTCCCTTTGAAATCAACAGAGAGATGAGGTAAGTGTTAGGGGTAATTTAATTGATATCCGTACTCACTCTTATAGTATTATTTTGGTACGTAATGGATTTTTTTTTAACTTGAAATACAGAACTTTGAAATATATGCATATACACTTTTAAAGAGAAGTTTTTTTTTTAACCATAGGTAATAAAACTGAATATGGAAAATAGGCTTTTACCAATTTAACTCTTTTGAGAAACAACACCTCAAGGTTTACCCTTAGGCTTTTATTTTTGAAATACACGGTCTTTTTAGGTAAAAGTTTTTTTTTTGACAAATAACTTTGCCTTAACTATTTGAGGATCCAAGATGAACTTTTGGAAGAAATACTTGGCAAGTAGTTGAACTTATGAAAATTTCCTCGGAAGGCCAGGCTGGCCAAAATGAATGAGTTTGAGAATTGACTTTTTATAAACAATTTTGGATAATCAATCCTCCCAAGGATAAGAAAAATAATAATAATAATTTTTTTTATGAGCTTCAAATTTAAGCTTTTGGTGGCTTTAGTCAAAAGGTATGTTTGCAACGGGGGTTTACCAGATGAGTACTGGATTTTTATCACTTTGAATTTGGGATAAGAGAGCTTTAGAAGTACAAGCGGCTGGGCAGCATATAGATGAGGGGAATCATCTAAGAGGGTTGAGATTGAGCAATACCACTTAGCTTTGCGAAAGTAGATACTGAGAAAATAATTCTAGTCATGGACTAACGGCCAGGCTAACTAGGTCACGATCTGCAGTCGATATGCTCTGATACCAAACCTGTCAGACCCAGATTTTACAATCCGGAATCTACTGTGTTTAATTGCACTATTCCCTGGATCAGTAGATAGTGCACACAGTTACAGTTCTGAATATCAAGGTACATATCATGCGGAAATGTAAATATAATAGTAGACTTACTCATGGGCCGATTAGGCCGAAATCAATAAATTGCAGCAGCGGAAGAACGAAGCACACAGATGGGACCTTCAGGACATGCCCACAGGCAGCCAACTGGAGGTTCGCGGCCTAGTTCTTGACATCTTCATCTTCTTCGTCATCGTGATCCAAAAGTATTGTTGAAGCGCAGTGATCTGATTCCCGCTTCTGAATTTGTCGCAAAAGCGAGCATGAGCACTCCGACCCCGTGCTCAGCGAATCAACACACAGAATGCAGTATATAACATGTATGGCTATTCAAAGGGTGGCTTTGGTTTATTTTATTTTTGCGAAGAGTGCTTTTGAATACAATTATGTAAAAATTTCCTAAGACCTAGCATTTGAACAAAAGCATAATGTTCAAGGAGTATTAATATGAATTTCCATACATATGGCATCACACCATATGCCTAATATCATCATAACTTTTCTCTACATACGGCATCACACCGTATGACCTTTTTCAGCGTTATAGCCGCTTAACTTACCACTGGGACGACACCCAGGAACCACTGGAACGACCTCCAGGACACTCTGGGACGACACCCAGGACACTCTGGGACGACACCCAGGACACTCTGGTCTGGGCTTTCCTCTGCCCTTCCACTTTTCCATTCCCACTTTTCAAACATTTTTAAATAGAACTATATCTAGTTAAGTTCCCATGTCTGCCCCTGACCGTGGGCACGGCTATTCGAATAGTTTTGACTCTGCAGAGTTTTGCACACTTTACCCACAAGAGATAAATCCACCCGTTGCCCCACATGATTCCTTAGCCATGCGGTTGAGTAGACTATCACAGGATTGTTACAATGCATAGTCCTATTGTGGTTACGCCCGCTAAGGTCTATCTTCCGTAGGATCCGACCATCCCTCGGGAAGGGTCCCTCGTGAGCCATCACGGGCAAAGGCGGGGATGCGACCATCCATCCCTTTGCTCGTGGTCATACCTTCACGTAACCACCTAGAGCCACACAAATTAGTAAACCCTGCCTACACTTTGCCAGCTTGTGGTTGTACTGTTTTACACGGGTGACATGACAAGATTCAGTCCTTAGGGGTATCTGGGCGGTCTACCACTAACCCACTTATGCAATCACTGCACCACACACAAACACACCATCAAACCAATTCGCCCAGATAATTAAGCAAGTTGGGGATCTTGGGAACGTAAAATAATCGTATTCAACATATACCAGTCATTATCACAATGACTGCCCAAACCAATTTCTCATGAATAAAAGTGATGCTCGGGACAATTTCTTGCCCCGATTTCCTAATCAATGCTAAGCATGGCATACGGTTACGGACTTATTTTCGAAAGGTTACTACTATATATTTTTGCTAGGGCGACAAGGTTCACACATTCAAATACTCAAAGGAGGGGGTAATACTATTCAAGACAAACAATGGCATATAACTAGAATACCAAATTTAACATGTATTTGCATAAAAATAACAGCATGCATTTTGTTAATTTAAAACCAAATAATTTGCATAAATGTGGGTTCAACATGATCAAAGTATTGACTCGCCTGGTGCGGTTTATCGCGATCTTGAGCTCACGCAATGCTTCCTCTTGAGCTTCGGATATTTTCTTCTCTTCGCTCTTGATCTCGCTTGATCCGTGGAATCTTCGAACTTCAGTTTCTAATTACGCGACAAATGACTTAATCCAAAACGAAAGCAAATAACTCAAAAGATTCAAATAAATCCAAACACTTTAAATACCCGATTTAATTATACATTTAGTATAATTTGAGAGTAGAAGGATGATACAGGTTAGTGTGTTGTAAGCATAGCGGCAGCTGGATTTGAGTAGGAAGACAAGTTGTCTGAATGCTTTACCGTGAGGGAAAATTTTAGAAATATGAGGGATCAGAAGTGAAGATGTATCTACCGGAATTATCTGCTTTTGGGAAGGGAAGGTGGCCATACATAGCCGATTGGGGAGAAGCAAGGCTTGACCTTTTCATCGATAAATTTCTTTTATTATTTTTGTATTTATCAAGGAAGTTCCATGAGTCGGATTAGACCTATAGTCTGGCACAGGAGTGTAGTGCACAAATTTTATCTCTAGGGTATGCATTTCTTGCAACTCCGGTTATGGCAAGGCAAACTGGACCGACGGATGAGATCTGTACTTATTCTATAAATCTTTTTAGTCGAAGGCATTATAACATTGGGATATCTTAATTAAGTTTTTAGAACAGTCTCTGATATAGGCTTTTATTTATTACTAATCTATAGTTTATTTATACGAGCCCCGACTTGCTGTATATAGATAATTATGCTCCATATAAATATGTGCTAAAGCTAGTGTAAGATTTACTTGACGGCGCTACTGTTATGTTGCTCATACTTTAGCTATTATTATGCTTTACTTTAAATTTTTGTTTAAGCTTAGCAACCTGAACAAGGTTTGATATGTATCATTTTATGTAACTCTAATTACTTGTGGTTATTGATTAAGTGTTTACTTTGGAATGTTTACATATATTAGTTAGGTCATTTTAATGCCCGATGTCCTAGTGCTATTGCATTTTAGTAACTATATATTACGATGACCTTTTAAAGACATAGAAATGACAGTCATGCTTTAGATAGTTAAATTTTGTATCACTTAATTATCTAAGGCTTTCGTTGAGCAATTAGTTCTTACCATATATTCTACCGGCGCATTTTAATATTCACCCGCAGTCACTCTATGTGGAACGTTAATCCAAATACCAATTCTCACTTCTCTGTCATTAGTAACTATATCCAGCGTTGAGATTTGTTTATCGGGGATGTACTAAGGATGGAGACTAAAAATCATAACCTTCTAACTTAACTACGTACTTCCTTTTAAATGGTTATGACATATCACTTAATAAATTTTATGAAACCATTTGATTTATCATTTAATTGAATCTACCTTTAAGATTTACTTTATGGCTACCTGCCAGATGTTATGGTATTTTTATTATTGGTATTATTATTTATTAAATTTAACATCATGATTTAATTTAACAGTACCATTAGTATTTGGTTTATACTTTAGTTATTATTTGATCTATTTCCTTATCTTCATGTTAACTTTTTGACAATAAGGAGAGAGTTCATAGCATAAGCTTATTTGGATTAATCTTGCATATGAGGACTAACTTATAGATATTGATTGACATATAAATACATTAACCAATTGTTAAGTTTCCAATTTGGTCTTATACATCCTTTTATTATGAACTCTCAAGTAAATTTCTTATTTACATTGTTGTTCCTAATTTCTTTTTACTGGAAATGCTTGCATGAATATACCTTCACTTATGAGTACCAGTTAGCCAAAGAGTAACAAGCATTGCAACTTTTTCTGGTTGGGCCCACCTGTCATACACATACACAGAGAGGAGGAGCTGCTTCGACTGAGCTGAGGGCTGAGCAGGGGAAGACGGCCAAGGCAGGGCGGCAGCGGCGACGCCGGCGGGAAGTGGCCGGGGAGTCGGCAGAGACTAGCAAAACGGAACGTCCCGGCGACGAGGTAGTTCGGTGAGGCGGCAGCTCCGGCCGGGAGACACGGTGGCGGGCCGACGGCGATGGAAGGCGGCCGGGTAGGGAAGCCGATCGGGGCGCCAGCTCTGGAATAGGAGAGAGCGAAATTAGGAGGGCGGGGAAGCATGAGGGCGCCACGTGAAAGCTCACCGAGGACTTGTCCAAGCGGGGAAGAGGCCACGGCGAGCCAGCGGCTTGCACGGGCGGCGGCGCGGGGAAGCTCACGTCGCCGGCGAGCTAGGGTGGACGGCAGCTCCAGCCGGTGGCGGGGATGACTTCAGGGCGCCGAGGAGATGCTCTGGCCGCGCGGAATCGGCCCGGGATCGCTTGAGGAGGAAGCGGCGGCGGTAATGGCGGCGGCCGGCACAAACTCGGGCGGGGAAAAGGAGGAGGAGTGGGAAGGGGGAACTCGGCTCTTTATAGACGGCGAGCGCGGGTGGCAACTGGGCGAGGTTGAACCGGGGCGAAGCCGAGCCAAAACCGGGGGCGGCGCTGAGGGGGGATGAACGCGAGGGAATGGCGACCAGGGGGAAATGAATCAAATCTCTCCGAGATTGTGTGGGGGAGAGAGATGACGGGGTGCGTTGAATCTTGCTCGGGGGTGTATGAGCGAGAGGGAGAGGATTGGCTGTGGCCAGCCGAAGAGGGAGCTGCGCGAGGGAGAGAGTGGCGATGGCCGCGTGGAGAGGAAGGAGCCGAGGAAGAAGAGGGCGCGGCGCGGGAGGTGGTGCGAGCGGCGCGCCGGAAGAACAGGGAGGAGGCAGGTGCGCCGGCTGCGGTCAGGCCAGGGGAAAGAAGGAGCTGGCGCGGGACTGGCTCGGCGGGAGCGACGCAGCCGGTGCGGCCGAAGAACCGGAAGAATAGGGGGGAGGAAGAAGGAACGAAGGAAGAAGGAGGCGCTGGCAATCGGGACCCGCGGGGCAGAGGAAAAGGGGCGCGGGCGAGGGGTCGGTTGGCCAGAGAGGAGAGGCGGGGTGGCGCTGGGGCCACGCGCCAGAGAGAAGGGGGTGCGGGCGGGCTGCGTGCGCAGGAGCTGGGCCGGGGTAATGGCCGGCCTGGCTCCAATGTTTTCCATTTTATATATATATATATATATATATATATATATATATATATATATATATATATTCTATTTTTGGACATGCACATATACATTTATTTTATTTATATATTTATTTGCACATTAATTCTTATATATATATCTACATGTATCTATTTCCTTCATGTCTATGTTTATTATTTTATAAGCATGTGTGCCCATGGATGTATATGTATATATTTATGCATAACTTCTTATTTTATTATTTTGCTGCCTTCAATAAGTTTTTACTTATTTTTATTTCCTATTTTTTTTAACAGGTTCTTTCTTGCACAATTTATGTACACACATACATGCATACATATATATGCGCTTATTTTTTTTTATTCATGTATTTTTATTGCTATTTATGCTATTATCTCCAAAATGAGATTTTACATTTTAACTTCAAGTTTCTCTATCTTTATACTGGATCATCTTTTCAGATTCGTGTTTATAATTTTAGTTTTCCATTATCTGCATATTTCCTTTTTGGCATTACGAATGCTTGTCTTTATCTATTATGAATTTATTCAACTTTTGAAATCACAACCAAAATCGGAAAACACAATTAAATCCAAATTCCAAATATTATAAAATATTTCAAGAAATTCATATTTTCAAATTTAAAAACTTCAGGATGTTACAATGACCCTTCGACTTCAACCACTGCCCCTTCGACCACTGCCCCCTTCGACAACAGCTTGGATTACGACCATGACCCTTCAACTTCGACCACTGCCCCCTTTGACCACTGTCCCCTTCAACCATGGTTTGGACTTCAACCACGACCCTTTGACTTCGACCACGGCCTAACTTCAACCACAGCCCTTTGACTTCGACCACGGCCTAACTTCAACCACAGCCCTTTGACTTCAACCGCGAACCGACTTCATCCATGGCCCTTCGACTTCAACTACTGCCCCTTCGACCACCGTCCTCTTCGACCATGGCTTGGACTTCGACCATGACCCTTCGACTTTGACCACGGCTTGACTTTGACCATGACGTGGAGGTGGCGAACAAATGCGTTGGGGGAGGTGGCAGCGATGGGAGGATGTGACGCTGCTGGGGGAAGCCGGGGGCTACGACCAGATGTTGCCGTGTGAGGAAGGAATTGGTGGCGACACTGAGGAGGAGGAGGCGCGGTATGAGGGTTCGGGGAGAGAAGGAGGCGGCGGTTGCAGGAGGTGGAGTGGTTGCAGGAGGCGGAGGATGCAGGGGAAGAGAAGAGGAGCGTGGCCCACGCGTCGACCTGACCTTTTCTACGAGGAGCGGAAGAACTACCTACATGCAGATTTAGACGGCTGATCTTTGATCGGACGGCTGAGAAAAGAGGAGGGAGAACATACCAATGACTACCAACTCATATTTTTAAGTAGTAGATATATATATACATACATATATACATACATACATATATATGGGAGCATATCTAATGCAAATGGGTTATTCAGTGGTAACATGCAAACGCGAACCAGAGTCGGTGAATCTACTTTCTATGGCTTGAATTCGAAAAGGTGGAAGCCCCTAGTCACCTATGCATTCTATATGCTCACCATATACTTATGGCTTGAATTCGAAAAGGTACAACCCTCACAAATCCAAACCGTAGAACATAGATCTAACGACCCTGGTTCACGTTTGCATGTTATTACTAAAAAACCCATTTGCACTAGATATGCTCACCATATACATACATACACACACATACACACACACATACATACACACATACATACACACATACATACATACATACATACATACATACATACATACATACATACATACATACATACATACATACATACATACATACGTACGTACGTACGTACGTATAGATGTATGTATACATATATGTGTGTGTACATACATATACACACACACGTATGTATACTGTTGTGGTTACAGACCAAACAGAGAGAGAGTGGTATGATAGTGGAGAGTTAGGTGAGTAATGCTTAGGGTTTCCCCCATGGCCTAGATGGCATATATATATATATATATATATATATATTCACATGGGGAGTGTTTTACAATTATGCCTTTACACCCAAATATTCCTCTCAAGGGCATTTATGTCATTACACATGCCTCATTTTGGGCTTTACTACGTTCTAACAGGCCGACTGGGCTTAGGTGGGGGCCACTCCTACAACATATACATATATATGTGTGCGTGTATCCATCCATACATACGTATGTACGTATACATACATATATACATACATATATACATATACATATATACGTATATATGTATGTATGTATGTATGTATATATGTATGTATATATGTATATTATATGTATGTATATGTATACTATTCAGTGGCTACGCGTAGAATAAGTACGCAACTCTAATCGACCCAATCAGCCAACGCCCCACCATCCCACCCCACGGAACGGTTATTAGTATTTATTAATTATGATAAAGTTATTATCATATGCACATCAAGTTATTATCTGTAATTCATAAAGTTACTTACAGTTCTCACGCGTATTACTATCTCATACATATAAAGTTATCATCTATAATTCATGAAGTTACTTACAGTTGACAGAATTACTATCTCATATACAAAAAATTAAGTTACTTACAGTTGACAGAATTACTATCTCATATACAAAAAATTATCATCTATAATTCATAAAATTACTATATCATGCATTAGGAAGTCAGGTTGTGAGCGGGGCTAGGGCACACTAGTTCGTGCGTAGTTACTATCTTATGCACATAAAGTTATCATCTAGAATTCATGAAATTACTTATAGTTGGCAAAATTACTATCTCATGCACAAAAAGTTGCTGGTTATTGACAACAAAGTTATTTTTAACTGGTAGTAGAAATAACACGAATTTCGCAGCATCGAAACATATTCAACATAGATCTTGTTTTGTTAAGTTCATAATTTCGAACACAATAGTGCAAACGGATCATAGATCGAATTTTCGATGGAAGATTTATTTTATTTTTTAGTTTATAAACAAGATTAAAAAAATCATAAGCTCAGTGCACTTATTCCCTTCTCTCTCTCTCCTGTTGCATGCATGCATGTGTCAGCTTGTAACCACCCAGTGCAAGAGACCTGCATGGAGTTATTATCTTATGTACATAAAGTTATCATCTATAATTCATAAAGTTATTTACAGTTGTCAAAGTTTACTATCTCATGCACATAAAGTTATCATCAATTTATAAAGTAACTTACAGATGTAAAAGTTACTATCTCATGCACATAAAGTGATCATCAATTTACGAACCGCACCAGGACCCGTGCGTAGCGTGCGCGCACGCGCTGATTAGCGCAACTGTGTGTGTATATATGTTTCGGTTTAAAAAGTGATGAGTTTTATTTATCACTATTAACTATTAATAATGTGAATCAATGCATGTGAAGTGATAATGCATAAATGTGACTAATTCCTACACACATATGTAAATGCCTGTGAAGGTGGTGTCAAATAATGGATGAATTTCTATGATATTTTAAACTTCAATCCGAATCCGTTTGAAGTATGGATGTGGTTGATATGATTACTGTTTGATCCTTGTTTATTCCCCCTACTTTGAGTCACTTTTGAGTTTCGACTTGTATGCGCAAATCTGTTCGATTGTGCATATGTAACCAGATATTGTTCTATTGGGCATATCTCTTCCTGACTAGCTTGAGCTGTGCCCGAGCGGACGATATTGTCACTCCAAATAAACTAATATTGCCATTTCTTTTCAGATATATGTACAGTGTAGATAGTGGTCAAATTATTAGAGCTCACTCTGCAACTTTGGTGAAGAATCATTTTTTTTTTGTGATGCCGTGAACAGGGTGCATGGGTAGATCGATCAGCTTTTCAAATTCTTCGTAAAATTTGGTCAAGTGGCACATGGGGTGGCCCAACGATTGTGGCCAGCCTCTCGGCACCAATAATGAAGTTTGTCTTGCGTGCTCAAGTCGCTAGCTCCCAAGAGATGAACTATTCACTGATTGCACCCTTTCTTTTGCTCAATACTGTAGCACTTAGCTTATCCTAGCAAGATTCCTTGCTGTGTATGTTCTAGTGATGCGCACCCTAGCCAGATGTATGTTTCTCATGTACTATACACATATCTTTCTATGTAATTTCATCCACTGGAAACTCAAAACTGGATCATAATTAATTGTGCAAAAATAAAAAAAATTTGGGATCAGAAAGTTATCATGCATATATACTTCAGATGAGTACTGATTGAATTTTCAAATATCTAACATAATTTTGTCTTCTGGATGTATATATATACTCACATACATCTATCTACACGGATTATATTCCTTGTTAGATGAGAAAGTAATGCTTTTGTTTGTATTCATTGAGGATCTGCGTCCACAGGGAGCACCTGAGAACATCACAAGGGCTTCCCTGTTATCTGCATGAGGAGAAATTCTACTGTGTAACAGCGTACAGATAAATTTGTGTAACGAGTATATAAAACGCTGACATGTGGGATATCAGTACTGTAGCAAAACACTGTAACACAGAAAAAAATACTCCATCGTATTTTTTCCTCGGCAAGGTTGCAGTTTTTCCTTGGTGCTACAGTTCTGTACAGTATATGCTACAGTATTTACAGGACTGGTAAGTGCTCCTATGCCATATGTCAGCACGCTATTAGCTCGTTACACAGATTTACTTGTGTCACTATTATATAATAGAATTTTTCCTCCATGAGAGGAACCCGATTTTTGGCTATGAATGGGGCAGTACACCAATATTACTGCAGAGATTGTACGACATGGAGGAGTCCAGAACAGAAGCAAGCTCCAAAGGACAACTACAAACGGAGTACAGCATTGATGCGGCATCATCCTTAAGGAAAATTGTTTTTTTAATTTTATTTCTCGTTGAAGTAGATGGGTGTGTCGTCGGCTTTTGTACTTTTAGGGCTTGTTTGGATTAAAGGAAAACTGTAGGAATTAGAGACATTTCTCTTAAAATATTCTTATTTGGAAGTATTCGTTTGCAAATGTACCTTTATGTGATAATTCTGAACTCCCACATGGATTGCAGTACTGTTCATGTTTAGAAGGGCACTTCAGTAGGGCATAATTAATCTCTTCTATATGTACATATCTAAGGGAATTTTTACCGTACATTCTACTGATAGTAAAAAGGTGATAGTAGATATTAAATTTGGCTATTGATGTGTTGACGGTATAATAGATTTTCTTTGTAATTTTCCCATGAGGGTATTGTGGACTTTTCATTGAACCTATTACTAGTCCATCCATGTGCATTCATTTCAAACTTACTCATAGGATTTGTACTAATAGTATAACAGACAGTGCAACTTAATTCTAACTAATCTGCTCTACTGATCAAAACTGTTGAGCGGCTCATACAAGTTTGAAGCTGCTGTAAAAGAGCCCGTATCCAAACCTCATCTAACGACACATGTACAAAGTACAGATG
This sequence comes from Dendrocalamus latiflorus, assembly GCA_017311315.1. Taxonomy (NCBI): domain Eukaryota; kingdom Viridiplantae; phylum Streptophyta; class Magnoliopsida; order Poales; family Poaceae; genus Dendrocalamus; species Dendrocalamus latiflorus. The sequence goes on from CM029634.1 coordinate 11,201,962, forward strand.
TTATCACTGAATGACAAGTCTCCATTGCATATTGGGCATGTTCTTTTTGGCTGCGGCTTATGGTTTTTGGCTGAAATTTTTGAATTTTGGTTGTTTACGGTACAGATTACGGAGAGATCGATACTCACTTACAATTTTGGTTGGTACATATGTTGGGCTTTTAACGTGTACTACGTTTAACTTATAGACCCCGTCTTGAGAAAATACTCCGTTTAAAAGTTAGGTACTGTAGCGGCTACGAAAAACCGGCCGGCTGGAGGCCAGCCGAACAAACCCATAATCTCCATTCTTTTAATCGGATGTGTTATACATGCACATACAAATTTAATTTATCTAGTGAGACTCAGTCAAACAACATGGGTGATATACTGACTGATAATTAGTTTCTAGATATTTGAACGCTAGCTAGGAGGATATTGAGTGTATATATGACTGCTTGACTATCTCCCATGGTAGCCTTTTCTTTACCAACCCACAGTATGTGGGGCAACCGGGCAAGAGAGTGGCCACTAATCGACAGGTGCATTTAGATCCGGAAAGATTTTGACTCCGATCCCCCTTCTAACGACAACGACGGGCATCAGATTGGAGGAATGTAGACTAAAAACATTTAAAGTTTTCATGCTGTCCTTCAGAGCCTGCAGCGTGTTGTTGTACAGCACAATTTTCTTTTGGACCATCGCCGCTTAAGATAGCAACTTCTCCATGAGAAATTGATGCCCAAGGGCGCGGCAACTTCATGTGAACTTGCCTCTCTCTCTCTCTCTCTCTCTCTCTCTCTCTCTCTCTCTCTCTCGACACGTGCCTGAACCGAACATAATGTGGGTAGGGGCCAATAAGCTTGATGTTTCGTCAATGGACTTCGATCGGATCAAATCCCTGCCGGCCACTTCTCATTTTTCATAAGAACACAGAGGTAGAACAAATGGAGACATCAAGGAAACAAGAGGGTGCACGCTGGTGTTGGCTTTCCTCTCGTTCTCCGCTGGTGTCCATTTCCTATTCTCGAGCAGCCTCCTCTCCGCCAAGATCTAGCCCTCTCCCCTATGCCAAGATCTAGCCCTCTCCCCTTTCTCCTCCCTGGCGAGTTCGCGGGCGACGAGTGGGAGGGGGTCCCGCCCCTCTTCCCCCTATGTACATTACATGAGATGCACTCTTCTTTCCCTTCTTAGTGGATCTACTCTGATTAGGTGGTTAGCAGTGCCGGCCACCTCTTCGAGGAGATCTTGTCTGGCTTTGTAGTGAACCCTCTGACTGCCACCGAGAGTAGTAGCCTAGAGCTAAGCAGCCTCTTCCAGATCCTAGATATGGATCTAGAGTGGCCAACCGACGGCCCTTTTTATCTGGTCTGAAGTCTCCCTCCATTGTCTACCTCCCCATGAGTGTTGCTTTGGCACCGTTTGTAGCCATGTTCTTGGTGACAGTCTTGTACATCGCCGGCGTAGCAACCTCCGGTGAGTATATTTAATAACTTTATGAAATTGGTGCTTGTCGCCATACTCCCCAGTGTGCCTATTCTCTTTGGTGGCCGTGGCTTCTTCCCCTCTTTCTGGTTTAGTCACTCTGATTTACTTGGCGGCAAGTCCCATAAACACAACCACTGCTTTCCACTGGAGGGGCCTTCTTTGCTAATGTTGGTGTACGATCCCTCCAAAATCTTTTGTTTTGGCGACACCATCTAGACTTACCTCTAACACAGGCGCATCCCGATGTGGAGGCTCATAGCTGTGTTGGTTCTCCAACCGGCGGCGACTGAGGATGGCTGTTCGGTGAAGAACAAGAGTTGTGTTGGCAGTTTATAGTTTGATCCAGTTAAACTTAGTTGTAATTTTGTTTTCCTCTGGATTTTTCTGTAACTAATGGGACTCTGTGCAGTGTGCTGTTCTATCCTTCAATATATAAATCAGGAAAATTGATTCAAAAAAAAAAATGGAGACATAATGGTACCTGAGTTTCTTGAACATTTCATTTCTTACATTCCCAAGAATTGAGTACAATTAATCTTAATAAGTATGTTAACATATTTCAGTTAACACTATATAATAATGCATGGTCAGTTCCAACTTTAATGACCCATTTGGCTAGAACGAGGGAATTTCACATAAATTACGTAGAGAACATGTATTTCAGTTGACACTCTATACCAACGCATGGTCAGTTCCAACTTTAATGAGCCATTTGGAATGAGAAAATTTCACGTAAATTATGTAGAGAATGAAATATCCATTAACGCTGAATGTTTCCTTTCCTATTTTTTTATTCTAAACAACGCATGAATTTGCGGAGAATTGGAAGAGACCCGGCCTGGGAGGTTTTTTGAATAAAAATAATTATATTAAAAGATTGAATAGTACGGGAACCACACAGTTACGATCTTGCTCATGGGCAAGATGAGACTATAGATTTTTTTAAATAATATATTTTATTCTGAATTACAGTATTATATTTACGTTTTAATTTTTGCAGTTTTGACCATCTGTCGCTCTATGGTTGGGCGACTTGGGTTAGACGCCCAACGGTTCGACATGTGGCCAAGTTGCCCAACCTATTTGGGCGACTAGTGTAAGTTGTCCAACGGTTGGGTGATTTAAAATAATAATATAATTATTTTATTAATCCGATGAAAATAATTGTGGAGGAGTAAATGATAATTTTTGTAGGTAAAATATTTAACAAATCTTTTTTATAGTTTGTTTTTTTTATATAAAGGGACAGGCAATGTTGGTTGGTCTGTTTGTAATTTTTGTAGATTCTGAATGGTATGAAATTTGTTAGACTTGCAATAATATTTTGTGATCGACGTATGTTGTTGTAGTGTGATAAATTTCTGAAGAATTTTGTGAGGAAAATTGAAGTAGCAACGATTCGTAAGTAGAAAGATAAGTGATATTACGATGCAGTAGGGAATTTATACACAATGAACTTTGGATAAATGACGTAACGATGATAACACAATAGTCGATCCGACAAGGGGGTTACATGGCATGTATGCTAATGAACCAAGGATAGTACACACATGCCTTAAGAGAATTAGAAATACATGAGACATATAGACGAAGAGGGTCGAACTACTGTGCACAATGTGGCCATTTGCCTTTCCTCCCAAAGTCGACATTGTCGTCCACACCAGCCGCCCCGGTCTTGGTCACCAATTCGCGCTTTCTCTCGCGCTCCTCGTGAGCCTCACGTACCCTACGCCGGCACGCCTCCAGATGAGCTTGCGTCTCTCCCCAGATACGCTTGCTTTGATCTTCGTTGTGCCATCGCTCCTCCATCCTCTCGCATGCCATCTGGGCATCTCACTCCTCGCAGTCCAGAGTCCACTGGTCGTGAGGGTGGATCTCCTAGTCGATTTATTTGTGGTATACGCATAGCGGATCCAGAGACTACGGGAAGAGGGAAGAGCTTTTTAGTGCATACCATAGAAGAGAACTGGTAGGGGAATGTATTGTAACCCGTCCTTACTGACTACCGGTAGCGGGCCGTGTCCCAACACTAGTCGGGATAGTCCCAAGCGTAGTTACCATAACCCTAGTAACGCGTGTCCAAGCTCATTCATGTAACATCCCAAAATTTTGAATTTGAACACATGTAGCTTTTGAATTATTTGGAATATAATTTCTTGAAATTTGGAATTTTTATGGCGTTTCTTTAAAATTTTGGTTGAGGTTCCAATAATTGAGAAATTTATGGAAAATAAAAACAAACATTAATAAACCATAAAGGGAATATGGTAGATAATTGAAATCTATAATTTCAAAAAATCCGAATATGAAAAGATGATCCATAAAAAGGAGGTAGAAACTTGAATTAAAATTTAAGATTCCATTTTTGGAATATGTATATATATAAACAAGCCTATATATATATAAGTGTATATATATGTATATACATAACAAATATGCAACATACTAATATATATCATGATGAGCTTAGCAAAAGGGAAATAAAAGCATGAGAAATAATCAAGTGATCACAGGAACAAAAATATGCAGATATATGCATTTAGATAAGTGAAAATGTAGAAAAAAAGAGAGAAAAGGCCAAGCCTTAGGCTTGGCCGAAACGGCCCGGCCCATTTCTCCCTCCCTCCTCCTTTCTCTTGCTTCGGCAGAGCCAGAGCCCTGCTCGCCGTCGCTGATCGTCCGCTCACCACCAAACCTTGCCGGCCATCGTCGCTCATAGACTCTGCAGCGTCACCCACAGCTTCCTTGTGCTTTCACCTCACCCCAGCCGGCACAGCCACAGGAAACCGCCACCGCCCACCGTTTCTCCCTCGCCCCGTTGCATCGCTCAGCCACGCGGCACAAAAGCTCTGCCACCCAGCGCGTGCGGCGTAAATGCGAATGCCAGCACTGAAAGGTCACGCGAAAATCGCACGAAATCCCACCGCAGCCACTGCCCTGCCACTGCTGCCTGCCACCGCCGCCTACCACCGACATGACCGCACGTTCGTTGCCCGTTGCCAGCCTTGCCCCGTCGCCTATAAAAGCCGGACGGCCTCCCATCCGCAACGCCCAACTCCACTCTTCCTCCCACCCAAAGCAATTGGCCTTCCGTTCTCCACAAGCTCGTCGGCAACTTCGTCTTCCCCAAAGCTGGCTAAAGAAATCACCGTCGATTGGAGCCTCCTTGGACCAATTCCGCCGAGCCAGAGCCTTTTGGGAGCCCCGCAACATCATCCCCACCATCGGCCAGACTTCCTACAGCCCGTGCCGAGGCCGCGCCGTGCTCCTTCTTCGCTTGTCGCCACCGCTCGCCGCCGGATCACCACCGTCGCCCCCGAGGTAGACTCATACCATTGCCTAGATGCTCCCCTAGCAATTAATTAAACTTTAATGATGTATATCGCCGAGCTCGCCCCTCCCCTGTTCCGCCGCCGCCCATGGTCGCCGCCGAGCACCGTTGCCACAAAATTGGCTGGCGGGACCGAGCCCAGGCGTGCGCGTGGCCAGGAGCAATCCATTTTTGCCAATTCTCATGATCAGTCGCCGCTTCCTCCGCAGGTGGCGAGCCCGCCGTGGTTCGACCGAGAGAAGAAGCCCCGTGTTTATTGTTCAGACATAATTAATGTTAACGATGGTACTTAATGATTAACGATGATACTTAATGCTAATGAGTAGTTAAGGTTACAACTCACTGACATGTGGACCCGGCCTTTAATTAAACAGAAACTAGACCCCACCTGTCATAGGCACAAATAAAAGAAAATAAAAAATAAAAGAATAATTAAAATTCGGTTGTGGGCCCCACCTGTCATATTTCTGTTATTTTCTGGATTTATTTGAACTGAGAACTTTAAAAGGGCATAACTTATTCATTTTAACTTCAAATTAAGTGAAACAAATTTCTAAATTTATCTGAATTCAAGATCTGTCTAATGGAATTGAAACCATGATTTTTGAAGCTCATTTGAATTTTTTGTGAGATTTTATTTGGTTTGCTAATTTTTATCCAAATTTTCGCGCATCGTAAAAAATAGCATACAAGGCACAGGAGGTAGAAGCCGAGGCAAACTTTGATGATCAAGACCAACACACCGGTGACCAAGGCGAGTCGATACTTTGATCATACTTGAACCTACATTTATGCAAATTTATTTTCGTTTTAAACTATCAACTTGCATGCTGTTATTTTATGTGTCAAATTATGTTCGATTTCAAGTTGCTAGTTATACACCCATTATTGCACTTGTTAATATTATCTCCTTGAAACTCTTGGGAATATGAGCCTTGTCACCCTAGCAAAATTATAATGTTATAGTTTTCAAAAATAAGTCTATAGTATTTCGCCCGGCCTAGTATTGCTTAGGTAATCGAGGGCGCCAAAGGTGCCCAAGCAATCACTTTTATTCATGAGAAACTGGTTTGGAATGTCATGGTGAAAATGACTAGTATAACTTGGTACAATTATTTTATGCTCCCAAAAATCCTAAAATGCTTATCTATCTAGGCGGATGGTTCGGGGGTGTGGTGCACGAGAGTGTAGTTAGTGGTAGAACCGCCCAGATAATCCTAAGGACCGAATCTTGTCATGACCTCCTGTGTAATACAAGTACAACCACAAGTCTATAAAATACAACTGGTTTAGTAGACTTACCGAACCCTGAAAGTCATATCATCAGTAGAGGAGGTGAGGTAGTGCAAGTGGCTGTCTGTGTGATGACTTGATGGGACACTCGCAGAGGGTGAAGTTTTCCGCTGCGCTCTAGCAGTGTGAGTAGCCAGCTGCTAGCCGCATAGGGGAAGAACATCCCGCACAACTTATGGGACCTACCGCAAGCGGGATAAGCCCATTTGGGTGAGATGATGGAAGTGGCAATGTACTTTGAACGGTTACTGTGATGGTTTACTCAACTGCACGACTAAGGAATCGTGTGGGGCAGCGAGCGAACTGTCTCTTATGGATAAAGTATGCAAAACTCTGCAGAGTCAAAACTATTCGAATAGATGTGCCCACGATCAAGGGCGGACATGGGAACCTAACTAGATATAGTTCTATTTCAAAATGCCTTATGGGTGGAATTGAAAAAGTGGAGGGCAGCGAAAAGCCCTAGTTTGAATTGCCCTGGGTGTCGTCCTAGTGATGAGGTAAGCAGCTATAATGCTGAAAGCTAGTATATGGTGCGGATGACATATAATGGTGGATGGAATCTGTATCGCTAATATTATGGTCTTATCTCACAAAATTCTAAGTCCTGATTTCATACTGCTAGGTTTTAGGAACCTTTTAAGTATTGTATTTAAAAGCAATTTATGGCAAAACAAAAATAACCGAGCCTTCCCTTGATAAGCCGTGCATGTTAACTATTGCATATTGTGTGTTGGCTTGCTGAGCATGGTGGATTTGTGCTCACACTCGCATTACCAAATTAGAAACAGGGACCCAGGACCACTATGCTCATGAAGATACCCCAGCTGCTGATGGAGGAAATAATGAAGGAAATTAGGATGTCTACTACGTTTTCAGGTCCTAGACAAGTTGACCCATGGAGTTGTGTGCGCATATATTACCTAAGTCTAGGTAATATATAATGCACACATTTACCTCCAGTCGCTTGCTTGTGGTTATGGATTTATTTCCGCAGATATTTTATGGTGTAGACATTTGGCCTGTTTGGCCCTTTTGTAAACTGTCGCCCAACGTAGTGTAATTTAAACTTTGAACTGTATTATTATGTTTTATGCGATGTATGAGTTGATACAGCAATGTACCTGTGTGCACTATCTACTGATCCAGGGAATAGTGCAGTAAATTACAGGGGATTCTGGATTGAGAAATCTGGGTCCGACAATTCACTTCTTGGACTTGAAGAACTTACAAGCGTCTCTGCACCAGGGAGGGGGGCTTCTCCCCTACGAGTGGGTCTTGCGGTGAATGCTCGATGGGAACATTGAGGTATGGATTAGGGTGGAGGTACGGGAGGCTTCATTTCAGGGAGGTGGACTCCTGACACGCTCCGCTTATTCTTCTCGGGCTGCAGCAACCCTTGTGAGTCGGGTGATCTCCTCCCATTGTTTCTCCATACTAGCGATGTAGTGTTGCAGTTGTGGTGCAGGAAAACACGCTACGGAGGGTGTAGTACTTATAGGCTAAGTTGACGCGGTGTACACTTGACAAGTCCAATTCGATTTGGGCAAATTAGTGTTTGTGAGGCCGCTGCACACTGGACGATTCGTGAACCAACATAGCATCACGTTGCTGTACAAAGCTGCTCCGTTTGGTCTTATCACGGTGCAAGGCTATCTCATTTGGACTTGTCTCTATGAAAGGTTTTTTCGTTTGGTCCTGTCACTGTGCAAGGCTGTCTCATTTGGTCTTGTCACTGCGCAAGGCTGTCTTGTTTGGTTGGGTTAGGACGCTACAAAAGTTGCTTCTCTGGGTTTTCTATAATTTCAACTATCTATAGTCACTCGTACTGACCATTATATGTCTTCTTTTAGGAATGCAAAAAGACCATTTTGCCCTCGCAAAATGCTTGCTTGCTGGTGCCAAAGAAGTGGCCATTTGGCAACAAAGGAGTGGAGAGTTTAGGCTACCAAAGGAAGCCATTCCTTAGGCACTTCCCCTACGTTGTTAATGATGACAGATTGGTAGTACAAATGAAATTAAAGTTTACAAATAAAATTGCAATATGATAGCATTTCTAATCTTAGTAACACTATGCACACAACAAGAAGTGGTGCTGCACTTCACGCTGATGTTCCTACTCCTCAGCAGGCGCCTTGCATCTTCTCGTAGTGTGGCCTTCCTAGCCGCAATGTCTACCCATCACTGCAGCTTCCCCTTTGTCCATATCGTCCTAAAGTGATGACTCTACCGACGGCTCTTCCCACCCTTCAATAAGTCAAGATCTAGTAGATCATGACCACTATGCCTACTATGCTGCTCTGGGATAGACGAAGAAGAAGATGGTGGAGATTAGGACGATCCTAATAGTTTAGTCCTTACCCCAAATATGCAGACTTTGATATTGATTGTGTGCACATCCATTATCCAAACTCTTAGAAAGTAGAAAGGCATTTGTTACCCCTAGTCGCTTGCCTGTGGCAAGGTGTGTCCTCACCTTTTGCTGATTGCTTTCATTTCCACATTGGTAATGTAAACATTTTTGGCTTGATCAGCCCATTATGTAAAGTTTACCTGATATGGGGGTATTTAAACTCTGATATATAATATAAGTGTTTAGTATGGTTCATACGATGTATGAGATGAATCAGCAATGTATCTACGAGCACTATCTGCTGATTTAGGGAATAGTGTGGTGGAATCACAGAGGGTTCCGAATTTGTAAATTTAGGGTTCGATAGAAAGTTCTAGGCTCAGCCCACACTCTTCGGCCTTAGTCACATCGTCATGGTGCATGCAGTTAACAAAGAAAGACACGAACATGTCTTTAGGCATCTTATTATCATTGAATGAGACTGCGATATCACTATTGGTGGCAAAGAGGAAAGCATTACCGGACAGTAGCAAGATCAATGGTAAGTGACATCATGATGCAGATGATGAAAATAAAACATATGCTCACCTAAGATAGACATGTCAATCAACATAGATAGACATGTGGCATGACACTTGAATGGGCAGACTGACTTGTTAGAAACTCTGGTCATCCCCTTCCCCTTCCTGGTCTATTTGGCGGGCAAAATGATAACCTACATGCAAATAAATGTTTTTACTATTATAACTATAACATAATTATTATACTCTTATTGTAATATTACTACAATAAATAAAAAGAAACTTTTTGAAAAAGGGTTATTCTTTTACAACTCGTGTAACATGTTGTTGTAGAGTAAAGAGGGACCCAGTGCAACATTTCTAAAAATTTTACTATTATGTCTAAATGAAATTACTAAATGTTAGACAAGAATCAACCCTATTCATATTGGTTTCTAAAAGCTGTTTTTCTACAGCAAATGGCTTTTCTACATTATCTAACTTTCAAACGAAGTATCTTTTCAAAGCGGGGTCTACTAGTCGATTGTAGTACACACTGTAGTAACTTCATTTATATCAGCTAAAATCGTACACGAGTTTTTCTATCTCTGTATGGTTCTCTACAAGCTATTACTATTTATAAGCTAAAGTCAAAAGCCATCAGCAAAAGTCAATATGAATTGGGCCAATGAACACACTAAAACTTATTGTACACAGAGCGAAAAATTAGAGTGATAGAAATGAAAAGAAACTACTATAATAATGAATTCCTTATGCTGGACACGAGTAATGCTTTACTATGGGATAAATAGAACCAATAAAACATTTTAATATCAAAATTTCTATATTTGATAAGAAATTTTACAGTATACATATAAAAAGTGTCATTTAGCAATGCAAATATAATATTACTGCACTCTTGCTTGCACATACTATCAGAAATAATACATCGTTACTGCACTCTTGCCTCTATTGTCGTCCCAACATCCGGACCAATCTTGGCATTTGTCGCCTCAATGATGTCATCCTCATGCACCTCTAGAATGGTGGGCATTAATCAAGACCTTGTGGCAGCCTACGGCTCAGGGGCTACCTCAGGGCCAAAGATGTCAAGGTACATACCCGGGACAATGTCAACGTCAAACGTCGAAATAATGTTGTCGATGGAAGCAGCGATGTTACCCATGTCCTGTTGGTCTATGTAATAAAAAAAGATGCAATTAGCATCATAAAAATGTTGCCACATTACACGGGATATGGCTTCATATAAAAAATTACTACATCTATTATATCATCTTACCATGTTGAGGATAAACATCTTCATGTACTTGCTAGGAGGCTGCTGCACCTCCCGCTTCCTCCTTATCACCTTGAGTGAGAGGGAATAGGGACCTCAATGACACATATTGTGCATTGGGTTCTAATGCCTTCACTACCATTAGTGGCACGTCCTGGAGTGGTGTGGGCTCGATATTTGCTACGTTGGGCGCCGGTGTAACCTTGCGCCGTTTCACCCTCTTCTCCTCAGCGGATAGGGTAGATGTTAATCTGCACAATCTCAATCTGCACAATCTGGCATGAGCACAATCTGCACAATCTGGCATGATAGGATAGGCTCATTTGGCATGAGCAGAGACCTGATCATGTGCATGACCTCAATCTGCACAATCTCAAATCTCATGTTGGCCTTCTGGATCAGCCTCATGGCCTTCTCCACCTCGTCGTCAAACTTTTGAAGGGCCTCCATGGCTTCCCTTTATTTGCCCTTGCTAAGTGATTGTATAGATTGGCTGAGCAGGGTGCACATGCTAGGGAACTACCCAGTGGTGGCACGTGGTGCTTCCTCTAGTATCTTGACCTATGTCGTAGCGTTGGGCCAATAGCATATGCCCCCTAGACCTCAGCTACGTAGGAAAAGCAATGTTACAATTACTGCATGTGCAAAGCCCATTTACGATATGGTAATGATATCTTACTACATATGACATAAACAAATATTGCATGTTTGTGAAACATTTATTTCCTGTTTAAGTAGATATAATATTTTCTACTGTTACAAACTTTACTGTCTTCAAATTAACATAGAACTTGGTATGGGTTGGTGCGCTCACGCTGAGCTTACCGAAGGTCTCATTCCTGTCGTGGTCCATCATCTTGTCGGTCGCCACAATTTTGTCGACGAGCGACGTTGACAAGTGTGTGGCACGGGGGGTCTTGAGGGTGTCAATGCTGTGGATGCACCTTTGGTTGTCAAGATAGTAATTCTATGATATACAGTTTACTGAGTGATAAATTAGAAAATTATTGCCGATAAACTTCAAGATTACGGTCACAAAATCCATATGCTCGAAACAACACGCGGTTGCTTATGAGAAGGAAGGCGGCACATCTACAAATGGATTTTGTGTCCTCCTCCTTCTTCCAGGAGCACGCCTTGCCGCAATCGACGCTGTCAAAATTGGTGACATCATTCATCAGTAATGCATCCCTCCCAGTGATGTTGTTGCTAGTCACCAGGAAGAGGAGCTTGCTAAAGGTGACCAAGAAGAAACACTTGATCGTGAGGATGTCAGTGCCCTTGGCTTGAATCCTATGCAGTAGAACATTGACCTTGATGTCATTGTTCTGTGGCACGCTGAGTGAGTGTGCTTCAACTCGACGAGCTTGGTGCTAGCTGCAGCATACGAAATCAAAGGGGTATCCCAACTACTGCAAGGGAGTCTAAGCATGTAGCTAATAGTGTGCAGCGTGATAGGGAGACCCTTGCCCATGTTGACGTGCAACACCATGTCGGTGGGGTCGACCCTATCCATGAGGAAGAAGAAGAGGTCCCTGCTTTCTAGGCCCTCCAAATTGAACTTCAAGAGGCCGCTGAAGCCGAGCTTGGATACCTCGATGCTCTGCTCAAGTGTGAGCATGCATCTAGTTTGAACAAAGATGGCAGAGGTGCATCAGACGGTAGCCATGTACCATCTCTTCTTGTTCCTCATTGCAGTCTACATAGAAAGGGGAACTAGAAATCAAAATAATGTTTTATTGAATGTATGTTTAACCTTTACTGCACAAAGAGTATAGTTTTACTGTGTTATAGAATATTGCAATATGGAGATTTTTACTGTCACAATGTATCAAATTTACCACATGTACCATGATATTTAAGTATACCATGAAAAAATGTTATTGTACTATGCATACAACTTTATTGTCATACAATATAATTTTTACTATCAACTACATTACCTCGACGGGGTCATACATCGTCTTCCTCTTGCTGCCTGTGGGTTTGTTGAGAGCAACTTTAGCGAGCGCAGATGCTTATGGTTCGAAGGGTTAATTCTAGCTTGGGTCAACAACGATCTCCTAGACCAATTGACTGCCGGCAATGGTAATCTTCTTCACCTTCGAGGGGGGCCTTTCCAGAGGTTCTCATTTTACTGCAAATATAAAAATTACTATAAGGCTAGTACAAAATTAATGTAACTCCTGGTCGGATTTACTGCAACTAGGCTGCGGCCATAGGCAGGAATATGCATTGGTCCAAAAACGTTAGTAAGAAAAGCTTTTTTTTTTGCAAATTTGGGGAAACTTTTGTCTAGGAACAACTAAAACCCTAGATCCAAAATGAACAAAAACCAAATACTAGCGAATGTGCCATGGAACATGACAACAAAAATACCCCAAGATCACCAAAAAGTGCATGAGGGGGAAGGATAAATATACCTTCGATGGTGTAGATGTCACCAGGAATGGGTGTGGTTGAGATCACTGGGGAGCAAACAGTTCACCACGGGTGATTTTATATTTGGATGGGCATAGAAGAGAGACTCAGAGAGGGAATCTAAAAAGGCACTAGTAGAGAAGCCCAAATGTCATAGCCCATCCAGTAAATAAGGCAACTTACCGGCCCACTAGCGGTTTCATAAAAAATTCATAAAAATTGAACCGCACACTTATGGCAATCATAAAACATGTGTAACACTTCCACAATCAGATACATTCCAATTTACAACAAAATCTAACTACTTTGAGGCACTACAAAATTTACTACATTGATACAACAAATTTACTAACTCATACAATGAAGATTAATGTAACCAAGATATAATGACCAATGATAATCGAAAATTACTATCCACCCCTTATGAATTTATTGCACCATTGTTTGCCCTTTACCGCATTAACCGTGGCACACACTTATGTAGGCATGTATAAATTACTGTCTGCAAGACAAAAATTTACTAAACAAGTGCTTCAAGCCTACTTAATTGATAAAACATAATAGAGACTCAAAATGCCTGGTACAACTTACTACACCAAGAGTACTCTATTATTGCTCATCTCACACAGTATTATGGTTTCCATACGAAAACATTTACATCAGCGGGGGCGTTGGGCCTTGGGGACTTGGGTGTTAATGTGTTAAGTGAATAAGTACAAAAAAAGGTGGGAACACCTAGGGCATGGATGGGACAGGCTTGGTCATGGGGGTTAGGAGCATAATGAGTGGCTACCTAGCTAGCATGTAGAATATCCTCATTAAAAAGACATTAGAAATAAATAAATTGAAGATGCAATGATGAGCTTTATTAATGATTACAGGACTGTCTCATTAAAAACTTTGTCAAGTAAAAAACTTAATATGAGAAAACCTTGGCAAAGAAAAAATAGTACAACCTACAACTCTGCTTACACTATATTCTAAGTGTCATTGTCTATATAAAGTTTATCAAATAACTCTACCAACTCCGTATATTTGATGGTGTGTTGCTATCGTACGTCGGTCTGTTCCTAGTCCTTGATAGTAAGAAGTACCTTGATCATCTCACATGTAAGATTTGTTCTTTTCTCCTCCAGTATTCTCCCAAAAAGGCTGAAAGCATACTTCAAATAAACCGTAGAGACTAAAACAAGTTACACATCTCATGCCAGTATGGATAGCACCAAATATGTCATCTTGTGGTCCTACCACCACTTTAAAATGTTGTCATCCTCCTCACATAGCATGGATTGCTGTCCAGATAGGCGGATAGCACCCTAATGTTGTGGTCACCTTGTCTTTGTTCAGTGCATGATGTCATAGAACCCGAACCTTCAGAAGAAGAATTGGTACCCCAGTTCTTGCCCTACGCGTTTTTCTTCTTACTCGCGGTGGGTGGTGGTGGAGGTTGTTGCAAGCAAACTCCCTGAAACTTTTGCTTGTACTTGCGATAAACATTGGTTAGTTGAGTACGAACATGTGAGTAATAGCTAGAATAATATATTCCATTTGCATCACCTAGAACTCGCAGAGCTTTAGCGAATCCTATTAGTTTAGCTCTATGGTCTAAAATAAATGCAAAGCATATGAAATAGGAATTTCCTTCCAATATTCCAAATTTTTTTATTTTCATTAGCCTACAAGTGAGTAGCAATTTCAAGAATATGATGCATAATTATGGAAGATGTTGGAGAATAAATTGCCGATAAAGCAACAATGGAATCGTAAAAAAGTTGAAGAAAAGAGAGTAACCTCTCAGCAACAAACCAATATTGCTTAGTGAGTCGATGCCCGCTGATGCTGCCGTCAGTGCTTTGGTGGTGCATGTGGATAAATACGGAGAATGTGCTCTTGTAAGGCACAAGAATCTTCAGTATCATGTATGCAGAGTTCCATCTTACTGGGATATCCAACCAAACTTTCTCGGATGTACACCCATTACAATGTAATAGTTCTCATATGGAGCTATTCGTGGGTTAGAAGCATTTATAAAAGATATTGTGTCAGGGAAAGGTTTAATATATGCATCCAACCTCTTCAAACTAGATTTAACTACTAGATTAATAATGTGACATGCGCATCATTGATGCAGTAAGAAAAATTCAACGTAAGTACTAAACAATGGTGTGAGAATATCTATTGCCTTAGAGTTCACAGCAGCATTGTCTAAAGTTATTAAAAATATTATCAGTGAGACCAAAATCTTTCACAACTTTGACAATATACTCCGCAATATTCTCACCGGTATGAGCAACATCAATTAATTTAAACCATATAATTATTTTTCCAATTCCCAGTCTGCATTGACATAATGAGCTACTACACTTAGATAGCCGTTCCTAGCTTGACCACTCCATATGTTTGAAGTCAAAGCAATAGAAAATGTGCATGTAGCAAACATTTCTTTTAGTTTATTATGGCCGCTATTATAATACCTAACAAGATCTTTAGTAGTTGTTTATCTAGACACTGTATTAAATCTAGATTATGAGCACCCTAATATACTTTTGAAATATGGGGGATTCCCAAAGCCTAAAGGTAAATCTTGTGTAGCAATTAATCTTCAAAGAGATTCTCTAGCTACCTTGAGACTGTAGTCCCAGTTACGTACCGTACCATCAGGGTTGTATTGGAGTTGGGTCTGTCTCATCGACACTCCTTGTTTGGCCAAACATCTGCCCGCATGTTTTTGCAAGTGGCTCATTCCACTTGAAGACTTTTTAGTTAATTCATTACAACAAATTTTGCAAATAGCATACTTCACCTTCTCTCCTTATGCATCTTCCTTGTATGTGGTATTAAAGTGTTCCCACACATTGGAAGCGACCTCTTCACCCCAGTGCTTGTCGAGATAGAAGCACTTGTGGAGCTAGAGGATGGTATTGCCGGAGGTGGCTCAGCCTCATGCTCCAGTTGAGGTACAGTCGTAGGATTCTCAAAGGTTGCAAGGTCCTCCGACGTGAGGCTGTAATCAGCAAGATCAAAGTGAGCCATCGAGAAAACTACGATTCAAAATTACAATATTATTAACTACACCTTACTCCAAATAGTAACGAAGTAACAAAAATACCCAATAAAATCTAAAAATTTTAGTATGGTTACCTTTCTTGTCAAAAGCCGCCGAATTCCAAAATTTCAGCTATTTGATGATTTTATTTTGAATTTGACAAATTTTCACAAATTGTATATCAAATTTCATAACACAAACGAGAGAAGAGATTGAGGGAGGATTTGCTGCTAGATGAGGGAGGGGTGCTGCCTACTTATAGAAAATTCAAGATTTTTGGAGATTATTTGATTTTTTTGAATTTTAAAATTTTGAAATTCCATGCCCAACCGTGCCTTAACGGGCCTAACTACTATATTTGTGATATGCCGTGCTAAACGAGCCTAACACAAGTAAATTTACTACCAACTGCAAGTAATTTTACGTCACTACACTCTTTTGAGCAGACCTGGCCTCCTAAGAGGGTTAGGGGGTAAATGGTGCGCCGTGCCATGTTAGGCTAGGCTGTGCCTTGGCATGGTAATGTGTGTGTCATGCAGGGTTGACTCACTGTGCAGAGGTGTCGGCCTAAGCACGGCACGCCTAGTCGTGTTGGGCCGGCACAGCCCGTTACTGTTTATACTGTGCCATGCCTGGGCCAGGCCAACAGTATCGTGCATTGGGCCAGCACTATTGGATCGGCCCATTTTGCCAGGTCTAAGCCACTATAACAAAATCAGCATTCGGCAACATATTTTCTACTGTATATTCATAATAACATATAATTGGAATATATTTACAAAACTAATGACGCATTGACCGATAAATGTTGTTTTTTGAAATGGACCACTAAATGTAGTAGGCAAAATAAAACTTTGTGTGTGGTGATGATATTAATCAAAGAGTGAGGTATATCCTGTGAAAAAGTATCTGTTGGTGTTTTAATACCGATCTTATGTATGATTTATTTGAATTCAGGGAATCTCTCAAAAATTGATTACACACAGAAAAAGACATATATATTTTATACAAGTTCGAGCCTTCTCAGGGGAAACTAATAACCCTACTACTGTGTGGGTATATTGATTGCGGCGATTATAATCAAGAGAAAGAACATTGTGAAATGTCTTGTGTTGCTTCTGTTGCGTCTTACCCCCCTCTTTCTCCCTGATGTCAGCCCTTATATAGCGTATGAAGAAGTGGCGGTTGCTCCACGTTAAGATGCGTTTCAATGTTTCAGATAAGTAACCATCGTGGAAGTTATTGTCAGTGATGTAATACCTCTTCACCATCATGCGGTTATTTGCCAGGGGCAGGGTGTGCACGTCAACTACTTTGTCAGATAGACCTATGATGTAGCAGGTTGCCGTAGACAAGCCAGCCAAATTCAGGCTAGTCGTAAAATAGTTTACAACCACAAAGTGATCCTAGAATTGCTTATGACTATGTCATGCTCATGGAAAGACTTATGAACATGAAGCGGTCATGGAAAGACTTACAACTATGGGGTGGTTGTAGAACGACTTACAACTATATGGTTAGGTCTCTCCCTTATGAATATAAGGGATATAGGAATATAATGACATAATAATACTATTTATTGACAAATAGTTGTATCAAATGTTTTAAACATTATTATATATAATAATATTATTATTATATCCTCGTCAGTATCAAATGTTGCAAATTTCATGAAAATTGTGTGTAAAAGTTTTAAACATTAATAGAGATAGGGGAGGGCATGTTCTATATTCATAGGAAATTTCAAGATCAAAGGTGACGGGTTTTGTGACTTCTCAACCTCTTCTAAACCTCACCCTTAATTATAAAAGGGTATGTCTTGCCAAATGACTTCGATTTCGAGCTTCTGTGAGAAGCAATATATAGGCCTCTTCTTTTCAATTTTTAAAAGTTGTTTTTCGATTTTTTTTATAGTAACTAGCTTTTAAATAGAATGTTTTTTCAAGATGAGGTCTATAAGTTGATTGCAGTATACACTGTATCCACTTTATTTATATCAGCTAAAATCATACATGAGTTTATGTTACTCCGTACTCTTTCTTACGAACAACAAAAAAACTATAAGTTGTAACCAAAAACCAAAAACCGAAGCTAGAAAGAACAGGCCCTACGTCGTCTTTTTTGGCGATCTCCACTCAACCACATATCACCTGATGCAAACTACGAGAGATTTTAAATCAAAGATACTAGTAACTTAGAACTAACATTCTAGCTAGGTACGTAATTAAACAAGTTATCCATACCTAGTTGGATATTGCCTTAGCTGATCAATGGAGCTATGTTGGATATTATGACCATGTGATTGTCACGCTTCGAATCATCTAATCAAACTTTATGGATGCATTAGAAAAGTCTTAATTAGTCCAACTAACAAGAACAAATATGTGTGGCATTGTCTCACGATCCTCTGAACCTCCTCCCCGGCCTGCCAAGCACATGAATGAGCATTTACTTTGGATCTTTCAGATTGGAAAGGCAATCGCACGAACAATTCGTCATGCAATAATTTGGGAAGCAAGACATGAATAAATGTCAGGCCATGAAGGACCCACAACATGGCAGGTTCCCAACAGGCAGCCTCTACTGCAAAGTTACAACATGAGGACAAGACGAAATTTTTGGCACTTTTGTCATATTTTGAATTCGTATTTATAAAAATAGTCGTAGTTATACAAAAATGGCACACGTGGGCCTGCCACCTGGCCATCGTACGGCTCCGTGCCTGCCACCCTGCTACCAGACGGCAGGTAATTAAGTCAGCTTAATTATTTGTCTTAATTAGTCGATGGCTGAAGTGGTCGAATAGTCGTGGTCGGACGTAGTCCATGGTTGGGCGGCTGAAGTGGTCGAATGGTCAAGGTGGTCGAATGGGCGTGGTCGAACGATTGAAGTGGTCGAATGGCTGTGGTGGTCGAATGGCTATGGTCGGGCGGCTGAAGTGGTCAAATGGCCATGGTAGGACGGCTGAAGTGGTCGAATGGACGAGGTGGTCGAATCTACAGTAGTAGGAGATACAATAGCTGGTCGATAGGCTTTAGGTGGTCAAAAACTATAGAGTGCAAAGAGTGGTCGGGGCTCGAGAGTGATCGAGAGCGGTCGGAGTGGCTGTGGTCGTGAACAACCGTGGTCGAATACGACAGTGGTTGGGATAATGTGGTTGGTGGTCAAAGGTTGGAAAAGCGGTTGCGACCGGAACTACTAATTAAGAAAGATAATTAAGCTGACTTAATTACTTGCCATCTGGTAGCAGGGCGGCAGGTAGGCAGCCGCACGGCCACGGGGCTTCGCTGCCCATGTGTTAGCTCCACACTGCCACCACCCGATGATCGGGCGATAGAACTGCTATTTTCACGCGCCTACGACTATTTTGCAAATACGGATTCCAAACATACTAAAAATGCCAAAGCCTAAAATAAAAAAATAAGCAAGGTGTCTTTCATAGATACATTAATATAGCTAGGTTGGGCTTCGTACAATGAGAAGTAGTAGTTTAGTCCTCTACTTACGTACACAGAGCACGATAGACTAACCAGAATTTTTGGCATATATAGTACATTTTGAACTGGTATTTGCAAAAATAGCCATATACATATAACAATGACAAAAATAGTACTTCTGCCGCCTGGTCACTGGGCGGCAGCGCCCTGCAGGTGACACGTAGCCCAACCGCCGGTGGCAGGCGTCTACCGTCCAGCCAGTAGACGACAGATGGCCTACTGCCCCTCCGCAAAATGGCAGGTAATTCAGCTGGCTAATTAACCGGCATAATTACCTACCTAAAATTATAATTTATAAGTCATATTTGTTAAAATTTTTAAATATAGCAAATGAGCTCAAAAAATTATAAAATTTTATGTGCAATCTTCTGACACAACGTACTTCATTTTATAATGTTCTGACAATTTTATCCACTCTGAATATTGCTAAAAAATCATATGATGTCGATATTTGTAGGAGTTGTTACATGTAGCAAACGAGCTCTAAAAATTACGAAATTTTATGTAAAGCCTCTTGACATAGTCAACCTAATTGTGTAATTTTTTATGAATTTTATATGCTCCAAATTTACCATGTTAATTTAATCATAATTTGCGATATGTGATGCTCATTGAATTAGCCTGCATGTGTGATTGCAGTTGGTTTGTAAATTATAAGTCAAGGTAATGGTTCAATTTAGTTTAAACTTGATTTATGGATTTTGAAACATACAATTTGGTGGTAAGATGGTAACAAAGAACTTTCTTTTAAAGAATTGAATGCGAAAAGACGACGATATTTGATGTTGTGAATTAAAATAGACTTTATAATAAACCTAAAAATAACATGACGCACAAGGTTTGGTTATGTGCATAAGAAACAGCATCATGTATGTGGAACAAATTGAAATACTCCTATAATACATATGCGTCTTTTTGGAATGGAAATAAATTCGACATTCGGGGGACTAGTTCGGAACCGCCCGACCTACTACGTGGACCAGGACCATTTTCCCTTCCTTGTGAGCTCGGTGTTGAAACTCCCATGTAGTTGTAATTCCCTAAAGGCATAAGTGTCGTTAGGCTGTGTGCTATGTAACTCTCTTCGTTTGTATGATCTACGTTTGTTTAATGCTAATAGGGCTTCCATGTTAACCCTCCTTTCCAACAGATAGCGAAATGTGTCTTTGTATGATCTACGCTATGTTATGAGGTATGTGGATACACTGTGGGAGTGAATTTTAGAAAACGAGGCACGGATTAACAGTCTCAATGAGGAGAACGATGACCTCCAGCAACAGATGCAATGCGAGATGGTCAATGAGGAGGTTGTCAATATAGGAATTTCCTATGATCCCACATGTTGCTGCACGAATCCTACCTGCATATGTGTGTGCCATTACAACGACGGTCAGTCGCGTCCAAGGCGCCCCCCACTGCAACACTCCATGTGGGTAAGTGAGGCAACTTCTACCAATAGGCACGCATAGAGAAGCTTGTAGCACGATACTCTCCCCTATAGTTCACCTGATCTCATACATCCTCCGGAGGCCATCGATTACCCGAATGTTATGCATTCAGGCTTTCTCCATCTTCTGGTCCATGTGCTTCTACATGTTCTCGAACCATTTCTTGCCTGGTTGCGGTGGCTGTATTGACGAAATAACCGATAGTGCGAGTCCATGTCTCCTTCACAATCGCGGTGATAGGGAGGCACCGCATGCCTTTTAGGATGCTGTTGTACACCTCGAACATGTTGGTCATCATAATCCCACATTTCGTATCATCCGTGTCATAGAGAAGGGACCATTTCTCTAGTTCAGAAGCGTGTCGACGAATCCACTCCGAGAAACTTATGGTGCCACGGGGTTGCTATCCCTTCGTAGTTTGCCTTTCTAGCTCTGTCTAGATGGACTCAAACTTTCGCCTCTGGTTTTGTAGACACAATGCCTTGAACATCTTCAGAACTTCCTGGCTGCGGTACTGTGTGATCAAGTTAGATGCAAGATGCCTCATGCACCACCGGGTTCGCACGTCGTTTCACAACTGGGGGGGTTTAGTCTCATATTGCATGGTGTTCAGCGCGGCCATCAACCCAGCATTGCAATCCATGATGACGCCAATGTTGGGTCGGTCGCCAACCACCGCTTGCTTCACGTTCGCCAGGAATTAGTGCAAACTGGACGTGTTTTCGCTCTCCACAATGGCAAATGCCACTGCGGTGAGAATAGTTCCCTTGTAACTCTCTATGAGGAAAGTGTCATCCATCATGAGTACAGGATGGCAAAACTCAAAGCCCTCAATGGCCTGGGTGAAAGCCCAGAATAACCGGTCCAGTATGAAGCAGTTGGGCCCTCCGTCAGCATCTGGATGCTCAAGCTTGTTTATGTACATGCCGGGGTTTGATTCGGCTATCTAGTGAAGCAATCTTGGCATAAGGTTGTATGCCTATTTGTACGTCCCATACATGGACTCGATGACCTTCTACTTGCCTCATCAAATTTTACTGTAGCTGACGGATAGCCAACCACATTGGTGACTTCTGACATGAGTATCTTCAGGGAGATGGACACGTCTGCCGCAACTAGGTAGCTGATGATGCTTGCTACATATACGAAAATCGTGTTCTGATGATGGGGTAGGGGGCTCGTTGAGCATGAAAGTGTGGTCGATCATTGCCTTGATCGAGAAGACCGAGCCAAAAATTTTGGCTTGTTGAGCGCTGACCTTTGCAGGGCAGCATTCCACTACGTACTTCACTGCGTAATTGGCTGGGTTGGAACGGTGCACTCGGTACACACGACTTATAGACAAGGGTACTGTGTAATAGTTTGTTGCACAGCCGCCTTGCTGGGAAAGTGCTACCCAACTAGGAGGGTATCAGCTTGAAACTTCCACTGGGACCTTTCTTCTTGCGGCAGTACAAGGGAACGCATAGCAATATCATCGAGTCTGGAGAACACATAGAGCATGATGACACAATTCCCCTGCGTGGACCAGCCGTCTACTGTGCGTCGTCGTCGGTATCATCGGAGCCTAGGTTGGTGTCCTCGTCGGACTCCAACCTAAACACCTGGTCATGGAGTCATGGCAGTCAATGCGAGTTGACCACTACATGCCTGCCCCATCATTCGGTATGAAATCAAGGGTGAGTCATCCCTCCGAAATAGCACATTCAGTGGTATCATCTTGAAGCTCTACATGTGGTTCCCTGGGTGTCGAGGCGCTGGGCTCATCAACGTTTTTCGATGCCTAGCGCACGAAACTCATGTACACCATCGGCCTCCCGTAAATGGCCATCTCGGGCTGAGAGGCAATTTGCATGGACTATCTCCATGCTACGGTGCCATTCACCTTGACGGGCTTCCACACGCCATTCGTGCAGATGATCCCCTCAATCGCAGGTTTTATCACCATTGCCTTTGTGGCGAACTCTCTCCGGATGCAGCTTCGTAGCTCGTGAATATTCATGACGCCGAGCCTCTCGGCCCACAACACATTGTATTGGTATATCGATAGGTCCAACCCATCGGGTCCAGCCCGTACAAGACCATCGTCGTAGAACATTGTCAAATATTCCATGCCTGCAACTACCTGAAATCACAACAACCAGATCCGTAGTAAGCATTACAACAAAAAATGATGACAAGCAGCATGCAAGTTAGCGATTACATGCATGTAACTACATACGAATAATTCATTAATTACCGATAATTTGATTATGCATCCAAAAGAATTACGAGTGATTCATTACCGTCGTCCTTAGCACTTAATTACTTAGCACTAACTCATTACTTAGCCCTAACTATTGCCACTACAGTAATTATGACTACTTAATTACACACTACCATACAATAACAAATTATGGGTACCGTTCGTACACAAAAATAGTACAATTATGTCTAAATTATTACGACCAACTTACTTCATAATACAAACTATATTAATTATGACTAACTAAATAACACTAATTAACTAGGACTACGGGAATAACACCGAAAGCATGCGATAAAAAAATTACCAGTCTTTCGAGAGAAGCAGTCAACACTGTTGCGTCCTCCTGCCGCATCCTTAATGAGTTATACACTGGCTTCTCAAAATAATTAGCTATGCACTCTTAATTTTGAGCAACGACCGTGAGAATGAGTTTCCCCGATGAGCGACTAAAATGACCTATGACCAACTATGAGAGATTCGTATTTATGTCCGAGCGAAAAGGAAACCTGGTGTGCTCACCCTGCAAATTAAGGACTCCTTGTCGACGCGCAGCACTTCGAGCGAGGGGGACAGCATGGTAACACTGACAAATGTGGAGACGAGGGAGTGGGCAAAGGTGGACAACATGGACATAATGACACTAGTGTGGACGAGGAAGCGTGCGAGGAGGGATGATACAGACAGAATGACAATTATGTGAAGGACGCAGCAGGAAAGAAAAGATAGCAGTAACGAACCGACATATGTGCGAAGGACAGATGTCACGCACTGCAAAACATGCCTGAGCATCACATATCACTAATTACCTCGATTTATAATTTACAAACAACTACAATCACGCATGTAGGCTAATTAAATTAGCATCGCATATCGCTAATTACGATTAAATTAACACGAATTAACATGGAAAATTCGGATCACATAAAATTCTCAAAAGATTATACAATTAGATTGACTATGTCGAGAGGTTTCACATAAAATTTGGTAATTTTTGAAGTTCATTTTCTATATGTAAAAACTCCTACATATATCAAAAGTACAAATTTTTGAGTAATATTCAGAGTGAATAATTTAAAATTACACAATGAATTACGTTATGTCGAGAAGCTATAGATAAAATTTTGTAATTTTTCAAACAAATATAACTTATAAACTATGAATTTAGACAGATAATTAAGCCAGTTTAATTACCTGTCGTTTTGTGATGGGGTGGCAAGTCACCTACTGTTTGATAGCCGGGCGGGAGGCGTGTGGCCGTTCGGTGGCCGGGCAACAGACATCTGTCGTCGGTGGTTGGACCATGTATCACCTAAAGAGCGCTGTTGTATAGTAATCAAATGATAGAAGTGCTATTTTTATTATTATCATACGTATATGACTATTTTGTAAATACGAATTCAATGTACACTGCATGTGCCAAAAATACGACTAACCAGAGATCGATACGGCCGGCCGGTCGGTCGTGCTGCCCCTTTTACTCCTACGAACAGCATGCATCGTACTGGGAGCAGGCCAAAAAGAATCTGCACTGTGACATGCATCGAACCAGGACATGCATCCAGCCAGGAAAAACTACAGCAACGCGTGCGACCTTTTGCCCAGCTTGTTTTAGCGTGAGTTTCCGACTTTTAGTTTATTTTTTATTATTTTTTAATTTTGTTTTTTTAGTTTTTTTTATTTTTTTTGTCTTTTTTGTATTCGTTTGTATTGTTTATGATGGGTTAATATGTTTTTTATTTTTATTTTTTTAAAATTTAGTTACACTAAATAAGTTACCATCAGTTACAGTGTAATTTTAGCCAGCCACAGTACAATTTTACCTATAGGCCAGCTTATTTCAGCCCAACCGAGCGGCACCTTGGCCTTTCAGACGGATACAGACCTAGCTAATTACTTGTTCATAAAGATATTATATTACTTCTATATTTATGATCTTTTAAACAATATCTTTTGGGTAATATATTATTTTATCCCTTAAATAAATGCTTTTATATTGATCGACAAATATATTATTTGTTTGTGGAACTCTTTATTCATGTTTTAATATTATTCTAACATGTCACTGATTTTATATCATTATGTGAGATAATTATAATTTATAGATCAATACATGTATTGATTGATGATCATGTTTCACAGATCATAAATATATTGATATCAAATTAATAATATGGACACATGTTAGAGAACATGATATTGGATTGACCTACCATGATACACTGTGAGAATTGTTATATTGTTAAATGCCATCAGTTGATCTCATACATAGTGTATATAGGATCATTAGATTTTAGATCGTCATAGTTTCCTATATATATAATAGTTTACTTGGGGGTTGTAAACACTGCTTCGTAACTGGATGATCATAAATGTAGCTTTCAGATTTATTATAAAATATGCGAAGGAATATGAGTGATCAAGATGAAATTTGTCTCTTCTATGTAACAAGAGAGATATCTCTAGTGCCTCGATGTAGTTGGATTAAGAAAGTGCATGGTCATACTGAATGTGGTTGAGGAGTCAATCATAATCTGAATAATCCACTGTAGATTTGAGTAATGGATCGAGTTATTGTAGGATGACATACTTCTCGCATTGAGTTCGATATGGTATCATGAGGCAAAGAGATCGATACATAAGCACTATATAGGTTCGTTCGATGTGATCTTTATGTGTATTTGGGAGTCGTTATGTCCTACTAGGAATCACTACCGACTTATGGACCAGAGAAGTTTTCAGCCATGGCTGAACATATATGAACATACAAGGTCACACACTTAACGGGTTGGAACGATAATAATCTAAATAATAGACTCCGGGTATGATTCGATCTTTACTCATATTGGATCCAGTCAGAGGCTCTCCGAGTAGGATATGATATCTACTCGTATTGGATAAAGATACAGTCAAATGTTTTTTTGAGTTGGATATGATATCTAATTGTATTGGAGAAGAATCCGATTAGATGCTATATTTAAGAGAGGCGCGAGGCTGAGGTGGTATCCTGAGACACACCGATCGGAATACTAGCTGCTACATCTCAAAATCACCGCCATACGTTCTAGTACTAACACACACCAACGCACAACGTTCTATCCCTGGAAGTGTGGATCTCGGTAGAGATGCTGCTGCGACTGCGGCACTAATCGGGATGATCGCGAAAAGCAGACGGTTGGCTAGAGAACGATCTACTACTTCCACTGTACCGACGAGCACTACATTAAACCGGCTATTTTAACTCTACTTCCGCTACACTGAGCGTTCAGTGGTAACAATATATGATCTTACTCGTATAGCTTCCTGATTTATATGGTATAAAATTTTAATCTACGCTAATGTAGCATATTCGTATCCTAATAATATTTATGTTTGTATTACAGCCCATTAGATCACGTGTATATATATAAATCTATCATATCGATGAGTACGTAGAAGAAAGTTATCCAAAAGCACTCGTGTTTTATTCTTGTTTGGGATGAGATGACAATAAGAATAAGCTTTTATAGTCTCCAAGATCATTAAACACTGATTGGACCCTAGATAAAGATATTTTTTCATCTATGTTAAAGAAGATTACTAATTTGAGGCAGCATTATCGTTGTGCAATTTGGCCAATTAATGCATGTTGCTACCCTACAGCCAATAACAGTAATACTGCTGCTGACCCCACAAGAGGAAATGCACACCTTTAGAGGCAACTGAAAAGGTAAAAGATAATTCAGAAAAGATATAGAACAAAAAGATGACTTTTCAACTGAAAATTTACTAACTAAATTTTCTGATCCACCCAATCATTGTACCCTAAACTCTTACAGTACTGTGCATGTGCCAGGCCAATGGTGGGTTTTAAGTTCAACCACACGTCATGGTATCAAAATGGAAAATCTCAAATAGCTTTTGTTGGTAACATACGAGGTAGGATACAACTATAGACCCATATAAATAGATGTCACACAGTTATCGAATCAACTCGACATGATAGATGAAACAAAATAGTACAAATAACAACAGTATTTTTGTTATCATGTATAAAAATATCTTATGGGAGCTAAAAGTCGACTCATTCAAAAAGCTATTTAGCTAATCATTAGCTATTTTCTTTTAACTAAAAATAAGACAAATGTATTTGTATCATAAGAAATTTTTTTAAATCTCGCAAGATACTAAATCCAACTACTTTATTTAGGACTAAGAATTCCTCTATTCTTAATTAGTGCTTGTTACATATATGTCATATTCTTTTTAGCTGTGACTTATGCCTTATGGCTACAGCTGATAGTTTTGGCTCCGAGCGTTTGTGTGAACAAACCGAATGTCAATAAGCAGATAAGCTGTTTCGAAAAGATTGTTCCGATAAGCTTCTTCAAAACAGCGATAGAGAAATCATTCTATTTCTCGTTCGATGAAAAATATAAAACATAAACCATGTGTTATATGTTAGTAAATAGATCTAATCGTGCATGAAGGTGATATGACCTTTAATGTGTGTGTGATCTTTCCTTGTCCCGTCTTCCGATCTATTTCACACATAGTCAATCACCCTAACCCGCAAAGCTCTTGCGCATCATATCCCCTCTTCCCGAACTCAAACATCTTGCATGTCTCGTCCCTTTTCTTGTACTCTGGTATTGTTGATTGTATTAAAACAAAGAAACCACTATTATTACTCTATTAATGTATAGTTGTTCCACTACTACATATTTAAAGAACATTCTATTTAGAAAATAGATATGCATTAAATACTAACTGAGAATATCTGCATGTAATTCATGTGGGCCAAGGACAGAAGGCATGACTAAAATTTAAGTCACCGTTTGCTCTAGAGGCACTCAAGTAATATAAATATTCTGTTCCATCAAGTACAACATATGTGTGTCTAGTGAGAATTTCAATTATTATGCTATAGTGGGTATCTACGTATATCTCCATGCATTGTTCGTTTAGTTCTTCGCAAGGACATTAATACGGCTATTTGCAACCTGTTATAGCTTGCCACGTGCGGCCGGCCACACATTTTATAGCATCCAATTTGATCACTTAGTTTTTCTATCTAGCTTTAGTTTATTTGAAACCGAGTTTTCCCGAGAAACCGAATTACGAAAAATACCTATACGCAGCTGTATAGCTTGAATCATCCTTCTAATCTCAAATGTAACATAAGTAATAGAGAAGCCTCCATCTATCCATCTATCCTCTCTCCCATGCATTACATGTCGATCTAGACGCGATGAAAAGAAGGGCCGCAGGAATCAAAACAAGATTATAATTCTTTCGGTAAATGATGGGCCGTGGATACCCCATCGTTGGATTCGTCGGTTTCATGCAGAAACATTTCATACCTGAGTACGCCCGGACAGAGTTTTATATTTGTCGTCTCACATGGGCGTTGGACAAGCAGCGAGCAGCGAGCGGGCATTCATTGCGTCCTCCGAGGGGTGTTCTGCGGGTGGGCTCAGATCGTCGCCATTCGTACGGACAGCGGCCGGCCCCACCCTCCTTACGTGTCGTCCATCGGATGCTGAGCGCCTCAGATATGTCCTGCACGTGTTCGCATGGTGGAGCGCGCCTGGTCTCTTCAGCGGGGCATCTCGGCCGTCGGCGTCTCCATCGACGGCTGGTGATGGGCAAGTACAGCGTCCCACTGGGCTGTACAAACGGAGGTGGTGAGGCGCTTGAGAGCTGAGCCGCGGCTGCGGCACGCCAGTCGTGCCCCTCACTTTCACCTACCCCACCACTGAAAGAAGAAAAAAAAATATTTTTTACCTTTAGTCATGTCACCTCTCACCTCACACAGCGTCCCTTTCCTCCCTTTCACCTAAAAGCCCTAAGAGTGCCACACCTGTCTAGTAACTCTCTCTCTCTCTCTCCACCTCCCTCTCACTGCTTCACTCTGTTCCATCCCTCACTCCACAGTTCGGCTAAACAATCCATCCTCCACCCCCCCTGCACTCCCTCCTAAAATAGTAGCGGCCCAACTGGCATGCAAATACAATTCCCCACACCCTCCTCCCCTCTAGCAGCCTTGCTAGAGCAGCAAGGCCAGCAGCAGCAGCTCAGATTAATGGACCTATGAGAGGAGAAACAACAGCAACTACCGCTACTGAGCAAGGGTTAGTGGCAAAGAAGCACATGACTGTGTTATCTTTTCCATCCCTTTTTTTTCTAGGTCTATCTTAATCCTATATATCCATCCATTCCATCGTCTGCAGATTCTCAAGCCAGCTTCAGCCGCTGCAGCTGGTTGTGGTATCTTCTCCGCCGCTCTGACACCGCCGCCGCCGCAAAAGAGATCAGCCGCCGCCGCCACAAAAGGTATAAGCTTGTAACCGCAGCTGATGCCTCCCAGTAAAAAGAATCCGGCCATTCCCCACATGGGTATATCTGCATATGCATACATGTGTTGTTTCTTGTGGATACATCCCTTTCACACACACATACACAAACAAGGAAGAGCGAGCAGAGCACCAACTCCCAAATGGATCTCTCTCTCCACGCCCCCAAATATGCATGTAATCATCGGCTGCATCATTCGTGTTAAAAAGGGTGAGTTTGTGTTTCTTGGATGGCAGATTGATGGACCTGTCGCCGAACCCCGAGAGCCCGCCGCCCCCGGGCATCGGTGGCGGTGACGGCGGTGGCAGTGGCGCCGGAGGATCGAGCAGCGGCGGGGCGTCGTCATCGGCGGGGGGAGGCACGCCGCAGACGCCGAGCCGGTACGAGGCGCAGAAGCGGCGTGACTGGAACACGTTCGGGCAGTACCTGCGGAACCACCGACCGCCGCTGAGCCTGGCGCAGTGCAGCGGCGCGCACGTATTGGAGTTCCTGCGGTACCTGGACCAGTTCGGCAAGACCAAGGTGCATACGGCGGCGTGCCCCTTCTTTGGCCACCCCAACCCGCCGGCGCCCTGCCCCTGCCCGCTGCGCCAGGCGTGGGGCAGCCTCGACGCGCTCGTCGGCCGCCTCCGCGCCGCCTTCGAGGAGAACGGCGGCCGCCCGGAGTCCAACCCCTTCGCCGCCCGCGCGGTGCGCCTCTACCTCCGCGAGGTCCGCGAGCACCAGGCCCGCGCGCGCGGCGTCAGCTACGAGAAGAAGAAGCGCAAGAAGCCGCAGCCCGCCGACTCCAGCGGCGGCAGCGGCAGCCATGCACACCCCCCGCAGCCGCCGCCGCCACCGCCACCGCCGACCGCCGGCGCGGCCTGCTGAGGACTAGTACGTGCGCACGTACCCATTTGGTATGCCGGATTGAGCATATTTTATGTAGGTTTCTGATTAATTGCTTGTGCATGCATGCATGGTTTATCATTCTACGCGGCTAGTTGCTCCAGAACTCTATCGATCGTACTGCATTGTTATTTGCTCCTTGTTTCTACTTAAGCTCTCTCGCTTAATTTTGGTGTTGAGTTTGCTCCTGGAAGGAAGTGAATGTCATTGCCTGTTCCTGCCTTACTTTTCACTGCTCATGATGATGGGGGTGTATAGTACGTACTGTGTCCCTCAATGTCTAGAGAGAGAGAGAGAGGGTGGTGACCGGTCTACACTGACTGCACTACACAGCAGATGAGGTGCATTGCATCTGGCGATCTCTCTCTCCTTACGTGCTGCATAGTTCGTCGCAGATCTCGCGCTGCATACGCATGCACATCATGTGCAGCATGTCAAGTCCAATCCAGGATCGCTATATATCGCTTGGGGCTGGGTTCTTGTTCTGATTCCTGTGCCGCCTCCTTTTTCTGGTACTCCGACCACTGCATCAATGAGTGCGCGCGGTGGCATGGCGAGGCGCCAGTGGTGCGCGCGCTCGGCGAGAGTCGCACGGGCGGGCGCACTGTGGAGGAAGGCAAGGACGGCCGGTACTGTTGTTCTTCCTCGGTATGCCCGCGCCGCGCGTTCCATTGGCGCGGCGCATCTCTCTCTCTCTCTCTCCCTCTCTGAATGCGTGTGTGGTTGCAGTGAATAGGATACGCAACTGTTGTTCTTCTCGCGCGTGCTGGCTGCCAGTTCGTCGTCTACATGGACGCCTCAGAGAGGATCAAATTGCCGAATAGTTGCTTTGTGTCCCTTCCTTGCCACGTGAGTACTTGAGCCGTATATAGGGGTGAAGTCAAATAAGGAGATCGTACATTGGCTGACTGTGCATTTCAACTGTGCAGCTAGCTCTTGCCAAATTGCATTGATTCGGTCGATTGGTACTGTCATTTTCTCCTCAGATTTAACTGGTTGCTTGGTCCCCCAGTTCCTGATTTCATGCATCAAACTAGTTAATTAATGCATGGTCGTGAGAAAATGTTCTATGCATTAAGAGGAAGAATATATAAACCATGGACAAACTGGCAATTTAGCGATCGAGTTGATGAATTTTATGAGTTTAATTAGGTTAATGATAGACACTATGAATTCATTATTACATTAAACTATACTAATAAAATTATAATATTATATAAATATTTTTAACGGCAAATCTAATGATATAATTTTTGTATAGCTAATCCAGATAGTTTTAACTTTATTGGTGGTTAAACTTTAAAAAGTTTAGTGTGGCACGGATTCTAGAAAGTTAAGTACTAAAAGAGAATGGAGAGAGTAATTGCTAGTCTGAAAACAACTAATTAATAATCGTAGAAACCAATATGGCAGGATCAATTCATCCCAGTCCCAATGTAAGCTGTAATTAGCAGGTCATATGTTGAAAACATGGCGATCAAGCATATGTATGAACGTAAGGGTATATATATACTATTTGTACACTGAATGTAGTGCTTGTACACTTTGCAAATACTCAGCCAATGCTGTGGCCTTGTATCTATGCATTGATCAGTGGTATATGGCTTGAAGCCTTGAAGTATTATAATAAACATCCTTCGATATGCGTTATGCAAAACCTTGAAGTATTATAAACATCCTTCGATATGTGCTATGCCAATGCCATGCATGGTGTAGACCAACACTCCAATATGTGTGTAAATATGCATCATTACTGAACTATTAACTAACAACTACCTTATTCGATTTTTCGCATTAATATCTATCACACACTCATTAGTTCTAAGATATGTACATGTACAATACATTGCTTTGCAACTATATTTTTTTATGCATGGATAGAATACAAATTTAACATGACTGTTTGGGTGGACATAAGCTAGATTAGTTATTCATATTAATATTTTATTTTTTTCTTCCATTCTATCCACATCCTAATGTGAAAAAGATCAGTGAAATCCCCCCCCCCCCCTATAAAATTCCATATATATACTTAACTCGTACAAAGGCTATGTTACAATATACTATAACTATTGTAGTTTTTAAGAATGTATTTAGCTCCTAGTTTTACTGTATTATAGCTTAAATATCTATTACTTTTGTTTGTCAATGCATATCTTATACTCTTTAATTTTATGTACTCAAGCATTCTTAGCCAAATAGTTTTTTTACTCGGTTGACTACATGCTTTGACGTAAATTGGCTTTTCTTTTGCACACCTTATTTACACGATCACTAAGTATGCTTTACATATATTGAATATTGAAGGAATACTAAGCATATTACGAGAAGTCCTATTTCAATTATCATTTTAGAATAATGCCCCCCATCATCAGTTGTATATATGAAGGTTGAACATAGTAAGAAGTCAATATCACGATGATGAATTGCTAATGCCCTTAAGCATCAATTCCCTAAATAAAAGATAAGTCATGTTTCAGTTCTCTTTGGTCCAAATAGAAATAAAAGCAATTATACAATAATCATTGAATATGATATTACTCATATTCACACCAACAATATATATTTCATTTGTTATATACTTGAAACCCATGCCAATTTTGTACGATGAAATAACATGATTCAATTGATTTGTATACATAGTAAGTTCATACGAATTTATAGCATGTCAAATTTGTAACATCTTTTGCGTAGCTAAACACAATCAAGTGCAATTTTATTTGAATATAATTGCCTTATATGTTGACTTTAGATCTATAATTAATAGCTTTCTATGAAGTATTCAACCAACAACATACATATGAGGAACAACAATTTGTAATGCATTCTAAAGTCCAATCAGAATATATTATATGTATATTTTAGTTAAATGATCTGTGTATTCAAATACAAGTATATTAGAACATATATTTCAAATTTATTTAGAAATAGTAGCTTTTGAAAAGAATAGAAATTGTTGCCACCCTCTGTACTTAGCTGGTTGAATGCTTCATAGAAAGCTATTAGTTATATATAGATCTCAAGTCAATAACTTGCACAATTATAATTAAATAAAGTTGCACTTGATTTTCTTTAGCTATGGAAAATATGTTAAGTTTGATATGGCTATCATCTGATCTATATATCTTGGGCACTTTCACTCCTAGAGACAAGAGAAATTTTAAGAATAACCTTGGCTGAATTGAAAAACTGAATTGAGCCAAATACAACTATTTTGTTTTGGATTTGGTTGGATTTTTAAAAGAGATACACATACATTTTAGTATTTTGATCTTTAAGCATAAGCATTGCTCCATTATCTCATTGTTCTTCCAATAGGTTGAAACAGCCTATATATATGCACCATTTCAACCAGATACAACCAACATCACGATATGCTATATATAATATATAAGGAAAAGTAGCTCCTTAATATAATGAGTTTTTGGAAAATGCTTCGGATACTTTACCAAAAATCAATTATCGCAAATTTCATTATTTTCAAAGTAGATGAGTTGGGGTTATGGCTTTTCTTCTTTAACCATGCAGGCATTAACAACATTGTTAACGCAGCTAGTTCTGTGAGATGTTTCACATTGGTTTTGTTAACAAAGTAGATGAGGAGTTAGGGCTTGGCTGTTCTTTCACGTTGGTTTTGTTATTGTTGACCACTATCTTTATGCGGCTTAAACATTAATTTTCCAGCAAGTGTAGAACACAAATGACGATTCCTTTGCTTGGCACAAGAAAATAGGTCGTTTAACTTATTTTTGCCTTCTATTAAGTGCTGATAAGATTCATTAGTATGTGATTGACAGTACAGGCACGCATGTGTATCACAAATTCTTTGCGGCAAAGATTGACGTGATGAATTTCCTCTGCCATTTACATTTGTACAAAAAAAATGTAGAACTCCGACAAGCACATATATAGTTCCTTCTGTTATTTGACCTTCATAGACATCAAATGTACATCATCAGGTTTACACAAACCTACAAACTCTCAAATCATAAATCAGGATCCATATCTGAACTCTAGCTTCCGCCACATTGCCACCTGCAACTACTCGACTTCATATGACTGAATAATTTTAAACTGACTTGTTAGGTGAATTCGATTGGTAAGAATCACATGTCATCACCAATATATACCGCACTTCTTCGCGTGAGCATAGTACCATATATACATATCTAAGCTGTCAACGATCAAACTGAGAATATGATAGTAATGCGTGCATGTATTTCGATGAGAAGTTTATTAAGCCATAGCTTATTGGATTTTGTACATTGGGCATGGATGTAGTTGATAGGGACTTAAATGAATAAAAACATAGATATCAAAATAGCGAAGTTAATGTACATATGCTTTTTTAAATGACGTTTTAGAATTTTCGTGGTCAAGCTTGGTAAAAATCGACCGTCAATTATATTTAAAACTATCTAGATCGATCATGTAAAAGTTAATGTATCATTAGATTTGTCGCTAAAAATAATTTTATGATATATCATTAGAACGTTATAAACGTATAAACGTAATGGCCAAACTCACATGTATTTTGGAGACCATAAAAAATCAACAGCAACCTCATTTAAAAAGGAAAAGAGAATCGTGTATTGCAACATATGTGCGAGTGATGACTCGTAATTTAGCTAAGCATTATATATAAATACACTATGTAAGTTGTAACCACTAAACATATAGGTATGAACATGCTATATATCTCAAAAGACTCAAACGAAGTACATTATACTTTCCGAGGGTATGCATATACATTTTGGGAGTTGCTAGCGTCCGGATGTCTGATCCGAGCACTAGCGCTGTATGGTTGTTTGCAGCATTTTCTAATCATGTATGCAACATTTCGAATTCACGTATGCAACAAAAAATTGATAAAAATTTCAATATTGTACATATGAGATCTTAATGTTGCACATATAAAATCAAAATGTTTCATATATCAAATAAAAAAAGGAGACTTCGAGAGGCGGCGAGCACACACCGGTGCCGCGACGCAAAAAAAGCCGGTCGGTGGGAGGTGGCTCGAGTCAGAGGAAGTTGGCAGTGGGTAGTCGGTAAGGTGGCGGGGGCGTGAGGTAGATCTGGCCGGTCAGGCAGCTGCCCAAGCAGATCTGGCCAATCGGGCAGCCGAGACAGTGAGGAGTGGAGGCGTTTAAGCCGGCGAGGAGCAAAGCAGCACTACCATTAAGTGGCTTGTGGAGCGGAGGTGGCCAGGGAGGTGGAGCAGCCGAGCAGGGGAAGCTTAGGCGGCAAGCCAGGGAGGTGGGGAAGCTGGGGGGGGGGGGGCAAGCCGAGGAGGTGGGTGAGCGGGTGGACGGACGGGGTAGAGGAGTCGGCATAGGGAGAAATGAGTGGGTAGGGAAAAGTGGAGTGAGGTCATGTACAGTGGGAAAGTTGATTGAGGCATCCGATAAAATTATTCGGTACGTACGTCCGTATGGTAGCAATTCTGTATACATTTACAATATAAGCTTACAATAATCAAGGGTCGATTACGCGGATTGATCTACCTACAATCTTCAATTAGGTGCTCTTTACCATCGTAGGACCCAAGGGATTCTGTCTAATGCTTACCGAGTGGCAACCTGGATTGCTAGCATACACAACAAAACAATCTAGGTTAAAAGATTAAACTAAAACTCGTGATATATTCGAGAATCGATATTAGAATCGCAGTAAGCGTTCGATACAAATTCGGGTGAGCTATAATTAATGGTTTAGACTAGCATAATTTCAATCTTGAAACTGATTGAGCCAATCATGAAACTTCAGTTAAGCTCAACTCATCGTGGGCTCAAATACAAGTGTAAATGCTAGCTAGGTCCATATGCGATGGCCCCCTGCTGCGGGAATGAGTGTTTTTTTATATATAAAAAAACAGTTTTGCTATTGCACAGGTGATTGAAATTTTTTTATCTTTTAGTCACCTGAAGTTGCACTCTCAATCAACTGAAATTACAGTCCCCCTCCAAAAAAACAAC
Source organism: Dendrocalamus latiflorus (assembly GCA_017311315.1). Taxonomy (NCBI): domain Eukaryota; kingdom Viridiplantae; phylum Streptophyta; class Magnoliopsida; order Poales; family Poaceae; genus Dendrocalamus; species Dendrocalamus latiflorus. Next base: position 11,238,061 of record CM029634.1, read on the forward strand.
TGCAACTTTAGGTGATTCAGAGTGCAACTTCATGTGACCTGAAATTGCACTCTCAATCAACTGAAATTGCAGCCTCCCTCAAAAAAACACCTGCAACTTTAGATAATTCAGAGTGCAACTTTAGGTAACTGAAAGATAAAAAAATTTCAGTTGCTTGTATAATAGTCACTCCCATAAAAAAAGATATAGGAGACAAAGTACATCTACAGGTAACCCAATTCACATAGGACGATCCAAGGGCACGAGTCTGAGTCGCTACAAAATTAAAGCGGCTTATCATTTGGGCTTTTTTTGTGGCTTATGGCCGAAAAGCACTGTAACTGGCTGAAAAAACACTGTAGCTGACAGAGGCTTATTTAGCATAATTAAATTTAAAAAAATTAAAAAATATAAAAAAAATATGTTAGCCCATTACGTATAATACAAACACATACGGGAAAAAAGAACCGCAAAAAAGCTCAACAAAAAGCCAAAAGTTCAGAAAAGACGAAATTTATGAATAGTGAAAAATAAGCCGGAAGCTAGAAGCTAAATGTTTAATTCAAACAGCAACACCTCAAGAGTCGAGACACAACGAGTAAGTATGGGTGGTTTCTTTTTTGTTACGGCTAATAGTTTTTAATTATAGCGTGAGCGTTTATATGAATCAAACCGAATGTTGATAAACCATTTCAAAAAACTATCTTAAAAAGTCTTTTAAAAAAGATGACGAAGAGACTGTCTCATTTATTTATTTAAAAAGTTATAAACCATAAGTTAGAAAGAAGGAAATTTCCCTCTCACCTCCAAGTCCCAACACCAACACATACTGGAAATGAAATGAGACCTTCCGATTAATGGAATCATATGTAGACTTAGGCCCAATTCATATTCTGATTTTGGTTTCTGCTTAGAAAAGTCTAAAGTCAATATGAATATCCGGCTTCTTCATTTCTCTTACTATCGTCTCGCTTCGAAGATAAGACAGGGGGTTACGGGTGAATCACACACCTTACTACTCTCGCTCCTGTTATGCGCACACATCTATCCCTTACTTTTTTCACCGCTCTTCTCCTTCTTCTAAACACCAATTTTTTTTTACTATTACTATTTATTTTTAACTAAAAATTATCAGTAAAAGCTAATAAAAATACCCTTTAGTGATGGATAACTGGCGTATGAGCCAACAGAATTATTGTAAGGGCTAGGTGTTTTTGGGCCTGTTCTTTACCTCACAAGCCGATGGCTTTTGGCTTTTGCTACAGTATCTAACTTTTAAACGGAGTATTTTCTCAAGACAGGGTCTACAAGTTAAACGATCTACATTTCAAAAGCCCAACATCTGTACCAGCCAAAATCGCAAATGAGTATATGTCTCTCCGTAATCTGTACCGTAAACAGCCAAAATTCAAAAATTTCAGCCAAAAGTCATAAGCCGCAGCCGAAAAGAACAGGCCCTTTGCTTGGTTTCTGCCTGTTCCGTTGCAATGTTGACATGTTGTATATAGGAACGACGAACAGTAATTGGAACTACCACACCAGTACAACATCATGTAGCTAATGGAGCTAGCGTACAGGTTGTATGTCGCAAGTGAATGTCTTCTCTGTGTGCCATATATAGTGCTCATCTGTGATACCATATATAGAGCTCATCGTCTTTTGCCCTACGATGCGATGGTTGATTCCTTCTGAATGGGAGATCGATACACAAAAAAATGGTTTCCTTGCGACGCGACATTCATTGACGCTATTTGTGGGGATGAAACTTTTTCAGCTCTGTTCCCAGTTCCCACTACAAGTTGTACGGGACAGCCTTACGCTAGCTAGAGATTCTTAAAAAGATATTTTTAAATTGTAGATCAAAGGGGCATTTATATTGATTTTTATTGATAGCTTTTAACTGTAATATATGATTTATGACTGAAAATAAATAGTAATAGCTGAAAGAAGTGATTTTAAGAAGGAGGACGCGAGTGGTGCGGAAAGTAAGTAAGAGATGCGTACGCGTGATGGGAGTGAGAGAAGTAGGATCCGTGATACACCAATGACCCCTTGTCTTATACCTCGGAGCGAGATGGTAGAGAGAGGAGTGGAGAAACCACTTCGAAAAGCTAAGTATTTATATTGACTTTTAGTTTTTCTAAATAGAAGTCAGAAGCAGTAGCCAATACAAACAACAAACCCACCAAGATGAGCCTAGCAGGCTAGCTAAAACCCAACTTCCTTTCCTTTCAAATGGGAGTCCTCTGCGTACGTGGGCAATGTAGCCATTTTTTTAAAAAAATTGGCCCCTAGATGTCCATTTTTACAAATTTAGCTTTTTCTTGAGCTCGACAGCCGCAATAGGTGACATGTGTTGCCTATCGTGCTACCGCAGCTTGGCAAGACTACGTACCGAGCCACCTCGGGGCTCAGTAGGTGATTAATTAGTATTAATTATGCATAATTTGTGCTAATCATTTAATATAATGCTTAATTAGTGTTAATATTAATCACTGGAGCCTCCTGCCAAGGTGTGGTTGCTTGGCAGATCTTGCTGAGTTGCAGTAGCGCGGAAGATAACATGTGTCACTAGCCGAGGCTGCCGAGCCCAAGGAGGAGACTGTATTTGCAAAAACAAATGTCTGAGGTCAAATTAAAAAATAGTTATAGTGTCAGATATGCGAAGAATTCCTCATAGATCCTACCTAGCTAATACGTAAGAAATCGAATTTGCCATGAAATCATAGTATTTTTTCCTGAAAATTAGACCATAAAATATTTTTGGATGTGGTACTAAAATATTTCCGTTTTGGAAGGGCATGTAGCCATATATGCATTATGAGAAGATTGATGGACAATGCAGATGCATGTACACATGTCTGCGAGGTTCACTGTGTGGCATAGGCCTGCCGCTCGACTCCTCTCTAGAGATACAAACAGATCAAATACGGCTGGATAATGTCTCTATTATATTTATTTTCATATTTTTTTTCCTCGGATGCAGATACGAATATGGATACATCAGATACGAATACAAATACGAATAATATCGAATACAGATACAGAGCGAATGCGAATCGAAACGAATACGGTCACGAATATTTGTCGGAACATGAAACCCCTTAAACTATATATCCAAAATCAATGAAAACACATGAATAGTTTATCTTGTCAAAACATTAATGAAATCCATATTCATATTCGTATTCACAGGATATCAGGCCTACTGTATTCGTATTCATTTTTGACAAAAAAATCCATATTTGTTTCTGATCCGAGAATTATCCGAAGAAAATCCGATCAGGCACAATCTGTATTCGTTTTCATCCGGATCGGTCAGAAACTATCCGATCCATTTTCACCCTACTCCCCTCCCTGCGGCGAACGGATGAGCATGTTCTCATGGAATTTGATTTTTTAGCTTTTGACTTCTAGTTTTTTCAAAAATCAAAATAAATTGAGCCATTCCTTCAAATGAATTTTCTAAATAGCTTTTCAATATCAAAACCATATGCATCGTCTATATTGATGTTTTCACCATCCGCTACTACACAATCCTTTGTGTCGGCGCTCGGTGAGGAGGCGGGCCGACCAGGGGTATTCCCGAGGTCCCACATGCAGCCAGCTGCGGGAAGGCTTCGTCGCCTCGTACGGACTGACGACGCGCAAGGGGTCGGCCGGCCATTGAAACAACTCAAAATTTCAAAAGCATTTGAATTCTATTTGGAATTTGATTGAATTCTTGAACCATACCAATTTTGGCATCGCCCCTTGAGAATCCACCTTTTCTCCCTACGCAATTTCGTTTCTCACTCCCTCTAGAGCCCTTGGAGAAGCCGCCTCCCACCACCGCCTCTCTATTCCTCTGTTCCACATGTCCGCTCGCCTGCACCCAAGATTGCGCCTGTGTCTCCCCCGGCCGTTCACACCTGCCTTGTCAGATGTTGACGCCATGGTCCCACCCTCCAGTTGCTCACCTTCCTGCCAACCTCACTCTCCCTTCCCTCGCTTAGTGTACCGGTTGACTCGCGCACTCTCCCACCACAGCTCATCGCGTTTTCGCTCGACACGCATGTTTGTCGTACATGCTTCCATCACTCTCACCAACTCCTGCAGAAGCCGTACGCCAACTCGCCTGTGCTCCCACTCCCTCGGTAGAGCTCCTACCCTCTCTCTCCCCTCCATGTGCCGGCACTACTCCAAACCGCCTCACTGCTCCCACCACCTTTCTTCGCCTTTAAAACCCAATTGCCTCCACAGAGGACCCCCACACTACTCCCAATTACACATCAGAGTCACTCAATCCAGCTCTCGCTCACGGCAGCATAGTTGACGGCCTCCCTTGAGCCCGGTGAGCCCTAAAACTAATCTTCTTCCCCCTCTTGATTAAAACTCGATTGCATCCTCTAATAGTGTATCCTTTGCCTCATGATTTCACTAGTGAACTCACTTGAGCATGAGCATTACTAGAGCTCCACCGATGGAAGCCACCGCCGCCCAAAACACCCTTTTCGTGGATGGCTCGAGTCAGACATTCTCAACCAAAACCGCCACTGCTATGATGTTCCATACCTCTCACAAATGGTTAAATCACTCTCATCCTCACCAGAAGTTTACCGGAAAGCCTTTGAGCCGTAGTGGATCCCATGAACATCTTTCTTGCCGTCGGCCACTACCACCCATTTTTACATTTCCCAAAGCCCTAAAATGGAACCACCTTATCGAGAGGAGCCCATCCGTACCATCCTCAGCCGCTGGAGTCCTTTGCCGGTGCCGAATCGCGGAGGTGGTTGTGCCTCAGTTTTGCGCTGGTAAGAAAACGGCCGAAGGAAGAAGAAAACGCTAGGAGGTGCTGTGGCTAGGCTGTTTCGGCTGCGCGGTGCGCTAGGCTATTTCGGCTGCATGGCGTGGGCTAAGTCAGTCGATCGAATCAATTTAAAACACACAGGCCACGCACTTCTCATCCCGGGCCGGCCCAGCACTGTAGCAGCTACTATTCATCCAAATCCTAATTTCTAAAAATACCACCATTTTGATCGTTTTGATGTAGTGAATCTATTTTTGACCTCCGTTCCATCAATCCAAGCTCCAATAAAATCGAAACCAACTCTATTTGTTTTTTTATTGCATTTTACTTATTTTATTTTATTTATTTTCTTAACTTAATTAGTTTCAAGCGTGAACTTATGTTATTTTATGTGTTTGCGTTAGTTCCTAAGTATTCCGAGGCAACTGTGCAAGGACCAAATCCAGGCATTGAAGTATACGAGATAGTTGAGTTTGTCAAACAGTAAGAGAAGTTTCAAGTTTTTGATAATATTTAGTCCCATAGAATCTAAATTATTTAATTACAGCATTTGCATTATTGCTATTTATGCAATGTTATTTAATTAAAATAAATATTTAGAATGACATATAAATTAGTTATGTCCTATCACTGAAAAATACCCTGTTTAATTTGAGGCCACATTCACCTTAATAGCCTTTGTAATATTTAATTATTGTATAAATAATATTAGAAAGATTCATCCAAAATATTTGTACTACTAAGTGACTTAGTATTTGGCTGGTAGATTTATTTAAATAGTTCTAGGGTAAGGGTGTATCGTGAAAAGCTACTAGATGGTTGGAGTCCACAACCTTACGCTAGAGAGAAGGTTTGAGTAGAGGGGTGGCAGTGTTGTGGAGCACTGAGGATCTGGATTGTGGATGGTTGCCTCGTGGTGAAAAGTAAGGATAGGAACCTTATACTGAGTAAATGACACAATAATCGCTTAACCACAAGTATTGACTTGTTAATCCAGGTCTAGTAGCTGCTCAACTCGATTAAATATCTAAAGGAGTTAGGAGTGAAGGGGTGTTGGTATGGGAGCGGTGTAACCATACCTAACAACGGTAGGTTCCACTTAGGACGGGCGGAAGTTTTGTGAACTCATGAGTAGATACACGGGTCTGAGTGGTAATCTACTGAGTAGAGGCTATATAAAGAATTGAGCAGTGAAGAGCCTTATTTTCTCAACGCAGTCACACGCTAGCTGAAGCATGTCTATAGCTTGACATTGAGAGTTTGAGAAATCTTGTGGGTAAAGTTGGGCAACTTTGCAGAGTGAAATAAATGGTATTCGAATACGACGTGTTTTAAGTAAATGAAGCTGTGTTTATTGGGTGATTTCATCAGTAAGGTATAAATATATTTCTTTATGTTTTATGCTGAGTAATCAACTGTTGAAAAACCTCTCTTGTTCTTAAGGAGTTACTGATTTATGATTTCAAGTTTAAAAAGGACTACAAATAAAAGTGCATACACTCTCATTAATAGAAGTAATATATTCCTTTCCATTGAATATCCTTGCAAGTAGATAAATTAGGATTTACTCTTATGACTTGTTGGGTACGGTTGTACTCATTACTTGCTAAATAACAAATAGAAGATCAATGGGTCAATGATGAATAAGCTGTTGATGAAGTTCCTGAAGAACCTTACTATGTTAACGATGAATGATTTTAAGTCTTAGCCGCGCTTAAGCTTCCTGTGAATCTTTCTTTTATAATGTAAGATAACTTTAGGCTTGCATGCCCGCTGAGTTAAAACTTGGTTGTTAAACCTTACTTCTATAATAAAATTTGGTTTTTTTGTTGTAAGTATGTATTATTGTAGTGCTTACTAATGTACAGTACTTCGCACCTGAATAATTTTAGACAGTTTTGAAGATCACAAGCGTCTCTAGAAATAGAGGTGTTACAGCCAACACCAGCACATGCCCGGAAAACAAAACTAGGCTATACTCTCGGCGTCGCGTAGCTCTAGCCAGAGCGCCTCTCGCTCCGCGCTCCCACCAGGATGTCGCTGCGTGGGGAGAAATTTTAGTATGTAACGGGGGCACAGCCGGATGTGTATAACCAACGAATAGAATGGTGACACATGGCATTCAGCAAGGTAGCATACACTGTAGCACATGTATGTACCGTACACTGTAGCACAGATATTTTTACTGTAGAACTAAAATGCCAAAACAACTAAAAAGTCAGAAAAATAAAATTAATAAATATGTTTGCCACAGTAAAAAAATATTTGTGCTACAGTGTTCGGTACAGTAAACAGTACATGTGCTACAGTGTATGCTACATTGCTAAATGCCGCGTGTCACCATTCTATTCGTTGGTTATACACATCCGCCAGTGCTCCCGTTACACACTAAAATTTCTCCTGCGTGGGTGTGGCGGCGTATTTCCCGGCTCAGCCATTACTGGCTCGTGGAATCGTACTGTATCACCTGCGTCTGCGTGATACCTGGCCCAGTAAGGCCCATAAGGGCTTGGACGTGACTGTGTGTGTGAATGAGAGAATAGTATTACACTGCTAGTTGCATGTAAGGTTCGCAAACATACCAAATACATTTCAAACGTCGTGTTATGATAAAAAAAAACGTAAGCTGGCCTGTTCTTTTCGGCTGCGGCTTATGGCTTTTGGCTGAAATTTTTGAATTTTGGCTATTTACGGTACAGATTACGGAGAGACAGGTACTCACTTGCGAATTTGGCTAGTACAGATGTTGGGCTTTTAACGCGTAGATCGTTTAACCTGTAGACCCCGTCTTGAGAAAATACTCCGTTTGAAAGTTAGGTACTGTAGCAAAAGCCAAAAGCCGCCGGCTTCGGAGGAAAAGAACAGGCCCATAATTGCATGAGTCCTCTCTCTCACACACACATGGATCCCTCATTCATTTCTTTACGTCTCTTTCTCACACAAAACAAAACCTTCAAATTCCCAATTGCATTGTACGAGTTTTTTGTACGGATAATCCGTTTTTTATTCGAAAATACATAAATATACCCGCGACAAAATTTTTTACAAAAATAATCTCCAGTCGCCACCCCATTGGGCGACTGCTACCTTTCGCCCAACCGGGAGGCGACATTTAGGGAATCTGTGTACCGTTGAGCGACTACTGCAATCGCTGTACGGTTGAGCGCTTCATGCGGCCGATCCCGGAGCCCAGTATTCGTCAAAAATTACTGCGTACATGGAGGCGAAGGCACAGAAGGGTCAATTGCACACAGTGCATGTCATGGGCAACAGGGAGCATCGTTTCGAGGTGGTACTCCGTGATAGAGCCGGATTTGGGACATCTCGTTCACTTGTTACTCACGATGTATGCCTTGGAGATCATGCAAACGAACCTAGCTGCACATGCAACAAGCTTAAGTTGTTACACAGGCCATGCTCTCATGTCCTCGCTGCATGCGGGACCGTGCGCATGGATCCTTCTAACTTCATGTCCGAGTACTTTTTCAAGGAGAGAATACTGCAAGCTTGGTGTGGGGAGCTCCGGGGGTTCAGGGCAGTGGGAAACTTCGCCACTTTGGACATTTCAGCGAGGACCTGGGTTCCGGATATTAACATGCTGAAGGGTGGGAAGGGTCGGCGACAGAGCCGACGTATTAGAAATGACATGGACGTATCACAAGCTGGAACATCTGGTGCACGTTGTGGGCGATGCGGTCAGGAGGGGCACACAGCTAGACGATGCAATGCATTTCCGGATCAGTAGTTGGTGTTGTAATGCATGCTAAAATTCATGTACCAGTTGTAAACCTTGTATGTTACATCCCTTTTCTGTAATGCACTTATTTCGTTGAACGTACTGTTTCCCTTTTAAGTATTGCAATTTATTAGTGGCTACGAATCCACTTTTATTACGAAACTACAGGCTCTAAAGTGCCTACATAGAGTAATTTATTGCGAGATGACAAAAGATGCCAGCTTTGCCCAGTCACGCACTTACAACACGAAACAACACATACATTGCACTTGCAGGATCTATGGAAAGTACTACACCCAACAATTTTACTAAACACAACAGTCCTACCGCCACAGCATCAACACATCAACAACTACATGAAATAAAATACGACACAACCATAACCCTCGTTACCTACACGCCAAACGAGCCTCGTGGCACCCACATGGAGAATTGCTGAGGGGCCCGCCTCGGACGTGGCTGGCCGTCGTGGGAGTGGCATGCACATATGCAGCTCGGGTTCGCGCAGCAACATGTGGGATCGTAAGAGCTTCCTATATTCACGACCTCCTCGTTGCCCCTCTCGCGTTGCATCTGTTCGCGGAGGTCGTTGTTCTCCTCAGTCAGACTCTCCATTCGGTTCTCCAAGTCCCATATTCGATCCCATAATGTACCCACATAACGATCAACATAACGTTCATGAGGAGGGTCGATCCAGCGGGAGAAGTCGCATTTTGCAATCTGCAAAAAAAAGGACGGTAAACTTCGCGGGTCCATAAGCAATATAAGAATGTAATATTATTACTATTTTGTACCCCGTAGCGTGAGCATCGGAAGAAACGTCGCCCGCCATCGTTCGGGGAATCTAAGATCTGGACGACCGCGTACTCATTGTGTCTGCATTTCGGCCACGCTGGTTGAGCACGCCGACTTGATATCAATCGGTACTGTGGACCGAACATATCCCTCCTTTCTAAGGGAATGTCGTCCTTCGGTGACCCAAATCCCACTGGCCCCTCGGCTTCCGACATGGTATGTTTCACCACGAAAGAGATGGTTCTTCTTTGTTCGATTTACAATGTCATGGGACCCCAACCGTGCTACTTATAGCAACACGGAGGGACATTTAATGCTACACTGGCCTCTGAAAAGCCTACATAGAGACATTTATTGCTACACTGGCCTCTGAAAAGTCTACATAGACTGGCCTCTGAAAAGCCTACATAGACTGGCCTCTGAAAAGCCTACATAGACTGGCCTCTGAAAAGCCTACATAGACTGGCCTCTGAAAAGTCTACATAGACTGGCCTCTGAAAAGCCTACATACACTGGCCTCTGAAAAGCCTACATAGACTGGCCTCTGAAAAGCCTACATACAATGGCCTCTGAAAAGCCTACGGAGGGACATTTATTGCTACACTGGCCTCTGAAAAGCCTGAAAAAGCAAAAAGATTCATATGTACTCTCCATGGACTATGCCCACTCACCAGTTCACCTGCCTACATAAAGGCATCCCATGTATTACATACCACAACACAACCTCCTCCTCAAGCCATCACAATACTACTACACAACAATGTCTTCCTGGAGGTCCGACCCTTTTGGAGTGCCGGAGTGGCATGAGCGTCCGAAGTGCCATTGCGGTTTTAGGACGATGTTGTGCGTCTGGACGGATCCACTACCACGAGCCAACTACGGCCGTAGGTACTTCAAATGTCCAGACATGGATGACGACTTCGTGGTAACGACGACAACTAAATCCTTTGTTTCTCGTTATCGTTCTTCAACTTTATCCATGACATCTACCACGACACACATAGGCTTGCAAGTTCATCGAATGGGTGGATCGGGTGCCGCCGGCATGGCCACGGAACCCTCGCGAGGTGGAAAACAAAGGACAATACCTTGTCAAGATGGATCAGGCTCGCGAGGTGGAACGACAAATGCGGCATGAGCAAGAGCGTCGCGTGAGGGTGGACCAAATCCGTCTTAAGGGCAAGGAGGATGAGCTGCAAAGGAGGCGGGAGAAGTTAAGTCTGCGTGAAGCAGCCATCAAGCGTCAGGAGGAAGAGCTTCAAGCTCGTGAGGCAGCTCTCAAGACCAAGACTGACAGGAAGAAAGATGCAGCGGAGCCATCTTCAGGGCGCGACAAAAAGGGCAAACAACCACGCTACACCCAGTAGACAAAATGTAATATTCCCTAAGGCATGTTACGACTAGCGGTGGAGTTCTGAACATTACAAGTACAGAGTTCCACACATGCCACTGGTCACATCACTTATCACTTTATGTATCGACCGTTCTTCGGTCAATCGTGCCTAAAAAAAATTGACCAAATTTTTTTTTGCATCTACAACTTACATTGAACATAAACTTCTATTACAACTTTATCTGATTTTTACGTAGTTTATAACTAAAAAATTGACAAAACATACAAAAATCACGCGGATTGCAAACCCTTAAAACATACCAATGTATATATCAAACGTTCTACAGTCAATTGTACTTACAAAAAATTTCTCAAAATTTTAAATGCACCTACAGCATACAATAAACATAAACTTTTATTACAACTATACCATATTTTTTTCCAGTTTAAAACTACAAAATTGATAAAACTCTAAAAATTCACGGGGACTGAGTAAAGTCGCCCATCCACTGGGCGACTGCAATTGAAGTCGCCCAACGGTTGGGCGACTGCAATCAAAGTCGCTCAACCGTACAGCGATTGCAGTAGTCGCCCAACGGTACACAGATTCCCTAAATGTCGCCTCCCGGTTGGGCGAAAAATAGCAGTCGCCCAATGGGGTGGCGACTGGAGATTATTTTTGTAAAAAATTTTGTCGCGGGTATATTTATGTATTTCCGAATAAAAAACGGATTATCCGTACAAAAAATTCTGCATTGTACATCATTCCATCTTTTGATCTTTGACTCCTAACTTTGATTTTGTCGGAGACAGCAGCAGATTACATTCATGTGTAAGCTTGAGACGAGTGACTGCAGATTGCATATATACATTTAGAAGTATAAGGCTCTATTAGCGCATATATTAATTTGCATAATGTAGGAATTTTCATCTTACATTTGGTTTCACATGCACAATTAACCATCTCAAGCTCACACCCTCTAATTCCATACCCAAATCATTCAAACTTCATATAAACAATCAATCGAATTAATTAATTCAATAATCGATCTCTTTAAACAAGACGCGGCAACAAGCAAATCTCCATTGCCTGCACGATCAATCCCACCCTTGCGGGAACCTCATGCCTCCAAGGTTCGCCATGTCCTCGAAGCCGACGCTGAAGTAATTGTTAAACCCGTACTCGTCCCCGACTCCCCTCGCGGCGAACCCCGGCAGCACGCCACCCACTTCTTGCGAGAAGCCGTAATATTGCTGAATCGCCGCGTTCGTCAGCACGGCGTTCGCGCCGCTGGCCACCTGACCCTGGTGCGGTGCAAAGGCGGCGGAGGAGCCGGTCTGCAGGTCGAAGTAGCCCCCAGTCGTCGTCGTGGGGTTGTCCGGCATGACGTGCGACGAGCCGGCGAAGGTGGGGGAGGAGGCGCCGGCGTTGTCTTGGCCGTCGCCATCTCCTTTCCTCTTCTGAAACACTCTGCACAGCACCCAGTCCTCCTGCACGTACGTTCGTACGTGTGCAGACAAGTGAAAAAGGGTTAATGCAATTGGCCTAATATCGGAACGAGGAAGCAGGCATTGAAGCAGAAGCAAATTAATGGCGTCCGGTTGGCTGTCGCTCGGAGCTGTCTCTAGCCCACGAGGGAAAAACGAGAGAGTTAATGCGCCCATAATTGTGTCATGCAAGGGACTTGACAATGGCTGGCAGGGGCAGCTAGCTGCTGGTCCAACCTCTGCACCTAAGACTTTTCATTGCGTCGCAGCCGCTGCTGTCTAGCTTCTCTAGTAGTACATGTAGTATGTGCACCATGCATGCACACTAGGCCTGTCTGTACATGGCCAGCTTATGTGCACAGTGTCGTAAGCTTTGTCCTGTGCACAGGACAAACGCAGCAATGGTGATGCATCTACTTACTTCTGGTCCGTTCAATGATGATGCATGCATGCATGCATGACGACTCAGTCCGAGTAATGTTTTTCTTTTTCTTTGGACGTACGTAGGCGTACTACTGCATGCTCAGGGACAGTACGTACGTGCGTACGGTTAAAAACTTCACGACGGGCAAGAGTTTCACGGATCGATATAGGGACGGATGATCCACGTTGGCTGGTTGCTAAAACATATACTCATCTCTTGTCAGTACGTACTACGTCGCACATGTACTACAACAGGACGTTTCTTCACGTGTAGGTGTTTTGCATGCTAAGTTGCTAACGCAACAATAGGTCATGAATATATATGGCTATGAGAAATAAGTTGGCGTCACTGTCTTCCATGTGAACTTCCTATCTAGCGACAGGTTCTTATTTGCCATTTAGTTTCAGTGCGTCCGCCCCCGTGATTCACAGGGCCGCCTAAGCTCCATCGATCAGCTTCCGATGGATTAGACATACGAACTTGTGGCTCCATCAATAACCAAGGCCTTGTTCTTTTCAGCTTTTAAAAAACTGTTTTTCAACTTTTCTACAGTAACTAGCTTTTAAATTGAGTATCTTTTTAAGATAGGGTCTACTAGTTAATTGTAGTACATACTTTACTGACTTCATTTATATCGACAAAAACCACACATGAGTTTCTGTTATTCTGTAATCTCTCACACAAACAACCTAAAAGCCACAAACCGCAACCAAAAGCCAAAGCTCCTGCCAAAAAAAACAGGCCTCAAGTAAGTTGTAATGAAAGGCTTTTCTATTTATAGGATTTTCGGTTGTAAATTATGGGGCTATTCTTTTGGTCTGTAACTTACGCCTTTTGGTTATTCGTGTGAAAGAGTGGGGAGACAGAGAGACTCGTGTGTTATTTTAGTTAATATAAATGAAGTCATTGCAGTATTTACTATAATCGATTTGTAAACCCTTGTCTTAAAAAGACAATCTGTCTGAAAATAGTTAATATAAAAAGAGATTTTTAGAAATCGGAAAGAGGAGAACCTATGTATTTCTTAGCTGCTGGCTCCGGCCAGAGCATTGAACTCAGCTCCTATACCAGCCGAGAGAGAATAAGTCATAGTACTAATCTTAAGTAACCAATATAGTAGCAAGTAGTCTTGAGTCATCAATCTTAACCTATTGAACTCTCGCAATATTCTGTACTCGTAGACCTACATTATTTAATTAACTCAACAAAACAAACAATTCAGCATCATGGTTGCATCTCTTTTGTAGTCTCTTGATTTCTTAAGGATGCCTCATGTCAGATAATCCAAATGAAGTAATTAGCACAATGTATCACTACCATCAGAAGGCAAAATAGCTATATAGTTGATGATAACGAGATATGTACGTACCATCTAGTATCTTTTACAAATGACTTCTAGAATCCGTGTAGTTTATATTTATAATGATGTATAGTTATATAGATTAATAGTCAAAATTTTATCTTGGAGACAGCAAAAAGTCAATAACACAAAGTTAGTACTACATTAAGATGACTGCAGCATTACCCTTGGGGGTGAGTGCGGGGTGTCGAGGCAAAACTCGTGCATGACCCAGCCGGTCTTGACGCCGTTGGGGGCCCTCCCCTGGTAGAACACCAGCGTCTTCCTCATCCCGACGACGGCGCGCGTAGCGGGGCTGCGCACCTCGCGGTCCTTGCCAGTGGCCTTCCAGTATCCCATCTTGGTGGCGCGGTTCGTACGCGATCCCGTGGCGTACTTGCGGTCCCGGAAGCTGAAGAAGTACCACTCGCTGGCGGTCAGCTTGGCCACCTCTGTATGCACCGAAACATGCACAGATCCGAATGTGATGTTAGGATTCTGGTGGTTATCAATTGGAGGTTAAGATTTGCATATGCTGTGTACTGAGTAGTACAGTTACAGTAATGCTCATGTGATGCGTCAGCCGTCAGAGATGGACAGAATTGGAAGGACTTTTTCTTTGCGGGGGAAAAATTGGAAGGATGTCCTTCCGAAGGACATGAATACATCATACATGACCATGGTGGAAGTGAAGTGACTCTTCTGAAGTCCTCTGATATTAGAAATCGACATATCTGAAAAAGAAAAAGAAATCGACATGCTATACTCTTCCTCGCTTATTCCTTTGCACTGATGACCGAGATGGACCATACCCTAGCTAACTAATACACTTATGCACATTTCCACAAATTAAGAAACCATTCCTCTCCAAAAATTGAGGAACCATTGAGGGCCTATTTGGAACAGAGGAATTTCACAGGAATTTTACAGGAATTTTACAGGAAACAGTTCAATTCCCGCAGGAATCGGGAAAAATTCCCGCATTCCAAACAGGGCTGAGCATTTACAATCTTCAGAGTGATCAAGCTAGCCCGGTAGACCAATTGTTTAAGGTACTGGTGCAATTCACTAGTCGTTAGAATGAGCAGGAATCGTCAGTAGGTTTCCTCTGCCATGCATAACCTTCCTTCGCAACATTCAAGAAAGATACCATGTCGCATCCTTAACTAATTTGCTCTTCCATAAAGCTTTCTTACGCTAATTAATTCCTTGTTCACTAGCTAGGATGATCTGAGAGCTCCCATCTATAACTACATAGCTATATCTCCTAGAGGTACGATAAGTAATTAATCGATGAACTTGTATATATGCACTGACCTGGAAGCTCCCACGGTTCGCGCTCATGAAGATCGACTTCGACCAGCGTCCCCTGAGCGACCCGCTCGTTGACCACCTTCTTGTGGAGGTAGTGGCAGACCAGCTCCTCGTCGCTCGGGTAGAACCTGAACCCTGGGGGCAGCGTAGACTCGATCTCCCTCAATGCCATCCCAACTATATATATGAACTGAACAAGCAACCAACAATTAATCGATCTCAATTATAGATCACTATATATATATATGGCTTTGTGATGATCGGTAATGTTCCTAATCAAGAAGCTGGTACAATCAAGCTCTCTCAATTCTCTGGAATGGCTGGAGTTCTGATCTGAGATCTTTTTATAGAGGGAACTGAAGAAGGCTTAGCTAAAACCGTTGTCATATGTCGTGTACATGTGGGCAGGCCGTGTCTCCTGTATTATTCAACTGACTGGCCGTAAGCTAAGCCCCTCTAGTCTCCATCTCCTGAGGCAACAACTGAAACTAATCTAGCAATCTAGCCAGGTGGAAAGATTCCAACATCTTGTCATGCATGCTTGTGCCACAAGATTTACTGGCTACTTATCTAGCTACTTGATCAGGAGACCCATCCCAGCAAGTTACCCACATGCATATATACATCACATGCATACACGCATGCAGACATGTCCGTCTGATCATTCATGAGTTTTAATTAAGTTACGCTCCTAGTGTCCTCTTGGTAGCCAGCAAGACACGCGAGATAAAGTATACATTTTTAGTACCTCCCTGGTGAGAGGTCGTTTTTACACCCTGCGTCCCCCCCCCCCCCCTGGCTGAGTTGGATTAAGAAAATTTGTGAGAGTTCTGCAGTCTGGCTGGCAGATGTCCGACGATATGACTGTTATAGGATAAACAGTCAGACCAGCCATAAACCTTTGGATAATTGGACGCTAAACTATTGTGTAGACTTGTTTGGAGATAAGTTTGTACTTAGTGCCACTAGAATTAAAACTATATATAGTTTAACCGAAATTCCAGATATAATGTTTTCTAATGAAGTTAAGTGGTCAGACCGGCTAGTAGCCAGCAGTCTGACTAGGCCGGTCTGACCAACATGGTGTCGGTGGTCAGAACAGCCCCAGCGGCCTAACTGGCCTGGTAATGGCGGTCAGATCGGTTGTTGGCAAATTGAGTTGGTCAAGTGGTGATTGAGTGTGTGCATGGCATAGGTGCCATGGGCTAGTCGTGTTACATTTCATCTTGCATTGTTTTGACTAACGTGAGTTAAGTGTATGAAACTTGTGCTCGATATGGTTGCTTTGTCTTTGAATGCACAGGTGCCTTGGAGGATATAGCGGTCGGCGACAATGGACCAGAACTAGGTGGAGTTGAGGTCCAGAGCGGTCGTGTAAGTCCAGGTGAGGCTACGTGGCTCAAGCGGGAAGCACAGTGTGAGACCATGTGGAGATTACCCCATGGTTGTAATGAGTAATTGACTTTTGGTTCAAAGAGTTTACGGAGTTTTAGTTTGATTTTTGAGAGTTTGTAATTTTCCAATTGCTTATTGTTGCTAACGAATTGACCAGCATTAGGGCTGTGGTTAGACCGACCAGGAGCGGTCTGACTGGCCTAGGGCTAGTGATCAAACTGGCCTTTGGTGGGTGGTTTGAAAGGTCGAGGTGCTGGTGGTTTGATTGGCCTGTGGTTGGCGAGGTTGAGTGTGGTCATGACATGGGTATCGTTGCTTAGGTGCATTCATAATGTATGAAGCATGTTTAGATTAATATGGGTTAAGTTTTGAATAATTTATGTTCAAAAATGATTCCTTAGTCTTTGGATGTATAAGAAAGCTTGAGGTTAACTATGGTCAACAATGAGGGTCGGGACTACGCTCATGGAGAAGCCAAGGCCCAGAATGGTCAAGGAGGAAGGGTGAGATGGTTGAGCTCAAGCGAGGCATAGAGGAGAAGACAAGGGATGTGAAGGGAAGGTTGGAGCAATGGTTTACAAAATGGTGTGGTCGGTGCAAGTGAGGCGTGGTTGAAGAGAACCGACACAAAGAGACTTACCGATGTGTAAGCCATTGGTGAACCTACACATTACAAGCATGTAGATTGCTTGTAAAGGAGTAGATGACCATAGACTAGACTCGAGAAAGAGGTAAGTTCCACGATCAGGGCAATGGAAGCGAGAAACTTTGTGGAATGTGATAGTAGGGTATTTTGGTAAATTGCCTAATACCATAAAAGTGGTGTTGTGTGAAATCACGTTGTTGGCCTAAGTGGTTTAGGTTAGGAGTATGTTGAAAATGTGAAGTGGTCAAGTGTTGATTTACTAATGGGTTAATGGATGTGTGCGCTTTGAGAAGCGTGCATGTGTAAGCGTAAAATCCAGTATGGTGTTGTAGTCACGGGTTAGCCCATGTAAGAGTGGATGAAATCTAACTAGAGGTGTTGGTTAGGGTTTTCCTTGTGAGCCTCTATATATAAGAAGGGAGAGCGCTGGCTAGGGTTAAATTTTTGAGAGAGTTCATGTCTAGCCTTGAGAAAAGTTAGGGTTCTTAAAGAGAACCTTGTGAAAGATATGAGAGACTCTTATTGTTGAGATTTTTGTCATTCTTAGGCTTTGTGTATGGCTAGGGAATGGCTATAAATATTTATTTCAAAGCATCAGTAGAGATTAAAATTCATCCAAGTATTTTTCTCTTATGCTCAAGTGATAAAATCTTGATTTGGTTTGGTTTTTATTGCTTCCTCTTCCCTTCTTGATCTTTTTATGTGCCAAGGACATGTAAGTGATGAATATGTCTCTTGAAAACCAGATCTCATCCATCAAAACACTAGTCATTTTTCTGGTTTTGGCTCAAGAGAATGTGATTTTGGGGCTTTTGTCTTGTGGGCATTTTGGCTTGAGCTCATACTGTGATCTAGCTTTCTTGATATGTGAGAACCCATCTAAGGTCATCTAGATCATCAAGGACTCACGAGCAGGAGTGGATTGTCGTTTCTCTCTTTTGTCCTATTTTGGTGTAACCTTCCTTCAAAAGAAAAAGATCAAAACTTTGGCAACGATTTTCTTGATTGTTAATTGAAATAGGTTCCTAACATCCTAGAAAATGAGTATACCAAATTTCAAGTGATTGGGGCCTTAATTTGAGAGTTAGCTTAATTTGTGGTTTTAGCATGGTTTTAGTAAAATAGAGCTTCAAGGGCCAAAAGATCCCTACTTTCTTATGATATTTTAGGATCTTTGGTTTCAATAAGTTATTAGTGTCATGATCTTGCCTTGGTTCAAGTTTCAAGTTATTTGGAGTTGTGGATCAAAAGTTTCGTCGATTTTTGGATTTAAAATAGTGCTGAAAATTTGTTTTGTCCTGAGTTGAGAGGTTAGATCACCCCTGAAAGAGGTCTAACTGCCCCTGAGAGGTTAGACCACCCATTGCACTGCGGTTAGGCTGTCCAGGCAAGATTTTGTCCATTTGGCTCGGTTTTTCTTAGATCTTTCCTTGTGGGCAATTGGTCTCTTATATTTGTAGCTTCATGTATATTGGAGTAAAGATCTTTGCTTTCTTCTTTGGAAAAGATTTGAAAGAGCTTTTAATTGGGCTAGCTCCTATTCACCCATCTATTAACCCTTTTTGGTCCTACAAGTTGTATTAGAGCAAGGTTTTCTCTTTGAGTGATCTTACCCGATCATGAGCATGGTGGCTAATGTGAGGTCTGTGAATCTTTTGGTTTATCTTTTTGTGACTCATTGGCCAATGACATAGAGAGGCCCGTGTTTTCATTACATGATTTGGCAAAGAATATGGGACTTGATTGCAATTTTTGTGGCATGGTTAGTCATTTCATTTTGTCTTAACCTATATACAAGGACGAGAAGTTTTTGAAACCCAAGGAGGAGAAAGAACCCCGTTGGTATGTGTGGAATAGCCATTGAGGATGATCATGGGGAGTTTTCCAAGGAGCCCAAGGAGGAGAAGGAACCTTGTTGGCATGTGTGGAATGGCCATTGAGGATGATTTTCGACTTAAGCTAAGCAAGGTGAAACTCATTGAGGATATTGTCTTTCTAAATGAGAGAACTGATACTCTTGACAATCTTATAAATATTCTAGAGATGAAGAATTGCTTGATGAAATTGCTAGGTTGAAATATCTTTTGCCATGTAAGTCCTTGTATGTGGATAATGAAAACTTAAGAACTTCTCTTGCATGTTTAAAATCTAAAAATGAATTGATTAGATAAAATACTTCTATATCATGTCATTCTTGTGTTGCCTTACATCATGAGCTTGATAAGGCTAAGTTAAAAATTAGCAATTTTAGATCATTGGTTAGAAATAAATGTGATTCTTGTGTAAGTATGCTTGCTAAAATTGAAAAGCTAAAATTGATTCATTTTACTCATCTTGAGCAATTAAAGAAGGCGAGAGCTAAATTGATGAGTTTAAATCTATTTCTTCTAGCACACGTTTGAAATGTGAAAAACTTCTTGATGATGATTTACTATTTTGCAAGATTGTGCTAGCTTAGTAAATGATGTTGATGCTTTATATTCTATGCATAGTAACCATGCATCTTCATTCTCTTGCACTTCTTACATTGCTTTGAGAGAGGAAGTTTAGTCTTTGGAGAAAGTGCGCAATGATATGAGCACCAAATCATGTGACTCTTGCATTGCCTCCACTATGAGATTAATGTTTTAAAGATTTCCCTAACTTCTTTGCAATTGATGTTGGATTCTTCAAATATTGAGCATGAGTCTATTGATGTTGTCACTTATGCCATTGCTTTGGATCATTCTTCATTGGCTAATATTGTTTCTTGTGCCTCTTTTGGTGTTGCCAAGGGATTTCCAAAGACAAGGGTGCTTCTTCCTCACATGGAACAATATCACTCAAAGAGAAGTACCATCGCACCTTTTGTAGGAAAGATGGACATATTGCTGAGTTTTGTTTTCACCATGTCAAGCACAAGTGTCGAGTCCGTCGTCAAGCTTTTAGGAACACACATCGTCCATCTCATGGCATGTGTGGACCTAATGCTGACACGAGATCTCCATGCTTGTCCCAAGGGAATTCTCCTTTAAGTAAGAATGGTGCCTTGTCCTTCTGGACCGTGTCTCCTAGTAGAACTTTGCATCATTGCTCATTTTGTGGGAAGGATAGATATCATGTAGACTTTTGCTATTGACATGCCAAACACATGCATTGAGCTTGTGCTTCTAAGTCTCCAATGTGCATAGCATTTCTCATGGTAAGAATACTCGTGAGCCTAACATAAAATCTCACTTTGTTAATGGTTTCTTTGACACTTTTTCTAGTAGTGTTAGATGGCATTGTGGACTTTATTCTTATGGTTTTGGTTTTAGTCTACGTGCTGTCCTAAGGCAAGATTTTCGCTGTTTCTTAAGTGGTGGACCTTGTTTTCCCCATCGAGGTATGCACCCACGACAAGGATTTGTGAGATCTTTTGATACATTTGTTGGTTCTCACTAAATTGCTTCAGGTACCTTCGATATTCTCTAGACTATGGTATCTGGTACTCTTCTGCTTCCTATCTTTCCCTTTGAGCCTACTATGATACAGATTTTGCTGGTTGTATGACAGATAGAAAGAGCACCTCTGGCACTTACTAATTCATTGGCACTTCTCTTGTTTCTTGGTCTTCTAGAAAGCAGTCCAGTGTTGCATAATGCACTGCAGGGACCGAGTATGTTGCAGCCGCTAGTTGCTGTAGTCAGGTGCTTTGGATGGTTTCGACCTTGCGAGACTTTAAGTTAGCCATAGATAGTGTTTCTCTCTTCTATGATAACAATTCTGCCATTAACATTGCTAAGAACCCAATGCAACACTCCAAGACCAAGCACATAGAAATCAGATATCATTTCCTTAGATACCATGTGGAGAAGGGTGATATAGTGCTTCAATTTGTGAAGAAGGGTGACATAGTGCTTCAATTTGTGGAGAAGGGTGACATAGCGCTTCAACTTGTGGAGAGTGACCACCAGTTGGTTGACATCTTCACCAAACCTTTAGACAGCTCGAGGTTATGACCTTGCGGGGAGAGCTTGGGGTGGTCTGTCCTTATGGCTTAATATGAGGGGGAGCATCATGTACTTTCCATATTATATGATTCATATGCTTCTTTTTCATCCTGTTGCACTTTGTTTATTGGGTACATCTGGGTTAGTCTTTCTAGAATAGACTAGAATGGTTCTCATTCTCAGTTGTTTAGACTTTTTCTTTCATCTTGTGATCCTAACATGCTACTTATTAGTTGCTTCTCTTCTCACTAGGTTGAGTTCACTCACTTATTTTAGGTCCAGCGAGGGTTGGGCCCACTTGGGTAGACAGTGAACGCGTTTACTCCCATATGCTTTAAATGACCAGTTGATAGTCCTCGAGTTATATGGGGTAGATGAGAGCAAGTCTGACCCATACTATTCCTTCTATCTTATCTATGTTGTAAGGATTGTCATTTCTTCCTTCTGTCCAAGCTTCTTCCCTCTTGCTTATTGCTTTGGTTCAGGGGAGTTCATTTGAGATTTTCTAGAGCTTAATGATGACATAATTCAACTTGAACCTAATTGTTTCTAAAATTTACTCAATGGTTGAGGGGGCTGGGATTTTTATTGCATTATATTTAATTTCAGCAATATGCATTGTAATAAGCCCTGATTATTATCCTTGTGTAATATGATAAAACTGTTTTACATCTTGCCATAACTTGTACTAGACTAGTAGATTTATCATGACTTTCTATTTATAGCTTAGTTCTTGTCATGCTAGCTTCTCTAAATGTGAAAAGCTTGAAATAAATCATGTCTTGTTTTCTATTATGATTCATGGTATGTAAAATCAGCTAAATTGAGTCTTGAACTTATATTGAACTTTAGATTGAGATATGCTAGTTCTTTATTGAAACATGAGTTCGTATTAGCTCTTTGTTTTTGAACTAAGTCAAGAAAATGTAAAATGATTTCTTTTATGCGAAAAAACTGATCTCACCAATATTTTCTCATGAGACGGCTTGCCATTGCACTAGGTATGAACTCAGGAGGAGTTTTTGATGACCAAGATTATTTTCTTATGCTTCTTGCTTGGAGTGGTTGTATAAGGTTTGAGGTCTAACATATGACTAAGAAAACAAAATTTTGTGAAAAATTGGATGAAGCTCAGCTATAACCACAAATGAACTTAAAAAGGTACCAAATGTGTTAAATTTGCTTAATTACAAATGTTATCAAGTAGCAAAATATTTAAATATTGAACTTGTAGCACTCTAAAATGACTCAAATATAGCTTCTTGACTCTATTTAGTATGTTGATATGGCTTGACTCATTTCTGGATAAATTGATATGCTAAAAATCCATTTAATTTAGATCTTTGCTTACTTGGCTTTAGCTTCGTTATACATGTGTTGCCATGATCTAGATAGTACTTTCACTTTTTATGGCTTGGTGTAATACTTACAATGTCATTTTGGATAATTTTCATGGCTCCTAATGCTAAAAATGAAAAAAAATGTAGCCACTTCATTTCATTTATGCTCTCTCTTCTTCCATGCATCTTGATGACTCCATTGTCAAAGAGAGAAAAATATTGGTAAAAATGCATATCTAGAGCATGTTTTGGGCTTTGTGCAAAATTTTGCTAGCTAGGAGTTTTTGATCTCATCTCACCATGATCAAGGTCAAATTGAACAATTGTTCTTTTATATGGACCTAGAGTGAGATATTCTGACTCACTTGGTGGATTTGAAGCCTTTTATGAAAACTTTGTTATTTTTAGTGGCTTCACTCCATTTTTGCTTCATATGATCATTTTCAGTCATTGCATTCTTGTTGTGACCATTTTGGAGCTCTCTTTGCAAAATTCTTCTTCGAAAATCACCACCAATTTGTATTTTTTGAGTATTACCAATGGTTCATCAAGGGGGAGATTGAAGGACTATGTGAGAAGGTCCAGATTAGTGTTGTGATGAACCATTGCAATGTTTATGGAGTGGTCAAGTGAGTTTACAAAGATCGCTCTTTGACTGGTTCAGTTTTGGGCAGAATTTGAGGATTTTGGTTTGGGTCATGGATTGAGGTAGTATGACTTGAGTCAATGGATTAAGGTTGTATGATGCATGTTTTAGCTAACGTATGTCAAGTTGTGAAGAAGTTGTGCCTGGAAATGATTTCTTTGTCTTTAGATGTGCAGGGTCGCTTGGAGTCAAATGTGGTCAATGACGAGGATCGAGGCTAGGCTCAGGGAGGAGCTAAGGCTCAGAAAGATCAAGGATGCCGAGTGAGACGGTGAGCTCAAGCATAGCATGAGAAAGGTGGGAAGTGTTGAAAGCGAGTTCAAATGGCGAGATGGTGTCATGTGGCTTGCATGAACCAAGTGAGCCGCAGTTCGATGGAACCGGGAAGGTATAGACTTGGCAGCGCGTGGCAAGCTAGTGGTGCACCTACACGTGGCAAGCATGGCGATTGCTTGCAAAGGTTGGTGAAGACCGGGTCAACGGAGGGTATTTGGTAATTTGACTAAAATACTAGAAACCATCTTGGATTAAAACTGTGATGCATGGGCGATGCATTGAAGAGCGGTTTAGGTCATGGTGGAGCTGGTTTGATCAAGGCAGATCAATGCTAAGGATTTAGCGGATGCACACTTATGTTCTTTGAAAAGCGTGCATAAGTGAACTTGTGTGCATAAAACCCATATGTGTGGGGTTAACGAGTTTCTCCCATTGTAATAACAGATAGGATCCATTAAGGGGTGTAGGTGGTTGGTTGCCCACCTATAAAACGGGTTGGGATGGAGACACGTAGGGTTAATCATCCAACCCCTCTCTCTCATATGTGCTCTCTAGTTTAGGGTTAGAGTTTGAGAGTGGAGCACTTGGTGTACTCTTTGTCCTCCAAGGTGGAGTGGCTGTAAAATATACATTCTTAAGTAGCAATATATCAATCTTTGCGTATTTCCATGGATCCAACTTGATTTGATTGATTTGCTCTTGACTTGGCCTTAAAGTTTGATTTCTTGATCTGAGAGTATTTGAGTTGATTTTTTTGGTGTTCCTATGACATGTGAGAATACTTCTAGACCCATCTTGGTCATCATCCATCCACGAGCATGTTGTATTCACCAATTTCGATTTTAACTCGGTTTTGGTGGAACCTTATAACAAACTGAAAAAGGTCTTAACTTTGGCCATGATTTTCATGATCATTTGTTGGAATATGTTCACAATACCCTAGAGAAGATCTCTGCAATCATATCATTTAGATTTACGGATCAAAAGTTCCATCAATTTTCGTTTTGAAACGAGGCTGAAAAACAGACTCTGCTTTGTACACCATCTGAATTTTCGACCACGTTCAAGTTTTCGACCACATTGTCTCTCTTCAACTACGTTGGTTTCGACCACGTCGTTTTTCGACCATGTTAGTTTTCGACCTCTCTCTGATTGTTGACTACTCGAGTCGAATTTCGATCACATTAGTTTCGACCATGTCGGTTTTCTACCGCGTTGGTTTTCGATCGCTCTGGTCATTGACCACTCAAGTCGAATTTCGACCACGTTGGATTTCAACAACGTTAGTTTTCAATTGCATTGGTTTTCGACCGCTCACTCTGGTCGCCGACCACTAGAGTCGATTTTCGACCACGTTGTCAGTTTTTCAGCCACGTTGTTTTCCCTATTAAATGGTTGTGTTCAGTTCAGTTCTCTATTTTTTCAAGTCATACTCGGCTCTGTTTTTTGGCTTTTAAGTGGGATTTCTACCTTAATTTTTATAGTTTTGTAGCTAACAGAGAAAATAATAAGTGAATACATACGGAAAATTTTTAAAAACACCATTCATCCTTCTGTTGCCTATCCGGTCCGCACCTCTCCTTTCTAATAATGGGATTATAGAACATTCGTCACGAGGCATGCATGAAAAATTTCCCAATATTGGAAGAAGTTTCTATACGCATCGATTGTCTCACTAACAGCTCACTAGACTATACTCTCAATCTTCGGATTAGTATATACAATAATTTCCCAAATTATAAGATACTGTGTCAATCAAACTTCACTAGGTAATCGATACACCTGCATGGTCTTTCATGCTAGTTTCACACATACTATATTAGCATCTAGCAAGTATAATCATGGAAAAAGTATCTCCAAAAGTACGAAATTATGAAGTGTGGAACTTTTTCCCCTAGAAAACGAGTGTGTGAAATGTGGATAGGTATCAAGCGCGCGCCCATCGGGGAATGTAGAGTGATCTCATCAATGTGCACTGTGTTGAGATGTAGGACATCGACTAAATCATTTCACCCAGATCGTACGATCGATGTAGTCTATCAAGAACCAAGAAAATAATATGAATTGGGCCCCCCGATATGTATAATTGTGTATAGTGTGGTCTCAATTTTTAAGGTAAACAGCCGGTGCCGGCCACCTGGAGAGATCAATGATGGGTGGGTTTAGGTCAACTTCTTCATGAAAATCTGCAGAAAAAAACCGTATGGATATGCTCAATCATGGCCAGTCGACCTAGGCAAGAACTTCAAGTTTTAGTCAAATTAGGAATCTAGGCATTCAAATATTCAATCATGGAGTTACTCAGTATCTGTATGCATGTATATATGCTTAGTTTTGCTTCTAGATCGATGGACGATGTGTACAGTACGTAGCATATATATGTACTCTGCATTAATGCCATTATAAAGACGTACACGGACATTTCATCATCTAATCATATATTCGTGCTTAACATGCTGCTGACACGTATGCACGCTACTAGTACCTAGTATTCATTTGGGAATTTGGTGTTTCTACCCCTATTCTCGACTGCAAATGTGACTTTACCCCTACTTTTTTAACTTTGTGATTTTGCCCTCGCGATTTTGAAATGAAGACTCCGTTTACCCCTGTTTTGTGAGACCGTTAAGACTGGAGGATTAAATGGTAAAAAAAAGATGCCCACGCGAAAAGACAAGAATGCCCCCACTCCCTTCACTCCCTCTCGCCTCTCCGCCCGCACTCCCCCTCGCGTCTCCACTCCCTCTCGCCTCTCCGCTCCCACTCCCGGCCGCGTTTCCGCCCCCCCCCCCCTCGGCCCCTCCGCCGCTCCACCCTGCACTGGGACGCCGTCGCCTCCTTCTTCGCCCCGCCCCTCCGTCCCCCACCAGGCTGCCGGCCTCCTCCTCCGCCCCCACCAGGCCACCGGCCTCCTCCTCCGCCCCCAGATCCGCCGCCTCCTCTTCCTCCTCCTCCGCCCCCACCAGGCCGCCGCCCTCCTCCTCCGCCCCCAGATCCGCCACCTCCTCTTCCTCCTCCTCCGCCCCCCACCCGGCCATCGGCCTCCTCCTCCGCCCCCACCCGTCCGCCAGCCTCCTTCTCCTCCTTCATCTGCCTCAGCCCTCAGCGCCTCCGCCGCTCCACCCTGCACTGGGACGCCGCCGCCTCCATCTTCGCCCCGCCCTTCCGTTCCCGCCGCTGCCGCCGCCGCGTGCCCCCTCCGGCCGCGGCTCTGCCCGTGAAGTCCCGCGCCCGCCCCAGGGCTGGCCTCCCTCTCTCTGCTCCCGGCCGACGACAGCGCCCCGGCCGAGCCGCCGCCCCGCCACCACCGTCCTCCAGATCGAGCCGCCGTCGGCCTGATGATAGCAATGGTTATGCAATCAAGTAGCAATAACAGAGCTCTGTTGGTAATGGTAGCAATGGTGACTTGTGAAATTGTCAATTTGATTATACGTAAGTAATTGCTGTCAGTTTGCGGGCTAGTCGCTGAAGTTCGTGTACCCATCTTCTTTGTATTTTTGGTCAATGCGTGCAGCTCTCAAGTTAGACAAGTTCTAAATTCAAGATGGTACATGTATAGGTACTATGGTCTCTGCTGCCTTTTCCACTAACAGCATATGGATGCTCTCCTGGGTTGCCTATCTGGTTTTTGGAGCAGTCATCTGTTGTCTGCCGAACCACCAAAATATAGCCTTTTCAATTAAAAAAAGAACATTTAATGGTTCTACATTTAATGGTTGAATGTGATGTTTGCAAAATTTGACAAATTTTGTCCAGATTTATATTAATAAAACGAATGCATAAATTTGTGTCTAATTCTGTTGACAACATCCCTACCAAATATGTCAAAACTTCAATTTCGAAATAGGGGTAAAATCACAAAGTTCTCTAACAAAACAGGGGTAAAATCACATGGGCAAACTTGTCTATTCGTGCAAAAGTTAACACCGTTAACTGGCTTTAACGGAATAGGGGCAGACTCTCCCTTCAGTTCAAAAACACAGGGGTAAAATCACAAAGTTTAAAAAATGAGGGCAAAATCACCATTTCGCTTGAAAACGAGGGCATGAACGCTTAGCCCCCTATTCATTTTGTATCAACCAACCAAAACACACACACTAGACGTTGTAATTAACTAAGACACCATAGTTCCTAGCCACCTTAATCTAAAATAAATATTGTCTTATGTATCATGTGCGAAAAAACTTGATTTTTATGTCAAATTTAACTAGTTTACTAACTACTTCAAAAAAGTTTGAACTGAAATTCGAATTGTAGTTGCCTTTTTTATGATAGTTTAATTGTAGGCATGTGCTGGTTATATATACAAATCAGCAAAGCATGTGATCTAAATTCGTTAAAAACTTTGAAATCGAGTATATTTTTCAAATGTATACGCTTCATTTGAATTGTTACAGATGGATATATACCTAAAAACTGATATTTAAAAAAATACAACCGAATTTGGATTGAATTCATGTATTTGAAATCATGGTGCCTCATTTCAGCGTCCTCTCTCTCTCTCTCTCTATATATATATATATATATATAACGTTGAAATAGGGCACCATGGTGTCTAAGCACCAAGTCTCCCTGCCTTTGGATTGCTTGTAGATGCGTGCAAGTGTAATGATATGTAATATATCATGATGGAAAGTCTTAATCATAGATAAAAAAAGTCTCAATCATGGATAGAAAGTCTTATATATATATATATATATATATATATATATATATATATATATGTGTGTGTGTGTGTGTGTGTGTGTGTGTGTGTGTGTGTGTGTGTGTGTGTGTGTGTGTGTGTGTGTGTGTGTGTGTGTGTGAAGCCTTTTCCGTACTCCTAGGAGTACATACTCCCACTTTCAATATATCACTTAAACAAATATGTTATACCTCTTTATCACTTTCGGTATACTTAAATACTAATACTAAGATACTCGAATGTGACTTGGTTACAAAATTTTTATCGAAACCCCTTATTTTTACTATATGCAATTTTCCATGTATAAAAGGAGTACATATACAAATTATACTATAAAAAGTGGACTTTAATGAAATATTTTATGGAATTCACTTTGGAATATCTTGTAATCATTATTAGAATATGCTCAAATAGATAAAGAGGTATAACAATACCATTAAAAAGGTATATTACAAGTGG
This sequence comes from Dendrocalamus latiflorus, assembly GCA_017311315.1. Lineage (NCBI taxonomy): Eukaryota > Viridiplantae > Streptophyta > Magnoliopsida > Poales > Poaceae > Dendrocalamus > Dendrocalamus latiflorus. Next base: position 11,266,675 of record CM029634.1, read on the forward strand.
GAGTAAGTACTCCTAAGAGTATAAAACTATTTTCATATATATATATATATATATATATATATATAGTATAAATAACAGGGGCACCACGGTGCCTAGGCTCCATGATTGAAAATTTCCATTCATAATTAAGACTTTCCATCCATGATTAATTCAGCATGCTAAATTAATGAATTCCTTTTCAAATCGATGCCTTTTCGAATTAATGAATGTTAACGGATTTACGTGATATATTATATATCATTGCATTGCACTTGCACATATCTAAAAATAATCCAAAGGCAGGGAGACTTGATGCACAGACACCATGGTGCCCCATTTTATGAATTGATGATAATTTTATGTGCATGAGATAATAACTCCACATGTATTTGACAGTAACTTCACTCATGCATGATAGTAACTTTATATTACACGAATTTCGCAGCGTCAAAAACATATTCAACATGGATTTTGTTTTGTTAAGCTTGTAATTTTGAACATAATGGTGCAAACAGATCGCGGATTGGACTTTTGGTGAAAGAGTTATTGTATTTTTAGCTTGTAAACAAGATAAAAAATAACAAGTCAAGTATATTTATTCTCTTCTCTCTTCTGCTACATGCAGATATGCAAGTTAAGTTATTATCTTCTAAATATAAAGTTATCATCGACAATTCATCAAGTTACTATCTTCTAAAAATAACGTTATTATCGATTAACTTACAGATATCAAAGTTAATATCTCATACATATAAAGTTATCATCAAACATGAACTACATCAGGATGCTCGTGCGCGCAGCCAGCGACCTGAGTGTAGTGTGCACACACGCGCTGATTAGCGTAACCGTATACACACACATACATATATATATATATACTAGTTAGAGACTCGTGCATTGCAACGGAGTCATAAAAATGGTGAGGCGGAACTTACTGTCTGGCCAATTTCATACATCAAACATTGGAGAGCAAGCAACAGAGAGAGAAGGGTGGCCAGAATGCGCGAGGAGATGGGGAAAGTGGATCAAATCGGATGGTCCAGAGAGAGACAAATGGTTCAGATCAAATCGGATGGCTGTAGAGAGGGGAGAGGATAATGCACCGACGACCACCAACTCCTCTTTATATAATAGTAGAGATACACACACACACACACACACACACAGATATATATATATATATATATATATATATATATATATATATATATATATATATATGGGAGTATATCTAGTGCTAATGGTTATTCCATTACTAAGGTGTTAATGGCGATTTTTAACAGGTACCCATTTCCAAGGGGGTACTTGAATATTCACTACGGATTCTAGTTGGTGCATTTTGAACAAACTATATTATAGTTTTAGAGCTCTATATATATACATATATATACATATTCATATATATACAATATACATGTATACATATACGTGTGTATATATACATATACGTGTGAGCGTGTGTGTATGTACACACACATTACACCATTTCCCTTAAGGAAGTTCCTTTCGATCAATAATTAGCCGTTTCCTCCGGAACCCTAATCTATAAACTTGGTGTACGCCATAATGGCTGTATTATTCCCTGATAACTCATCCATCCCTGATCCTTGGGTGCTCTTGCCTCCCTGACAGTGGATGCTGCCAAACAGACACACAAACACGTCTCATCGCATCAGAGTAGGCCAGGAGGCGCAGGACTGGCCACCGGCCGGCCCGTCTCTTGCCAAACGCTCTCATGTGTGGTGGCCATCATCAGCTTTCATGTCACTACATACGCTCTCCTGGAAATGATTGCTACAGTGCGGTTGCACATCAATTATCACAGCATCTGCACGGTCGGCCCCAGCACCACTGTTTCTAGATCTGAAGTACTACTAGCTTCTTTAAGGCTAGCTAGCATACGCTTGGCCAAACAGGCATTAAGTTTGCATTAATTTAGGATAGATTCTTTTAAACTGATGGCTTACAACTTATAACTTAAATATTTAAATTTTGGTTATTCACAAGAGATAGTGTGTATAGAAAAATAGTCACATGTAATTTTAGCCGATACAATTGAACTCAGTACATCTTTTACTATAATCTTTCTATTGACCCGCTTTGAAAAAAACACAATGTTTAAAAATTAGTTACTGTAGATATTACAAGCATAAACCGGCTGAAAGTCGAAAAGAACCTAGCCTTAGTAGCTTACGTACTTTGCCAAGAAAATTAATTAAGGGTTGCCTACAAGCGTGCGTTCTCTCTACACAAAATCAGCTTATAGACCAGAGATGTTGCACTCTGATACCCCTTCTTATATGCAGTAGCTTTTAGATCGAATCAGAGTTATAAGATATAGCACGAGTGTGTATAGTGTCAAAAACAAGGAAGATGAATCTCGTAGAGAAAATCAAAATAACGGTGTTGAAGCAACCACGATGAGAGAGAAAAGATTTAGCGAAGTCGAACGTAAATTTCTTAGGCACAACTTCAAAAGAGTACAAGAAATTATAGCTCACTCACAACCCTCCCATATCTTTTAGGACTTTCGGATTTCAAAATGACTAGATATGAGTCACTATAACTCAATAATCTCCATCTTGACTCTTATCCGTTAAAGTCAATGTGGTTCTCCAAGAACTCGCTCCAAGTGGGCTTCACTTTTTTTTGTTTTTCCTCCCACATTTGGGAGTGCTCCACCACAGGGGCTCATGTACATCACCGTAATGTGCATATAAGTGTCTAGATTAGCCTACTTGGACCCTCCACTTGAGAGTTTATTCGTTGTGTAGCTTAATTAACCACAACTCCTGTTCCTATAGCCTTCCATGTCATAGGTTTGTACCACATCCGAGCTCCACCTGCTCATTGGTACCGCGTGGTTAGTCCCACCACATCTTTCTTCTTCCAACAGTTCACACCTTCGCCTTTGTATCTGCTGGATTTTGCAACTGTCTTCGCAGTTCCGCATATAACTGCAGATGAGATCTGAGTACCTACCGTTGATGACACGGTTTCCTTCTCCTGACTAGAATTTTTATCAAAACTCCCATTGGTTGCTCCACCTCTAAGATTACCCTTTAATCAGTATGCTCTATTGCTCCAGATACTTTTCATGATCATATACCCTTTGCAAGTAACTCATATAACTCTATCTCGAAGTGACACCTCGCAACCTTCGAGTTCAAGTGACCTCACAAATATTAGATTCTTCCTTAGCCAAATGTATGCATTTTTGGTACAATTTCTTCCTCTTTGACAATGAATTCATCAAGTAAAAAAAGGAAGGAATTAATGAGGACAAAGAGACAAACATGACTATTTTTGGTCACTTTCATATTTTAGTTGGATTGGAAGCTTTGAAAATTATCCATGTCAATTAAAAGAAATTTCACCAAGTCATGCTAATTAGCTTGCAGAATCATGTAAGAACATATATAGCATTGCAAGCCAAGACATGTCAGATTGTCTCAAAATCACAAATATAGTTAGAAAGATCCTAATCTAAGTCATGACAAGGCAAAGTGCAAAATGAGCTAAGGTTATAAGTCATACAAGAAATATGCTAAAAAGCTCTAAAATAACTCACTTAAGTTAAAAGCATTTTTGAAAATTGCAATTGTTTAGATAAATGACTTATCTTGGTAGAGCAAGTTCTAGAATAAGAGCTATCTACAACTACCCATCTAAGTTTTAGTCCAAATTTTAACTTATATTTGTATGGTCTACCTCAGTAGAGCACCTATGTGTTTAACCAATTTGAATTAATTTCATTTAGTCAATTTGATTGATCTTGAGCCATTGTTAACCATATCAAGCAGAGATCTTATGAAAAGGGTTTTGGTCATACATAACTCCCTATGATTTCATGCCAAGTGCAATGCTAGGCTGTCTCATGCAAAAGAAATACTGAGATGCAATTATAAGCACAATTGAGATCATATAAAGCAACAAAAATGCAAGAGCTACTAAATGCTTCACAATGGAACTAAAAAGCTCTACCCAAACTAGACTCGGACTCAAAATTCAACTAAGAAATTTGCTACGGCAGAAATCATAAAATGATCACTAAAATTATACTCTTCAAAAGATACAGCCCAGACAACTTTATGTTCAAGTTGAGAAGTTTTTAAGTGAACAAGTCATGGCACAAGGTAAAACTATACATGTAAGCACATGATAAAGAAAGCTCAGTAAAGCAGGCATGAATGGATATAGAGAGTGAGCATGGATAATAGACAAAACTCCATATTATACTACAATATAAGAATAGAAGTTAAATATGTAGTATATTACACATGCATGCAAATGAAGTGAACTCCCCTCAAATCAGTCTCATAGGATGAATAACCCCCAACTCTCCCCACAAGAAGGCAAAATAAGAAGAATCCTAAGGTTTTTCGAAAATATCAGCAACCTGAAGTTCAGATTCAACTAAATGTAGGACAATATTCTATTTTCCACATAGTCTCTAAGGAAGTGTACCTGATGTCTATGTGCTTAGTTTAAGAATGTTGCACTGTGTTCTTAGCTATATTAATGGCACTAATATTATCATAGAAGAGTGAAACAATATTTAACTCCAACCCAAAGTCCTTGAGAGTAAATCAGATCCAAAGAATCTAATAGCAAATACTGACAGCAGCTACATACTTAGCCTCAGCTGTGGACTGTGCAACAGAAGATTACTTCCTAGACAACCAAGAGACAAGAGATGTGCCTAAAAAATAATGGGTTCCTGAGGTACTCTTTCTATCTATCTTATAACCCCCAAAATATACATCTAAGAAAGCACAAAGAGAGATGCAAAAAGAAGAAGAATACCAAAGTTCGAATTCAAGGGTGGACTGGAGGTACATGAAGATGAGCTTCACCACTTGGCAATAAGATGCATGAGGGGAAACCTTAAATCGAGCACATAAACATACCGAGAAGTGTATATCCAGCCTCGACACTGTGAGGTAGAGGAGGAAGCTGATCATGCTGTGATACTCTTTCTGATCGACAGGCTCGCCGTCCTCATCTAGATCCAAGCTCGACGTGGAAGCCATAGAGGAGGAGATCGGCTTGCTACTTCCCATGTCGAAGTAGGTCTATGATATACTTGATTTGATGCACAAATATATCTTGCTTCGTCTGCTTTATTTAGAATCCAAGGAAATAAGTCAACTCTCTCATCATGCTCGTCTCGAATTGTCTACTCATAGTGTCTAAAAACTTGGAAACTAACGCATGAGATGAGACACCAAAAATGATGTCATCCACATAGATTTGAACTAAGAGAAGATCGATAACATGCCTGAGGCTGAACAATGTCTTGTCTACTTTGCCCATTTGAAAATTATTTTTCTATAGAAATGACTTAAGCCTATCATACCAAGCTTTAGGGTCTAACTTAAGACCATACAAGACTTTGGACAGTTTACAGATATGATTTGAAAACTTTAGACTCTCAAACACAGAAAGATACTTGACATAAACTTCTTTTTCTATGAAACCATTAAAAAACGCACTCTTAACATTCATCTGATATAGTCTAAAGCTCTTAGAGACAGCAAATGCTAAGAGAATTATAATGGCTTCTAATTTAGCAATAAGTGCAAAGGTCTCCTCAAATTCTAAGCCCTCTACCTAAGTGAAGCCCTGAGCTACAAGTCTAGCCTTTTATTTCTAACAACTACCCCCATCCTCACTCTGTTTGTTCTTGAAAACCCACTTGGTTCCTATGACGTTGTGACCATGGGGAGGCTCAACTAAGGTCCAGACATTGTTTCTCTCAAAGTTCTCTAACTCCTCATTCATGTCATTGATCTAAGACTCATCAATAAGTGCATAGGAGACATCATGGAGCTCAAAAAAATAAAAGTAGAATAAGCATGTGAGTCAAGAGAGATGAACATAGAGTGAGTAAGTCGCCACTGGAGATATCGAGACATTCTTGAAGTTGAGGTGGCCTCTACCTCACAAGCTGTGGAGACAAGAGCAAAGCCACACGGCGCTGAACAGAAAGTGGGAACAGTCTGTCTAGCTAAATGTGAAGTAGATGAAGCAAGTGGTACAGCTAGCTAAAGAGGAATTAGATCAACAGCCTCATCTTTTTCATTGCACTCCTCAAGGAAGATGCACTCTAAATCTCCCTAAACCTATGCACCTGTAATGTCCTCTTCAAAAGTAACCATACAAGTCTCAACAATTTTGTTTGTCTCAAGATTAAGCACACGACAATCTCGAGAATGAGTACGATGGCCTCCAAAGATCATATCTAAAAATCTAGACTCAAACTTATCAAGCTTGCCATATTTAATCATGAAGCACTTGTAACCAAGGACTCTAAAGTGAGACACACTAAGTCTACAATAAAATCTCTATTCATAGGAAGTCTTGAGCAATGAGAATCTCAAGAATACCCTGTTAGACACATAATAGGCAGTGGAAATAGCCTCAACCCAATAACTTCTAGGAGTGACATACTTATCTAACATAGTTCTAGCCATTTTAACTAAGGTCTTGTTCTTCCCCCCTCAACTACACTATTCTGCTAAGAAACACTAGGAGAAGAAAACTGATGCTCTAGAGCATGCTCAGTGCAGAAGGAAGAGAATGATGAGTTCTTTAATTCAGTCCCATTATCACTCCTAATGACCTTAAGGGCTTCTGGAAGATCAAGTGACAATATAAGGGCTAACTCTCTAAAATGGCCAAAAGCCTCATCCTTAGATGATAGGATGTAAACCCAAGGGCATATGGAGTAATCATCAACAATGACTAGTACATACCACTTTCCTCCTGCTGACTAAACTCTAGAAGGACCAACAGTGTCTATATGCAAGACCTATCCTAGGCCATCTGTCATGACCGTAGTAAAAGGTAGATGTGAAATAGCAACAGTCTTACCATGCCTATAGGGAGAACAAACTTAATCCTTCCCAGCCTTAAGCTTATGTAATCCCCTAATTAGATCCATGCTACTAACCCATGTCAAGCGATCAAAAATAATGTGTCCAAGCATACGGTGCTAGAAAACCAGTTCTCTAAACTCTAAAGCAACAAGACACCTAAGCCCCAAACAGGAAGATTCAGCAAAATCAACAATAATAACTCTCCCAAGATGAGAAATCTCAAAGACTAGATCCCTAGACTGATCTAGAAATCTACAAGCACTCCACCTAAAGCTAACCTCGACACCATCATCAATTAATTGTGACTGAAAGTAAATTGTACTTAAGCTTGCTTATCAGGGCTACATCTTTGAGTATGAAGTTGTCGTTGAGATGGATTGTGCCCTTGGCCATCACGGTCCTGATAGAATCATTCCTGAATGTAATCAACTCGTCACTGGATGCTTAGGTGAGGGAGGAAAACCATCTTGAATTTTCAGTCATGTATCGAGAACATCCGGAGTCTACTAGCCACAAGTTCTCCTTCCTTCCCTGTCGGCCCTACATCATAGAAATAGAAAACCTCGAGGTCTCAATATTGGGGTTTGTAATAAAAGACTTACGAATCCAAAATAGAGACACATGAAGAGTAGAAGTAGAACCAGTAGGAGCATAAGTTAAAGCTGATGTAGAATGAGGCAAAGTATGGACACCATGAGAACGCACCCCCACATGAGCTCTACCTAGACTCCCCCATAAACTATCACCTAGGTTTAGCAAAAGCCTAACGCTCACCTTGTCTATTAGGCACTCGTGGACCTTTTCTGCCCTCATGGTAACCTATGCCTAAACGAGAGGCCAACCTAAAGCCTCCAAAGAAGTCATCAATAAATATAGACGTGAAGCTAGCTCTAGAGACCTTGTAGGCTACAGATACTTGTTTAGCTCTCAAAGATCTCTCTCTATCCTTCTTCTTTTGCTTGGCTCGCCTAAAATAGAACTAAAGCAGATTGTCATCCTCTCATAGTAGGTGTAATGGTACTTGACTCGATGAGGAGTTTGACCAGCTAAAGAGGAAGCACCCACTAGATAAGAGGTAGATTGTGCAAAGCTAGTAGACCTAAAGACAGACTTGCTTGGTTCAGTCTCCGACTCAACCAATCCACTCTTCAAAACTCTCACTACCTTATGTTGACATTTCTTGGAATACTCTAATGTATTGAAACATAGATCTCTATTCTTGACACTCACCTTAGACTAGTTTAGGATCATGTTGATATTCTTTTTGCCACCAGAGAATTGCTTTAAGATTTTCTTGAGGTAGTCATTTCCTTAGAGAGGGTGACACATGAACTACACTCACTCTTCTTCACTGTCCTAGCATATCTCTCCTTATAAATAGCAACCTGAAGCCTAAGAGATTCACAAGAGATACAGGATGCAGTCTTAATTTTCTAAGCTACTAATCAAACCTGACTCTAATTGCTTCATGCATATCATCTAGATCCTAACCAATTTCATCATAAAATGCACGTGCAATGGATGCAACGGGATTAGATTTCTTTGATGTGGAAGATGAAGCATGTTTTTCTTTAGCAGTGAGGTTATTTAGAGTTCTAGTTAATGTGTCAATTTCAACAGTTAACTTAGTGTAATTTGAGCATGAAAGAGTCCTAGAGTGAAGCATCTCACCAGTTAATTTAGCAATTTTACACACAGCACTTTTAAGCTTCAGATCTAACAAAGCACACTTAGAGCAAGATAAAGCACTAGTATTCATGTCTCCAGCTCTCACACAAGAGGTTTGTTAGACTTGAGTTGAGCAAATTCACCATTTATATGTTTTAGTTGTTTAGCATGAGACGAGTAACACTAAGGACCCAGCAAGAAAAACAGCTTTCATTTTAGCAAGATTATCCCTGGTGATAACCAACTCATCAACAACATTAGCATGCACCATAGTGCCAAGAGAAAAGCAACCTTCCATCTTCTCAATTTTGTCAAGTGCTACTCTAAGCTAACAAGCAACATCAAAATAAATGATCCTTAACTTGTCTAACTCAGAGTGAAGAACTACGTAAGATTCACAACTATCATCATCAAGAATTAAGGATCTAAGCCTAGCATTTTCATCATTCAAGCCCTTAACCAAGAAGTTATGATTCTTCATTTTCTTTTTGCATTTTCTAAGATCATGATCTATCCAAACTGCAACATGAGATATCTCATCGTATATGGGCTTTACCTCATCAGGGTCGTTGTAGAGGTCATCCTTTCCAAAGATGTCATCCATGCTCGCCATTAAGCACATGTCGGTGAAGTCATCTGTCTTCTTCTTACCTTGTGGCTCATCCTCCTCCTCAGTCCTTGAGTCCAATCACTCAAGTCAAGTTGCTCGAGAGCAGATAAGACTCCATGGACTACCTTGTGGTAGTTGCGCTTATTTAGCTTGGCATCTCAAGGTGGTAGACTCTTACAGTACTCCTCCTTATCCTTGAGTTTAGGGAGGTAGGCTCTAATGTGGTTGAAATCACCACACTTGAAGCACTGGATTAGACTTCCTCCTCCTCTCTTTTTCACCATTATAGTGTTTACGGCTCTAGTGGACTTGATAGATAGGAGGGCTAGGTCATCCTCAGGAATCTACTCAAGCTGATCATCACTCATAGCATGCAAGGCAGATAAATAGAATTAAGAAGAAGTAGATTCAACTAAGACAGAAGAAGGACTCTTAGTGGATCAATCACAAGTATCATCAACTGTGACTTGTTCTAGTCATAACACTCTAGTTGAGCTGACCTCTAGTCAATGCACTCTAGCTGAGCTCTACTCCAACCACTTCTGATCGAGCTCCTTCCCTCTGACTAGTACTACTCCAAAACGACCACTACTATGGATTGACCAGTAGAATCCATGGTTCACTTCGACCAATACTACACTAACTGATGACTACTACGGATCAACTAACAGAACAGATGGTTCACTCCGACTAGTACTACTTCAAACGACCACTACTATGGATCAACCAATAGAACCGACCATAAGCACAAGTCTTACACTTTGTCATTAACTCCTCACAACATAAACCCACACTATGTACTTGTGCATCGTTAGTGGGACAACAACTCACATGAATTGTGTGCAACGAAGCCCCCAAAACGGGCACCAAAACTCACAAGATTCTTGCCTACCAATTGTTCATTTGATCTGATAGGGTGCTTGAGTTTTTTCTAAGGTCAATATTTGTATTACATGAAAACAATAGAATGGAATGGTTACACACATAGGTGGCTAGGATGGGGTAGCTTGGATGACCCGGTGTGCATGATGGCCTAGACCTACCATGTGCATGACAACAGTGAACCGTGTGGTGATAAGCAAAATATCCAGTGAAACATGACCAAAATCTCTCGATCGAATAGGCCAGGGTGTTTGGATCACACAAATCTAGCCTTCTTTCGCATCAGGATTCATCTAAAAAAATCTCATATTCAATTGTCAAAAATTTAGCTTTTATGCTTTTTAATCTAAGAAGTTTACTCATGGTATTTTTTTAGGGTTTTCCAAACTTCATAAGCAGAAGACAAACCATTAACTCAAGCAAACTTGTTTCGAGAAAAAAAAACTTAGAATAGTGTATTGACTTCTCAAATTGCTTTCAATCAATAATCTTTTTTCTTGATAGGTAGTACTAGTAGGATGAATAAAAGGTCATTGCATGATATCTCGAATATTAAATCCAAGACTTTGCAAATATCCTTTCGTATGGCTCTTTCAATAAGAGAAGTCGTCGCCATCAAAAACTGGAGGTTTAGTTATACCCTTCTCGGTTGCCATGGATTAATCCAACTACCAGGCTTTGATACCAATTGTTGGATCATGGATTACAGATCAACTAAGAGGGGGATGAATCAGTGGCCAAATATAGCTCAATCTACTAAAAAACAATACTTTCAAACACAAAATGATTCTGGTGACAAGATTAACAGTAAGAGATTGAACAAAACTTATGGAAGAAATAGCATGAACTCACAAAGAAAACACCTAAAATTCACACACTAGTGCACAAATTTTCTATTCAATCTTTTCACAAAAACATCCTAGAACAATCTCTCATCTAGCCCTAGATGAATTTTCTAGTGTTTTAAAAGTTTTTCTCATGTCTTTTCTCTCTCTCTCTAATTAGCTTCTGTTAATTCCCATCACCAAGCGCAAGGACTACATGCACGTACTTATATACACATACATAGTAGTCCAACTAGAACATGAAATCTCAAACAAATAGATCTAATCGGATTAGCAGTGAAGGACCATGTGAGAAGATCCATGATAATATTGTGATAAACCATTGCCAAGTTTGTGGAGTGAAATTTTGAATTTTACAAAGTTCTCATTTTGTCAGATTTTGTTATCCGACAAACTAGTCTAACCATTGGCTTATTACCTATCAGACCATCGGTGTGCTGCCGATTAGACCGCACTGGGCGATATGACCGCAACGGTTAGACTGTTGACTAGTATGACCATTGTTTTGTTGCCAGTTGTAATTTTTCAGAGCGTGCTAATTTTCATTGAGTGTGACTGGTCTGACCGGCCTCTGGTTGACAGTCAGACCTGCCCTAAAATTTTGATTTTAGATTTTTGGGAATTTAGTCATGAGGTGATTTGAATTATATTTGGTCAGTGCATTAATGTTGCATGATATATATTTTAGCTAATGTGGATTAAGTTGTGAAGAATTTGTGCCTGAAAATAATTCCATTGTCTTTGGATGTGCAGGAAGTTTTGGAATCAACCATGGTCAAAAGTGAAGATCGAGGCTATTCTCATGGAGGAGTTGAGATCCAGAACAATCAAGGATGTCGGGTGAGATAGTTGAGCTCAAGCATGGTATAAGAAATGAGAGAAATATTGAAGGGAAGATTTGAGCATTGGCTGCATCAAGTGGCTTGGTTAGTCCAAGTGAGATATGGTTTGGTGGAACCAGAAAGGAGAGACTTATTGATATATGGCAAGCCATTTGTACACCTACATATGGCAAGCATGGCCATTACTTGCAAGGAAAGATGAAGACTGAGTCAATGTAAGGGTATTTTAGTAATTTGCCAAATACTAAAAACTGTGGTGCTTAGAAAAGCGGTTTAGGTCAAGAAGAACCTGAGAAGATCAACTGGATCAAAGTATGAAGGCTTAGCAGATTCGGCCTTATGTGCTTAAAAAGCGTACATGAGTTAAGTATATGAGTAAAACCCATGTTGTGTAGGGTTAACTGGTTTTACGCATATGTGCTAGTGGATAGTATCAATTAGGGTTAGATATGGGCTGGCTACCTCATCTATTTAATAGGTTGGGATGGAAGCTTGCAAGTTAACCATCCAACCATCTCTTATTCTAACCTTGTGTTTTAATGTTAAGGTTAGAAGAGTGAGTGTTATGGTGTGATCTCTTATCCTCGGGGTAGAGTGGCTATAAAACCTTTATTTTCAAGTAACAATATATCAATTTTATTCATCTCTCAGGTGTCTCCTTGTTTCAATTTATTTACTTTTGTTATTGTTGGTTTTGATTTCTTTTCTCCATTTCTTGATCTTGCTATGTGACAGGGATGTATAAGTTATGGAGATAACTCATGGAGATCATATCTCATCCATCTAGGCACCAACTCTTGTAGGATTTCGAGGTTGTTCGGTTTTTTATGGTTTTAGCCTCACCTTGGAGTTTTTTATCTCAAAATTTTTGCTTCTAATCTTTGGGAGTTTTCCTTTGTTATGACATATGGGAATCCATATAGAGCCATCTTGACCATCCTCTATGCACGAGCAAGTCATATTTCGAGTTTTCGATTTTTGCCTGGTTTTGCATGCTATATTGTTTTGAAAGTTAATTAGCACTCCCCTGCCCATGACTATATATGTTGAGCTCCACCACATTTTTCCATTCATGTATATAATGTCATTCTTCTACTAGTTTGTAGTGATGACAAATAGTGGTGTCATTTGGACATTTGGTTGTTTTTCTTTAGGTATGCATTTTTAAGTACCTTCACATTTAGAATTGCCACTTCTTCCCCATCCACAGACTATTTCCGTTTGTTTTGTGGTGATCTTGGAAATGAAGTGAATGATGATGTTCTTACGAAAGCGTTTTCAAAATATCCATCCTTCAACATGGCTAGGGTGAGTTTTACCTCTTCCATTCCATAGACACTATTTTAGCTTTCTTCATTCTAATAATCTTATATTGTTTTAAAATGATTGTGCTGACTATGGACGCCTTGTGCCTCAGGTTATACGGGACAAGTGGACTGGTAAAACTAAATGCTATGGCTTTGTTAGTTTTGCCAATGCGTCGGATTTTGCTGCAGCACTGAAAGGGATGAACGGTAAGGGTGCTCGGGCCACTTGGATGCCGCCTTTTGCTTGAATAATCTTCGTATTGCATACTTAGTACAACTAATATCATGCAGGTAAATATGTTGGAAACCGGCCAATCAAATTACACAAGAGCACATGGAAGAATAGGATAGACTACGAAGCTTTGCAGAAGCCGAAGGTTAGTTCTCATGTTTTTGTCTTGGGAGACATCTTCTAATCCTTTTATATACCAGTGCTCATTCAACTTATTTGTGGTAAATGCTTGCAGACTCAACCACAGAAGAAGCTCAAAGCGCAGAAAAGAAGTGTTCACCACAAGTGAAGCGGGCACATTCTCTCTTTTTTTTTTCTTTTGAGATAGTACATTCTCTTAGTTTGTCATTACATTTCACATTTGAGAATGTTGTCCGATGCTTCGACAACTCTATAACAGCCAATGTCGTTCAAGCCTGCGGCATTGCATGTGTCACGTTGGCCAAGTAGCATCAATAACTTGTACTAGTGGAGTTTGGCGCATTCCAATTTATGATGGCAATGTAGGTGTAAATATTCGGATGACTGGTACCGTCTGTGAACACTATGAAGTGCTCTTGTGGCGAACACCTGTGGGTTTATTATTATGAATTTATGATGTGCCATTTTGATTTTCGCATGGCTGGCTGTAAAAACTGTCGAATGATAATATTGCCACCGAAAAAAGATCCCTACAGTTTGATGACGGGCTTCCAAATTCAGTAGTTAGAATATGTGCTCTCAAACGTGTTTCTTATGGTGCTTAGAATCTGTGGTCTCATTCGTATTTCTTATGGTGCCTTCTATGAGTTGTATCACAACGGCTGCAGTTCGCCCCTTTTGGCAAGGAGAGTGGTCAGTATCTAAAGTAACGCGAATTCAGGAACGAAGATGAACAGTTCTCTGAGTATGCTTGATATGTAATTTTGGCTAACAAGGGAATGACTTCAAATGGCAATTTTGTTACCATATAGCAGCATCCATTCATTTCATTGTGTAAGTAGCCATGGGCCCAAGCATTCTGACGGACTTATTATTGTCCTATAAATTTGCCGAAATGGGTACGGAAAACAGTATATCCTCGGCAACAATAAAATGTCATAAGACAGTAAGACACATTTATTTTGTGTTATTCTTGCAGCGTATTGCATTAAGAAGCCTTCAGATCATCGAGCCCAACACTTGCCTGCAAGAATAGTAGAGAGTAGAAGATATCATTAAAAGCAGACAGCATAAATCAAATGATAAAATCTTCAAATGAATGAGGGCCATACCAGAAAGTCATGGTTCTCTTTGAGGAAAGGATAAAACGTTGTGCAAAATTTCTCAATATCTGCTTTGATGTCACCAGTTCCACTAATGACCTCCATAAATTTTTCTCTATTAGGAGCAAGCTTCATAGCCACCTGCCATTTCCTCATATGAGTAATTCATCCGAATGAAAAAAAGCAACCTGATAAAAATATAAACTCCATTTTAAAGAATGGGAATGTGGCTAACATAATCGTTTCAATCGACACTTCACTTGGCAAAGTCACAAATAACAGAATTTGGATGTGCTAAGCAAATAAGCTGGTATTCTTATGCCGGAAAGACACAAGTCATATGACACAATTTTTTTAATTTAACTCAGGAAATTCTCCGAAATCAGCGGCAAAGCAAAGCACTTCTTCAGACAATTATGAACTGATGTCTTGTTCTCCACATTCACTAGAAAAAATTATATGTGACTAAAGTAGTTTACCAAATGGCCAAACATGTTTAATAACTTAATAAACAAAGAGTACCCCATGTTTATTCACCTTTGGTGCCTTCAGTTGGATGACACTAGCTCTCCCTTTAATATGCACTATGAATCTATGATAGAAAAATTATCTATTTGGAAAGTAAGTGCAGAATTGTATAATCCATCCTCTGATTATAAGTGCTCGAGCAGGAACAAACTATTATATAGCAGTTCCCCTTAGGTACATAGGACTCTACTTCCTCTTAAAAAAAGTTGGAAGCAATCATTTCATGATGACACCATGTATATGCTGATTGTGTGGGTCAACACCAACAGAAAGATTATACCGTAAAACTAGAACTGGCAAGCCAGCCATGCCATTTCTTCAGAGTTTTTGTATATGAATCAGTACAAGCTTGACTCATAGTCCAGTCTGGATGCTCAAGTATGTTACGGAATAGTTCAACAAGGAAGTCCATAGCCCTGAAAGACAAAATTTTGAGTAAATACAAGTCTGGTACTTGGCATGCTGATTAAGCTGCAATAAAAAGTGACAAATTATGCAAGAGAATTTGAAGCACCTTGTGAGCCACAGAAGTCCATTTGTGCAGCTCGATGTACCTTTTGCAGTCTTGTTTTGAACTTCTTCTTGAACCATGCTGCACAAATGCTCATATTTTGATGGGTCTGAAGAATATTTATTTTCCAGCCTCTGACAGGAGAGGATCACGTCAGTTTAATGAACTAGAAATCTGAGGGCTCCAAATGGGATAATTACATGCTTTATCACATTAACAACACCAATTATTTACTAACACAAATGAGGGATGGAACATGACTTTTTATTACTAGTGTCTTGCGGAAAGGGATGCTTTACCGTGATATTACCACCAATGTCACTCTTCACAAGTGCCATAGCAGCTCCAAATTTATCTGGTATGCAAAAGCAGGGAATAAAGGGGAAACCAATGAACGCTATGGAAGAATTCCTTGTTTAAGCAACGCCAGTAAGGCTCAACACAAAGGAAAATTTAGCCATATTTGGTAGACTAGATGATATGCTCTGTACAGTTTAAGCCAATACAAAAGATTTTGATTTAAGGCCTAACACAAGCACAACAAAGATCTGTGCTCAAATCTTCAGCATTTACAAGCATATCAAGAGCAATAAAAACTAAATTTCAGAATAAGATAGATGACTCTACTGAACTCACACATTAAATACAACGGTGCTTTCCCACGAAAGGTCACACATCAATCCTGCTCAGGCAACGGATGTGACAAATCAGGTATTTGGAGAAGGACTACATGTACAGCAATCATGGTTGTCATGGCGTAATTGGCGACCACGGCGCCTAAGAGGCGCCGGGACGCCTAGGCGAGGGCTAGGCGACGCCAAGGCGAGGGCTAGGCGATGCAGTATCCGATCCCAACTCGAATCTATCCGGCTATCTGCCTGTCTCCCCCATATAACTCCCGGCTCCCGACTGTCTCTCTCCATTCTCCTGACTGTCTCGAAGCTCCTCCCCGACGCCTCCCCGCCAGGTACGCCGTCGCCTCCCGCTCTCTCCCCGCGCCTCCCTCCCCTCCCCCGTGTGCTGCCTCCTCTCCCCCAGCCACGTCCTCCCCCGCGCGCCACCTCCTCCCCCCAGCGCCTCCCCCCTGCCGCCGCCTCCCCCCGTCGCCTCCCCTCCCCTCGGCGGCGGGAGCAAGCTGGAGAAGGAAGCCGGCGGCGGGAGGAAGGCGGCATGGCGGGAGGGAGAGAGGCGGCGCGGCGGGAGGGAGAGAGGCGGCGCGGCCGGAGAGGAGAGGGGTGGACGGCGTACCTGGCCAAGGTGAGGCGATCCTCCCCGGCGCCTGGACGCCAAGGCGACGCCGTGACAAAAATGACAGCAATACAAATTAGAGCAACCCAGCACACCCCACAACAGCACTGGATGTCCCAACTTCCAATTCCCAAAAGGTTGTTATTGGTATGAATGCTCAATGATGCAACAACTAAGAAGTCAAAGAGCAATACTAAATTTGCAGCAAAATCAACGAGGAAAAGCATAAAACGACAAGGCCATCTGCCTATGCTAAAGTCAAATGTCAAAGGCTCTCAAATCTACTTATCCTTTTTGCTTATTTAGACTTGCACATCTCCAAGAGCAGTACAAACAATTGCCCATTGGCAAAAGGCTAATCTCAAAACTCTTGAAAATTTGGTTAGACAACACATCCGTCACATGTAAAAATTACTCAGGCTGTTTACCGCTGCACGCCTGCACCCAACTACTGAATTAAACACAGTCGTCACAAATTCAATAAAGCAGCAACCTAGCTAATGATCTGAACCTCATGCGACTAACAGTCCAACGCATCACAAGAGAAGTGAGTTGATGGCAAACACGAGCGAAGGGAGTTACCCAAGACAGGCAAGATTTGCTTGCACACATCAAGGAAGGGCTTGGTGAGCATGACCCCGCTCTCTGACTTGACATGCTTCATCCCTTCCAAGGACGGAGTGAACACGGTCTCTGCCATCTCTCTACCTGCAAGAATCATCAAATGAATCAACCCACTGGAGTAGAAACAACGTGCTCACTCTGATTCTTCGAATCACTGATCCAGCAATAATCTTGTAACCCATGGCCACGGATTCGGTATTCACTACTCAGCAATTGTTGACACCAAAGACAGATCTAATCATAAACACCCAGCCACTATCCCACATGACACCATGCATCAGATCAAACCAACCAATTAACAAGTTTTGTCCCACCACTGAATTCAATCGCGCAACTGCCTGGATCAGATCAAACCTCCACGAACCGCATAGACTACCGTCAAAAAAAAGAATGCGAAAACTCGCTAATCCAATCTTGCGTGCTTAGATCCGAAACTCACAGCACAGCTACTAAACCCAAACCCAAAAGAGATGTTTTGGTAAAGAAATTCACGCCCGGTGATTACTAACCGTGTCACCGAATCGCAAAAGATGATAGAAGACTACTGGAGAGACCGGGCCGATCGGAGAAGAGAGTGGTGTATGCCGGAATAAGGTTCCGGCTTTCACTGGGGAAGAGGCAAGTGCGGTGCGGGGGGCAAGAAGATGCTCGAGGCGAGGGGAGGCGAGCGAGTAAATTTTTTGCTTTTTAGCTCAAATTTTGAAAGTTTTTTACATATGAACTCCTGGAGAAAAGATTTGTAAAAATAGACCATTAACATGGCGCCAAATTATATAGCGTCCAATGTACACAGCACGGTGCCATATGCTTTGGCGCCGTGAGTGGCCACGTAGGATCCACGGTGGCAATTCTCGGCGCCAAAGCCCATGGCGCCGCGTTATGTACCTTGGGCGCTAACGGCCGTGGCGCCGTGCTATGGGACTTAGACCATTTTCGGCAAGGCCATATATCACGGCGCCAAACTGTTTGGCGCCGTATATGCCTCATGCGGCGCCAGAAGCTTTGGCGCCGAGACTACGACATACGGCGTCAGCAGATTTGGCGCCGTGATGGCTACACCAGCAAAAATAGCAAGCTTTGCTGTTTTTTTGCAAAACATATGCACATACATATACAAAACAGCAAATATATACATTCACACATACAACATCTGAAAACGCAAATAACAACATCGCATAATTATCAATAGTCTGAAAATATTACATAACATCACATAAGTATCAAAAGTCTCAAAATATCACATAACTGTCAAAAGTCTGAAAACATCAATAAGTCACTGCCTCTTGGCCTTTCCCTTGCCCTTGGCCAGGGCATCAGACCCTGGAGTGTACGTGCTCGGGGGACGGGCCGAACAACGAGGCCGCTGAGAAGCCTGAGTAGATGGTGCGTCGGGCATCTGCGACATCCCAATCTCGTCGTGGGTAGATGCCTCCTCGTCATCCTGCTCAGCCTCGTCGTCGTCGTCATCGCCCTGACTGAAAGTCGGAGTGCGTGACGAGCTCCTCGTGGACTAGCGCGTGCCGACGTGTGACGACGAGGCTGCAGCGGCACCCGAGCGCTGGGAGGCCGCCGGTGGTGATGCGACGTCCGTGCGTGCGCGGCAACCACAACGAGATACCGCCCGACCGATGCGACGTCTAAGTCTCTGCAAGTAATGATATGTCATTATAGTATACATGTTGAATGGCTCTAACTTAACGAATTATCTTCGAACCTGCAAGAAGTCCCTCAGGCGGCTCTCGCTGTCCGGGGCGCCAGCTGGGTAGGAGAGAGCCTCATCGATCTCATGCACCGAGGTCCGCAGAGAAGTCCCCTAAAGAAATAAGATCCACATAAGTGCGAGATAAACGTATTGAACCAAAGTATTGAGAAAATATCATGCTTTCCGTACCACTCGATCGAGAATCGGGGCGGCCTCGACAACTGTGCCCTCCCTCGCACGCCTGTCGTACGCAGTGTCCTCGTCCTCAGACGAAGCGAGGTCCGTGTAGTCGACATCAGTCCACTGCTGCCTCAGCCTGTAGCGGGTGGCAGAGTGGTACCAGGACAAGTACTCCCGGAAGATGACGTTGTTGTGGGGGGTATTGTCCCGCTCGCAGTTCTCCTCCATCCTCCTCCACCACTCGACGTACTCTCGGTGGTGATGAGCGAAGTCCGTCACCTTTCGTTGGCGGACCCTGTCGAACCTGTACATATAGCACATGTCAACAATAGGTGTTATAGTACGAACCAACAAAATTTAAAATAAAGCAAAAATTGTAACTTACTTGTGCAAATCAACAGAGGTCGACACCGCCTCGGGGGGATAGAACTGCACGAGGCCAAACTGCCGCGCAACTCTGTAGGGGAGGTGAATCTCTACGGCGTAGAAGTAAATCAGCGGACACCTCATCCTCCAAAGATGGTCGTCCCTGCGACATATGGTGCTGAGCGGTAGAGCTGCAACCTGTGGCTCGGAGTAAGACTCCCACGAGACCTAGCAAGCAAACATACGGGCAAACACACGATTAGCCATGTACAAAAACCAAGAACTGTAAGAAAAATAAATACATTACCAATTTCTTACCATCGTGGGAGACAAGGTGTCCAGCTCGTTGCTGAAATCCACGTACGCCCGCTCTGTGGTCGCGAACGGGACTGAGACGCTATCCCACAGGTACGCCACTGTGGGGCCGAGGTCATCCACACCCTGTGGACGCCAAGGCTGCGCCTGGAACACTCGAGGGCGTCCCACAGGAATGTGTGTCCACATCCACACCTGCAGGAGGAAGACGCAGCCACCGAGCGTCGACGTGGGCGCCGTGCGTCTGCAGGCCTCGCAAAGCTGGCGGTAGAGGAACGCGAGGACCGCCGAACCCCAGCTGAACTGACCAGCGTCGCCCCAGTCCTGAAGGCAGTGGATGTACATCGACGAAGCGGCGTCCCCCGTGGCATCCGGGAAAAGCACGGACCCGAACATGTGGAGGACCCAAGCGCGGCAGTGGTAGGTCACCATGGCGTCGTCCGCGGCCGCAGGGCATGTACCAAATGTATCCCGCAACCATCTAATGTGGACCCCCAAGACGCGGCCTCGCCTGGCATTATCTGGGACAGGAGGCAATGTCGTGCCCAGAAAGGCCTCCACACGTGCCCTCCAGCCCGAGGACACCGCCGGGCCGACCACCGGCTGTCCCCTAATGGGAAGTCCAAGAATCATCGCCACGTCCTGCAGCGTGACGGTCATCTCCCCACAGGGAAGGTGGAACGTGTGAGTCTCTGGCCTCCACCTGTTAATAGTACACGGAGAAAAAACTAGTTACGTACGTAAGAATATAAACACGAAAACAAACGGACCTAATAGAGAAAATGCACCTGTCGACGAGTGCGGTCAAAGCTGCGGAGTTAAAGATCGGCATGCCCCGCCGTACTAGGTTGGCGACCGTGTGAAGCCCAGCACGGCGAAGCAGTGGGGTATAGCGGTTGTCGTATCGCATCAAGTGGAACGCATCATGGGTTCGACAACGAAGTATGTGAAGCTCCTGAAAATTGCTATAAAAGTTAGCTGCGTGATGAAAACACATGTATATTTCGACAACACACGTACCTGGCCGTCCTCCGTGAGCCTGCCGCGGTGCTCCCTCTCGTAGGACTCCTCTAGCAGCCGGTACCTCGCCATCCTGTGCTCAAATCAATCCCGCTCAAATCAAACCCTAAAAACATATGTATTTCTAAATCAAACCCTAAAAACATATGTATTTCTAAAATGGCCCTAAAAACATATGTATTTCTAAACATTCATCAATCTCGCTCAAACCAAACCCTAAAAACATATGCATTTCTAAATCAAACCCTAAAAACATATGTATTTCTAAATCAAACCCTAAAAACATATATATTTCTAAAATGGACCCTAAAAATATATGTATTTATAAACATTCATCAATCTTGCTCAAACCAAACCCTAAAAACATGTGTATTTCTAAATCAAACCCTAAATCTAAACATTCATCAATCTCGCTCAAATCAAACCCAAAAAACATATGTATTTCTAAATCAAACCCTAAAAACATATGTATTTCTAAAATGGACCCTAAAAACATATGTATTTCTAAACATTCATCAATCTCGCTCAAACCAAACCCTAAAAACATGTGTATTTCTAAATCAAACCCTAAATCTAAACATTCATCAATCTCGCTCAAATCAAACCCTAAAAACATATGTATTTCTAAATCAAACCCTAAAAACATATGTATTTCTAAATCAAACCCTAAAAACATATGTATTTCTAAAAATCAAACCCTAAAAATATATGTATTTCTAAACATTCATCAATCTCGCTCAAACCAAACCCTAAAAACATGTGTATTTCTAAATCAAACCCTAAATCTAAACATTCATCAATCTCGCTCAAATCAAACCCTAAAAACATATGTATTTCTAAATCAAACCCTAAAAATATATGTATTTCTAAATCAAACCCTAAAAACATATGTATTTCTAAAAATCAAACCCTAAAAACGAATCTATACACATTACTACTCTTACATTACGCATATCTATTGAAAATCCAACCTAAAACCGAACCAAATTGAAGTAATTTCATCTAGGGTTTCAAATCTTCCCACACGAAATGAACTCAAATAATCCATATTTATTGCAAAAAATCAAGGGAAAGGAGGGGGTTCACCTTGCTTACTCGATTTGGAAGTAAATCGCGAGAAAAACGGATGGATTTAAGTAGATTTTGAGGGGGAAGAGAGTGGCGGCGGCGGCGGTTGCTTCGGCTCGGGCTGAACAGAGTGAGGGGGTGGGGGCCGCGCTCGGGCTTAAGTCCCAGAGCACGGCGCCACGGTCGTTAGCGCCTAAGGTACACAGCACGGCGCCATGGTCTTTGGCGCCGAGCATTACCACCGTGGATCCTACGTGGCCACGCACGGCGCTAAAGCATATGGCGCCGTTCTGTGTACATTGGGCGCTATATAATTTGGCGCCGTGTTAAGGGTCCATTTTTGTAAATCTTTTCTCCAGAGGTCCATATGTAAAAACTTTCAAATTTTGGGCTAAAAAGCAAAAAATTTACGCGAGGCGAGGCCACCGACTCCATACTGATTTATTACCGCGGAATCTGTGTGTCCAGAACGAAGCTGTCAATTCGGCAATTCCGATCTGTCTCTTCATATAGATACGGCGGTACTAGTTTATTTGGGTGTACCATTTTATATTTTAAAATTTTAACTTAATAATATATATTTATCCATAAATATATATGTAACTATATGTGTACATAATTTCACTTAAAATCTTGCTTTAAATACCTCATAAAAACAATGGATCATTTTAATTATGCTTGGTATTGGAATAAATAGAACGACAAATCCTACAAATTCTCAAAATCAAATACTCAAGCACGGACGGTACTAGAATGAATAGAACGGAATGGCCCGGTATTAACCGGAATCAAGGCCGGTACGAATAGAGTGTCTGTTGTGCCGTTTTGCTCGCCGAGATGGAATATTCCGGACGGAATGGAATGGAATTGATAAGTATGGTCCAGAATAAAACTTGTTAATACCGTTTCGATACCGACTGTACCGGTCGCTACCGTATTGTCACCTAAACCAGTACAAAGTAGGCCTACGTATCGTACCGGCCATACCAGCTCGATGTCAGTCAATACCAATGGAAATTGATAATATTATCTATTAAACTATATGTTATATTTATAGTACTATTATGTATTTGAAATAATATTATAAATGACATTGGTGTGCATATAATTTAACAAATAGATATACTATTTAGTGGCAAAGCGTAGAATAAGTGAGCGCCCCCTAGCGACACGACCCAACCCCAATTACTGTCTCCAACATAACAAGTTATCATATACAATACATGAAGTTACTTATAGTTATCACGTGCATTAAAACTACGATCCTGGTTCTCATGTATCGCTTTTTCCGGGATTTAGTGGGGTATGGAATCCAAACGGTTTTTAAGCCCACTTGGGAATCTCTCTTTGTCTTCCCCCGATTTGATCTCTCCTCGTCTCTCCATCTTTCTCACGAGAACGCCTCCCTAATCCAGCAACCTCACCGCCTCGTCATCAGTTGCATGTTCTAATCTGGTATCTTCTCTCGCCGCCTCGCTGTCGGCCGCACGAAGAAGATGAGGGGCGATAGTTGCTCCAAATACAATGAGTTACGTGTAACATTGTAATACACATTTTATAAATCACTAGTGGATGTATAGTAAATTTCTAGTTTATCGTTGGTAACTTCATAGTGTATGGTTAGTAACTTTTAGATCAATGGCCTTTATCTTTTCTTATTTAGTAGGTGGTTATTTCATAGTGTACTGTCAGTAACTTTTAGATCACTTAACTATAAATTTTTCTATTTAGTAGATGGTAACTTCGTAGTGCATTGTCAGTAACTTGTGTATTGTCATAGTGTTACAATACTCTTACGAGTTATGACCATGACGCTACTTCGACCACGGCTTCTAAGTATGATCGAATCACTCGGTAGCTACAGTACCCACGATTGCAACAGTACTTTTGACTGCTACAGTACCGCTGTAGTAACCATGACTGTTATAGTGTTTTCGACTGCTACAGTACCTACGACTACTTTAGCTTCGACCACTGCTTCAGCCATGGCTTCGACCACGGCTTCGACTGCTCCTTCGACCACCGTTGCTACTCATACGCCATCCGATTCTCTTCTGCTACTCAAATACCGTCTGATGCTTTGAAGCCGCTCGAACACCAGTCGATACTCCACTGCCACTCGAACGCGTCCGATGCTCCGCTGCTACTTGAACGATGTCCGATACTCCGCTGCTATTCGAAGGCCGTCCAATTCTCCACTGCTATTTGAACACCGTTCGATGCTCTGAAGCCATTCAAATGCCATCTGATACTCCGCTACTACTCGAACGCTGTCCAATCTTCGTTGTTATTCGAACATCGTCCGATTCTTCTCTGCTCTCGAACACTGTCTGATACTCTTCGAGTTCTCGGTCAAAGTTGAACTTCGACCGTCCACCCGGTTTCATTAGTTGAACTCAAAACGTTACTTGCGGTTACGCATAAAGTTATCGTCTATATGCAATGAAGTTACCATCCGTGGGGTAAAGTTATCATCCATATGGTAAAGTTATTGTTTTCTGCACAACAAGTTATCATGTATAATACATGAAGTTACTTATTGCTATCATGTGCGTTAATGCTGGCAATAACTCAACATGTATATGACAATAACTTCATTCACAAACGCCAGTAACTTTTCAACTCGCCGCAAAAAGGTATTAGTCTATAATTGGTGGCAATAACTCAATGTTTCACGCATGTAACTTGAAGAGGGCAAACTAATAACGTTTTACAAATTAGGAAAACTTGTGTTAAGCACGCATTACGGTGAGCTAATAACTCCTGCTTTGTCCAGTGGTAACTTTCACAATGCAATGCTAGGAAACTTACTACCGATATCATTATGCACGAACCGCTGATGCAAGCCAGTTCGCGCGCGCGTTGTGACTCACACGTAGGGTGTGCACACACGCTGGATAGCGCATCCATTTAACAAATATATATTTATAAATATATATACTCATATTATTATATTAGATCCGAATACAGTACGTCAGTATAGACCGGTACCAAAATGTACCATTTATAAAACTAAATCGGTATGACCTCCATTACAGTATTGACAACTATGGTCTAGACCTGTGTGCCAACTTGCGCCTCCTATCGAGGCAAGAGGCCAACAGCTAATTGTTACCAGTCTAAGGGGGTGTTTCGTTTGCGGGATGGAACAACAAGGCATCATCCGCTTTTGTTTGGTTTGCAAGATGAAATGGTTCCATCCCGAACAAGATGGCTCTATTTAATTAATTTGGTGAAAAATATTCCGCCTAGATATTGTGCCATATAGTTCAACAAAATTAAGTGAACCACACCGTCTCGGACGGGACTTCCATCTAACTTAATATGGCGAACCAAATGCCCCCTTAAGAAGCCAGGCCTAATTGGTTATTTGAAACAAGCCCAAAGAAAAAGCCATGAACCGTGTGTGGTGTGGACTACTCGGACGGCCCATATATCGGTTCCGAACCCCAAGGCCTGGAAACCCCCAAACCCTCTGACCTAGATCGGACGGCCAGGAGTCCCCGCATTATGATCCACCGGCTCAGAGAAACCCACATGCTTCCTATATACGCCACTCCCACCACCAAACCCTGGCTCCCCTTGCTTTTCCGGCCGCCCTCGCGTCGCCTCGCCCCAGCTCTGCGCCGCCGCCTTTCTCCGACTGCCGCAAAGATGGTACGTGGATCGCTGGGTTCGGTGCGATTCAGGTAGGTTTTTAGCGACGCGTGTTTGATCGGGTTGCATGTTTGTGCTTTTGCGTGCAGCCGTTCAAGAGGTTCGTGGAGATCGGACGGGTGGCCCTGGTGAACTATGGCAAGGACTACGGCCACCTCGTCGTCATCGTCGACGTCGTCGACCAGAACCGGGTAAGAGTCGGTCGAGCTCTGTCTGTCTCTCTGGTCGTCGTGTGCTGCTAGTACTGTTTGCATTTGTGCCCGCTGTTGTGATGTGGATCTAGAGTTCTAGGAGTATGCTTAGTTGTGAGAAACTTGTTGCTATGGATAGTATGCTTAGTTGTGAGAAATTTGTTGCTATGGATAGTGCTTTGTGAGAAATGTAGGAATCTGTAAGTGTATTTGGTAGCATCCAACGGAACATTGAATTGAATTGGCCGAGTAGCATAACCTCATCTTCTAGTAGTTGATCTTGTCTAAAGCTTGTTGTTATTTAAAATTATGCGCAGCTCTAGTATTTCTTGTTTTGGGAGTGGTGGAATTAATGCCTTGATGTAAAGAGCGGTACCTGGGTTAGCTGATAATCTTTGTTTCCTGTGATCGAATCTATGGATGGAATTGCCATTGACCAGTCGGGTTGCATTTATTTTTTAAAGAAGTAACCTTTTCGGTCGCCCTACATACGTTTGTTGCTGCTGGTCGTGCTTCCAGTGACAAATAGTTTAGCAGTTTAATTATGTGAGCTCAGTTCATTTTTCTTGTTGTAGTTGGTTATGTTGCGTCACTAACTATTAAATTTCTCGTTACTTTGATGTATATATGTGAATCAGGCACTTGTGGATGCCCCTGATATGGTCAGGTGCCAGATGAACTTCAAGCGGCTTTCCCTGACCGACATCAAGATTGACATCAAGCGTGTTCCTAAGAAGTCAAATTTGATTAAGGCAATGGAGGAAGCTGGTAATGATAGACTCTTGTGCTACCCACGTTTGCGACATTCTGGTCTTTCATGCAGTTTGATACTTATTTGAATGCATGTTATCCTTTTGAAGATGTGAAGAACAAGTGGGAGAACAGCTCGTGGGGTAAGAAGCTGATTGTCCAGAAGAGAAGAGCATCGCTCAATGACTTTGACAGGTTCAAGGTCATGTTGGCGAAGATCAAGGTGAGACATTTTACTGTCGTATGGTTAATTCCTGTTGGGCACTGTTGATATCACTTGCTTACACTAGTGTTTTGCGCATGGATAGAGAGGCGGTGCTATCAGGCAAGAGCTTGCCAAGCTCAAGAAGGAGGTTGCTGCTTAGAATATCTTGGTGGATGGCATGTTGAGTTTTTGGTTCCAAATTGGATCGGCAATATGTTTCAGTGTTCTTAAGGCCAGAATTAGCACTGTTTTTGGGAACATATTTCAGATTTTCATTAAGCATGGCTGTGCTTTAGAGATCTTGTCATGGCTGTGGTTGAATACCTATGGTAGTTTGCGTGCACTTGCCTTTGCTGTGATTTGCTTGGTTGATCAGTTCTTCATTTCGACCGTGTCACTGTGTTCTGGTGGTTATTACCGGTTGGGGTTCATCTGGGCACTACAGTGTGGACTTCATTTCATCAGTTGATGGGTAGCATCCTGTGTTTTGCCATATCTGACATTAGTGGGCACAAGTCTCAGCCACTTTGTATTACCATGACCTGTTTGGTGCCTCTTGTAGTTCATACAACATGCCTGACGTGCAAGACATCCTGGTGAAATGCTAGCTGAGTTCTGCGTCTGCAAATGTGTCGACCTAGTTTTCTGATGGTCGGTTCGAACTGTGCCGAATGGCACTAGCATTCTCCAATTCGTTTATTTAGAAGAGGAGGATGGACGCGCGTAATTTTCGATTGAAGCATCAATTCCATGTCATTGTTCGCGAAGCTTTACGTCGGTTAGTAGATCATGCAACTAGAAGCAGCCCTCCCAAGGCAACATCGAATAATTATAAATAATATCCACAATTGATAGCAATGGGCTAATGGCATATTGCGCTCACACCAGGTGAACGATATTGTCGCTGCAATATTATGCTGCAAACGGAGCGACAGGCTACGCCCTTCGCGGCGAGCAAAGAGGATGGAGTGCAGGGTGTTGCCAGGGCCGTGCTGAGCCGCGGGGAACCTGATCAACTAATAAATGTGATTACCCTCTCTTTCCCATAGCAGTGGTGCGTCACACACTGCTATGGAACAGGACCCTAAGTACTCCTTCCTCCCTTCTGCAATATAATTTCAAAGTCTTTCATACACATAACTAATAAGATATTAAATTTTTAAAAAGTCAATACTATTATATCATGCATACCATAATTAACTAATATACTACTATACACTTATTTTTAGCATTAAAGTAGACATATGATAAAAATATTATAATAACTATAACTTTGATCCTCATGGTGGATTTATATTATGATATTGTTCTTTCTAAAAATAAGGATTTATATTACGAGACGGAGAAAATACCTCTAGAGACCTTATTTAGGTTTTTACTGTTGTACATCAAAGCACTTATTTTGAAACAAACGCCTCTTCTCCCCTTTGCCTTCCGTACAACTACAATTCCCGGGCCGTCCATCTCGCCGTTCTTCCACCTTCGCGTCGGGGACGACAGCGCTGGCCCCCGCCGCGGGCCGCCCATTTCCTCGTGAGCTTCGAGACAGACCGATCCGCCTCGTACGCCGTCGCCATCCGCCTGGAGGTCTCGCCCCCATAAGCCTGGTTCCTTGTCGGGCGACGCCGTCTCGGCCCGACTCCACTCTCCCTAGCCACGCGGGAGCCGGCATCCGCCCACCGGTGCAGCGCTCATCGTTGCGGCCTCCTCCTGTTAGATTAATCTTGTTGTCCTAGTGTCTTTCATGTCTAATTCAATTGCATGGCATGTTGCCGAGTCAGAGTAGTAGGCTTAGTTCAAGTTTGTTGAAGCGTGTAACATGGCAAAGCGGCCAGACCGATAGTGTGTAATGAATTGATCGGCAACTAGGAGATGAGTACACGTATGGGTTACTAGAACTAGCCAAAGCATGAGTTTGTGGCGCCGAGTCGTGGCGCACGTCATGGAGAAAAAAACGGTAGTGTAGCTAAGCATGCATGCATGTTTGGAGCTGGTTTAATTAGTCGTTGTATGGGCCGAGTCATGGAGCAAGTTTGTTAGTTTGTTGGTTAGTGGACTGAGCGTGTGTGAGTTTGTTAGCTGCATGCAGACTGCGCGTGGTGCTTGCACTATATATATTCCCATGAATCAGTTTATTGATGAGTGAAGAAGTAATAATAGAAAACGCTGCATGCTGTTGCGCAGTAAAACTTTCGGTGTTCTTCCTCCCAACTGTTGTGTGTGTGTGCTAAGTGCAGCTGTTCTTGCTGTGTGTTATCTTCCACCTTGTGTAGGCGTGAGTTTATTTCTAACATTTGGTATCAGAGCCGTGTTGTATTGATCTTGTGGTGATGTCTCAAAGTGAGGGATCGAGATCACCACCACCTGCCAGGATTCACGGCGACGGCATCGACGGCAACAGTGGCAGCCGTGAGATGGTGGTGCAGCAGTGAGGGAGGTGGGGGTGATTGTGTGTTACCCCGTGCTCACGAGCAGCAACTACTTCGAGTGGTCACTCTTGATGAAGGTAAACATGCAGGCTCAAGGTGTTTGGAATGCTGTCGATCCCGACGGCACAGAGTACCGGATCGATAGGATGGCGTTGTCAGCCATCCTCCAAGCGGTGCTGCCGGAGATGCTGGCGGCGTTGGCGACGAAGGAGTCCGCGAAGGAGGCATGGGAGACTGTGCGCACGATGCGCATGGGCATTGAGCGCGTGCGCGAGGCAAAGGCGCAATCCTTATGCAAAGAGTTTGAGTTGATCCGCATGAAGGAAGGCGAGTCCATGGATGACTTCTCCATGCGGATAATGAAAGAGGAGACGGTGGTCAAGAAGTTTCTTCGTGTGGTTCCCTCTAAGTACACCCAGGTGGCCATCTCCATCGAGCAGCTGATCGATTTGAAGACATTGTCCATTGAGGAGCTCACCGGTCGTCTCAAATCCGTGGAAGAGATGTATGAAATTGATAATAATGAAACTGAATTAGGTGGCCGCTTGCTGCTCACAGAGGAGCAGTGGAAGGAACGCATGAAGAGTAAGAAGAAGAAGGGCACTTTCAACAAGGGCAAGCTGCGCTGCTACAACTACCAAGAATATAGGCATTACTCTTGGGAAAAGAAATATGCTGATCCAAAGGAAAAGGCTCTTCTTGCCATGGTGGACGCTGACGATGAGCCGACACTACTTTGAAGCCCGATGAATAAGTGTTCCAATAATGACAACAAGATTAAGGGGGTGATTGTTAGATTAATCTTGTTGTACTAGTGTCTTTCATGTCTAATTCAATTGCATGGCATGTTGCCGAGTCAAAGTAGTAGGCTTAGTTCAAGTTTGTTGAAGCGTGTAGCATGGCAAAGTAGCCAGATCGATAGTGCGTAGTGAATTGATCGGTAGCCAGGAGATGAGTACACGTATGGGTTACTAGAACTAGCCAAAGCATGAGTTTGTGGCGCCGAGTCGTGGCACATGTCCTTGAGAAAAAAACGGTAGTGTAGCTAAGCATGCATGCACGTTTGGAGCTGGTTTAATTAGTCGTTGTATGGGCCGAGTCATGGAGCAAGTTTGTTAGTTAGTTTGTTGGTTAGTGGACTGAGCGTGTGTGAGTTTGTTAGCTGCATGCAGACTGCGCGTGTGTGAGTTTGTTAGCTGCATGCAGACTGCGCGTGTGTGCTTGCACTATATATATTCCCATGAATCAGTTTATTGATGAGTGAAGAAGTAATAATAGAAAACACTGCATGCTGTTGCGCAGTAAAACTTTCAGTGTTCTTCCTCCCAGCTGTTGTGTGTGTGTGTTAAGTGCAGCTGTTCTTGCCGTGTGTTCTCTTCCACCTTGTGTAGGCGTGAGTTTATTTCTAACACTGCATGGCTCGACCCTGACGGCTTCCTGCAGTGCTACGGCCTCAGCCCTGACGACATTCAACTTTTTTGCTCATGAAAGTTGATGTCACTGGAGACTTCATTTAACTATTTTGCTCATAAAACAATTGAAGTTAAAGTGATTGATAACTACAACGCTGCATATTTGATAAGCTGACAACCTGATCTTGTTTCTGAGTGAGACACCTTTGATAGATGATCCTTATCCACTGTAACACTTGAATGGAACAGTCTGTTTTATTTAGCAGTGAAGAACTAATGTCAGACAAATGCAAGTCTGACAGCTGAATCTCTAGTGAGAACCACCCATTCTTGATGGTTGACGCAGCTCAGAGCTAATTTCTTCTGGAGCAAAACACAATATGAAGAGTGATGGAAACCTGATCAGGTGTCGTCCAAAGTGGAGAAAAGTTGCCTATGGTGGAAGGCAACCAGGCTATGATGATAACTACACCGATGAGTCGTTCCTTGAGGAGATGGTTATGAATGCCAACGTCGTTAAGAGGGACCTCCTGAAAGTGATGGTCGACTCAGTCTCCATATCACAGTATCTCTGCATCGTCGCTCTTGTGGTTTCAGTATGGACCCTTACATTAAACTTGGTCATTGGTGAGATCACTCTTTTGAAATTGGATATCGGTCTTCTTCTTGTTGAGTTTTCGGTCCTCTTGCTCACGACTTGTCCATTCTCGCTAAAGCTACTCTCGAAGTATGTCCTCAATATATCATTTTTTTATCAGTGGTATTTATGTTTTAGCGCCAATTTATCATACCCTCACTAGGTCCATCAGTTCAGATTCAATTTGGGCAGTTGCTGTATCTCTTTTGTTGGTTCATCTTTCTGCATGACTATTCTGGTTCAACTATAAAACCTCCAGGTGCACTCAACAACCCAAAGTTGACCAGCAACATCTCCTTGAATGCATCAAAAGTAGCATCCGTCCTTGTTGCTTGGCGTCTGCCATCTAGGCTGCACGTATTTGCAATCATGCTCTTCTCCTTGCAGTCTTCCTGTTTGCACCCCTCATTACATTTTGTATCAAGAAGTACTCCTTCAGACTTCATCTTCTATTCTCCTTTTCTCTGATGGTCATGACCCATTGACCCTGGTTGTCACATACCAGTTGCATCGAATGTTCTTAATTCTTCTGCTGGCATTTCTTGTTTTTATCTCACTTGTTTGCCCTTACTGGCTTATAAGGATTCAGGAATACAAGTTTGAGATCAATGGCCCCTGGGATGAAGCTAAACTCTGCTTTGATATAACTGAATGACAGCGCTAAGCCTAATTCAGTATCCATGTATATGTATTTACTCTTAACATACTTGTTTTGTTACTGTGGCTCTACATACATGGCATACCTTTTTTGATCTGCTCTCTGGTGATCCATTTCCTGAAGGCACTCAACGATTCAGATTTTTAACGTACAAGTATATAGTAAAACATTGTCTTATTTAATCTTTGATCAAGTCAAGGGTGTGCCTTGCTCAATCCGGTTACAGTGATTCTTGTAAGATGAGTTGCGATCTACTCGACTTGTTTGTATGTTCCAGGGAAATGAAGTGCAGCTCAACCCTATAACGCATTGATACTGATGTTCTTGAGTTGCCTCCCTTTCTCCTATGCCCAGTCACATATGTGGCTTGCTGTTTTCATCAATGATGTTGTGCGGCTTACCGCCTGAGCTTCTTGCAGATTGCTTCGAGCCATAGCTAGTAGTAGTCAGGGGCGGAGCCAGGAATTGCGTATATGGGGGCCAAGCCAAATAGACATCTATGGTCGTAGGAAACTTAAATCTAATTATTATTATTTTTACAAGTAACATAACATGTTTATCAAAATATAGAAACATATGTTTAGCAAATACAAATATGTCTACCTTTGACATGAAAAACTACATCTCCGTCAACTTGAACTTAGCAAGCGGACCTCGGCATTCTTTATAATTTATACCCTCTCCGGTTACAAAAAATACAGCGACGCTTTGAGATATATTTGGGCTGGGTTTCGCATTCTAAATATAACACGAGAGAGAGAGAGAGAGAGAGAGAGAGAGAGAGAGAGAGTAAAGCACTTCCAACTAAATCATCCCATCCAAATAAGCCGAAAATGTCTAGATCCAATAATCAATCGATTATTGCTGATGGTGATTAACACGACAGACTACCTTGGATTGGGTTCTGTTTGATCGTTGATTATCTGACTACAGTATTGCTATCACTGTGGTTCGTCTCAAAAGAAAAGAAAAGGTTACTATTTGCCTACAACGCTTTCTATTTGACTATATATGACTTCCCAGTGATCCGAAGCTGTTAAGCCATGTCGCAGGACACCTAAAGGGCACTAGGCAAAAGACGGATTGTTCACTTGCCTAATGTACAGACGAATGTTCTAGTTAGCTGCAATAGAAATTAGGGATACGTGATATAACCATAATCTAAAAAAACAAACAGATCAATCATTTTGCTAGTCTAATGAGTTGTTTTATTTGAATAACATTTCTACAATTATCTGGGTCAACATCACTATCATTTGGACCAGCACAGCCAAACAATGCAGCCGATCCGGGTCCCTCAGAATGGGCTTCCTTTAACCATTTGAAAGAACATACATTGAATTAACAGTACTTGATCATCCATGCCAAGAAGATTCGATGAGCAACCTTGGCTATATGCATATCTCAGCATCATGTGTAGCACAGAATCATTTAACTTGCTGATCAGTAGTTGAATGTGCACTCACTCAAAGACAGCAACTCAAATCTTTTGCTCTTCCAACCTTTATTTTCTCCTGTCCGCGCTAATTGAAAGGCGTTCAAAGGTCCTCAGGCTCATAGTGGGATCATCATGGGCAATTCTTTCAGTTTTCGACAACGATGAGGACCTGGCCTCAATTCCAGTTGACTGGTGAAGCCTCTGGGTAGTTGATGGGCGGCTGCTGCCACTGCTGGTTGGGATTAGGTGGCTAGTGCGATTTGGGTCAATGGGATCTCCAGAACTTGGTCTGCTGCTTGACAGGAGAGCCTTCCTTGATGTGCTCCCATTCCGTGATGATGTAGGCCTTCTTTTATCAGAATCAACAGCCTAGTATACATGGTTAAAATGTTGTAAGCCTTTCAGTTATCACAAAAGGGAATGTCATCTCAAAAGCAACAAAAGGCCATGAACCAGGGAAGAAAAATCACTATAAACACCGTAAAACAGCCATCTCATTATTCTGCTGACAAAAGCTACAACAATTTTTTAAAAAAGTACCAATAAATCCATATTGGCCCTCTACTGCCACAGATAAGCATTTATAAGTATCAACCATCAAATGTTGCTCCATCTATAAAAATCACAAATTGTGTGCAAAGTACATACATAATCACCAAGCATAAGATATTCAAATGAAAACAATGAAAACTAGCCATTTCTTACCGTCTTGGGTGCCAAAAGTGAATCAAATAGAG
The DNA here is from genome assembly GCA_017311315.1 of Dendrocalamus latiflorus. Taxonomy (NCBI): domain Eukaryota; kingdom Viridiplantae; phylum Streptophyta; class Magnoliopsida; order Poales; family Poaceae; genus Dendrocalamus; species Dendrocalamus latiflorus. The sequence continues at coordinate 11,300,841 of CM029634.1, forward strand.
TTCTGTGCTTCGTGTGTTCTCCATAATGGCCAGAACCAGAGCCAGTTCTTCGAGCAAATGTTTCAACTGCACCGGAGAATCTATCAGGAATATCCCGTCTTCCTGTTAGCACAGAAGAAAACATGAAGCTCTTAATTCCCACATAGCTTATTTCCTATATGTAAGATTCAAAAATGTGCATGCACATGACAAACCTGCAGTTTGTTCAGCCTGTTCTGCAGATGGTCGCACCAACCCGCTTGTCCTTCCACTCGGCTGGCAGTGAGGAAAAAATGCCACACATTCAGCATGGTGAAGCTTGTGCTACTAAAAACTGTTGGAAAAAGGAACAGCAGACATACTCGCAATCTGTTACTCTCCAGTACTTGCCTTGATACGGTCCAATCAAACATATAATCAAGCTGGTACCCTGTAAGCATCCAAAAACCATGTAAGGCGTAGATGTGCAAGAAAATTTAAAGTTTTATATTTAAGCGTACCTTCACGAATGAATAAATCTCGGAAGAGCTTCTTCAAATAGGTATAGTCTGGTTTATCTTCAAATCGCAAAGATCGGCAGTAATGGAAGTATGAAATGAACTCTGATGGATATGATTTACAGAGGACCTAAACAAAATTGTGTAAAACATAGTATTAAATATTATCAGATTGCTGGTTAATCAAACAATACATCAAGCTTCTTCATAAAGGTATTTTCTATGAACCAAATAATTACCTCAACTGGAGTTAGCATTTTCTTTTCACTAATTTTGTCATACTTTTGTTTTTTCGTGCCAGCTTTCAGACCTTGCCAAGGAAGGCTGAGATAGACAAGTTAAGATAGATCAGTGAAATGTATTGGCAAAGTCAAAAGGGAATTTGTAACATTAGAAAAGCAATAAATGTCTCACCTTCCTCTCAAGAAATACATCAGCACATAACCGAGAGATTCTAAATCATCTCTCCTGCTTTGTTCTGTAGAGAAAACCAGAAATAACACAACACATATAACAGCAGTCAAAGGAAACACCGTATGCTTATCCAAAGCTTATAAAATAAAAGGTAAGGCCTTTTAGAAATTTTAGGGAGAACTTTCTGGACGAGTGTGCTTTGTTGTTGATTAATTTTGTGGTAAGGCAAAACTTTAAGGTTTCAAAAAAACTATGCTAGTTCAACAACTTCGCAGCATCACTACATTTTGTCTCTCTTAATGCCTCAAGCGTTATGTTATTTCAGCTATATGAAATAATAAAATCTCTGCTGATGAAGACACACCACATGATTACAGGTAGCGACACTCACCTACTCCAAGATGGGTGTTTACACTAGCATAACGTGCAGTTCCTGTAAGATTTTTGTTCTCCCTATGGTAACAAAGAAAAACGTGTAAGCTTCAAAACTGTACCCCAAATAAGTATAAAGCATAATTATAAATAAAAGAAAAATCTCAGTATTGAAACTGGGTAAAATTTTTTTACCAGAATGAAAGAAAGAAGCAATCACTCATGAATGAAAGAAAGAAGCAATCACTCATCATCACTAGTCCTGTTCTTACAACAGTGATAATGATGTAACTCATGTTACTGGTCCTTACAATAGCAATAACAATATGACACAAATTGGCTATCAACATCATCATTATCACATTGTTGAAATGCTGCTGTCATTACCATTCAGCATTTCCTCATAATTTTGAGAAACAAAAGGATACCACAGGAATGGATTGGTTTTAAAACCTACAATTGCATGGAGTCTGTAGTTACAAATTCCCTTTCCGATAGGATTGCTGAAGATACTTTGGTTTCAAAAACTTTCCTTCTTCAAGTACTGCTAACCAATTCAAATTTCAGGTACATCACATGGTGGTAGAAATGTTGCTTTTGGAAACTAGACATTTAGTAGCAGATATTGTTCCGCAGGTAGTGTGCCAAGCACGGTTATGGCCATGCAAAATTCTAAAGCATGGTTTATGAAATTAGGAATCATACTACAGAGCTGTTAACAATAATGTATAAGCAAAACATTGAGCTATGTGTCAGAAAGAACAATACGCAAATGTATTATATTGCTAAACCAGGCTGCTAAGAAATACCTTGGAAATACATGTGTTAAAACAAAGATAAAGAAGTGGATGATTTGTCGCAAGCTAAGTATCGTACCAGAACAATCATCCAGATGTAAAGTGAATTCCTTACAAACATTTACAAGAACCATAGCTGATTACCTGTACGGTATGTGCTTATGAGTTTGGAGGTCCCGGTACTTCTTCGCAAGGCCATAATCAATGACATAAACCTGTAATGGTGAGTGCACTCAGTTTTCTTAGCAGCTATATTTGTGTACAGTAAACAGAAGTGCAGTGATCAATCAAAACTTGTTTACAAACAGGCATGCTCATTCCTTGGTACTTAGTCAGTGCAAGATATATAAGACGGTAAGTTAAATGCAGGCCTCCACTCATAAGAGTTAGCAGGCAGCAGCACCAGAAGGCCGTTCATATACCAATACAGCATACACTGAGTGATAATTGCCACTAACAAAAGAATATGGATGCCTGTGTTTTTTGAAGTATTTACGAGTGCTTATAGATAAAATCATAAAACATGCGTGATGAATCAACAATCAGTACTTGTAACACCTCCTAGACTTGATACATTTATAATACATGCTTTTATTCAAAACCAATGCTCCATTTTCCATTTGTTAAACATAAGTATTCCCCATAAGAAAATTATTAGCCAAATATCCATTATCTACCACTGACTAAGACCAACAAATAGAGTGGTGCAGAATCATTACAGGGTACAGCCATTATAAGCGCGTGAAGAATCTCTTGTTAAAAAAAGAGTACATTTCATAAAACATCAGGTTTTGGGGCATTTGTAACTGAAAACACCATGTTTTGAGATATTTTTCACAAAACTACATACCTTCAGTCAAGCAATACACATAACTCCACTTTTTATGCTTTCTCGTTCAACACCATTCTACCGCCTGCTCTGTGTGATCGAAGTAAGACCAGTATAGTCGTACAAGACCAGTGTAGTCGAAATAAGACCAATGTGGTCGTACATGACCAGTGTAGTCAAACAAGCACCACACTGGTTTTACTTCGACCACACTGGTCTAGTACGACCACACAGAACAGGTGGTGGAACGGTGTCAAACGGGAAAGCATAAAAAGTGGGGTTATGTATGGTGCTTGCCTAAAAGTGTTATGAACCTTAGTTCATAACGGGTAAACACCACCAAGAAGATGGCCGGATGGCGTCGGCGTAGGGAGAGAGGAGAGACTATGGACTAGGAAGACTTTAATATTATTCTGCTTGATTCACAATAGCATGCGGTAGCCCCTTTATATAGATGGCTTCTCCTAACAGATCGAATCTAATTCCAATCCTATCTCTAATAATATGGAAACACATATCATATCTCTAATTATATCTCTAACAAATATAGTAACTAATATCATATCTCTAATTATATCTCTAATACAAGGAAACTAATCTCTAACTTGAATAGAAATCAATCTCTAATTCCTAATAATAACCCGGCTGGGCCCAAGGCCCACGCCTATAACACTACACCCCTCCCGGACATGCAGCTCGTCCTCGAGCTGCTAGACGGCGGCCAATGGAAGACCTTCGACGCCGATGTAGAAGACGAACAGTGGCGGGGTGCTGCAGCGGATGAAGACGACTGGTCTGATCCAAGCGGAACAGGGCTAAATGATGCCTGCAAATTAAGTTCTTTTTTTTGAAATTTTTTTTGAAATTTTTTTATTATTTTTTTTTTGATTTTTTTTTTGCTTTGCCTGAACTAATCGGTCGGTTTTATAAACCGACCGACCGACACCTACGACGCACCGCAAAGCCAAAGACCGGTCAGTGGGGATCCACGGTCAAGAGCGGCGGCGGCCCGGCGGCGGCGGATCAGGCGGCGACCGGATCTGGCGGAGGCAGCCCGAGCGGAGGCGGGATCTGGCCGGCTGCGGTCGGAGACGGCCCGGGCGGCGGCGGGATCTGGCCGGCGGCGGTCGGAGACGGCCCGGGCGGCGGCGGCGGCACGGGTGGGTGCGGGCCGAGCGGACGGCGGCTGCGCGCGTGGACACGGTCCGGCCGGCGGCGGCAGCTCGGGTAGAGACAGCCCAGCGGCGGCGGCTGCACGGGCGAAGCGGGTCGGGTGGCTGCAGATGGAGGCTGCCCGGGCGACAGCGCTCTCGGCGGCGGCGGCTCGGGCGGCTTCGGAGCGCGGCAGCCGGCGGCGACCTCCATCTTGAGGCCGTCGTGGTCCAGGCGGCGCAGGAAGGCGGCGGCGGACGTCGGATCCGGTGACGACGGATCCCCAGTCGGCATCGACTGCCGGCGGCGACGAACGCAGAACAGCGGCGCGGCTTCGGGCGCCAGAGGTCCTCGCGACGGCGGTCGGACGTCTTCGAGCCGGAGGCGGCCCACGGCGGCGGCGGCACGGCCAGAGGGCTGACGGCGGCGGACGGAGGGCTGCCGGTGGCGACAGAAGACGTCTCGGCGGCTGCTTCTTGGCTTTCTCGCCGTCCTCTTTCGGCGGGGGCACGGCCGTGGCCCCCGGCACTGCCTTCTGCTCTTCTTCTTGGGGCAGCGACGGGGCTGGGTCTGGTGGGGCGTAGCCGGCGGTGAATGGATCCACCGGTGGAGCGGACGTGGCGTTGATGATGGATGGGATAGCCCTAGATGGAATCAGCAAGAGCCCTGGCGTAGAGACAGGCAACACTCTCCTGGATTCAAGTGCTGCAATCCTGGCGTTGGTTGCAATGCTCTGCAGCGTTAAATCTACAAGTTGGGAGTTCATCTCAGCATACTGCTGCATGATCCCAGCCATCTGCTCCTTGATTGCTTTAAACGTTGCTCTCACAGAACTGGCCTCCTCGTCGGAAACCATGGTAGCAGAAGTCGTGGAAAAGGATCGACTGCTCTGATACCAAGTTGTTATGAACCTTAGTTCATAACGGGTAAACACCACCAAGAAGATGGTCGGATGGCGTCGGCGTAGGGAGAGAGGAGAGACTATGGACTAGGAAGACTTTAATATTATTCTGCTTGATTCACAATAGCATGCGGTAGCCCCTTTATATAGATGGCTCCTCCTAACAGATCGAATCTAATTCCAATCCTATCTCTAATAATATGGAAACCCATATCATACCTCTAATTATATCTCTAACAAATATAGTAACTAATATCATATCTCTAATTATATCTCTAATACAAGGAAACTAATCTCTAACTTGAATAGAAACCAATCTCTAATTCCTAATAATAACCCGGCTGGGCCCAAGGCCCACGCCTATAACAAAAAGTATGTGGTTTTGTGAAAAATATTTCAAAGCATGGTGTTTTCAGTTACAAATATCCCAAAATCTGGTGTTTTCTGAAATTTACTCCTAAATAAAACACAAGAATTCGGGTTTATTTAGCGATTATTTGCTGAAGCAAACGAGTTGTGTAATCAGCAACCATATAGAACACAGTGAATAGCTACCGTTATAATATTCTAGGCTGTTATGAACTATGATTGCAAGGGTCAATACTGCCAGGTGATAAAACCTAGTCTTTGACAAATCACTAAACTTTATAGCACAAACCATGGTGAGCAACCAGGCCAAATTCTAGAATCAATATGTTGTCACTACAAAATATGCAATGACACCAGTAAATGCACGTGAATGGCACAAACCTGGCTTGCTTTACGGCCTAAACCCACAAGAAAGTTGTCTGGCTTGATGTCACGATGAAGAAAGCCCCTCGTGTGCATGTACTCCACCCTGGTAATCTGTATAAAAACAATAGGAATAAATTAACTTGGTGGTACAAATCAACCAAATAAGAACTCGAGATTTGAGTTCCCGGGTCATTATTTTCATTGGTATTCTGCCAGACAAGTGGCCAAAATGATACAATACAGTATGATAAACTCACCATCTGATCAGCAAGCATAAGTACTGTTTTAAGAGAGAACTTCCTGTTGCAGTAGTTGAATAAGTCCTCCACACTTGGACCAAGAAGATCAATGACCATGACATTGTACTCCCCCTCCACTCCAAACCACTTCAAATGAGGAATCCCAGCTGAAGATTGGAAACAAAGATTAAATGCAAACCACCCCTGATATACCACCTAAACAAACTTGAAATACACCTTTATCTTTTGGGTACACTCGTATACTAATTATAAGATACTCTAATGTGGTACATATGAAAAATTACAAGGTAGTCCTTGGAATTTTGCAAATACCTTATATTGGAATATAAAAAGGAGTATGTCGAAAATAAAATTTACATACCACGTCTGAAAAAGCGTGCATACCACCTAGGTGGTCTTATATACTCATATACTACACGTACATACCCTTCGTTGCACAAGATACTCCTAGGAGTAGAAAAGAGACTTAGAAAAATACCTTCTACTCCCAGGTGTAGTTACTCCTACCTCTGATATACCACCTAAACTAACTTGAAATACTCCTTTATCTTTTGGGTACACTTATACTAACTATAAGATACTCCAATGTAGTACACATAAAAAAAATTGCATTCAGTCCATAGTTTTTAGCATATTTTACAAATATCTTCATATTCGCACATAAAAAGAGTATGTTCAAACAATGTAAATACCACCTCTGAAAAAGCGTACATACCATCTAGCTGGTCTTATGTACTTATATACTACATGTACATATCCTCTAATGCACGAGATACTCCCTACAGTGTGAGATACGGCATAGGAAGTAACTACTCTCGGGAGTAGAAAAGAGACTTCCTACACACACACATTACATAAACGAAACAAGTTCTTGTATTGATACTTACTTCCCCCTTGCAGAAGCATGTATAGTTTTGATTCATAATGAAGCTGAGGATGCCTTGATTTAACGGATTCCTAGTAAAATGTGAGATGAAGGAAATGGTCAGCTAGCCTGTCCTGATGGTAGCAGGGGCAGTAACCTGCCCTAACACTGACAATTCATGTTGATACAAAGATATATGTTAACTTCTCGTAGCATAACTCTTGCTTCATTTAAGCCAGCACTCCAAGGAATACAGAGGTAGAAATAAGCAATTGAAAAATCCAAATTTGATAAGATTCTATCATAAACCACCAGTTTAAATTCTAGCAGTTCTTGTCAGCATCGACATTCATGGTTAGAAAAACACTGTTGGTTCATTACCTAAGTAGCAACTATAAAAAAATCCGGAATGTTAGTTCCACAGTAGATGCTACCAAACTACCACCCATAGTATCAAAATAATTGAAGTTTTTAATAAAAATACATCGACCACAAGGCCTTAGCAATTAGAGAATCTCAGGAGGTTCGTCAGATGGTTCTTAACAAAATTTAAATAGACAGCAGCAGCAGCAGGTGCATTTCAGCTACCCAACCATCACCCAAAACAGGCATGAGGTATTCCAAAAGGCCTAATTTTTTACTTGAAACAAAAGCATTTCTGCAAGTATTATTGGATGTAAATAATATCATTTGTTGTCTATCCTGAATCCTGATGTTGAAAGAGCATATAGTAACATGCCAAGATTGATGTATGGTGTTCATATATGTATCTGTCCTCTTACAATCCATACACAGGTGTAGACAAGCGTACCTAAATGAACGGGTAAAAAAATCAAGCTTCCAACCGGAAGCCACAAAATCTTCAGCCTTTTTCTTACTTCCCTAATCCGGAAAATCTCTAATAGGCCAGTTTACTTGGAGAACCAAGAAAAATGTTATGTCCTGGTTGCTAGTCATATGAAAGAGCACGATACTAAACACAATGTTTTCGCCAGTAATATACATGGAGTATCATTGACATTTCTGATTATGTTGTACCACAAAATCTATAAGTTGCATCTAGCTCTTTCTAGCGATGGTGGACCAATAATGTATTCGCATCATCGTGAAAGAAACTAACTAATGCCAATTACAAAATTGCATATGTATTAACACAAGAAACGGTATATAACAGAATCGAATTCTTCATCACATACCAACTTGACAGCCACCTCCTCGCCGCTTTGTATGTTCACGCCTGCAACCAAATCAATCGACCACATCATAAACAACGCGAAACAGTAAAGAAAACAAAAGAGCTTCGCAACACAACCAAACATCAAGACATGAAAGATCCCAGAACCCGACGAGGAACGTACCGAGATATAGCTCCCCAAAAGATCCGCTCCCAATCTTCCTCCCCAGCTTAAACTTCCCCCCGATCACATGCTCCATCCTCGCAACCCCTCGCAAGATTCAGCAATGGCTGCGCCCGAATCGCGCCGGAACCAGATCACATTGCCCGCAAGCCGCAAGATTTGGGCCCAGAACACCCAAGAAAGGGATCCCGGATCTCCCGAGCCAAGATTCCGCGCCGGGAACCGCCTGAGTCGGAGCCGACGAATCGAATTGGCGCGGCTTGGCGAGTGAGTCCGGAGATTTGAGGTGGGATTTCGGGACCTAGGGATTGCTTCTCTGAATCTTTTGGGGATTTTTTTTGGTGGGGGGCGGCGCTGGGGGCGAGGGCGATGGGTGGTGGAAGCGGAAAATGTGGGGGGCCGGAGAACGGATAGGAGAGGATGCTGTGAGGGATACGGCGATGCCGATGCGTCTTTATGGTTTCCACTTGCCTGCTATTTGGTTCATCTGTGTTGCTTTTCTTCCGGTTTTTGTTGCTTGTGTTTTTTTTTTCTCTTTCTAGTTTTCTTTTGTATTTTTGTCATCTGCCAAGTACTGATGTCTTGTCGAAACGGAGAAAAAATTGGTTGTGTTTGTTTTATAAGGTATCTCCACGTCGAAAGGTACACGTAGATGGTATGAAATAACGATAGCGGGATTTTGGTTGTTTTGTGTGTGGTACTTAACCTATCTCGGCTAGAAAAAGAAACACTACAATTTCCTGCGCTCAAAGCCGTAACTCAGAGCCCTAAGAGCATGTATAATAAGAGGCTATTAATAGGTTGTATGCTAAGGTGAAAGAGAGAGAGGAGGAGAGAGAGAAGATAGGTGTGTTGTAAGTTTACAGCCAGCTGAAACACAAGAACCAAGAAACTTTGTAAGGGGTGGGTCATACAGCCTTCAGCTGGCTGTAAATTACTATACGAATGGGCTGATAAGTGGGCTGTAAGTGTCCATACAGCCAACTGAAGGCTGTATTATTAGCCTTGCTCTAAGCGCCGTCGACCACAAACCCCACTGTCGCCGATCAACGGGCCCACGACGAGGGCGGGCCGTCCTCCATTCCCGAGCCTCGAGGCCCTAGCGATGTTGACTCCATGTGCGGCTGGAAGGGGAAGCGGCGCCCGAGGATGTGGAGTCGGCGCAGGAGGAGATAGAGTCAGTGCAGAGATTAACTCCAACTCTAGCTCGTGGGAGGAGGAATTTTCTATAGTAGAGGAAAGGATGTCAGGTCGAAAAAATTATATTGTATCACGGTAGTACAGATCAGTATATATAACAAACCCATCAACATCTGACACATGGCATATATACAATGTAGTGCACTGTAGCAACATTGTAGTAGATTTGTTTATGTGCGGTTCTGCGCATGCTACAGCATCGCTACAGTGTATATGTGCCACGTGTCAGATGCTGATTGGCTTGTTACATATCCTGATCTGTGCCACCGTGATATAATAGAATTTTTCATCATGACGAGAGGAAAGACGTCAAAAAAATAACGTAAGTGTGACGAGGGAGCTGTCTGCCTCAATCTCGGACGATCATTTCGGATCGGATGGTTACGGTTGAGTTTGTGCATTTGTTCACCAATTAGGTCTTGTGTACTTGATGTGTTGCCCATAATAATAGCCTAGTATGACGTATATTGTGATGCTACCTAGCATGTCCATTTCTCAAAAGTATAGTTGAAAAGAGTTGTCCCTAAAATTGTGAAATGTTTAAGTAAACTAACTACCACGCAAGTTATGCAACAACATTGCAATGCAAAGGGAAAAAATTCATTACAGTACAAGCAAAGGGAACCAACACTCGACAGACTTGTAACCGTAATACCAGAAGATAAGCTCGGTAAGAATCAGGATTAGAACTATCGGTTTTCATGCTGCTACTCCCAGCATCTGTATACTGCAGAATTTGCATACAGGTTTCCAATCCATTAGGGCATCTCCAATGGTTATAGCTAGCAACTAACTATAAGACTTTCACATCATCTATATAGTACACACTAAAGTTAGCATTCTAAAGAACTATCTATAAGGATAGCTATTTGATGCTTACATGCACACACAGAATTTATGGAGGCTGCCTCGTTTGGCGCTATAGACTATCTCTAGAGCTGTAGAGAGCTGCATTCTCTTTCTTCATTTAATATCTTCCACGTAGGACAGTTGATGACATGGACTCTCTTATAGATAGCTGCTATAGACCCATTGGAGATGCTCTTACAAGCTCCCAGAATCAAAGCCCACGCGACACAACCCACGGTTTCCTCGTCACAGAACCCAAAGCCGGACACCGCGCGCGAGGGAAAAGCAGGTGGCCGAACGGCGCCGCAGCTTGCCGTGCCGCAGAACGTATTTTAACCGCCGCCGTGCGTGCGGGCCGCGGGCAAGGCCGCGCCAGACGAGGAAGCCAGCTGAAGGGAAGAAAAGCTTCCATCGTTGGTGGGCCGCGAGGGCTTGTGCTAACTTACTTTTAAACTGTGTATTTTTAAAATAGAGTCTATAGATAGATTGTAGTATAGACTATATCAAGTTCAATTGTATTGATTAAGGCTTTTTTCCTCTTCGTACTATCTCTCACGAACATCCAGAATTCAAAAATTATAACCAAAAGCCAAATCTACAACCCACAATGTGGGCAATGGTCCATCTTCTCTGATTCAGGTACTCTGCCTCTTTGATTCAGTTAACACATATATTGTTTAAAATTTCGCTTTTGTTGATGCGTTGCACTGTCGAAGCAGAGGCCCATCCGATCCGTCCTATTTTGACCCTATCTTTTTTTGGCTTTTGGTTTCTCTATAAATAAAAAAACAAACGTCGAAACAGAACGGTATCTTGAAGCAGATTCTCCAAACGGCTTTCCAAGTCTAAAAATATATGCCTCATCCGCATTGACACCTCTGTCACCCATTACTGTATCAAAAAACATAGACAAAAACTATTAGCCACAGTCCAAAAAAAACACCCCTTTAGCTTTTAAGCCTAGGTTCCTCCGCACTCTTTGTCCACTACCTCTCAGGCTCAGTTGCCCACGCTCCATTATAGAAGAGACTTCGCCAATTTTCCTGCAGGCCTGCACACACCCCACCAGGGCACCACCACTCGCTACTGAAGAAATCAGAAACCACCATGGAAGAGGACAGGAAACAGCAGTAGGAGAAGCAGATGCGGGGCCACCCTCTTGAGGAGGCGTGAGGAGGGAGCGCTACACACATGGCTTCTCCACCTCCCAAATGCTTGCAGTCTCCACCGTGTGTAGCACGTTGGTACCCTCGCTGTCGCTGGACAGACACCACCTGGCGGCGAACACTGACTGTCCGGCCATTCTGGACTTTCTCCTCGCCTCTATCATCAACCCGCTGGTCCCGAACAAGGTGACTACAGCTAATCAATCCTCAAGTTGCTTGCTACTATTACATATCTTCGTCTGTGACTGAAACCACTGTCGTACATGCACACGCGCAGGTGGCGGAGTTGATGTCAATGATGTGCCTCCGGGAGGTGTTCGCACTGGTGCGACCGGTGCTGTGGCTGCTAGGGATGCACATGCTGTGCAGCGCAGGTGCCTATCATGGCGGTTCCCATTCATGCGAAAGTTTGCGGCGATGTTGATGGAACGGCGGGACGACGTAGCTTTTCGCAGTAACGTGACAACACGGCCCAGCTTTTCACAGTGAGAAGACCGAATGTGCCAGCTTTCCTCAGTGACGTGACACGACGACACAGCTTTTCACAGTGACACATACAAGGTAGAGAGCAAAATTAGGCCTTGTTAGCATTAGCTTTTGCTTGGAGAGGACAAAAGTCAATATAATAATCCTGCTTCTTGAAGCGGCTTCTTCACTTATTTCAAGTTTGTTTCGCTCGAGTATAAGACAGAAGGTCATAAGCGTATCACACACTCCACTCCTTTCGCTCCTGTCTCAGGACAAGCATCTCTCCCTTACTTTCTCTATCACTTGCGTCCTTATTTTTAAAATTACTTTTTTAAAACCGCTGCTATTTATTTTTAACCAAAAGGCATTGGCGGCAGCTAATTCTCTCTTATGATCACTGCTGTTTCTCGGAAATGTGGGGCTCAGTAACGTGGGGTACAGCTGTCATTCGTTGATGACAAGGTTGGGGTGGGTAGGTCAGGTTTGATTGTGTTTCGATTTGTTTATGGGCTAGGCAGCCCGAATGGTTGGTTATGCGGCATGGGCCGGCTCAGACAGAGATTTTGGGGGCCAAACCTGTAATTACTCGTGAAAAGACCATCCCCAATCCTCAATTTCCTTCCCCACCGCGCTACAGCCCTACGGCGGCGGACGGAGATCAAGGTCCGGCGAACCCAACTCGCCGTCGCCGTACGGAGAGCCCAATCCGGTACGTCTTCGACCCTGAAGTTTTTTAATCGATCCAACATACGCTCCATCCTGATTTTCTTCATCAGTGACCATATATACTTGTTGGAATGTTGTGCTTTCTGCTTTGTGCTTGTGCAGGGCAGTGTTTCTGCCTTTCTGGAGCTAGTGGAGGCAGGATTGCCCGTGCCATATTTACTACCAAGTTGTTTTGCAAGGATTATACGAGGCACAAGAAGCGATCTCTTAAGCATGTGGATCTCACTGATGGAAGATAAACCATTGAGCAATCGTTTCTGCTTCCTTTTATGTAGATTTCTCTTGCTATGCCCACTCTCTGAAAGACTGGAACTGAGGTCTGAGGAACAAGGAGTTCGATTCCCTGTGGTCATCTCCATGAAGATAATCCATCCAAGGGTTTGTTTGAATAAAAGGGGATTAGGCTCAATCCCTTCAGATTGGCAGAGGAATTGAACTAAAATCCCTGGCTATCCGAAGGGATTGGGTCTAATCCCTGCCTATCTAAGCAGGGCTTAACGAAGGATTACATTAAAGTGATTATAGTAAACTTCAGCTAAGTCAACTTTTTCATGGAATTGCAAAGTATCTGACCTGGCATAGTTGAATAACCTGAAGGGGTATCTCCACACAGGCTCATCCGTAGTCTCAATAATGTTGAGAATGCAAAGGATGCAAGGAGAGCTCGCCTAGCCGCAAAGAAGCCCAAAGAAATTATCACTAGAGTGGTGCCACAGTGGAGAAGACGTTCCCGTTGCAGAAAAGGTTCTTAATGCACTTAAGTCCTAAACCCCATTATCTACTGGGAGAGCTGAATATAAAAGGCTATTATGGTCTAGAGTTCCCTAGCTGGATAGCTGATTATGCATTGTCTGACCTCGTTTCCATCACATTTGATAATTGTTATAATTGTGAGAAGCTCCCAACTCTTGGTGTGCTGCCACTTCTCAGATGCTCGTTCATTCCAAAATCTTAAAGAGGAGTTCGAGTTATAAACTATGAATTTTGTGCCACCGGCACCAGCGTCCACAAGAGCTTCCCAAAACTAGAGATACTGAAGCTGCGTGAGATGTACAATCTAGAACATTGGTATGATGTGTTGGATGGATATTTCCCTTCCCTTCGTAGTTTGTCAATTGAGAAGTGTCCAAAGTTACACTCCATTCCTTGTTTCCAATCCATATCAGATCTGTCAATTCTTGACTGCGGTAAGCTGAACTTGCCATGCCTGCAGTCTCTTCAGACTTTGAAAGTTGGCAGCCTGAAACAACGCAAGTGCCTTGCCCTTCCAAGTGAACTGTGCTCACTTCAGATGCTAGAGATTGCATGTTGCGACAATCACGCAAGCATCTCAAGTTTCAAACTTGCCCCAAGCTAAACTTCTTTCAAGACGAGCCACTTCCAGATGCGCTTCGAACTGTTGGTATTCACCACAACTGCTATGCACTCAAGAACCGGCGACCAAATGGATTTAAGGAGTGACCTGATGCTAGTAAGGTATGGAGTAAACTACGGTCATCATTTATCTATTTTGCATTCACCATACCTAAAGCTTTTCAACTATAGCTATAAGGCGTAAACCATAAGTCGCAGTCAAAAGAATCCACTCTTAATCTAGGCAGATAACAATCAAATTCTAGGAAGATCACCACACACATTACAAAACTACGCAAAGAGTTAAATAAACTTTACAACACTATAAAGAACTTCAAAACATTATCGCGAAAATTCTTGTGTTGCATGAATTATCGGAGGAGTCCCAAGAGGCCCAAATCCAACCGCGAAACACAATGACAATCCTACCCTCACAATTTGACTACAACCGCTGACCAGCCCTTCCACCTCTGCCTCCACTACAACCCACACAATGGCAGTACCGTTATTTCCAGAAAGTCCAATGGCCATAGCTAACCTCCCAGGCTATAAAATGACTCCCCGATCCCCATCTCCTCCGGTATCCGCTTCATTCCTCCTCCCAAGTCCCAACCTTCCCTTTCCCACTTTCTTCCTCCTCCCTCCCCACCGTTCTCCGTTCCGTTCGCCCTCTCCCTCTGAATTTACGAAACTGCCCCTGGTGGGTCCCGCACTCCACAAAACTCTCGTCCCCCTCTAGCTTTTCAAACCTGTTTCCTTTTCCTCTATTTTTCTCCTCGTTCCGCTATCGCTGTCGGCGATTCCGTCTCGCCGCTGCTGGCGTGGCGGGAGGGGCGCATCGGGGCCGTCGAGATGTCGATCTGCGCGAGGATGGAGCCGCCACGTGGCGGCACGCTCGGGAAGCGGAAGGTGCGGGAGTACTCGTCGTCGTCGTCGGAGCAGCAGCAGGTGCTGCTGCCGGTGAAAGCGGAGCCGCGCAAGCCGGCTCTCCCTGCGGCTCGCCTCGCCAGGCCGCCTATGCCGCCGCCGCCGCAAAAGGTCGGCGGCAACATGCTCCTCGCCGGGTACCTGGCTCACGAGTTCCTCAGGTTCGGTACGCTCCTCGGGGAGCGGCCTACTGCGCCGAGCCGGAAGGACCCCGCCGCAGCGCGCCCTGCGCCCGCGCCTGAGCCCGAGCACGGGAGGCGGTACGCCGAGGCGTCGTGGCTGCTGATGGCGGGCGGGGCCCGCGTCCCCGGCGTCGTCAACCCGACGCAGCTCGGCCGCTGGCTCCGGATAAAGGAGTGAGTGACGGCACGCGGCGGCGAGCATTGGCCGGTGGTTCGCGTTCGGCCGCGTACCGCATGCGCGGCTCCAAGGCGAATCGAAGAACCGATGCTTTGGACGAAGCAACCGCTTTCCTCAGGTGTTTTCCTTTACTACTTATTCTTTCGTTTTAAAAAATCATGTAATGTTTTTTTTTGAAAAGCGAAAAACTCATGTAGATTCGAATGAGAAACTGGAGGCACTAGCTTTTGACGCGTCGTTACTTGCTGAAATGCGTTTGTCTCTGCCTCTCTGAAGCCTCTGCAGCGGAAAGTGTTGAGACGAATCGATGAATCGATGTAGTATTTGTTGTGATTTCCGGTTCGTAGTAATAGTATACGAACAAAAGGGCATGAGAAATGTTGAATAGTAGCGGTAAAATCCAAACTGCCGTCGTGTTGTTGTGTGGAATGGTTGTCACACGTTGTGCTGCTTTTCTCTGTTTTATGGGTCTAATTTCATACTTGATGTTTGTTATACTGTTCTAGTGCTGTAGTTCGGTTTAGGTGATTTGTTCCATCAAACTTGTTTTGAAACGATGCCTCCCTCAACTCTACAGTAGCTCGGTCTCTGATTGCCGTCTCTTGATCCGGTTAATAATCTATTTGCAAACAGTAAGAAGTACCGGTATGTTTTATGCCTGGAAATTTTACATTTTGCACAGTTCATGAAGTGGTGAGAAGAAGGGAAGAGTGGTGACTTAGGAGGGGCTCCCGGAATCAACTCCTCTGACGTAACTTCCCTCTTACGTTGGCGCGTGGACCCCCTCGCCGCGTGGCCCCACGCGTCAGTGATGGGGAGTTACGTCAGAGGATCTCATTTGCTAGGAGCCTAGGACGATACCATTATGTATCTTTAAGGAAACAAAAATATTGACAAAAAGCCTAGGAGACTATATATATGATTCTAGTCTTTGTTCTCATTCTTATCTTTTTTTTAAACAAAAGAGGTATTTGTTCTCGACTTCTCGTTCAATTCAACATGCTAGCACCTTAAAAAAAAAATCAACATGCTAGTAATATTTAGGGCCTGTTTGGCAACGGCTGCGGCTTATGGCTTTTGGCTGTTTACGGTACAGATTACGGAGAGATAGATACTCACTTGCGATTTTGGATGGTATAGATGTTGGGCTTTTAACGTGTACATCGTTTAACTTGTAGACCCCGTCTTGAGAAAATACTCCGTTTGAAAATTAGATATTGTAGCAAAAATCAAAAGCCGCTAGCTTCGGAGGAAAAGAACAGACCCTTAGTTTCGGTCAATGGTTCGTGCATGGGCAGTGTCAAGGCAGCCAGAAGGTTAATTTATGCACAGTCAACCGAAGGACTTTGGTAGTTCGATATGCTCATGCCAACTTTCGCTTCTGCCTTCTAGATCGCTATTTTTTAATTTTATCTTTTTCTTATTTTTTGATCTCTTTTGGACTTTTGTGCCTCTCCTTTCTTTTTGTATTTGTTTGCATTGTATATATTACTTGTGATAGGCTAACTCTTTTTTATTTTTAAATTTTAATTTAATTACGCTAAAAAACCATCAGCAAGTACAGTATAAAATAAATTAGTGCAAAATAAATCATAAGCAAAAAAAACCCAAATAAGCTGCCGTGCATGCAATATACTAAATAAAGAGTGCACCTTTTTAAGCTTTGAACTACCACAAGCTACGCTCTTATTTAGGATGGAGCGTGTATTACTTGTTATTTCTGATTTACTGTGCGTGTTAGCTTCCAGTATAGATGTTTTTAAGCATATCCAAAGTAACCCCTTAATTTAAGCTCTGCATTATCCCAAAAAGCTCGGTGAACACAAGTCTTCAGTTCAGGAGCAATTTTTTTTTTTTGCGAGGACAGGAGCAATCGTATCTTCTAAGCAATCTTCTCGGTATTTTGATCAGTACAAAGTTTTTTTTTAGGATCTCAAAGATGGCAGAGTATGCAGAGAGCACTGCTTAATTCTGATTCCCGTCCAAACGTACCTTTCTTTTGTTGAGATGATTGCAATCGCTATTACGGATAATCAACCACCAGACCGCATCGGTGACGGCCGTTGCACAGAAGTGGTTGGCTGCTTGGCTTCGTTGCTCTTCCGGCAGTGACAGAGAGATGGCAAGAGCAAGACAACAGGACGCGCACAGTAGGCCGGGTGACCGACAGCTAGCTGCTGGCAACTAGCAAGCCGAATGAACAAAGCCATGGTGATGTGAAAGAACTATGGACGTGTTCTTTTCGGCTGCGGTTTATGATTTTTGGTTAAAATTTTTAAATTTTGGTTGTTTACGGTACAGATTACGGAGAGACAGATACTCACTTACGATTTTTGCTGGTACAGAAGTTGGGCTTTTAACGTGTAGATCGTTTAACTTGTAGACTCCGTTTTGAGAAAATACTCCGTTTGAAAGTTAGGTATTGTAACAGAAGTCAAAAGTCGATTTCAAAAGCCCAAAATAACAGACCCTATACATGCTTGTTTTATTTCCTGCTTAACAAAAACGCTTATCGCCAGGGAAAAGTTGGTAGGACCTGGGGAGGCAAGGATTTTACACGATGGATAGTTTTTAGTAGAATCTTGCAAGATATGCAACAGCGTTTATGCAGACAAATCTCTTTGACAAATCAACATTTGTGGGTGGACAACTGCAGTGTTCATTTCCCTAAGGAGAAAGCGTGTGCAAAGAAATCAGCATCCCACTTACGAACTGTTCACGTATCTAATACTGTTGCAACCTTTTTTAATTTCAATTTTGACCTCTAACATCCATTTTGCAAAAATGACTCTCCTTTCCAAGCTCAGAAGGAAACACGTGTCACCTGCCGCGCCCTTTAGCTCAGCAGGAGGCGAGGTGCGTGACTGGGCGAGCTGGCACGACAGGAGGCGAGCTTGAGCGGCTACTGAGCCGTGGCAGCTCAGCAGTTACCTGGCCAGACAACATGCAGCTAGAAAAAATTTGAAAGAACTGTCGTTTGATCAGGAGGATAATTAACGTTGGGAGCTTTAGTTTTTCCTCCCTTAATGCAGTGCTGGCTTAGCAGGTGTTCTGCCAATGAAAACAACTCTATATTGTAAGTAATGCATATATATTACTGAAAATAAATATAAGAATAGACCACATATAGCCAGTACGGCACCCACATGGCGTGGGGGTCATTCGGTCAGCGTGGACGTGGCTGGTTGTTGTGATAGTGGCAGACGTAATTGCAGCTCAGCTTGACACAACAACAATTGGTAGTCACTGTCGAGGTGCACAACCTCCTCGTTGTTCCTCTATCTGATCCTCTACCTACGAAGCTCATCGTTGACCCTCTTGGTCTGAAGCTCCTAGCGTAACTCTTCCAGGCGGATGTCATCACCCCAATGACAAGTTTCTTCATGGCAACCTCCCTATCAAATGCACTCCGCACGCATCTCCTGAGCTCAGGGAGACCTATCTACGTAAGCCCTAAAGCCTTGATTATGACCCCTTTACAATTTTGAAGTTCCATTCCATGCGGCCTGTCCTGTATGACTCTCTCCCCGTAGAACACGAATAAGTGTTCTATATCCGACAAGTAGGTATCGACCATCAATGCAGACGAAATGCACTTATTTCAGACGATGCTACATACCAACGAACTCTAACTATCTTTTTAATAATAGTGCACAAATAATAATAATACGAAATAATAACAGTGCAGAAATATTAATAGTGTACAAATAATAACAATGCACAAATAACAATAGTGCATAAATAATAACAGGCCCGAATTAATTGTGCACGAATAATTCCAGTGTAGATAACAATGCAAAAATAATAAGAGATAATTGATTATATGTCACTGAATAGCGTCCACTTCTACAAAATACCATTGAAATACACTCTCTCTATTATATACCACTGAATAGTACCGAAATTCTATTATATACCATTGCTATCAGTTAGGGTACATTTGCTCCTAGAAAAAGACGATTTTGCCCTCAGTTCAAATATTTCACTATGATAAAAATTAAATATAGGGTAAATTGGCTTAGCAAAAAATATTAAATTTTTTTGATGAATCATTGGGGAAGTGTACAATTCAAATATAAAATTTAGTCAACTGATTCTTTCATTTGTTCCATTTTTGAAATTCAAATCCAAAATCAGCCTATTTGAGCTATTTTTTTAAACTAGGACGAATTTACTATAGAAAAATCGAAAATAATATTTTTGGAAGCTATGTTACATCTTAGGAACATGTGAAATTTTTTTCCAAAATTTCTAGACCTCATTTAGTCTCTGTTTGTAAATAGTAGCCTTTATTAGCATTTAAATTAAAAATCTAAAAAATTTCTTTGAACAGTGCCTTCAAATTTTTTCTAGCTCACTGACATATTGAACAACAGCCCTGTGAATTTTCATAAGTTTTAGAGGTTGTTTGCTATTTTAAATAAATTAGGTGGTTAATTAGTCTTTACTAGGGGCATTTTGGTCTTTTTTAGAGTATAACGGTGAGCCTTAGCGGTCAACTAACGGCAGTGGCATATAATAGAATTTCGGTGCTATTCAGTGATATATAATAGAGAGTGTTTTTTAATGATATTTTGTAGAAGTGAACGCTATTCAGTGACATATAATCAATTATCTCCAATAATAATGGTGCACAAACAATGACAATACATAAATACTCAAATAATAACAGTGCACATACAATAATAGTGTACAACTAAGAATGTTCGGGTATTAACAAATAATCGTTAATACCGTCACTAATCCATCACTAACATGAGTAATTATATAAAAAAAGGTCCACATGAACTAAACACATACATCATCTACACATTATTAAAGAGCACATTCTGCACAACCGAACTACCGTTAAAGCTAGCGAGACGTTAGTAAAATATACCTTTTTGTGAAGGTCTTTATCGGAACCACACTAATTCTATCTGTGAAATCCCTAGATCACAGCAAAAACCACTTCGAAAAATTAATTCGAACTCTCTTCTAACCTGTTTATCTGAGAACTAGCCAAAGATATATACCCGCTAGGTTCTATTCTTTGGACTTCTATGTCTTTCACATGGCACTTTTTTTTAAGTGGGTACAGTAAGGACACACTCATGCATGTACACATATGATACCGGCAAACTCACACATCTATGTGGGTGCGTTTAATGCACATGCTTGAAACGAGATAGAGACCTTTGAGTCTCACGAGCGTGGGCATACACTTTGACCATTCAACAAACACATACATGTATATATTCAGAGAACACTATTTATATAAACAATATCAAAAAAATACTGTTGATATGAACAATATCCTAAAATTGAGGCATCCACATGCTCAAACCGGGGTGGGTGGACTGCTTACCCAGCAGTTGCACCAACCGAGCTAGTCCTCCTTTCACATGGCACTTAGTATATTTATCATTAGCATCATCCTAATAAACTTAGTATAGTTACCATTAGCGTCATCCTAATAAAACGACGCCACAAATCTACATGCACTGATAAAATGGTCTAGTAGTGCCAACCCTAATAATATGACTGGCACTTAGTATAGTTATCATTAGCATCATTCTAATAAACTTAGTATAGTTATCATTAGCATCATCCTAATTAAACGACACCACGAATCTACATGCACTTGGCTGTGATCGTTTTAACTTCAGTTTTTAGTTTCCGGCTTATTTTTCACTATTCATAAATTTCGTCTTTTTCTGAACTTTTGGATTTTATTGAGCTTTTTTGCCGGTTCTTTTTTCCCGTATTTGTTTGTATTATACGTAATGGGCTAACATATTTTTATATTTTTTTAATTTAATTATGCTAAATAAGCCTCTGTCAGTTACAGTGTTTTTTTCAGCCAGCTATAGTGCTTTTTAGTCATAAGCCACAAAAAAAAGCCCAAATAATCACCACCAAAATGGTCTAGTAGTGTCAACCCTAAGGCTAGTCTCAGTGGGAGTTTCATGGGCATTAAATACGCTGACATGACACTGTATTGATGAAGAGAGAGATGATAAAAGTTTCATGGGAGTAGAGAGTTTCATAGGGATGAAACTCTTCTGCACTGTTTCCAAAATATGAGTGTGTTGAAAACTGAGACATAAAACCTCCACTGAGACTGATCTAATAATATGACGGCATTAATCTACACGCACTGATAAAATGGGCTAGTAGAGCCATGTATATCATGCAACGTTTGGCAATTGGCACCATCCACTAGCCCATCAATCGCCCGAATCCCACACGCTTTTCGTTGCTTCTATTGCTTTTCCTCCTTGATCTCTTTGTACGATTCGAGTGCCTTTCCAGCTCCCCGTACACATCACGTTCTCTTTCTTCCGTCTCCTCTTTGAATGAGGCTTCCCTGTTCTATATGGTATTCCCATCCCTATTCCCTTCACTTGACAAATATCTATTGGTCAATTGTACACTTGGCAAGTATCCATTGATCAGTTATACACGGACTCACACACTGCTCTCTCTCTCAAAAAAAAAGTCAAGAAACAGGGGCCATGGATAGCTGCTTCCCTTGGCTGGATGCTTGCCACGTGGAGGGAATAGGAATGGGAATACCAACATGGGAACAGGAAAGCCTCATTCCTCCTCTTCCCGTATGATTATTTTTTAAAAATGTGGCAGGAGCTCTGCCGATCTTTTATGGAGGGGAAATAAGCAGTTTCAAGTTACAACGAAAAAGAATAAGCTACTAAACGAACAAGGAGGGTTCAAATCAGCTTCAGTTTTTGGCCTTTGTTTGGAGAAGCTGGAAATTGATTTGAATATTTCGGTTTTTAAAATTGGCTTCTCTAAAATGCTTGTAAAAGTCACCTCTCTCATCTTTTTGTGTCCGTGTCTTTTAGAATCCGTTTTAAAATTTTATTTCAAAAACTATTTATTCTAGCCATTATTATTCTATGTTATGCAAAAAAACTCCAACGGATTAAAACACCCCTTAAAAGCAGACCTGCCCACCGGGCACTATGAAAATTTGTAAGGAGGCGATCACTCGGATTGGGTGTGTGCTCCCCGACGTTTGTGTCCCCTCCTTAACGAGACCAAAAACTTGTTGGGTCGTGAGAGCTTCGGCTCCGAAGGTAGGGCTGTAAACGAGTCGAGTTCGAACGAGTTTGGTTTTCCAGGCTAAAGCCCGGTAGAAACTTGAGCCGAGTTCAAGCCGAGCTCGAGTTGAGGTTCGAGCCTGGATTGGGCTCGAACTCAGATCGGCCTAACCTTGAGTAGACTCAAGCTCGGCTCGTTGAAGCTCGACAACAATTAAAATAATTTATTATGCACTATTTTTCAATAATAAGAAAATTTTAAGTTCGAGCTCGGCTCTAGTAAGCTCGATAGCAGTTAAAATAATTCAAACATACACTAATTTTCAGCAATAAGAAAAGCTCGAGCTCGAGTAAGTTCGGTAAGAGTTAATATGTATCACTATTTAAGCTCAAATCAAGGCTCGCGAACTATTCGAGCTCGGCTCGGTAAAGCTCGTGAGTTCGAGATTAAGCTCGAGTTTGGATCGTTTAAAGTTCGAGCCGAGTTCGAATTAATCTTAAAACAACTGAACTTGAATAGTTCGTGAGCTTGGACCTTTTTTTACCGCCTTATCCGAAGGTTCTTCTTTCCAAATGTTCCAACGAGCGTAGATGAAGGTTGCGTCGACCTTGTTTCGGCGTTCTTGAGGAAGCGGCTGCCCACCATTCCGGTTTGTCGTCAATGTTGGCCGAAATACTGAACCCCAGGAAGGCGGTCCAGTTGGCCACTTTTTCCCAAACTTCTTTTGCATAAGCACACTTAAAACAGAGGTGGAGTGCCGTCTCCTGTTCCTCCTGATCACAAATGGCGCATTCCTCTTTGTGTGGCCATTCCCGAGCAGCCACCTTATTGGACGTCGTATGCCGACTTGGCAGTATAGTTTCCATCGTCTGTCCATTTCCACGTGAAGGTGTCGACAGAGGTTCGGTCCAGTTCTTTTCAGCTTATAACTTTCTCTAAACAGACAAATAGAACGACTTTTTCACTGTCATTTCGAAACAGCTCATCGAGACAATCTTTTCGAAACAACTTATTGACTTATCGATATTCGGTACGTTCACACAAGTGCTCCTGCTAGAATCAAAAGTCATCAGCCGCAGTCATACACATTGGCCGCAACAAAGAAACAACAGCGCACCCTTCATCCAATTGGACTTACGAAACCAGGTTCCAGAGTTGCTCGGTGGAGATATCCCCAAGTGACCTAATCCAAGCGTTGTTTGATGATTCCTGGCACACCGAGCGTTGCTTTCTTTTCGGTGGCGCCATCCCCTACAGCCAATGTGCATGCCAGAGTTCTGCTGCCTTGCCGTCACCCACTGGGTGGAGGCATGGAAGAGCGATTCGTCTATCTTCGCATGATCGATTCTACTCGATCCGATGGTATCGAATTGGATATCGACACGAACTGGAGAAAAGCTCACACCGCCACATGTTGTTCTTGTCACGTCCTCCGCGATGTTAGAGTCGTGGGACGAGTCGGGACGAAGACACGGAGTTTTTGGGCTGTTCTAGCGGCAGGCGAGCAGGCCGAAGAATGAGGTCCTCTTCATTCACTGTGGCGTGGAATCCACCGAATCAGCCGTGGATAGGGATCGAGAGCCCTCACGTGAGACCCTCCTCCACAGAAAAGCTCTTTGAGCAGGCCGGACTGAATCGATGGGTAGGGCCAGGGTGACAAGGCCGAGAACGTTCGCTGTTCGTTCTGAGTCTACTATTCTATAGCACGTCAGTCAGATTTGGCCTCGCCATGAAGCATAGTTTTTTTATGCATCCGATGGTGGTGGACACCAAACACGACTGGCCAGATCTGACTTGAACACGAACAAACTAGACCTGGTCAGATGGATCGGGTCAACCTTGTCGGTCCGAGATATGTTACTGTTGATCCGGCTTGGACACAACATGGGACGAACAGTAAACAGATCATGCTGGTCCAATCCAACCGGGCATGCTATGCTTGGGTCGGCACCTTGGCACGCATAGTACATCTCCTGTGGTAGTGTCGTAAAATTAACTATAGTTAGCAGTAAAATTACTTATGTTAGGGTTAATGTACTCTTTTGAATACGAACATGTGACTTAGCAGTAAAATAACTTATGACTGGGTAGTAAAAATACTTGTGACTCCTTGCTTGTCAGTAAAATTACTTGTGACTGACAATAAAATTATTTATGATTGGCAGAAAATCAACGGGCCATCGGTAGTTCGTTTGGCTAAGAGTGCCCGAGTCAACCCGATACGATCCGACCTCCCCCTGTGCCATACCTGAGTCAGAGAACAGGTATGTGGATTAATACAGTATAGCATAGTAACTTATTGGGCCAACCATGCTGAGTAATTGTGCCGTATCCTATCAACGCCTGTACCATGGCACAATATGCGAGCCGTTTGGCCAGGTCTAGAATGAATCCCTCTCTCTCGCTCACTCGCTTTGCCTTTTTAGCCACGCACCTTCGATTCCTTCTTCCCCAAACCGGTGGCTTGGTATCTGTCATTATTTTAATACTGATCTTACGTATAATTATTTGGATTCAGGGGAACTCTCAGAGACCTAGCTATGATCATACAGAGAAAAGACACATGAATTTTTATACAGGTTCAGACCTTTTCTTGGGAGAATAATAACCCTACTCCTATATGGATATTGCTCGATCAACTAATTACAATCGGGAAAGAAAGTAATGCGGAATGTCTTATGCTACTTTGGCTACCTCTGTCTGTCCTCTCTCTGACATCAACCCTTATATAGCATGCGAAGTAGTGGCAGTTGTTCTGATGCAAACTTGGATGTCCTGATCTTTCGATGAGAATGATAATTCGATTTAAGGAGATGAATCTCATGATTCGACTACCAATCACACAAGACCAATATGCCCGGTAATTGCTGAACCAACTCCAAGATTGTTACCAACCTTACTAGAAGCACGATCGACCTAACCACGAAACTCTATTCCAGCATGTAATTGAAGAACAAGCAAGAATAAGATAATAAGCAATATGAAAATTGCAAATAGGATTGAAATCCAGAATATGGTGAGATTCCGAAGCGATATTTAGGGTTGGTCTAGTCAACACAAACCAATACACGAAGTTACAATGTAGCTAACTTTTAACTAAACGAAATCCAAGGAGACTAGTGGAGTGCGACCACCTTAAATAGGGGAAAAAGAACTGCAGATAACTAGGATAGACAAGGTGGTACTACTGTTCACATGAATAGTGCAGCTCCCTAGGTGGCCGACCGGCATATGGGCCAAGTCGGATACGAATACAAGGCCTAAATTGGACCAAACAGGTGACATAGCACTTTTTCTAATGATTGCGATGTGTAGATAGTGAATATGAAGGTGGGGATAGATCCATTGAAATGGGGATGACATAAGCTTTCAATCAAGTACTCGTTGAGCTCAAACGGACTCTGTATGTGAAAGTTATGCATGTTTGAAGGTAATGCTATCTGCAGATGCCGAATTGGATTCCAAAATAGGTCCATCTCAAACTCTTGCTCATCTTGACCCAAAAGTGACGTGGTACTGCATAAATATATATTTTTTTCATCATTAGGTAGCATCGTATAGTTCATATAATATAAAGACACTCCTAAAAATAAGCTCATCTGATAATTTAAGTGATGCGTAGGAGCTCTTGTAATTGGAACAAGCATAGCAAATACAATTGTATCAATAGGAGATATGTTCTCATCATCCTCCCTTTCTTGCAAACAAAGCCATCCTCGGCTTTTGATAAGCTGAAAATAGGGCAACAAAGAAACCAAGGTGTATGCATGGTATATGTATATGCCATCTGTTTTAACGATTTTTTTATTTGTGCACAATTAATGTTATAAAATAGCAGTGTGTATTATTACCTGAAGAATAATCATATATGTTAATGAGCAAAATAAAATTTCTCACACAACAATTATTGTAACTAGTTTTGCAAATGTAAGTAAAGTATTTGTGCAATTCAAATATTTGAAGTTGTAAACTTGCAGTGGTAGCACATATGGACAAAGCTACAACTTTTGGAATCAAACAAAATTCATCCATATAATCAGATTTCAATCAAGCAAAAATAAATTCATCTAGCAAGTATGAAAAGATTTGTAAGTTCTTCTATACATTAATTTCATTATTCAGATTGCCAATGCTAGATGGTTCAATAAGAGATGAACATATAGGCATTGAATGATCACTAAATTTTATTTTTTTTCTCTCATAATGAACAAGATTCACCATACAAGAATTATTGTTCAAAATAACAAGCTTCAATTCATCCATATGATCACAAGTTATGCATATTCGATATATAAGAAATTGATTATCTACACCATAATCTCCTATTAATTGAAAAATAGTAGGTGTAGATGCTAGATAAATAATTTAGAGATGAAAGATGTACCTCAAACTTAGGTACTGTAGGTACCTCAAACTTCTTCTCTAATGACATAAGATGTGCCAGATCATCTTTCATCTCTTCAAGCATCTCGGTGGTATCTGTAGATGGAAAAGTAGCAAAAACAATGTCAGCATTTTCAATTACCTTAGGTTGCAGCTCACTTGTGGCCGTGGGTGGTGGAGGTACAAAACGACATCACAGTTTCTTCTTCACATCCTCCCATGTGTACAAGTAGTGGTATCATAGATTTGACCACCAATGGTGAACATCACCGATTAGCACTGTCCTTGCCATGCTCATCTTCTCATAAGGATCAAGTTCATGTCTTTCAAAGTAGCTATCCAACATAATAGCCCATAGGAAGTTGTCCAACGACATATTCTTAGTGGTGAGTGGCAAGATGTATGATAGTAGTTGTTTACCTTTGAGTTCAAATCTCCTACGATGTCATCATAGTCTACCAACTTCCTCAAGCCTGTCATTATTAGTAGAAAATAAGGAAACAAATCACAATATATGTTCCTATTAACTACTAGGATCTAGAGGCTCAAAATCACTCAGACGCAAGCTAATACCAAGTTTTTATCATTTCTTACCAAGCAAAATAGATGGTGACCGACAACTAGTGTCGATGTCAAAACGCTCTCTGAAAACTGGCAAAGCAATTGCAAGCAACTGGTACCTATATGATGGTAAAAGATAGAGCTAGGATAGGCTTCAATATGGTAGCAAGGATTAGCAATAATCAAATTAGTAATTGCAAGTTGAATAACTATTCAAAGTACTAGTCAATATTGTTGATCCTAGCCTAGAAAAAGCTAGCTAGTGAAGCTTAGTGTATGAACACATACGCAAAGATCAATGTGACTTGATATAAGCAAAGAAAAATCTCACACCAAGTGCTAGGAGAGGCGCTAGCCCACTAGTCAACCTTCTGTCTAAGGGCACATGATTGTTCGCAAGATGTAGAGCACAAAGATGGGAATAATGTGCAATGTAAACAACCATCTAGTTTGAGCAGAAAACAACAACTAGTCTCAAAGATGAAAAGGGCAAAGTTTTATATGGCTTATATATGCTTGTTTGAAAGGTTTGGATAAGATCTAGAACTTTGTAGTTGAGGTGAAACATAAATTTCGAAGGAAAGACTAAGAAAAAGGGTAAAAACAGTAGACAAAAACTTGAGACGTGAATTTGGATCCAAAGATGGCCGATTTTGAGACCCTTGGAGGGCGACTAGCGCAAGCGGGTCATTTTTTTGGATCACGCTTATCGTTAGCTTTCCAACGAGTATAAAAACATCGAAAACACACCCAAAAGTTATACTCGTTTTACTAAAAGTATCTCAAAATTGGATTCCTACTCGGACTAGAAACCGACTCAGACTCAACTTAAAACCACTATATCTTTCAATCTCGTGGGCCAAACTTGCTGAATTTTTTTGAAAGCTTATGGCTATATGTAGAAGGACTCCACCAATTTTCACTGATTTTGGCGAAAGTTTGACACACATTTCAATTTTTAGGAAGGTGGATGCTGGACATTTTCCTTTTTTTCTTGTCCTTTCTCTCTCTCTCTTACTCTTATCCTTCTTTGGCAAATCCCAATGATGGAGCCAAATTTGGAAACTAAATTATTGCTTTTCCCTTGACAAACCGAAAACAAACAATTCTAGGATCTTGAAGTATGCCACAGCAGGAAAAAAAGGCACCGTCAACAGGCATTTCGGTTGCCACAGTGGGATGTGGCAGCGGCGGTCGGCAATGTTAAACCAATTATCATCGTTCCATTCTCCTACCACGAGGGCATCAGAAAGAAGAGAGACTGCCGATCAGGGATTACCGAAGTTTCGACGAAGATGTTTCCCATAGGCGCCACCAATTGCCGGTGTTTTAATACCAATTTTACATATAATTATTTGGATTCGGGGGAGTTCTTAGAGACCTGACTACGATCACACACAGAAAAAGACACATGAATTTTTATATAGGTTTGAACCTTCTCTTAGGAGAATAATAACCCTACTCATGTGTGAATATTGCTCGATCAACTGATTATAATTGGGAAAGAAAGTAATGCGAAATATCTTGCGCTACTTCAGTTGCCTCTCTCCCTCCTCTCTCTGACGTCAACCCTTATATAGCATGCGAAGCAGTGACGGTTGTTTTATGCCAAAAGATGTTTTAACGTTTTGGATGATAACCGTCCGACGGGAGTTATTGTCAGAGACGTGGTATTTCACTCGTCGTCTGAGCGGTTATTACCAGAGAGAAGCTATGCACAGTTATTTCAGAGAATAATTACGCATGTTAAATGCCCTGTTAGGCAGACACACGATGTGGCAAGCTGTCGTAGATAAGTCAGTCGAATTTAAGCTAGTCGTAGAAGAGTCTACGAGCATAAAGTGGTCGTAGGACAACTTACGGTCATGCCATGCTCATAGAAAGCCTTATGATTATAAAGCAATTGTAGAAAGACTTATAATCAAAAAAAATAATTGTAGAAGGGTTTACGATCACTTTGCTAAATTTTTTCACTCCGAGAGTATAATAATATAATAATATCAGATAAATAATAATTTGCGGGTTGTTATATACCTTTCCTTCCTCGCCTTCGGTCCTCTCGCATCTCCCCGCGAGAGTCCCATCCGCTCCGTCCAGGGGCGAATCGCGGAGGATGGCCTCCGACGACGGCAGAGGGAGCCACCCGCCGGAGAAGAAGGGGGAGGGCGCCGCCGCCGGAGCTGGCTTCGACGATCTGGAGGACCCCAGGTTCCAGTGCTGCGTCTGCCTGTGAGTTACACGGTTCCTTCTCTCCTCTGTTGTTGTTGTCGGTACGAACGGAATAACTTCCTCCGTAGAATCGCGGAGACGCGCTGTGTGGATTACGCTTCCATCCTATGCGAATCGGTGCTTATTCGTGCCCCTAGATTTCGGTACCGATGGTATACTCTAGAATTCGTTGTTCCTAAATTCCTGCGTCGATGATGCTCAAATGCGTTGCTCCTAAAACAAGAACTCTGCAGAGGTGCTTGCACGTGGCAATTATGTGAAATCGTTTGCGTTTCGTCGTAGCAGGGCCCATGTTTCCCTCACCATTCTCTCAATCTCTCCCCAAAAATTTGTAGAATGGTCTATTTGGAAAGGTTTAGATCTATGAGGAATGTGTGCGGTATGCAATTTGCCCAACTCGTATATGAAGCGAAGTTCTCTATCTAGGAATACCATTAACGAAAAGTAGCAGCGCCTTTTTGGTTTGATGACCAAGTAAGAATAGGAGACAGAAAGGCCTTATTGAGTTCGACACCTTGTGGAGCAATAAGGGAACCAAAATAAATAGATTTAGCTCGTACTGTAGATGCGTGATGGTGAACGGCCTGCAAGTTTGATAGCCTTTGGTTGCTTTGTTTGCATTTGTCTGAACAATACGGCAGCAATGACCTTTCTGATAATTGCCTAAGAAGCACAGGCACGTTGCTTTTCTTTTGCTATTCGGCAGGCATTGAATTGCTGGCTTCAATTCTTCACAAATGTAAAAATGATCTCATGTGCTTGTTCAATCTGTTTTGCAGGGATCTTCTCTACAAACCAGTTGTTATTTGTAAGAGTTTGTTGTTTATGTTGACCTAAAAGCAGCTTGACTGCACAATACTTTTCAAACCTCATTTATCATTTACCGGTGCAGCATGTGGCCATATGTCATGTTTCTGGTGTGTCCATAAAGCTATGCATACTCTCCGGGAATCTCATTGTGCCATATGTAGGCAACCTTATCATCATTTTCCCAGTATCTGTCAACTCCTCCATCACTTGCTTGTAAAGCTTAAACCTGTGGAATACAAAAGAAGGGAAAAAGAAGTACTAGGTGAGTGTCCAAAGCTTGAAGTGCTGAACCTCTTTGTCATAACATAAATAATGATGCTCTATATTAATGTTTATTTATCTTACGAATGCTGCATGTATTGTGTTTTGTGTACAAATGCATCACCTAGATTTCGATGTTCTTATAGAATTCTCACTATTTTTTTGGTCATGTTGGGAGTTGTTCTTTTGCAAAGGTATTCTTGTTTTCAAAGTTATTTTGCAAATGACATCCAAAATGAAAGAATACCACCAGTTCTACTAAGCAAGAATACATTCCATGAATTATTTTCAAATCCATCATATCTAAAGTGATAGGTCAAGATAGGGATCATCAGGGTGGGTGGGAACATGGTGGGGTATCATGTGTAGATGGTGGGGTTGTTAGCTTAGGTTTGGAGTGTCACTGCTTCATTGGCATAGGTGCCTAGTTGGCAGTGCAAGCGTGGATGAACAAGGAGGTTGCTGGGTATGAGGGATGGGGATTTGTAGGATGTGGGTGAGATCATTGGGATAGGGTGGATATGGTTAATACACTGGCTTAGGGTTTGAGTCTCGCAGGCATTGACTGTGTAGGATAATTCACAATCATGTGATAGGCAGCATAAGTTATTGCTTGGCAAGTACCAATGTACCATGGCAGTCCTTGAAATTCTCGACTCTCACTATTTAGATGACTCTGTCTAGTCTTAAGTTTGAACTTATTTCTTCTAGCATCAGAGTTTCAAGACTCATTAATCAAATTTGTTTTCCCCTTCTAACTTCTGTTTCCCTGATTTTAGTAATTAGTATTCCTCACATTTTTCTTATATGAATTGTTGTTTATGTTCTATTTGAGTTACAATTCAGAGGATGAGAAGCGTATGGATACATACTCTCCACAAATCATTGAGTTTTTAAACTCCAAGAACAATAATTGTGGTAAGAATTCTGTCATATAATTGCAATGGTATTTTTATAAAGACAGCACTTTATGTATAAGATGTGCCACCGTTTGCAAGAAAATGGAAAAGATGGGGAGAACAGACTTGAACATAGTAAAACTGGACCTCCAGAGGAAGTTTCAACTGATGGCGATATTATCAACGAGCATTCAAAGAAAGTTAACTTGGAGGACGTGTCATGTCCTCTCTGTAAGGAATTGTTGTATCAACCTGCTGTTCTTAATTGCGGTCATGGTAAGCTCTAAATTTAAATAAAAGGTTGTAAAGCTTTTTTAGTATTCCTATTTCCAAAATTGACTTGGTTTTATGAAAAGTGTTTTGCATGTCCTGTTTGTCGTCGTTGGATGATGAAGCACTCAAATGCCAAGTTTGTGGAGTTCTTCATCCTGGAGATTTTCCTAATGTTTGCTTGGATCTCAGTCATTTCCTGGAAGAATATTTTCCTGCAGAATATGAATCAAGACGAGAGAAAGTTGAGCTTAAGAAGGGTCAATGCAATCTTGAAGGCTCTTCTTCAGGTAAATTTTTGTTGCCAAGCTCAATCTCACATCACATCACATGATATATTTTCTTCTGTGACAAGATAATATGGTGTACCAAAATTACGCAAAAAGTCGATTTTTTTTAAAAAATAGAATTTGCATTTGACTTACTGGGTTTAACTAAATGTGCCCTTTCAAATTAAGTTGTTTGTCCTGGGTTATCCATGTTAATCGTTTATATCTGAGCTATTTATTTTTTGGTTGTTGGCCACTAGTAGCTTTCTTAACAGTCCCTTATTTTACTTGATGTTCTCACCTTCAACAGTTGTGCTTATGCCTTCAGCAATTGTTGTCACCTAATTGACCAACAAGGATTACCTTTAACATGATTGTGTAAATATGAAATACACTTTGGTCGAGTTTGTTCAACAATTGTGTTGTCACCTAATTGACCAACAAGGCTTACCTTTAACATGGTTGTGTGAATATGAAATATACTTATCTTTATTTTGTGTCAGGAACTCTTCATAAAATTACACAAGCAAGCAACCATGCAAGTATTTTTCTATATATTGTGTAATTTCATTTAGGTTTGATTTACTTTCATGTAATGCTGATTTAGTCGTCAAATTATTGCATATAGGAAGTATTTCTAGCATGGTGGATGACATTAATTTTGTGCATGAAGAAAGATATATGGTGTGATTACTATGAATCTATGATATGTCAAGAGCCATTATAGTTGGTTAATGGTTATTAATTTATTATATGCTGTGAACTGTGTATTTGAACTCCTAATATTTTGAGTAGCCATTGCAGTAGGTTGTAGAAATTACCTATACTATTTGAAACAACTGTGGGCTACAGGCCACAGCAGGTACAAGGTCCAGCACCACAGTTGTGCAAGTCAGCACCTGGTGCTGTTTCAGACCATGATAGGCAGTGTGGCAACAATCTAGCATAACTCTATATGGGACCGGGTTATTTCTTGCAAATTGTCTAGGAACAGCTTACAGGGATAGTTCTGCAGTTTTCTTTTATCTTTAGTTATAAAAAAAGTCTGTGCATCAATATCGTATGTGCAAGTTGAGATCTTTGTAAATTATATTTTGAAATAAAGCACATAACTTTTTCCTTTTTTCTTAGCTAACAGTTTCTTGTGTTATTAAGGTACTTCATGTGCAAAAGAAAGCAGGAGTAGATCATCAAAAAAGGAATCTTGTGTACAGCAGGATGAGAACTTTTTTAATGTTCACATTGGAGTTGGATGTGACTCATGTGGGGTATGTACAATTAGTGAATTTTGAGAACCTTGTCAGTAATTGGCTAAACATACATCCAATTTATTCCCCTCCTTGTGTATAGCTTCCATGCTATAGTCATTGATGTTATCACCAAATAAAAGCCTGTTCGGGTAGGCTGTCTAGTTCTCCGGAAAGGATTAGTTGAAACTCACTAGTTGTTTATGCATGACCAACATACTTTCCTGCTTTCCTGCAAAGCTGGTAAAAAATCTACCACAAAGAACTTTTCTGATAAGTAATGTGCTAAATGTGGAAACAGTGTGTAACATAGTGTTATTTTTATTGTTAGTACCTATAGACATTTTTCTGAATATTGACAAATGGGTTCTTATTGTGCTGTACAGTGCAAGTCTTGTCACGTGCACTGTCTTAGAGCTACTCTTAGATTTTTTACCAAAAATGGTTATTGTTTTGCTGTACAAAACAATAAGCTTTTGATTCTTGCACTTCTTAGAGCTATCACAGATTTTCCAATGATAAGTTGGTGCTGCAATGTTTTTTACATTGTTTTTTTTTTTTGCATAAACACAGTTGCGACTTATTAGTACTTAATTCAAGTGTGGGTTTTGTGTTGAAAAATTAGAAATTTTGTTGCAAGATGAGGGTTGTTTTCATACTAATTTATGTGCTCACTGTTCATTAATGGATATAACTAATCTTTGTGGTCTTAATCCTTCTAATACTGATTGGAGGATATTGATAAGACACATTCGTATCATGTCTTGAATTATTCTCATCCTTTTGCTAAGATGAAATCGATGAATACCTTGTAGGTGTATCCAATAAAAGGCAAGAGATACAAATGCAAGGATTGCACCGAGTTAGTTGGCTTTGACCTTTGCGAAGAATGCTACAACACCAAGTCAAAACTTCCAGGGCGCTTTAATCAGCAGCATACCCCTGACCACAAGATGGAACTCGATGATACAGCACTCCTTGAAAGGATCATGAGATTGCGAAGGATGCCCGAGGAAGGTCCAGAAGGGATGATCGGAGCATTTGTTGCTCCTGGCGTTATGGTGCCGATAATAGCTGATGATCATGAAATGGAGGACAATGGCGAGGAGGATCAGTTGCTCTAGAAACAAAGTCATTTGTAGTGAAGTTGATTTTGAGCATAGCCTTTCTTAAATGCTATGGGGCCGGATTACATGAACGTAATGTGAAATGGAGGAGGGATCGCACAAGCTCGATTATGTTACTACATCGCCCTTGTTTCTTTTTGGGTCTAAGATCTTAGTGTGATCTAATGGCAATGGCTTATTTCTGCTTTTGTAAATCTGCATTGCTATTCTTGTTGAAGGAAATCCAAATAAGGATGTGCAAACTGTGTGGGTAAATTTGTCCCTACTTATCTTACTGGGAACACTGCATGAACGAAATCTGTACACACCATTCTGGCCTCAGCTTCTGGAGGCTGAAATGGAGGCTCCCCCCCCCCCCCCTCTTTTTGTCTTTTCTTTTGTCTTTTTTTCTTCTTCTTTTTCTTATTATTTTATTATTTTTTAATTGACTGACTTAGAAAAAACTAACTGTTGTTATAGTGTAATTTTAGCTAAAATCAACCAACAAAAAGCCAAAAATCTTAAGAAATAGCCAAAATGAATTGTCCCTTAATTTCTAAGCTTGATTGCTATTCCGATTATCAACTAGTAACTACTAACCCGTTTCTTCCACTTATGACATCGCACCGACACGTGCTGCTCGCGCGTTGTTGCGGGCTACGTCGATGGGGCTTGTAAAATGTATTGGAAAAACTCAGTTACAAGATGGAACGTGTGCCGTGTGCGTGTAGGTTCCCATGAGGCCATGACCATTGAAACGGAAGTAGTCCCAAGTGATCGTGCAAGCCGTCTCAGACTCAGCTAAATCACCGTGTCCGTGTGGGTAGACGTGGTGACACGTACGAACATACTTGAACGAAGCACACTCCATGGACGAGTCTGTTCCATACTGTTTGCGTGCTTGGTTGCTTGCGGCAGAAATGCTCGGATGCATTGGCGCCTGCGCGAACAAAACGACGCGCACTAGGTGCTCCATCAAGCTTCAACTTCTGCCCTCTCTCTCTCTCTCTCTCTCTCTCTCTCTCTCTCTCTTGATTTTTTAGCTTTTTAAATTTTAATTATATTAGAAAAGTTAATAGCAAGTTTAATATATTTCCAAATGAGTAACTAAGCATGCAGCGCACGGCCACCTCCACACTAACGCATACGTGGCTGGCGCGGCACTGTGCGCATGGGACCATCGATCCGCGCTGCGGCATCTGCCTGGGGACCCGGCCCGGGCGCACGGCAACTGGAGCGCGCGGGGTGGTTCGGCTGCCTACTTCCGGCCAACGTGAGCTCGGAAGGCCGTCTGCAGTGGAGAGCCCGGCGCGGCAAGTTGGCCGTGCTCCCGCAACCCCACGGAGCATACTTTCCGATGTAAACATACTTCACCTGTCCACCCTCACAAAAAAGTAATTCCGTAGCAAGTAGTCGGCATTTAACAGACTTGGAAAGAGCAAACACGCTTGTGGACAGCGACCCCGTTCCTCAAGACTTAGGGTCTGTTCTTTAAGTCAAAAGTTAGCGGTTTTTGGTTTTTACTATAGTACCTAACTTTCAAACGGAGTATTTTCTCAAGACAGGGTCTACAAGTTAAACGATTTATACGTTAAAAGCCCAACATCTATACAAGCCAAAATCGCAAGTGGGTATCTGTCTCTTCGTAATCTGTACCGTAAACAGCCAAAATTCAAAAATTTCAGCCAAAAGCCATAAGCCGCAGCCGAAAGTGTGCTGACCGGCTGGCAGCCCTTAGCTAGACACGGCGACTTCTCCCTCTAAGGCGTCGATCGTCCAAAGTGTGCTGACCGGCTGGCGGATATCTTCGTAGTGTAAGTCCCACCCATCCTTCCGCTACCCCAACTAGAGCCAGCTACGAAGCTTTAGTCGACCGCGGCTTTCACTCCGAGATGCAGCAAGCGTCTCACGTCCAAACGTCGAGACACTCTACTCATAAGACGGGCTCAGTAGACGATTGCACGACAACTTGACGTGCTGCACGACGAACAATCAATGACGGAGGACGTGCTTAATCACTACCTCGCCTTCTTCAACGGCCCCTGCCGCAGGAAGTAATCCAAGCGCTCTCGGCTCTGTTCAACTTCAACTGCGCTGAAGCTCTGCAAGCCAATGACGTCCTAGTGACGTAGGGGGAGTCGGCTCGCCTTGAGGAGGCAGCGGGGCTGAGTGGGTTGTATAAGAGGCGCGTTCCAAAAGGCCATACTCAATTCATGTTGTGAAATATGCGGTATAAGCATGTTTGCAGGTTTAGTTCTAGCCACACCAAACATATATTCAACATATTTCCAGCATAATATGAATGACATAAATTGCATATAATCATGTAATTCTATCTTGCCATTCATATACATGTAAATATTCAATGAATATAAACACAAGTTTGCTGAAAATAACATGTAAAGCAGCCCTTTAAGCAGAAAAACAATTAATTCTAGCATATGACAAGTTAATTGTTTTAATTTTGCTCTCAGAACATAGTTGCGCAAGGCTGTAAATCTTGGCCCTCTCATGCTAATGTCAATACTCTTTACAAAAGTTCTGATAACCAAAGATTAAGATTTGAGCTCCAACTTATGTTTTCTCTATCATGAATTTGCATAAACTGAGGATAACAAATTCTAAATTTCATTTTTAAATGTTCACATGCAATGGAATAACAAGCAGTAATCTAACAGAGTTCTAGTCGATCAGACCATAATCAAAGGATGAACAGAGCACAGAAAAGATATGATCTGGACAAACAGAAACTACTGTCCACTCAACAATTTCAATTGCATGTAACAAATCTGCTCAACTAAAATATAGCTAGCTATGACACAGTTAATAGACAACAATTCAAATGAGCTCAAATCTAATCTGGTTATCTAGACTAATCTCGGTATTCGACAGATTCTTCACAGAGCAAGAACCGAGCCCACATAACATAGCATTCCAAGTATTTGACCTTAAAACAGAAATTCAAGAACAAATACAACTGATGCTATTTGAAGAAGAACCAAAATACTCACGGTGCAGGCAGTACTCAAAACCGTCTAGAGGCAAACCAAGCCAAAGAATATCACGAAGAACAGGGCAAGGCGCACTCAAGAGTACTGTCCCAAAAAACCTATCACCCCTCTGTGCCGATGTAGAAGAGGAGTGTGGTTGTCAGAGATACAGAGCCCTCTTCGACCTCGGATGCCCGATGCTAGAGTCGAAGGTCAGGGAGACGCCACACAAGACCATAAGAGTACACTGGCCGAGTGCACTCAAACACAACAGGGAGCCGTCGCCGCCTCCGTCCTCCCTTGGGTAGACCTTCAGCCTTCGAGATTCCCCTCACACCCAAACTAGGGTTCACACAAGAAACTGAAGGAAAAGGCCTCAATTGGAGATGGCGCCGAAGCCCCAAACCTCTGCACAACCCGAAGAGCCAAGAGGAAGAAGAAGATCCAAGAGAGCAAGTCAGATCGGAAGATATATCTACCGCACGGAGGAGCTCGGCCTTTGTAAAGAGGAGGCGGGAGGTTGCGGAGAGGTGACGCGAGCGGCCGGCTCCGAGGAACCCAGGCCAGCCCACGCCTCCGTCGCCGCCTCCATTCGTCGTTCCCCCACCGCGCCGCTGAAATCATCGGATCTGGGTGAAGAAGACGAAACGACCGCACGGACCTGTGCCCACGCACGCGCAAGAGACGCGCACGAGACGCGCACAGGGAGGAGATTGCGTCTCCTCCTCTTATCTCTTCGCGTGGCTCACCGACAGGTGGGCCCCATCTGCATTTTTTCTCAATTGGGAAATTACAGAAATGCCCTCGCATAACAACAGTCCCCACCAATTTATCAATTGATAAAAGATGTGCAACATCTTGTTTAATATACAGCTGTTCGACAATGGGTGCCTTGCGGGTTTGAACCCAAAGCCTAGCGACAAGGACTACGACTCTGCATAGACAAAGGAGGACTTTGCCTTGATCCAATACCTTGGTATGAGAATTTTCGCCCAAGTCATATTCTGTACTAGGCGGCTTGCCCTTTCCCTCTCGGGTTGGAACGTTATGGTCATGTCCCCGTATCTAGCTCATGAGTGCTTAAGAAAGTATACCCTTATCTTTCTTTGATTGCGACCTCACAATCACACTCACGTAGGTGAACTCTTCTAGGAATCCTGTAGGACGATTCCCGAAGTCATATGACCATCGAATTCATTAAGAGCTAATGCTCAACCTTTCGTACAGAAAGAGCACTGCAGCTAATGGGACCCGTTAGATGTGCTATCTAATCTCACTCAGTTTGTTGTCCTAGAGCCTAGTTCACGGGATCTTCGATCTTCTAGGATAGGTTACCACCAATGTGAGCCTTTATACGGGTATGAGCCCCATTCCCTGAGACGCTGCAAGGATGGCCTTCCGCGCCAATCCTTTAGTGAAAGGATCTGCCAAGTTTCTTTCAGACTGGATGTATTCTATAGAGATAACACCCGTCTCTCTGTCATGCCTTATCGACTTAAGTCGCCTCTTTATGTGTTTTGAGGACATCATATTGTCCTTCCTACTCTTCGCCTTAACCAGAATGGTTTGGTTATTGCAGTAGGTTAATATGGCTAGAATAGGTTTTTCCAGCACAGGCAGATCAGAAAGAAGTTCTCTAATCCATTATGCCTCTACAGCCGTTGAATCAAGTGCTACTAATTCAGCCTCCATGGTGGATCGTGTAAGGATAGTATGTTTAGAAGACTTCCACGAAATGGCCCCACCTGCTAGAGTGAATACATAACCACTCGTAGTCTTCATGTCATCCGAGTCACTGATCCAGTTATAATCACTAAATCTTTCCAAGACTGCTGGATGACCAGAATAATGTATTCCCAAATTAGAAGTTCGCTTCAAATATCTTAGTACTCTTTCTAGTGCTATCCAATTATCATCTCCTGGATTGGACGTATAACAACTCAATCTACTTACAACATATGAGATGTCTGGCCTCATTGCATTAGTTAGATACATCAGAGATCCTATTATTTGAGAATATTTAAGTTGGTCCTTCCCATGCCCAGTGTTCTTATGTAACTTTGCATTTGGATCATAGGGTGTGGCTACTGGCTTACAGTCCATAAATCCAAATCTGGTTAGGACCTTATCCACATAATGGGATTATGAAAGAGTAATCTTATTCTCACCCTTTATAAGCTTAATGTTTAGGATAACATCAGCCTCATCCAGATCTTTCATATCAAAATTTTGGGAAAGGAAAGACTTTGTTCTATTGATCACATCTATGTTGGTCCCAAAATGCAATATGTCATCTACATAAAGACATAGAATGACACCTTCGCCCCCGCTAAACCGATAGTAGACACATTTATCAGCTTCATTTACACAAAAACCGACCGAGGTCATCGTATTATCAAATTTCTCATGCCATTGCTCGGGAGCTTGTTTTAGACCATACGAGGATTTAATCAATCGACATACTTTCTTTTCTTGCCCTTCAACCACAAAGCCTTCGGGTTGTTACATATAAATCTCATCATCCAACTCTCCATTTAGGAAAGCGATCTTTACATCCATTTGATGTACTTGGAGTTTGCATACAGCAGGTAGTGCTAAAAGCACTCGAATTGTGGGTAAACGAGAAAAAGGAGAGTATGTATCAAAATAGTTTTCTCCTTCTTTCTGCGTGAAACCTTTAGCCACTAAACTGGCCTTGTACTTTTCTATAGTACTATCAGGTCTCCGCTTCCTTTTAAAGGTCCATTTGCAACCTACTGGCTTACAACCAGGCGGGAGATCAGCAATTTCCCAAGTTCCGTTAGCTATGATGGAGCCCATCTCGCTATGGACTGCCTCCTTCCAATAATTCACATCCGAAGATGCGTATGCCTCTGAAAGGGTTCGTGGTTCATCATCCACGACGTTGGTGACAAAGTCATCACCAAGTGAGTTTTCGGTTCTCTGTCTCTTACTTCTCCTCAACTCCAACTCTGGAACGGTGTTATCCACACTAGGAAGAATAGAGAGTTCATCTGAACCGGAATGGTCAATGACTTCATTGGGTCTCATAGGAAACACATACTCAAAGAATGTCGCATCACGAGACTCCATCACTATATTTGTAGCGATGTCACTCACCTTGGATTTAACAACTAGAAATCTATAAGTCGTACTATTAATCGCATATCCTAGAAAGACATAATCAACGGTCTTAGACGACAGTACTATGAATGGAAGATTTGTGTTCTCCTTGTGGTACTGTGTGGAGTTTGAATTAGAAAAACTGTGCTATTAATTGGTACCAACCTCAGTTTTGTGCTCTTTGTTAGCTTAGCTGGGTTCTCTTTTGGTTTTCCTTGTTTTAACCTATTTATGTGATTTGTTGTAATTTTGTAAATTGACGTGTTCTGATCCTTTCATCATGTCTCCACAACTTGGTGAAAAGGTGATTCTTTGAAGGGGAAAAACGGCCAAGTCTACGGTGGAAGTTACGAGATGCTTGCAGTTTCCTTTTCTTCCTACTTGTATTGTGTCACATGGCAGGACCAGGGGAAGACATGAAGAAATGAGCGCCGTAGGTAGAAAAGGGAGGGAGAAAAGGATGGTGCAGTTTATAGAACAAACACAGGGTACAATCGAATGGGCCAACAATTAGAAAAAAGAGAATAAAAGTATCGACTCGATCAGAGAATAATTCCAGTGCAGTGCCATGCCTCACCGTGTAAATTGCGAACCGTATATATCACCCTGGCCATCCAAAAGCAGATAAATTTTCAGCCCTTTGAATGTTGTGACTTGTGAGGCCTCCAGAAGGCAACATGATCAGCGACTGTCAACGGCTGTAAGCCTTTAGCCAGTGATAACTGACAAGTGCAGTTAGGTCTTAGCAATTATTGAGACTCGTAATTTATGAGCTGATCTTGGTGCTGCATCCAAGGTAGGATGGATTCCATAGTTCCAGTTCACAACAGCATAAAAGAGCGAGGGATGCGGTACAGATTCTGCACAGATGGTCATGGGAACCATCGGAACTTCGTAAGACGGCGGAATATGCCACCTTTGGGCAACTCTAACATGCATGGAAGCACTAGTTCCAAGTTAATACCGCCCTTGCCTCCAGAATCCCAGCTTGATTGATCCGTAGGGCTAGCCTGGTCTACCCGACAGTCCAAGCAGGCAACATGTTGCTAAGCTAACAAAAGGTGAAACCTATATCCAGCAACGAACCCACTGGAGGAACGATGAATCATCCACGAAAATATGCCAAACTCCAGATAGGATGACAGGGGACACACCAATTCACTCGTACAGCCTGGTTCGAGCTCTCCATCCTAACAATCACCAACTTCCATCTCCACCACAAAACTAAATTACACAGTGTAAGGGGAATTTTAGCTGAGGTTCCCGATCCCAATGTTCTTCCCTTCCACACACGCAAACTTAGACAAAAAAGAGTACTTTCTCCCGTGGTTCTTATTATACATCATGTAACACGTAGCTTCAAATGATGGATGCCCAACATAAGAGGAGGAAGACGTTGTGTTCGTCTCATTTAGTCATTTATCGGTAGTATAATCACTAGACCAGGCCGCCCGTCTCGGCCGCGACCTGCGTGCTCTGCGCCGACTTGAGGATGAACCCGCCGACGCCGCGGTCCGGCCTGCCGCTCGGGTCGTCGTCGTGGTACGCGTACGCGAACCCACCGTGCCGCGTCATGTCCATGCCGGCCATCTCGTCCTCGGCCGAGATGCGCAGCAACCCCATCTTGTTGAGCGCCAGGAACAGCGGGGCCATGGTAAAGCTCACCCACGCCGCTATGACCAGGATCAGCACCACGTGCGCCGCGAGCAGCTGCCCGCCGCCCCCCATGAACAGCCCGTACGGCCGCCCCGTCACGCCGAAGATCTGCTCCACGTACTCCTTGCGCGCGAACAGCGCCGTGAAGAGGACCCCCCACGCGCCGCACCCGCCGTGCAGCTGCGCCGCCTCCAGCGGGTCGTCGAACTGGAGCTTCGCGGCCAGCGCGTTGAGCCCGATGAGCACCCACGCCGACACGAACCCGCAGATGATCGCCGCCCAGGGGTCAACCACCGAGCAGCCGGCCGTGATCGCGGCGAAGCCACCGAGGAGGCCGTTGCAGACGTCCATCACGTTCCAGTGCCCCGTCTGGAGGCGCTTCCCGAAGAGGGTCGTAAGCGCCGCCGTGCTGCCGGCGAGGGTGGTTGTCACGGCGGTGCGGCCAACGGCGGACCACTGCCCGTGGATGCTACCGGCCGGGCCGTACGATTTAAGGATCGTGAGGAACGAGCCGGGGTTAAAACCGAACCACCCGAACCACAGCAAGAAGGTGCCGAGCACGACGAGCGACGCGCTGTGGCCGCGCAGCGCCACCGAGCGACCGGCGTGGTCGAACCGTCCAATACGGGGGCCCTCGATGAGTGCTCCCCAGAGTCCGGCCACGCCGCCAACCATATGGACAACCCCGGACCCGGCGAAGTCGATGACACCGGAGTTGAAGAGCAATGGTCCCGACGTCCGGGAGGCAGAGGCCCAGCCGTCAGCGGACCAGATCCAGTGGGATACCACCGGGTAGACGAAGCCCGTGAGGAAGGCGGAATAGATGAGGTACGCCACGAACTGCGTCCGCTCCGCGATTGAACCTGATGTAATCCCCGCGGCGGCGATGGCGAAGGCCCACTGGAAGAGGAAGAAGTCGTAGTCGAAGCCGACCTCCGGAACCTGCCGGAGGCCAAAGAAGTGCTTCCCGATGAAGCCGTTGGACGGCGTCCCGAAGGCGAATGCG
Organism: Dendrocalamus latiflorus; assembly: GCA_017311315.1. Taxonomy (NCBI): domain Eukaryota; kingdom Viridiplantae; phylum Streptophyta; class Magnoliopsida; order Poales; family Poaceae; genus Dendrocalamus; species Dendrocalamus latiflorus. The sequence goes on from CM029634.1 coordinate 11,343,903, forward strand.
AACCCGAAGAGGTAGTAGAACAGCGCACCGGCGGCGGCGTCGAGCACGTTGGTGAGCATGATGTTCATGGTGTTCTTGGCGCGGACGGATCCCGCGCAGAGCATGGCGAAGCCGAGCTGCATGGCGAAGACGAGGTACGCCGAGAAGAGCAGGAACGTCGAGTCCACCGCCGACGTGGTGTCCGCGAACTTGTTGCACAGGTAGTCCGTGGCGTTCGCCGCCGGGCCAAGCAGCGGCCCCAGGCTCGCCGCGCACGTCGACATCTCGGCGGCCTTGCTTCCCTTGCCTTCTCACTCGACACGAGGAGGAATGGAACTGCAGAGGTGCGGCGCGAGGGGAACCGGTGGCGTCGGATTTATAGGCGACATGGGAGAGCTAGGGTCGAGGAGAGGCGGGTGCCGGGTAATTGATTCGTTCAAAGTGTGTAGGGGCCCACCTGCCAGTGAATCTTCTGCAGACTCTGAAGTGTGGGACCCCTATGATCTGCTATTCGTGGTGGTGGTTTGAGTCTGGTGGAATCTAAACTGAATGAAACGGAGTGAATTCTGGTGGGAATCGTGGGATTCTAGGCTGTATACCAATTGTGTTATTCGGTTAAATTTCCATTTCCATTTGTCCCATTTGAAAATAATCAATCCAGTTGTAAAAGAATTCATTTTGCGGACATCTACCAAAACGTTTCTGGAGTGCCAAACAAACAGATGGGTCATGCTTTCTATGTTATGTTTCTTCATTCTGTTTAGGTGGCAGGTACTCGTACATATATGTTCACTGATGAACACTGATCTGTCATTGGAACGTACAGGAATGCAACGTGCCGGTAAGCATGAAAATTTCAATACGAAAAGCTTAGCGATTCTTTACTCTGTTCATAGCTTAAAACTTCCCCCTACGTCCCAAGCCAATAAGTTAACAGGGTTATCAGGCATTTGCATCGAATTTGGCCACCACTGGCCAACTTATCTTCCCCATTTGTTTACTGTTCGATAGGCAATTCAGACCGTGATGCAACTACCGTGCCGGCCAGGACCACGGCAAAGGCGTAAACAACCAATCCCCAGATGGTACAAGCACATCGTCCTCACCGCAAAGCCCACGGCCTACTCGGTTAAACAACCGGACGCTGACGCCCTGCGGGAGAAGACTGACGGTGCTCCGGTTCAGAAAACAAATGGAACTGTCTGTTTCTACACTGCACATAGCAAGTTAATTTCCACTTGTGAATTGTGATTTCTCCGCTAGCCAAGTTCCCTTTTGCATGTTCGACGATTCCCCTTCTCGTGTGCTGCTTCCGTGGTCGGAAGAGCTGCTCTGAGTAGTTTATGTTGCGTCCAAGCTCCAAAATATACATGTTACTTGGATCTTTCGTTGACTTTGGATTTAGGATGTGTTTCTGTTTTTAAGAAAACGTGATCTGACATCACCGAGCTGCTGCCCGATTAGACTATTGAGTTAACAATGCATTTGGCCTCTGCTCCCATTTGCTAAATCTGACGTAGATTTCTTGTTTAGCTGTTTGTCCCCATAGAACATTGTGTCATGTCGTGTGAACTGTGAGCAAAAATGTACTTATATACCTCTAAAAAAAAGGTTACATTTATATGGTTTTCCGTTTCATCGTCTAGGTACGTGATCCGAGAAGGTCCGAACTTACGGCTTCAAGTGACACGTATTTTATCGCTAGCTTGTCATACTTCTTTCTCGGAAATCAGAAGTACCAACATAAAAATCATTCGTTGTGCTTGGGTTTCTGAATCCTGAACACACCTACAGCTCTGTGTTGTTGCATTGCATAAATCAGGAGCACCATTTGATCATGACTATAGTCTATAGCTGTTTCTGGATCCTTCGCAATGTGGTGGCTCGACTTGTCACCACGAAGACCGTTGAATCTACCATTTCCACGCTTCGTACCTTGCGGCGGCGGACTCGGACTGCTCATGGTTTTAAAACGCAGACTCGTTGTTTGTTTGATGCGCCAACCGTTCTTCATTAAGAACGCACAAATGTGGCTGTGTTGCAATAATGGGGACGACGATGATCGAAATGCTTGAGGGTTGTCTGTGCTGCCGTTGAGGAAGCGTCGCCACGGCGTGGCGGTGGCCATGTAACACCCCGAAGTCCGGGTCCGACAGGGCACGGGTCGTGCTTCGTGGAGATGGACATGGCTGTGCCCTGCCGTGCGCCCCTGCCACAGCCTTCGCCCGCGTGCGCGGCCGGGAGGGGCGGATCGAGGCGTGGTGCGACCGTGTGAGGCGGCGAGCACCTGGGCTTGGGCCGGGGACAAGCGGGAGCGTGCGGTAGGAGGGCGCGGCGGAGCTCGGTGGCGGTGGGCCGAGCGCGAGTCGCAGGAGGCGGATGGGTCAGTTTGAACCTCATTGAGAGCACTGCGTGCCGAGGAGCCGAGGAAACGCGCAAATGGGATGGCTGTGGGCCGGCTGGTGCCACCTCGACGTGATGGGCCTCATTTGCTCCTGGGCCTGCACTGTGATCTCGTTAAGGATATGTATAATACCATGTAGGATTTCGGATGATGTGAAGGAGAGATAAAGATGTTATATAATATTTAATAAACAGTCTTATAGACAGTTTTCTACTGTCTATACCATTATATATATAACTATATAAACAACTAAATAATTATATGAGGCAATTACAGACAACTATATAGTGTCATTAATCATACCTATAGATGATATAGAGATGTATTATAGACAACTGCCGTCTATACTATTATACATGTCCTAATATATGATATGTGAGGCACTATCTCACAATAATGTTAAATTTTTTTAGGAGGATCCACTACGGTGGCTTGCTACTAGGGTCCTGATGTGTCGCCTCGGCATCACACTATTGCCTTGGTTTGGCGTACCCCAACTAAATCAAGTTAACAAGAATTTGTGCACTAATTTCCCCACTTGACAGTGACTTTAGAAGGCTTGTCTCAAATTTACACCCAAAGATCAAGTTTGAAAATAGATATTTCAAAATGTTCAGGCCGTATGGGTAGAGAAAACCTATATTCGTTCACATACTTGAGACAATTTCACTAAGATATTATAGCAGGCCGCCCACCACCCACATAGAAGCTAGAAGCCTAGAGTCACCATGGGTCCCATACATATGCCTCCACAGTACATCCACAACATTGCTCAAGATCACAGATTCGCAATAGTACAAAAAGATCACACATGTGCTTCTGGGAGGGAGTCGTGGCGGGCAGGTTGGGCGAGCGCCTGGAGACTGAAGGACGGGTCGGAACGTGCGGCAGCCGGCAGGATGGCGCGGAGGAGCTGCCTCGGGTCGGTAGTGTCAGTACCATGTGGGGGTGGACCTGGTGCGCACGGGCGGCAGAAGGCGGCGGCTCCCACGATTTGAACCGCGTGGGGGAGGGGCTACGCAGACGTGAGGCCGCGCGAGCGGCAGTTGTGCGCACTGCACACGCGCGTCTGGTGGGGATCTGCGCGGGCGGGTGCCGGGCGTAGCTTGAGCGCCGCCGGGCGGGTGATTCACGACTCATGGCTCTCAGAGCAAGTTTAATAAAGCTGACTGTGCTAGCTACAAGGGAATCCATGTCAGCATAGTCCTATATGGAGGGGAGAGAAAAGAAGAGAGAGAGCCAAGCCGACTCCCATGCAAGAGTCAGGCTATAGCACAGGAAAAGATGCATTATCCATACATGTACCCATAGAACTAATTGCTATATCCATGCATGTATTAAATTATCAATACCCATGTATGTATTAAATGATTGAGAGCTCTTGTGGAGACAACTTATAGCCAGCTTATTGTATAGTTGACTGCATCATTATCTTTTGATGACATAGAAATATATTGGAGGTAGCAGCTATCTGTACTATTAAACTTGCTCTCAGGAGTGCGCGGGCGAGCGTGTGAGCTGGGGAAACGTGAAATTTTACTGTTTGGTAGAGATTTCTGATTCTTATTTTTCAGTTTTTGCTTCTGATTTTATAAGAATACACCTATCTAAGAATATTAGAATGTGAGACTTCTTTTGAAAAAGTTTAGCTAGTAGGTTACCTCTAAAAATCATAAGAGAAAGAATTGGAGTCGAATAAACTGTGATACCTCTAGTTGTAACATTTTGTTTCTGTTTGTATCTTACTGCTTTGTCTTTGTGCACAAATTATGTTTTTCCCTAAGTTTTTGAGGAATACATATACACAAATTTTGAATTTTTTGGCCAAAATTTTAAGACCATACATACTCAAATTATAAAATTTTGATTTCAAATTTCAGCAGGTAATTCGAAAATATTCACATGACTTGCCAATTTTCTCTGTCTTACAAAAAAAAACGAACTTGCTTCATGAGCACGACCTCGGGCTTCCGCTAGAGCTTTAGCTCATGTTGTTTCGCGGTCTATTTTAGCCTTTTCTTCCTCAGTCCGCAGCATTTATTCAAAACTCTTCTGTTCTGTGGCACATCTAACTTCTTTTCTAATGGCAGATATCTCTTGCATCTTCACAAGTTCAGCATCTTATCGGCTTTGTGCTTCACGCTCTGCCTGTCAAAAAAAATAGGTGCTTGATTAAATGATGTCTTACTATTATACAAGTAATCAAAAATGGAAAATCGTATCTTGTATTCACATAAATTTGGAACTGCTAAGGAAAGTCGGAACTGGGAAGTACCACATCCTCAGTTCTGTATGGAAAAATGGAAATAATGTATCTTCAATTGCATATGTTGGTTAATCATGCATATCACCAAAGTGCATACATAAGCAATACAAAGTACTTCAAGCAATTTGACTAGAGACGAAATGACTAAACATGTTTAGAAGAGCTTCCCAAGCAGATTATGCTTTCAGTATGGATGATCGCTTCTTTATTAGTAGTAGTGCTTTCTTTCTCTCTCCAATTATCTTGGTAGTAGTAAAAGCATTGGTTAAGGAAGACGACAATCTCGCCTTCCTCGCCCTATGGGAAGTGTTGCCTCACCGCTTCTTTCCACTTTATCAAACTCCGATCTAGAATCTTGCCCTGAGTTTCCAATGAATAGATTTTCTCGCTTCTCGTCTCCAATGCTGCCCTTTTAGAATACTATGCCATCGCTTCGGATCTAATATGGATCTAGGAACTTTTTTGGTGGGTTTGGGACGATGAACAAGAAAGGCGCTCAGAGAAGTCAAATCGATTTGAAGGAGATGTAAAAATCTGGAGTTACCCCCTGGGTCGTATCTATAGGTTGTGATCAAAATGGCTGAAAAGCCCGTGGCTTATGGCTGAAAACACTGTAGCTGGCTGAAAAAAGCACTGTAGCTGACAGAGGCTTATTTACCATAATTAAATTTAAAAAAATTTAAAAATAGAAAAAACATATTAGCCCATCACGTAAAGTGTAAACAAATACGAGGAAAAAAAGAACCGGTAAAAAAACTCAAAAAAAAGCCAAAAGTTCAGAAAAAGACGAAATTTATGAATAGTGCAAAAATAAGCTGAAGCCAAAAGCTCAAGCCATTTTGATCACAACCATAATCGCATATTACCAGAAAAAGAGCAAGGCAAGTCAATGGTTGGTTTTCCTCGGAAGCTGCTCATAACAGACAGAAACCGACATGACAGTCCACCTCCTTTTCTGTTTATGCTGTAATTAAATGAAATAATCTCATAACTTCAATTAAACTAAATTTCTTGGCGAAGTCTTAATTCGATCAAGAGATATCCTGGTTAGAAAAAGTTTCCTGACCAGTACCTCCAAATCCTTCTCAAGTAAAGCACTTTCACTTGAAGTTGGGGGCTAGATGACGTGAATTAAGTAATTTGTATTTAACGACTTATTGTTCATAATAGCTGTCAGAACAAGACTTAGTCAAACAACATCCATGAGTACCCATGGTCAGGGAGAATACGTTCAGACTACTCCAAGCATCGACAACCTCTCGATCGGAGATATCTACGATCAGATATGTTGGCTCAAACCTTCAACCAGGGGTCAAGTGTACCGTAACGGACTACAAAAACGTGTACCTTTATGTCTCTAACATAACTGCACATCCTCGCCCTATGTCTCTGACAATAATTACACGACAACCACGCCAGGAGAATGTTTCACTGACAACAACCACTCTGCACGTGGAGATAGCCAGAACCGACGAGACATATTTCTATAAGCATAACTACCACCTTGTTCGATGCTATTTAAGGAGATCATCAAACGATGAGAAGGGAGACCGCAGGATATTACATGCTTGTAATCTTAGACATCTCATTGTAATTGAATACAAGAACGTATGAGTAGGGTTATTATTCTCCCTGAAGAAGGTCTAAACCTATCTAAACCTCTGTCTCCTTTACGTGATCCAAAGTGTTAGATTTCCAGTATTTGTTTCCTAAAATGTAGAGTAATTCGTCGATAAGCACTATTCCACGCAAACTAAAAGGGGCCTCACAGATGCAGACATGCAACGAGCCAACGACCCAGACGACGGCACTAGGTAATTCTCCAGTTGATTGTACAAGCAAATTGCAAGACCTGTGCACGAGCGTGCACGCAAGCAAATTACATGCATGGAAAGAAAAAGGAAACAAAAGAAAGCCACACCCACAATGACCCCCCCTACGCACTACCAAAGTTCAAATCGACACATTGGGAGACTAGTAGAACCATGCATGCAATGATGTCAGCCTGATGAAATGGCCTACACCTGATAGTTGGTAGTCTGCTCCCTGCGTCTTGCTAGGCTCGACACGTCCATACCTTCCATCTCATGCACGGTCGAGACGCAGAGCAGCCCAAGCTTGTGCAGCACGAAGAAGAGCGTTCCCATGGTGACACTGACCCACTCGACAACGACCATGTTAGTGATATGTTTTAGAGGTGATTATGAAGATTATTGTATCACTTCTATGATTATGATTTTTTTAAATGATATGCTATTTTATTCATTAAATAAAAATTTTCATATTGATCAATAAGTATGGGACTTGTTCGTGTAACTCTTTATTCGTGTTTTAATATTAATTTATATTATTAATATAAATTAATAATTATAAAACAATTATGATTTATAGATCAGCACATGTATTGATTAATGATCATATTTTACGGATCATGGATATGAGTATATTAAATCAATAATGTGGACACATATTAGAGAATATGATGTTGGAGTGACCTACCGTAAGACATTGTGGGAACTATTATGTTCTTAATTATCATTAGTTGGCCTCATACATAATATATGTAGGATCTTTAGAATTGAGATCGTCATAGTTTTCTATATGTGTAATAGTTTACTTAAGGGTTGCCAAACACTTCTCCATAATTGGGTTGTCATGAGGGTAACTTTTGGGTTTACTATAAAACACGTAGAGAAATGTGAAGGATCAAGATGGAATTTTCCCTCTTATATAACAGGAGAGATATCTGAAGGACCATGTGAGAAGATCCATGGTTTTATTGTGATAAACCATTGTTATTTTAGATGAGTGAAAATGTGGAATTTACAAATTTGTAGTTATTTTGTATGGATTGCAGAAATGGATGATTTTAGAAATTTTGAGTCATAGGATAATTTGGTGACCTAGGTCATTAGTTATAGGTTGCATGAGATATGTTATTCATATGTAGATTAAGTTGTGAAAAACTTGTGTCCGAAAATGATTTCTTTGTTTTTGGATGTGCAGGGTCATTTAGAGTCAACTATGATTAACGGCGAGGATCAGGGCTATGCTCATGGAGGAGTCGAGGCCCAAACGATCAAGAATATCGGGTGAGATGGTGAACTCAAGCATGGCACGACAAAGACAAAAAAATATTGATGGGAAGATCGAACAATGGGTTTGCACCATGTGGTTTGGTCGGTCCAAGTTAGCCATGGTCCGGTGGAACTGAAACAAGGGAGACTTGTCAACGCGAGGTAAGTCAATGGTGCACCTACACGTGGTAAGTATGGCAATTGCTTGCAATTAAAGTAGATGACTGAATCAAAGAAGGGTATTTTGGTAGTTTGATCAAAATACCGAAAATGGCTTTGGAAGAGAAACTGTGGCATGTGAGCGGTGTTGGAAAGGCGGTTTAGGTTATAGAAAAGCCGATATGATCAAGATGGATCAAAACTTAAAACTTAGCGAATTTAGACTTATGTGCTTTGAAAAACGTACATAAGTGTAGTGAGTTAAAAACCCGTGTGTGTAAGGTTATCGAGTTTTTCCATTGTCCTAAATGGATAGTATCCACTAAGAGTTAGATATGACTGGCTAGCCCATCTATTTAAGGGGTTGGAATGGAGATTTGTGATTAACCATCCAACCATCCTCTCTTGAGACCAAGTGTTCATGAGTTTTAGGGTTAGAGTTTGAGAGAAGTTGAGTGTTTGTGGTGTGCTCTTTTATCCTCTAAGATGAGTGGCTATAAAATCTTTATCCTCAAGTAGTAATACATCAATATTTGTTCATATCTATGAATCTCTTCTGTGTTGATTGATTTGTTCTTCATTTGGTTGGTTTTTTCTCTTCTCTCTCCCTTTCTTGATCTTGTTGTGATAAGGACGTGCAAGAGATAGAAATAATCTCTGAAAATTAATCTCCACCCATCTAGGAACTTAGTTGGTAAGTTCATGAAGAAACCCGATTTTTACTCTTTTTGGCCTCTTCGAGTGATTTCTTGATCTAGCTATTTCTATCTCGATTTCTTTGGTGTTCTTGCTTATTGAGACATGTGGAAATACATATAGAGCCATCTTGACCATTCTTCACCCACAAGCATGTCATATTCATCGTTTGTGGTTTTGACCAATTTTTGGTGTAATCTGCCTTCAAATAAAAAAGGTTAGAACATTGGTGATGATTTTCTTAATCGTTGATTGGAATAGATTCTTTACATCCTAGAGAAGGTGCATACTAAATTTTAAATGATTTGGAGTTTTGGTTTGAGAGTTAGCTCATTTTTAGGTTTTGACCTATTTGTGGTGCAACAGAGTTTCACGAACCAAAATGTCCCAATTCTCTGAAGTTCATTTATGTTTTTTTGGTTGGGATAGGTTCTTAACGTCATGAACTAGCATTGGTTCAAGTTTGAAGTCTTTTGGATTGACAAATCTAAAGTTTCATAGTTTTTGGATTTAAAATAGTTTTGTTTTTACTATTCACGGACTGAAATCACAGGAACTTCGAGAATTTTTGTATTTTTGGCTTCTTAATCTTTATAGCTTCTCACAACTATTGAAGTAAAAATTAAGGAAATATTTGGGAAAAAATTGAAGGCATCATTCACCTCCTCCCTGCGTTGCCATATCAGTCCTATAATATCTCTAGGCCTTTGATGTGGTTGAATTAAGTAAATGCATGGCCATGCTAAATATGGTTGATAAGTCTATCACAACTGAGTAATTCACTACAGGTTTGAGTGAAGGATCGAGCTATCATGGCATAACACCCTTCTCACATTAAGTTCGATCTAGTATCGTTAGATAAAGGGATCAGTACATAAGTACTATATAATTTTGTAAAAAAAGGAAAATTTTCTATCTTTTTTGCCCCCTATGCTTCAAGTCGCAACTACTGGAGGCCCAGTTGCTGGCCCACTCTGGAGGGCATGATCCTCTGCCCCCATTATGAACAGCAACAAGTACTGATCTTTTTCGGCAATTTGCAGCACTAACTATTGTTGGGTTGGGTCGCAGCATGACAAGCTAGCGGCTCTACAGAGCTATACACGTACGAAAACTGAGTTCATCTCAGCAATCGCTTTCGCTCACGACAAAGGCATCCAGAACAGCATGGATCGACATGGAGTTATCACGCCAGCAGAGGGCAGGTGCAGTTGGTTGGCTGCACGACCGCATCAGTCAGGCGGCGGTCTCCTCAATTGGGCTGTACCTCACAGTTTCTACTTTCTTGATTTCGTATTTTTTGTTTTAAATTTTTTTGGATTTCCTTTTATACCTTTATATTGTTTATAATGAAAGAACCTATTTTTTCTATTTTAATTTTTTAAATTTAACTATATCAAAAAAATTTCCAGTAACTATAGTAAAAAAACTTCGAACAATGTCAAACAATGAGAAAAGCCTAAAAACTAAAAGTTTAAGCTAGAATGTGCACTACCGTAGTATTCAGGTAGGCTAGGTGCCTGCCTGACCGGCTGTCCACTGGTGTTCATCCATTGTGTAAACGCATGAGGATCTTGATCCGCTGGTTAATCGGAGCTCTAGGTACAGATTTCGTGCATATTTATGGGCTTTCAAGCTGAAAAGGATCTTCTTGAGCCTATAAATTGTTATTCCTTAATTACTTTTCAGAAGAAAAAAAAGACATATTCCTAGCTCATAAACTGATTTTATGGAGCTACAAACCTAAGGTTGGCCAAGCCAAACATGCCCTGGAGTTTTGCTGTCCTATGAGAGAGAGCGGTAATTAACCAATCTCAGTAAGTTTTAAGGTTATTTCATGTTAACTTCCAGCTTGATTAATGGCAATAAGTGATCAACGTGCCAAGTAAGCCATGGGCTTGACAGAATTAGTTCCATGTGATAGGCGTGGACATATTATGCGGTACTAGGTCCAAGTCCAAACTTTACGCTAGCTGGCCGCGAATTTACACAAGCTTGTGCATACATCCATTACAGCAATATTTGTCTTGGTTGATTGCATATTTTCGTTGATTTGGACCGTCTGTAAGTTGAAACTCAAAAAATGGTGCATGTTCAGAATTTATATATCTTCCTGTACGTACTTGTCGACTCAAGGTTCTCGAAACAACCACTACTACAGAAAACCTAATACTAGATGTCAAATCACAGACGGTTTGACAAAACCGTCTGTAACCGACACTAACACAGACGGTTTTAATTTGGACACCGTCTGTGTTGATGGCGTCGGAGAAAACGAGTATCACAGACGGTTCTTACTGATGAACCGTCTGTGATATTTTAGTATCACAGACGGTTTGTAACTAAAAACCGTCTGTGATAGGTGATAATTACAGACGGTTTGCAAGTAAAAACCGTCTGTGATATATCAATATCACGAACGATTTTTCACTAAAAACCGTCTGTGATAGCTGATAATCACAGATGGTTTTTAATTACAACCGTCTGTAATTATCAGCTATCACAGACGGTATTTAGTTACAAACCGTCTGTGATATTTACACCACAGACGGTTTGAAAACCGTCTGTGATAACCTTCGATTATCACTGACCCATAAATTCAGACGGTTCAGAAAACTGTCTGTGATGACGTTTCTGAACCGTCTGTAATACGGTTTTTTGTAGTAGTGAACAACCTCGGCTATCCATTTGCCCGTTTACGACCATCCCCATTGGTTTGTACCATAGTATGTACACACATCCATATGCTCCAGATTTACATCCATAATACCGGTCACTGACGGTGTGATGCAGCTCAAGTTGATTATACTGTATAAAACATATAGATAGTAGCATTTTTTTTGGCGAGGATATAGCTGCAGAAATTGATTGAATTTACTCCATAATACCGGTCACTGACAGGCCTCAGAGATGATCAGATGGCACTGTTCAACAAGCTTTGAACATGACAATCGCCAGTAATCTGAATTTTGAGTGTAATTTTGAATTTGGCCATGCATAATCAAACATGACAACTACTCCATATATACCCATGACTGAAGCGAGCGACGACAAGGGTACAGCAGCGAATTCAAGCTGGGGCGTACCGGCAGGTGCTGGAAATAACTCCTGCTACCGTGAAGACCGGAGTAATGCAGGTACTGCGGCTGGCACAAGAGCTACAAACGTGTCGAATGGGGAGGATGACGGGACACCATTGGCGCTTGGCTGCAGCCATCGGCGGATTCACGAAGTCCCGCTCATTTCAGCTTCAACTTCTAGGCAGCGATCAATATGGCTGCAGCTGCTAGTTGTGGGCTTATTTGTCACTATTCATAAGTTTCATCTTTTTTTGAATTTTTGGTTTTTTGTTGAGCTTTTTTGCCGGTTCTTTTTTCCCGTATTTGTTTGTATTATACGTAATGGGCTAACATATTTTTTATATTTTTAAATTTTTTTAAATTTAATTATGCTAAATAAGCCTCTGTCAGCTACAGTGCTTTTTTCAGCCAGCTACAGTGTTTTCAGCCATAAGCCATGAGCTTTTCAGCCGAACCGATCACCCCCAGTTTTTGGCTTATTTTTTACTATTCATAAATTTCGTCTTTTTTTAAATTTTTGACTTTTTTTGAGCTTTTTTGCAGGTTCTTTTTCCCGTATTCGTTTGCGTTGTCCGCGTTGAGCTAGCATATTTTTTCTATTTTTAATTTTATTAGATTTAATTATGCCAAATAAGCTACCTTCAGTTACAGTAAAATTTCAACCACTACAGTGTAATTTCAATCATAAGCTACAGCTTTTCAGCCCAACCGAACGGGGATTCGTCATTTTTTTGAGTTGTGAAGTACGAAGGCCACTATTATCTTCGTTAGGAGAAAGTACCGAAGGCCACTGTTATCTTTTATAGGAGAAAGGTTGTGCTCTGAACTCACTTAGATTTTACACTCGTAAATATCTTATGTCTCATGTTAGAAGTCTAAATTGTCATAGGTCTAGATCCACCGCTGCAACTTGCAACCATATCCATGCGTACATAATGCCGAAACAAACCGCAAGTATTCATTGCCATACCCTCGGGCACTGTAGCTGCATAGTGCATGAGTCTCAGATCACCAGGGGCTAATTAAGGGTGGGTGAACGATTTTTATGTAGTAGTAGAGTATCTTGGGGCGCACTAAGTACTGTACCCCCGCCTCACGTAGGTTACAGGTTTGTCAATGCGCAAACTATTCAGTCAAAAGACATCACCAAATGCACGGCGACAGAGAATAAACAACCACAAGTGCTAGTCAAAGTGATCAATCAATTCCTAAAGCACCTTCACCCACATGCTACAACCGCAGCACTTTCGGTGACTGACTAAGTGAATAGGACCACCTATTTCCAGGGCAAGACGGCGAGGGACTGATAAGAGCCACAAAAATTAAGAAGCAACTACCACTACCACTGCCACCCTGAACTCGAGCCCAATGTCGCCGAGCATGGACCATGGGTCAGTTCGGGAGCTAACGACACTTATAGCACATTTTAAGATCATATGTACAAGAATATCAGTATACGTGTGACAATAGTAAAATATTCGTTTTACCACCTGGTCATCGGGCGACAGTGCCATGGACGTGACATCTAGCCGAAGGAGCTCCGTGGCCGAAAGGCAGACGCCTACTACCTGGCAACCGTAAGGCCAAGTCACTGTCGTCCGGCCACTGTATAGCCAAGGCGGTATCGTGTGGTCGAAACGACATGGTCAAAGCACCGTGGTTGAAGCGTCATGGCCGAAGCAATGCATGGTCGGGGAGGGGGAGCCGCCTTATGGCTGTGCGACACCACCTTGGCCGCACAATGGCTGGGCGGCAGCAGCTTAGCCGCACGGTGGCTTGGCAGAAGGCGATTACCGCACGGCTACGGCGCTCCTTCGATCAGGTGTCACCTCTATAGCGCTGTCGCTCGGTACTGGGCGGTAAAACAGACATTTTTGCAATTGTCACGCACATACTGATATTCTTGTAAATAGAGCCTCAAAATGTGCTATCAGTGCCAAAAACTCGTCAGTTCAGTAGCATTTATGGCTAACGCTTTTCGCTTATGCTATAGTATCTAACTTTTAAATGGTGTGCTTTTTTAAGATAGAGGTCTACTGGTAGATTATAGTATAAACTGTACCGAGTTCAGCTATACCGGCCAAAATTGTATGCGACAATTTTTCTCTGCATATTGCTTCTCGCGAACTGTCCAGAATTAAAAAATTTCTGTCATAAGCCAAGCTCAAACGGCTCAACCACCTAGGTAGGCTTTGCTCCAAATGATTTTGGCTTATGGCTTTTCCTGGTTTCCGGCTTTTTAAAGTCAGAAGCTATTTGAAACGCGTTGGCTTCTAATTGTGGCTTTTTTGTTTTTTCTTTTTCTTTTGCTTTTCTCCTTTTTCCTTTTCATTTTCATGGAGATATAACAATGTTTTTATTTTTTTCTTATTTTTTTATTTATTTTTCTTTAATTAAATGACTTAGAAAAAGTAATAATCGCTATAATACAATTTAAGGTTTAAACCAAAAGTCATAGCCAACAGTTGATTCATGCGGCCCCTTAGGAGCCACACAACCAGCTAAAAACCAAGTGGCTACTACCATCCAAGAATCCGGTATATTCTCTTTTGTACCATGCCCCCGTTTCCCCCCTCCTGCCTAACAAATTTGTGTGTACCATGAATAAGCTAGCGCCACTATCCGTACTGATAAAGCTTTGTACATATATAGCCACTGACAGGCAAAATCAAAAGGGTATCAAATAGATCAATATATTATTCTTCCTTTTACATTCATTAAATTTCAGATACCTTCAAAACGACATAAAATAATGCTTATTATTAACTAGTTTTCCACTCACTTATCATGCCACAAAAGGTGGCATTGAGGACATTGCTATGGTCTCCAAATGCGCTAACGACGGCTACTAATTTCTATCATAATATATGTGGTATAATGATTAATGATATTGTAATATTGCAAAACTATTTCTTCTAGAGATAGAGTTACTTATGTATTTTTTTTGTACAAACAATTTAAATATTCAAAAAAATGTTCAAAGGCAAAATAGTTCCACTACACACAACTTTTCTTGAAGGGTTAAGATATTGCTGGTTAAGGATAAAATAGTTGGTTGCACACATTTTAAAACATCCAATGCTTGTCCTAGAGGACTAATCCAGGTCGGATCCTTTTCCTAAAGTGATTCAAATTGGATCCAGGAAATCCAACAACCAATAGTAACCCTTGTTCCAAACGGGTTAGAGCTTTGAATTTTAAAGCATTTTATTCCTTGTTTTTGGATCAGCGGTGCACGCTTTTCGTTTTAGATTCAGGGGAAAAAGCACTGGAAAGGCCCATTTGTAATACAGGGGTTTCACAGAAAACAGATCATTTTCTATAGAAATTATCAAAAAAAAAGTGCGTTCGAAACGGGTCTAATAGGAAATTTGAACTCTTGCTTTACAAGAACTACACCCCTCTCACGGAAAAAAAATCAGAAAACAAAAGGACAATGTAGTGCAGTTGTGCTGGTCAAAGAACGCATTCAAACTGGATTTGCACTCGGAGGAATAAACAAAATACTTTGAACAGCGCTGCATTGACCGGTTTTTCGGGCGCTGAATAACTACTAGCCTACACAGGGGCTAGATGCCCCCTCACACCATATAATTTTTACACATAGAAGACATAAGACAATGGTCACACGGACATATCTAGCAAATTAGCTAGTGAATGAAGCTAACACGGTCACGAAAACTAATCAGAAAGCGAATTAGTCACTGAAATCGGCAAGAAGATCGAGACGGTGCTAAGTCAAGATGAATCGAACTTGTAGTACTTATCGACGGCGGCGACGACATCCCAGGTGCAGCTGAGCCCTTTGGGGAAGACGACGAGGTCGCCGGCGCCGAACTCCACGCACTCCGACGAGCCCTTGATGTGCGCCCTCACCTTGCCCTTGAGCAGGTAGCACGTCTGCCTCGCGTCGAACTTCACCGGAAACTTCCCCGGCGGGCAACCCCACCTGCACGAGACATCCATTGCATACACACGGCGTACGCTTAGACGCCATGAAATGAAACCAAGAAACAAGAAATGGGTAGTGATCGATCAGCGCTGCTACCCACTTGGGCCAGGACTTGACGCCGAGCTGAAGCAGGCGCGACTCCGGCGGGTTGCGCTCGACGGCGATGGAGAGGCCCGGAGGGTCCGTGTCCATGTTGTCCGGGTTTGAGCTCGAGGCCATGAGCTAGCTCTTGAAGAGAGGGAGGGAGAAGAGGGACAGTGGTAGCTTGGAGTTAGGAGTAGGAGGAGAAATTAAGGGAGTTTGTTAGTTTGGTAGGGGTTGAGGTGAGGATATGCCTCCAGGGAGGAAAGGCAAGGCTCCAAGAGCAGTTGGGAGTGGTGGCTTCACTGTATTAACGAGAGGGGAGGAATCTCTCTCTCCTCTCGTTTATAACGTGTGAGGGTAATATTTTGTTGTTTTTCTCCATGTGTATATATTATTTGGGATCTTTTCATTGTGGCTAATAGTTTTTAGCCCTGGCGCGAGAAGCCATCTCGAAAAGATTGTCCTGATAAAGACTACGAAGAAGTCATCCCATTGTTTGTTCAGGGGAAGCCATATACTAAAAAGAAGGCTACGAAAAACCTGAAACCCACCTACACCGCTAGGCACTCCGGCTGTGGCGACCACTAGAACTGACCGGCACCGCTAGCTACTCCGACCACGGCAGACACCAAGCTAGTTTCGGAGCTTTGGCCCGAGCTTTTAGCCTCCTACGCCGTCTTCATGGAGGAAGACCCCCACAGTCCTGACAAGCCGGACTAGGGAGAAGACGATTTCGATGACGAAGATGATCTGGAGGACTTCCTTGGGCTCTCCCATGTCTCGGAGATGCTGCCAGCCGAGACTCATGTGTCTAGTGAAGGGACTAGCCCTACGGACATCACTGCCCCACCCTATGCAACCTTTACTCTGGTGATACTGTTCAAGACACTCTTACGACACTTCGGACAAGAGTGTCTTGTGCAGTTAACTGTGGCGTTACAACCGGAGGCAAATGAGCTCACAGCGATAGTCAGCGTCGTTGAGGGGATGGTGCGCTTCGGTTTGGGGGAGAAAGCAGGAATAAGGAGTGGATGAATTAGGAGTAGCAGGAAATGTCCTCATCAATGTTGATTCTTAGAGTTAAATTGGGAGGAGACCGATGCCTGCCATTCGATGCAGAGAGAATGGATGGGTGAGATTGAAATTCTGGGAGAGATGCCACAGATTGGTGATGTGGCATTATCATAGACGGTTCAAATTCAAAGCTGTCTGTGATATATGCTGACATCACAAACGATTTTTAATCCTAACCATCTGTGATAATATCACAGTCATTTCGAAATAAAAACTATTTGCGATAAGTACAGACATCACAGATGGCTTTTGTTTCGAACCATCTGTGATATTATCATAGACGATTCGGAGAAAAACTATCTGTGATAAGTAAGTCATCACAGACAATTCTTTCTATTGTGGTGAACTTAGACGATCCATCTTATAAAACCATCTATGATAACTTTATCACTGACGGTTTATGTTGAACCGTATGTGATGAGGTGTCCAGGATGACCCTTTTTGTAGTAGTGTTCCTTTGAGTAGCAACTGCAGACACCATGGAGGAAAATGCAAAGTTAACTGGAACAAAGTTGGACGCCAGAAAGAGCTAGGGGGATTGGGAGTGTTCAACCTAGAGAAATTTGTAGCCGCATTGAGACTCAGATGGCTTTGGTATGAATGAAATCACCGCAAAAACCATAGGTCGGGCTTCCAACGCCCTATGACAGTAGGGACAAAGAGCTCTTAGCAGCAGGCACTAAGATATACATAGAAAATGACCACAAAGCGAATTCTGGACCTTTCCTTGGATTGACGGAATCGTGCCATATATCTTGCCCCATAATTATACAAACATTTAGAGCGAAAAAACAGATCAGTTGCAAATGGCATCCAAGATATGAATTGGATACGAGACATCCAACATGATCTTACTACTGGCTTGTTAGTTGAATATGTGAGCCTATGGGGGTAAGGTATAGCATCTTGACATCAATCTAGAGATTGAGGATAAGATCTAGTGGAATCATATCTCGAAATTTTCTCTGTGTGGATTGTTCCCTTTGTGTGGCACTTTCTCTTTTCTAGAACCGCTCTTGTATGCGCAATGGTAAGAAACTGTTTGGAACATATGAAATTTTTAGGAGTAGGAATTTCCTAAAAAGTCATACAAAGTGTTCAATTTCCACAAGTTAATCTTGAAAGGCTATGGTATTCCAAACAAGGCCTTAGTATTTTCTTTAGAAAAATTGTTCATTTGTACCCTTCTGTGTAAAATTGACGATGAAAAATAACAATCATATTCATCATTAGAATAATTTCCACCATTTTACAATGTTATACTAATGTAATGTATAACAACAAAAGATACCGGTCAAGGTTATACAACGGCATTCCTCCAGAACTAAAGATAGAGTTTTTTCCACTTTACTTCTTTTACGAAAGGACCAAATGGCCCCATTTTCTTTTTATTTAAAGAAACCACCCCAATCGACAAAGTTAACACAAAAACGTAGTTAGCACTCCAAATAGAACATTATAGGAAATGAAGCCCAGCCTAGCACACGTCAAAGAAACTAATGTATGGAAATATCATCTAGCATAAAACAAAGTCACGACGCACATGATCCTAGATTTAAAAATTCATTTTAAAAAAATCATTCATCTAATTTCACCCGAGAAGTCAAAAGTAAAAAAAAAACTGAAGTGAGCCAATAATATCGCCCGTACCTATCCGCTCCGCTGAGGTGGCGCCTCGGGGCCACCGGCTGACCAGGCCCTTGACCGCCCCGGCGGAGATCCCATGCGGCGACGTCCCGTGTGGCCCCTCACCCGTGCGCGTTGGACACGTGCGGCGGGGGACCGGACGGCAGGCGCGGGCCCTGGGGCGCGTTGGCGTATGCTGGGCTGGACGGTGGCAACGTGACGCGGGCGGGCACCACCTCCCCTGGTCGTACGCCGTGTCCCCAAACATGTGGGGCGCCAGTGGGCGGGCGACGCGTGGCCGGTGCAGCAGGCGGGGGTTGGGGCGGATTGTTTGTGCTTTCGCGAGGGAGGGATGAATGAGAAGTGAGTGCTAACCGCTAAGATTGTTTTCGTGGCGTGCAGAGTGGTTGAACATGGCCCAACGACACGAATCTACTTCACTAATTCTTCACCTGGGAAAAAATTGATAATCAGAGTGGCACAATCACGCAAATCATGGGTTTTCTATGTTAAAATGGAAGCATTAGATCTAAAATAAATGGCGTCACTAGGCAAATTTAAGGATCTACTTCACACTTATTCAACGAGACGTATTTGGTTGATGGGAATGAAGTTAAATGGGATGAGACGGTTCTATATCATGTGGTTCTATTATTTTTGGTGAATAAAATGGTTCAACATCTAGAGAAAATATAACTCAAATGTGTAGCCCACCATCGAGGATGGGATAGTTCTATTCAAGCAACCAAACGTATGAATAATTTCTTTTATTGAACCAACTCATATATGTACCACTTGATATAAGTAACCAAACATATCCTAAATATACTACTTCCTCCGTTCCTCAATTGGTATCATTATAAGATTTTACACAACAACCAAGAGATGCGTAGAAAATATCATCTTACCCTTCTTCAATAGGTCGTTTATTACTGTTAGATGGTTAGTTACTCTAATTATTAGTATTAAATGACCTTGGAAAATAGGTAGAATGGGGGTATACAAAGAAAAGGCACCAATTTATCTTGAAATCGTAGAATAACATATATTTAAAAACAAAGTTTTAATTCTAGAATGATGTGCATTTGAGAACGAAGGGAGTATCTTCTTTTAACATATGTAGTACTCTGTTATATCTCTACAATATTGTGTGAAATCTGACAGTCATGCGGCTTGCAATTAGTCCTTTAACTAGCCATGCGAATGGAAAAACACTACAGTATCAACAATACTGTTTGTTGTACTCTGTTTGCATCGCATTGTGGACGGAATACGTCGTGAGAAAATTATTTTATCCTCATATGTCGAAGAACAAATGTAAGAGCAAGGACAAAGCTGAAATATCAAAGTACTGGATTCAAGGTAATCAATCAGACCGAAGTCTGACAGCTCATCGTTTCCAAGAAAAACTTGCTGAGCAAATTTCTTTACATCGTTGTCCAGAGTCCAGAACTCCAGATATTACTGAAGTGCTACATCCGACACAAGTTCTGAATTGCAAATCTTGCAGATATTACATCAGAAAACTTTGAAGTACTGTCAGTTTGTAGAAATAAGAAACGCGCAGTCTCACATATTGGGACAAAAACAGCTAGCCTCTTCGGTTGCTTCACAACCCAAAACCCAGAACTACAATAATGGCTTCTGCGAAAGAAAATAATGAAGCAGGGATTTCAAGCAGGCCTTAGATGCTACCGTCCTCAAAATTTCAAGTAGCCCTTCATGCTTACTTGAAACCTCGTTTCATGACTGATTCAAGGAATTAATCCTGGACAAACTATCAGGCGAGCTTGTAATTTGTAAAGTAGAGATCGTCTATAGCACAAACAACTTAACGACGGTTAAATTGGGTCCGACTCTAGGAAATCCAACTTGCCAGCAGTTGATACTCTTGCAAGCCTTCTATATTTGCTTTACTCTGCATAGTTTACTACATGCATGTTTTTTTGAGTTGCAGCTTATGGGTTTTAGGTTGTTCATGAGAGAAAGCAAAATAAGAGAAACTCACGCGCAGTTTAGCCGATATAAATGAAGTCGCTACAGTATGTACTACAATCAATTTATAGACCTTATTTTAAAACGACACTCGAAAAGCAACTTTTAGAAAAAAGTCCACGCGTGTGAAACCGCTCCGAGCGCCAGCCTCAAGTTAAGCTGCGCCTCTGCCCCATCTTGCATGCAACGCTGTCTACCGTGGAAACAGAGGTAGTTTTTTTGGCACATGCGCCCAGTATGACCCGCGTTGGGCATGGCCTCATCAGTGGTCACTAGACAATTTAGAACAAAAACACCATGACCATCTATCTAGTTCAGTAGTCACCAATCAGCGTAGTAGTACCCATAGTTATTGAAACCGAATCTGTCATCGACCTGCTTGACCTTCTGGTTCACAGTTCATCAGTTTAACTGATAGCTAGCCGATCAGACCGTCGAATCAATATAGTTTAATAATATACTTAGTTTCCATACTTAACATGAGGTCGTGGGTTCGAGTCCCCTCCCCACAATTCTTTTTCCCAAAATTCTCACCTGTGCGCATAGCGTTAGTTGTCCTCCAGTCCAACTAGTGTTGTTTTTTCTTTGGTTTTGTGCAAAATCGGTTGGTTTAATGGGATTTCTCTGGTTCAGGATGGTTCAGTTGCACAAGCGATTTAATAGCAAAACCAGACTGGACAAGGCTTTGGTTCTAATTTTTTCCAATCAAACCGCTGATCCGGTCAATTTTTCATAACTATGGTAGTACCTAGAGTAGCAGAGTTTGCTCCTTCTTGGTCTACTTCGACCCCATCTCCCCTTCCTCTCCTTCCCCCTCCTCTTTCGACCAACTCCAGATTCTCCACTCTGCGTTCCAAACATCATTGGCACCCTGCTGTTATATCTGTTCTCACCATCCCCAGTAGCAACTTTGTGCGCTCCAATTCCCTTGGTTCCGGCTATGTTGTAGCTCTTCTTGGAGCTCTAGCAAGAGGAACTGCCGCCCTCGTCGATGTTCAGTTCACCAAAGACTCTCCTCCTGCCCAGATTAGCCACCGGTCGGGCATGCCATGCAAACACATCCCCGACACATTTGCCTCTTCCCGCCCTATGCGCCACTGTAGCTAACCAGCGGTGCATGCGTTGGTCTTGCGGTGACACATGGGCATCGTCGAGTCGACGTGCCACCATCGAGGCATCGGTGGCACGGGCACGGCCCTCGCATCTTGCTTCCCCTGCGCGTGCATCCTGGAACACGCACGCACGCATACTCAGTCGATGAGACATGGAGTAAATCAATCAACAACACGATGTTGCTGCTTACTTTCACTATGTTTGGTATGGAACTATCACGGCCCTTGTAGATTGTCATTGACTAACCTAATTGGGCTAGGCTGTAACATGTACTATGGCTTGATCGTGGCCCATGCAGGTTAACAAGAGAGCAGCATGGAAGAAATACAAACTCCCTAGGCAAGGGGGTGAATTGAATTGCATTGGCTTGTAGCATCCTCCTCTCTCGACTGTTCTCTCTGTTCCCAGTCTAGTTCTTCTATTCTTTCCCAAACTCCCCTCTACTATCCTATGGTTCTTCCCAAATGTGCCCAATTGCTTGTGCGATTTGTATCCTATGATCAAGGAACGTAACAAATATGGTATTAGAGCCTTGTTCTCTTGCTTGCGATTCCAGTTTCGGTCAGTAAATCCTAGGGTAGGAAGCAATTTCTGACCAAGATGTGATCAATCAGAAGGAAAAGTGTTGTTCCAATTGATGCTACCTGGTTTCATTCAAGGCTAATGGAGAAAAGGATGGAGACCCTAGTGAGGACCATGGATCCCTTAGAGGAGAGGTAGGAAGCTTGTTGTGCAAGGTTGATGAAGAGGCTTGATGAGTTGAGGGACACCATGAAGCAAGCCTTTGGGTCACCATCACCTTCCCCAACTCCTACTACCTCTGCTACCTCCAACTGCACGATTTCTCCTCCAGACTTGACTACTATCGGTGGTGCCCAAAAGGTGTTCGATGGAATGCCAAGCCACCAAGAGGCGACCACAGTAGGTGTTCTTCGTGTTACCATGAGCCATATTCTCTATCCGACCATGCCCTAAACTGCATCTTCAACTATTGGGACCAATTTGTTCGTGCAAATCAAGGAGAGCAACCTAAGGCATGCGCGAAGTTCATCAAACTGCCTGAGAAACTGAGTGAGACGAAGCACCGCTGCACCATTAAATGGGTGTCACGAATGTGCATCACTCATCGCCCAGTGCATTGGGCCATGAGGAGCAAGCATCATAGCTCTGGTTGTGAGGCCGAGGTCTCGGACATTAAGGAAGACAAGGCTGCAAATACGGATGTCTTCGACATGGAGCTCAAGCATACTATCAAGCTCAACAACAAGCAATCCGCCAAGGTGTTCGATGAAATGCCCCTCCAGACCAACAAATATCGTGGAGTGAGGAAGGAGATGACCGATCGACACAACAATGGCAACTCTGGTCCTTAGTTCTCACCAAGTGGTGTCCATAGAAATATCACCAGATGGAAAGCCACAAGAGCACCTATCACAAGAACAACTCAAGTCATGGCTCGAACCGGTTACAGGGATAAGCTCTTTGACTATGGTGGGCAAGCAGTGCACAACCCCTATGAGTGGGTGGTGCAAGCATAGACCACCATGGCTTGCACGGCTGTGTGGCTTGCATGCCATGGCCGCGGGCGACAATTGGTGCACACTCAAGCTAGATGGCAACCAAGACACTCACTGCATCGACGAGAATGGGCGACATTGGGAAGAAGTGCTTTCAGCCCTTAGAAATATGAAACAGATTGGGCTTGCCTAGCGTTTGACAAAATTGCAACCATAGAGACAATGAGGTTTCAATCCTGGAAAGGAAGAGAAGCTGACCACTAAGAACCAGTTACTACCTTGGCCTTCTCCTTTTCTAGCAATCGCAATACATGTCAGATTGAGTTTAGTTGGTGCACTACATACTTGACCTTAGGAATTGGGCATTCAGAAGTTTAGGTTGGAGTTAGAATCAACAACCCAATATTTGCATCCTTCCCTGTCAGCTGATCCAAATAGGTGTTTGGCTCAATTGATCTTCGGACTATATCTATACACCATCAAATTTCACAAGAATTCAAGCCTCAATATGTTGTCTAAGGTGACCCATATCATAACAGAAGAGTACAATGTCAGTCATATTGTGCTACCCATGGCTAAAGGAATTAAACTACTATTGGACAAGAGTTTCTAAATGCTTCATCTTTTCATTTCGGTTTTGTTATGGTCATGGAGTCAACCTTATGTCTTACAATAGTGAGAAGACTACCATGCGGTACCAATTGGGCCTAGAAGTATGGGAAGCAAAAGAATCTAGAACATAAAAATTGCAGAAAGTTCTCACATCCGGCACCAGTTGTTGCATTTGGTGTTTGTCTAATCAACATTCACACCAAGTAATATTGTAAACAAGTGAGGGATCAGTTTTTGGCTGCCATGCTGGTGACATCTATCTCTTGTGGATTTCACTTCAAGTATTACAATAGCTGTACAGATGACAGCAGCTTGGGGGCAAGCTGCACTTTGCGGGGGTGAAATGTCATGGCCCTTGCAGATTGTCACAGACTAACCTAATTGGGCTAGGCTACAACATGGACTATGGTCCGATCGTAGCCCATGCAGGTCAGCAAGAGAGCAGCATAAAAGGAATACTAGCTCCGTGGGCAAGGGGGGTGAACCGAATTGTATTGGCTTGTAGCATCTTCCTCTCTCGACTATTCTCTTTGTTCCCAGTCTAGTTCTTCTGTTCTTCCCCAAAATCCCCTCTACTATCCTATGGTTCTTCCCAAATATGCCCAATTGCTTGTGTGATTTTGTATCATGTGATCAATAACGTAATAGGTACCTGCAATAGGTGGTGGTGCGGTGGTAGGTGTTGAGCTCATGGCCACACGCGCCAGTCGATGCCTTTCTTGGCCAGCACCACCCCCATGGTCATGCCGAATGGGTCAGCCTTGATCCGCTCCCTCTTCTCCTCCCGCCGTGGCGGTTGTGCATTCTGCTACTCTTGGGGTTGTTCTTGCTCCTTGCGCTCAACATTGTTGGCCCACGAGAAGGCAAACAGTTGTCGCCGGTGAGGAGGCCGGCCACCGGAAGGAGGGGAGGGGACCAGATCTGGTGAGAAAAGGTGAGTTTTATTGCTATTATTTTGTTGCATATATAATTTGTATTGGAGCAAGTAGATGCTTAAATGGACTCTTAACTTCTTGAGCTTCTCAAATTATATAAATATCTATAAAATAGTTATTTGCATTGGAGACTGTGGCTCTTATATAGCTGCTTTATAATGTGGCATAGTTTCTCTCTTTTCAAGTGTTTATCCAAGCTGCATTAGTGCAGCATTTTTTGTTGGCTCATGAACTCAATGGATGCACTACATCTTCTATCAATGGTGGTTATGGTGCTAATTGGAACTAAGGATATCCTCCCAATTCTGACCTAAATATGCAATGCTGATTTGATTTCCTTAGTTGCCAACATAAAAGGACTTCCCTGCAGTTCCAGATAGTCATGCATGTGTGAATGTGATGATTTCCATACAAAAAGTGTCTAATTCTCCTTGATAATGGAATTTCCAGATATGCTAATTATCCTAGTAGATTGGATTCTTCAACAAAATCGATAAATTGCAACACAATTTCTACATCATCCAAACATTCTACTGCTGTGAGGAGAATAACTCACAACAATAGAATCGAAGCCTATTGATCGATGTAGCATAGACGTTTACACCTACTCGCTTCCAACACGGCGTAGATTGAAAAAAAATAACATATCAACAAACACCTTTCCTCATCGATCGCAACATAAATAGCAAGAGAGCAAAAGAAACACACATAGATGATACCAGTTGAGCCAAAAGGCACTCGCTTTTTAACCAACCAACATGTGCAAGCATAAAGATCCAGGAACAATGCAGCAGAAAGATACTTGGATTAATCCCAAAAACGTCTCCAAATGCATCTGAAGAGTTTCACTTCACCCTGTGATAACCTAACATCGACAGAATAGCCTCAACTTCCTTAAGAACCCAAGAGCCCCATTAGTACCCGAACGTCTCAGGCGAGGTCGGTGTCGTCAAAGTCGGCACTGTCAAAGGTGTTGTAGAAGCAGGCGTAGGGGAGGGGACCCCATGCCTCGTTGCCGCGGTCGCGCATGTGGTGGATGGGGAACATCTCTGCCTCCTCCTACTCCTCGTCGAGGAAGCCAGCGCCGATGGCGCTATGGGGGGAGTCGTCGATGTCCATGAGCGTCATGATGGCGTCATCGTGCATGGTAGGGGAGCGTAGGGCAGCGGCGAAGCGGCTTGGGTTTCGGTGGAGCGGGTTGGGGTGGGGAGAAGGTGGTAGTGGTAGGGCGCGTGCGTTGCCTTTGGAATTGGTGGCGACGCATCCTCGCTTCGAAGTTTTTACTGTTACACTCTGGTGGTGCATTTTTGTAGGTCTGGCCTCTTGTATGGTTATTTTGTGTTTCTGGCCTCCTCTAGAGCGCGGATTCTTTGGTGGCTGGCGCATGACCATTTCAACGGTCATGGAGTGTGGAACACTTGCGCGAGCACCGAGGCTGTGTAGTCGTGTGTCGAGTACACGTGTGTTCGTGTACTCGAAGTAGTGGTCGAGGCGCCATAGTAGAGGCGTTGTGATCGAAGTACCGTGGTCGAGACGTCGTGGTTGAAGTATCGTGATCAAAAAATCATAATCATAAATCATACTTATAAGAGTATTGTAAGGACCTTCTATAACCTCAGCCCCCACATAAGAGCAAGTATAATAAGAGGCTGTTAGTAGGCTGTATGCTTAGGTGGAGGAGAGAGAGGAGGAGAGAGAAGAGAGGTGGGCTGTAAGTTTACAGCCAGCTGAAGCACAAGAACCAAGAAACTTTGTGAGAGAAAGGGGTGGGTCATACAACCTTCAGCTGACTGTAAACTACTATATGAATGAGCTGATAAGTGGGCTGTAAGTGTCCATACAGCCAGTTGAAAACTGTATTATTAACCTTGCTCTAAGCATTTCACGCTTCCCAACCGCTTAAATGGCCATGCGCCGATCGACTTAGAATTCGTGCTCCAAAAAGAACCAGAAACATAAAATAACCGCATAGGCAAGCGCCACCAGGGCTGGGCTATAACAGTAAAAAATTCCCTCGCTTCCATGCTGCTGCAGTGCTGCGGCTGTAATGTTGCGTCGTGTCAAGGTCTGGAGATTTGTGCGCGTCTTCGTGGACCCCGGGAGTTTATGGTGGTGATCGGTTCGGCTGAAAGCCTCATGGCTTATGGCTGAAAATACTATAGCTGGCTGAAAAAAGCACTGTAGCTGACAGAGGCTTATTTACCATAATTAAATTTAAAAAAATTTAAAAATAGAAAAAACATATTAACCCATCACGTATAATGTAAACAAATACGAGGAAAAAAAGAACCGGTAAAAAAACTCAAAAAAAGTCAAATGTTCAGAAAAAGACGAAATTTATGAATAGTGCAAAAATAAGCTGAAGCCTGAAGCTGAAGCCATATTGATCAGAGCTTATATATATATATATATATATATATATATATATATATATATATATATATATATATATATATATATATATATATATATATATATATATATATATATATATATATATATATATATATATATATATATATATATATATAGAGAGAGAGAGAGAGAGAGAGAGAGGGAGGAGAGAGAGAGAGAGACGGCGGTGTATTGCCGAGTAGCGAGTTCTATTTTGGCATTGGCTTTTGCCTCCGCTGTATCTGGCTGCAAATCCTTAGCTTAAACGGATTTGTTGCACTCATTTGACATTTAAAAAACCCCCCGGTTATTTTTTAGCCCTTCGATTTTCTCTAAGATTCGTTCACCAACGGGTCTTCTTCAGCTTTGGCTGAGACTCTCCCGATATATCTATATATTCTCTTTCTGTCTCTTCGTCTCTTTGTGATCAATGACGAAGGCGGTGAGAAGGGAGGCGACGAGCCAAAGGCGAGCGTGGCAGCAGCAATACTGGTGAGAAAATGTGAGATGGCTAGGGTTAGGGTTGGAGTGAATGTGGGGAGGAAAATATATAGGGGGTGATCGGTTCGGCTGAAAAGCTCATGGCTTATGGCTGAAAACACTGTAGCTGACAGAGACTTATTTAGCATAATTAAATTTAAAAAAATAAAAAATAAAAAAATATGTTAGCCCATTACGTATAATACAAACAAATACGGGAAAAAAAGAACCAGCAAAAAAGCTCAACAAAAATCCAAAAATTCAGAAAAAGACGAAACTTATGAATAGTAACAAATAAGCCGCAGCCAGCTTATGGAAGCCATATTGATCGCTCCCATAGTAAGTTGGAAACCCACTAGAGTTATAACCAAGAGTCTAACAATCAGTCAAAAGATAGCCCCTATTTCAAACACATATGCGTATGGACTGCATAAAAAGGATATCACCTGAAAGCGTTGAAGCACTAGAGTTTAAGGTCTAACCAGATTCGGGCCCAGTTACTGAACACTGACCACACAATTTGTGCCCTAGACAACTGATGCAAAATGCTAGTGGTGTTTTGGGTTGTATCTGGCGAAACAACCACATGTAAATTAAACAATTTCGAGACAATCTACCATATACATGTTAACATGTACATACAACTGTTCTGACAGAACTGCAGTTCAGGATTACATTACATAGGCAGCTAGCGAGAGGGTAGCTTGACCAAATTACAGCGAAGCATGATATCGTAAAGCGATGAGTAGTCGACATTCTGCGAAACATTCACAGCCTAGCGAGAGGATAGGACGCACAACACTGCGAGCTACTCCTTCTGTAAGTCATTCACAACCTCTTGAATGTCTTCGGTGTTAGCAGTGAAAACCTGGTAGACGAGGCGATGAGAAAATTTTATAACACAGGTACGCACAGCCACGCCGAAGTGACTTGAGGGAAAAATGAGAGGAGAGTAGTATCCATACCCAATGCTAAACGCTTCTTGTCTCTCAGACCACTGGCGTTCCAAACATTATTTTGACCCACCATGCTTTCAATCTCAGCCTTTTTCCTTTTCATACCCTTCTTTCTTTCTTTTTTTTGAACGGACAGGAGCATTGCCTTGTATTAATCACAGAGAGGAAGTGTTACAAATAGAAAGAAGGGGTTGGGAGTGCCCGGCCAAAAACAACCTGCCTTTTCATCCCCATCATTTTTCTTGTGCAACTTCCGCGCATTACATTCACAAGATCTGCAGGTTTAGCACAGTTGAGTAGACATACGTTCTGAACCAGAGTGTTGTAGCACGTGCTACAATAGTGGATACTGGTACCCCTCTCTATGGAGGATAAGGATTAGCTAGAGAGAGAATTAGTAGGTAGCCAAAATGAGTGAATCTAGCCATATCATATACCTCTTGGGGTTTATATACATGAATAGAGTAGGATGAGAAATTCTCATCATACCCCTTAATAATTACAAAAGATAAGGGTAAACCAGTACATTTTCTTCTATATACAATAATATACTATTGGGCTTATTCCAAAACCTAATAGCTAAACCTAACGGGTGTAGGGGCTAGGCACCCCCTACAACAGTACTCTCTCGATAGTACACACGGAGGTCCCGACAGACGAGCTGACGTGATTAACTGCCCGCCCCAAATTGTTGTGGGGGGTGCCCAGCCCCTACGCCTGTTAGGTTTAGCTACTAGACCTTGGAACAAACTCAATAACATATTATTGTGTATAGAATGGAATATACTGATTTACCCTCACCTTTTGTAATTATTAAGGGGTATGATGAAAATTTTTTATCCTACCCCCATTCATGTATATAAACCCCAAAAAAGGTACGAGATGGTCAGATCCACTCATTTTGGCTACATACGAGCTCTATCTCTAACTAATCCGTATCCTCTATAGAGAAGGGTAGCAGTACCCATTGTTGTAGCGCGTGCTACAACACTCTGGTTCAGAATGTATGCCTACTCAACTGTGCTAAACCTGCAGATCTTGTGAATGTAATGCGCGGAAGTTGCACAAGAAAATGAAGGGTATGAAAAGGCAGGTTGTTTTTGGCCGGGCACTCCCAACCCCTTCTTTCTATTTGTATCACTTCCTCTCTGTGATTAATACAAGGCAATGCTCCTGTCCGTTCAAAAAAGGTTAAAAGTGATATTCTAAAAAGAAACTCAGATATCTCAAATCGCTGAGTCAACCGAATGAATTAAGGCTATTTTTCAGGAAAGGATGAATCGGTATAAGATAATGCATCAGTTTCCATATAAATGTTCAAGAAAAAGGTATCTGTTCCCCATCATCTATATATAATGAACCATGTGGAAGGAGGATGAAAATTGTAAAATTTTAACAGCAGATAATTATAAATTTAACATGTTGGAGTCGAATTAAAAAGTCTGACTTGAATAAATCAATTACTTTGAGATAAGAAACATACATCTACAGGAGGCATAAATCCTTCGGGTACAGCGAAACAATGTCGAAGGCAGTATTTCTCCCAACTGCTCATTCTCTTATCCAATAAATCCTTTACTATGTGGTGAATGTCATTTACTCCCAACAGAGAAAAATCATCAAAAAGCCTATACTTATCATAATCTTCCAGCATGCCCATTGACAAAAAACAAATTACCATTTTACGATCATACGAATGTTATGGAATGGCTTTCAGAAGAAAGATATCAACAACATAATTAAGTAAAACATATCAGTTGTTAAACATCTTAAAGCATGTTATAGGAAAAAACAGGTGAACTATGGGAAACTAACGTTATCTGATGTCATGTGGGAGTGGTATGTTTTCTTGAGACCAACAAAAAAACTTTCACGCTTTGCATTGTTCCAACTGTTTCAAACATTCATTTGGTAATCCTTGTACATTTAAAATTTGCGCCGCACAAATTTGCTGCTGAAATTTGTTTACCAAAGGTATCTATGCACAGCAATAATTTTTCCCAGTGCAACCAAAAAATACCGATAAACAGTTTGCAGAACTAAAAAGTAAAATGAATTTGCTACAAAAAGACTACACATTACCCATCCTGTAGAAAAGGGACTACCAAACAAGCAAATATAACCCTACACCTGAAAGACACAGCTACTGTAGGCCTCATCACTGCATCATTTTCCTTTGGAATGGGATCTGCCCACATCGCAAACCTAACTGTCCATTCCAGATCGAGTTCATTTTTCTCCATTGTGGCGGAAGTACAAGCGAACCAAACTCATTTTAACCAACGGGCGAGGGCCTACCCGATTGCTGGGTGGACTTGCTTAGTGTCATTCGTTCCATCAATGTCCAGCTAGTCACTAGTAACGACTCACTGATTCAGATAAATCGGTGACTGCGAGTACTGATGCAGGTGGAAGTAGCATTAGCATTCAGATAAAACATTCTTTGTTGGGATTTAGTCCAAATTTAAACCCCAACAGTTTCTCCTATGTAATCACTCAATTAGATGAAGTAGCATTAGCATGTAGAACGCAACAATACTGGCTAAGGCACCATCCGTGCAATCGTAACCTTGAACTCCGGTTCCAGTAGTAGTACATGTTGGTAGGGATGAAAACGGAACGGAAATATCCCGTACCGAACCGCATCGTTTTCTACATTTGACCCGATCGAATTCGTATTTTCGGACAAATTCGAATTTGGTTCGAAATACGGAATACCAAATTCGAAAACGGAGCGGAAACGGTTTAGACGTTTTCCGACCGTTTTCTATTTTTCTACATTATATTCGGAATATACCGTATTGTAAATTCGGTTGGAACCGTATTTGGCCCAGGTGCCCAGCGCCCCAGCCCAGTTCACAGCCCAGTTCTCCGCTGCAAGTGTCCATCCTTCGACCATAACCTTTGTGGTTTGGGCTTGGATGGAGATACATTTGCACTGGTTTGATTCAGTTGTGTGCGTGATTTTAAATGGGTCTTTGAGGGATTCTGTAAAGCTTTCTTGCTGTCGATTGTAGTACCTAAATTCTATTTACTTATATAATGTAGTTTAGGCCTAATGCCACGTCTCCGGTAGCTCCGAGCGTTGACCGGTGATGCTATGATTAGGCCAAAACAGAGTTGGTCTTCGACGTTTCACATGTTGATAGGAACCTGGGGTCGCTTTTCAATCGCTCC
Organism: Dendrocalamus latiflorus; assembly: GCA_017311315.1. Lineage (NCBI taxonomy): Eukaryota > Viridiplantae > Streptophyta > Magnoliopsida > Poales > Poaceae > Dendrocalamus > Dendrocalamus latiflorus. Next base: position 11,375,479 of record CM029634.1, read on the forward strand.
ACAGAGCCGGTTTCTGTGATTACATTTTTTGTTCTCATGTCCAACCATTTAGTTGTGTTTTATATGCACTTGAACTTGATCATGCACTTGGTAATTGTTATGTACTTGGTCGCTTGTTAATTGTTATGCACTTGGTCCTACAAGTCGGTATTCCGTATTGAATTTTCGTATACCGACCGTGTTCGACATAATTCCGCTCGAATTGGTTCGTTTTCGAAATTATCGATATTCCGTAAGTTCGCGTTCATTTTCGTGTCCGGCTTTACTGCTTTCGCTTTCGTTTTCGTATTCAAATGTAGAAGTAGAAAATGGTTGAGGAGTTTTCCGACCGTTTCCGACCGTTTTCATCCCTACATGTTGGGTTAATCTTATTGCATATGTGTTTTGCTCGAGTGTGTTCAAGTACTCCAGTGTGTAGTCGTTACGATCAGTCTGTGTGGTCGATACGGCCAGTCTATGTGTACTCGTTATGACCAACTTATGTGATATTGTTACGACTAGTACTAAAACTACACAGAATACTGTAGCTCCGAGTACTAAAGCGACACTAAGTATTGTAGCTCTGAGTACTATAGCTACACTGAGTTCTGTAGCTCCGAGTACTGCGTGGTCATAACGTCGTAGTCGAAGTCGTGGTCGAAACTGCAGTCGTAGTCAAAGAACTGGGTTCAAAGACTATGAGTACCGTAGCTTCAAGTACCATGGGCATCATACTCGGAGGAGTACTATAGACGTCATACTCGGAGAAGTATTATAGACATCATACTCAGAAGAATATTGGGGGCGTCATACTCGGAGTACTATGGGCATCATACTTGTAAAAGTACTGTAGTAGTCGAAGTGCCACGATCGGTGCTCTAACGACCTGCATGGTCGAAGTGCCGCGGTCAGTGCTCAGACAGCCTGCGTAGTCAAAGTATCACGATCGGTGCTCAGACGACCTGTGTGGTCGAAGTGCCGTGGTCAGTACTCGGACGACTTGCGTGATCGAAGTGCCATGCTTGGAGGACTCGTAGCCTATGTGTGGTCGTGGCGCCTGTAGGCGTGGTCGTAGCGCCGTGGTCATGGCGCCTGTGTTTGTGGTCGTAACGCCGTGGTCAAGGCGCTTGTGTGTGTGGTCGTAGCGCCGTGGTTATGGCGCTTGTGTGCGAAGTTGTAACAACCATGGTCGCACTTGTAGCTACCATGGTCGTAATCATAGCAAACCAATCGTAGCTGCATCGAGTACCGTAGACGTCATACTCGGAGGAGTACTGTAGACGTCATACTCGGTTGCAGCCACTGTAGCAGTTGTTGGTCATTGTGGTAGTCAGGTATGGCCAGTCTCTGTAGCAGTCGTGTGCAGCCAATCACTGTAACAGTCGTTAGAGCAAGCGGTCGTGGAATGACGTAAGTCTTCAGTCAGTTGGCAAACTGCTCGGTATGGGCAGGTAGTCAGTGTCAGATAGAGTCATGTGTGTTGAGTGGGTGAGTGGCCTGCTGTGAGGCCCGATTGTCTATATATAACATGTGATCTGTTGAGCAGTTTTTTGAGCCAGAGAATAACAGAGAAAACATAGGAAAATGTGCGTCAGTTTGCAGCACAATAGCGTGCTTCAGTTCTAGTGTTTAGCTCAGTTGTTAAGCTCCACCTTATCGTTCCCATCTCCGACAAGCCATCTATTACCAAAGCATGCGCTTAGAAGAGCTATTTTCCAACAGCACACATCGAAAGTGCACTGAATCCTCCAGAAATCTAAGCGAGGGTTAGGTTTTCATCGAATCCTGAGGTTGGAGGCACTTACCTGCTCTAGCTCCTCGGCCTTCTGGGCCGCCGCTGCCACCGCGCCGACAGCCTCAAGGTCTTGAGTGATGGGAAGGAGGCGGTGAGGGAGGGGAGTCACGCAAGGGCGAAGCTACGTGAGCTCGTCGGGGTCGGTCGACCCCGACGATTTTGCCGTAACCTCTTATAGCCAGCGATTTTTCACCACCTTGGACCCCGGTAGAAAATATGTTCGACCCCAGCAGATTGGCAGCCCAGCAGTCCGGCCCATCTTCCGCAGTCCGGTCCAGCAGTCATGACCCCGATGACCATTTATCCTGGCTTCGCCCCTGGAGTCACGGTGGATTGGACTGGAGTAGGGGTGTGTCGTGGTTCAGTAGCCGACATGGGGTTTTTAGTTCAAAATTTTGCAACTCTAAATAGCAAGTAGATTAGAACATGCTAGTACTATTTGGCTAGCTATCCCACTTATATTAACTTTTGCTAATGTCTTTTTGTTATAGCTTATAAATAGTAATAGCTCGTAGAGAGCCATACGGAGAGAAAAACTCACATACAATTTTAGCCGATATATGATGTCACTACTATGTACTGCAATCGACTAGTAGATCTGACTTAAAAAGATACCATATTTAAAAGGCAAATATTATAGAAAAATTATTTACTATATAAAAATAGATTTTAGTAACTAATATGAACAGGATATAAGAGGATAGTCCGGTCGGCCGCGCATGCAGCAAGCGTTTGTTGCAATGGACAAAGTAACGCTGCACGTACGTACCACGTGCGTCGTGTGCACGCACGTGAACATCCATCCAGCGCATGCACATGGCCCGTTTCTCTCTCCCAACTCACGCCCGACGCCGTTATCCGTCTCGGCTCAGCCGCGCAGCGCAGCGCAGGTGGTCCGGACTGGGCCAGCTTCGGCTGATGGGCTGAAATCCTTTGAATCCATGTGGATCGCACAGGAAATCCAAGGCCGGACGGCGCGTGTTGGTTTAGCTATGGGCCTTGCATCGTTGTGTGCCTCATGCCTTATGGGTCGTTTGCATTATAAATCTACTGTCTCCTCTCACTGCGTATGTACGCTACTACCGTCCATATGCAAGCTTGAGTGCAGAGAAACGGGGTCAACTTGGCATGGATGACACCATTTCTGTCACAGGACCTGCAGCATATACCAGCGAGTATCTATCAAACCTCAAGTGCATCCACTACAAACAACAAAGGAAAAGTACAGTTACAAATTTCATGTAAGTAACAAGCTTCGATCTCTTCCCTTTTACAAGCGAACTGTGCCATGTTCAAAAGTCGCTCCGTTCAAAATGATTTCTACAAAACAACTCATAGAAAATAATTTAAAAAAACTACTCTACTTAAAAATCAGCTTTTAAGAGACAAAAGGCCGAACTGTTTGGAACATGGCCATGGATGCGCCCGTCCCAACAAGCAGCGACTACCGGTGTTCACAAACGCCACATATGACAAAGCTTCCCAAGAAAGTGATGGGGGGGAAAGTGGCCTCCATCAAATTAGTGAAAGCCTTTTCCCTTCCCTATCATAAAGTCAGCTCCCTCCTCTTTATCGAAAAGGCGAAAGACGGGTCCTTTTCCCGGAGCGTGCGTGCATGGATAAGCCGCGCGCCTCCCCCTGGCCCCTCTCGCCATCACCGTCTGCCTGCCCTATCAACACGCAAAGCGTCTCTCAACTTGTTCCTCCCGGTGGGCCTCTTCAATCCTTCGTAGCCATTAGGGCATCTGTAGTGTATGAAAAGAAGAGGTCTTAAGCCACCTTAAGGTCAATCTTATACATTACAGGGTGACCTTAAGCAGACCCTAAGCAAAAAAAACTTAAGGCTGGTCCTCAAGCTAAAGACCTGACCATAAGCATTAAAATACAATTTTTCTTTATCTGCCAAGTGGGACCGTCTTAAGGCCCCCTTGGGTTATATACACTATAGAGTTGATCTTAAGGTTTAGATGAGACCCACCTTAAGACTCTTTGGGTTATATCCATTACAGATGCCCTTAGAATCCCCTCCTTGTAGAGATGTGATTGGCACAAGAGCTTGCATAGAGATGCCTTGGTCGACCTCTCGATCGAACGATCGAGCAACGTCAACTCTAAATAGCAAGGGGATCTGTACGACGTGCTAGTAGTACTATTTGGCTAAGCTTAAGACGACAATTGGGTGGGCCCTGCATGCAGGTAGTGTTTGTTTTGCCATGGACGAAGTAACGCAGTACGTACGTACTACGTGCGCCGTGTGCACGCACGTGAACATCGATCCAGCGCACGCACATGCATGTCAGCGCAACGACTCCACACATGCACCAACCACCGCGCGCTGCCACGAATCAAATTATGTTCTACTAGTAGACGAGTCTCAACTGCATGCATGCACACCCAGATCTAATTATCGACAGGCTCGTTTCAGTCAACGTCTGTATCTAGATTGTACGTATATATATGCATGCAGGAGCAGCAGTGCTTAATTTGTTTCTGCTGATGCTCGTCTAGATTGTACGTATATATGCATGCAGGAGCAGCAGTGCTTAATTTGTTTCTGCCGATGCTTGTCATGTAGTACGCACAAGCATTGGGAGGTAGCTTGGTTTGCGAGCGGCAAGCCGGCAGACGACGAGTAGCCAAGAGAGATGGGCCGGCCGGCCGGCCGGGCAGACGGCGCCGTGCATATATAAAGCGTGGCCCCCTTGGGCGGCGTCGCCGTTTTCGAGGGGATCCCAGGCTTTCGAGGGAAAAGTCAACACAAAAGGCGAGCTTTTCGTAGTGGGGTGGGGTGGCATACATACTTGCGTTGAAATGGCAACGCTCTCGTACGTCCCTCCACGCCTTTTCTGTGTGCCGACGATACGTCGGGCTCGAACAGCGTCAACTCACGCGCTGCATGCATGCACGTACGGCCGGCTGCAGCGCAGGGTGGTGGCCTCGACCTGCTCTGCTCTGCCTCCCGGAGCCGGCAGCCATGCATCTACCTTGCGCAGGAGATACGCGCCATGATCAATCGAGTGTACAGCCTTGCAGTACTAGTAGAAGTGTACAGTCGCCGTGCGTAGCTTTTCACGGGGTATAATTCGTTTTCCAACTCTTGGTGCTGTACGTGGAGAGAAGCATTCACTCATGTCGATCGAGTTCGTGCAAGTAATAATCCTATATCTTGTCTTGGCTTCGAGAGACCATGGCATGGTTGCCATGATGCATGGTGCCTCAGTGTGCTCCCTTGCTTCAAACTGGGTGTGTGCTGGGGGACCTGGAGTCCTGGACCAAGTTAATTGAGCACATAACGTGAGAAATCATGGATTCTATGATTCTATCCGACCTCGATCATGTAAACTCGGGCCATTTGACAGTATGGAAGATATATATAATCTGACTGGAACCAAACTAGTTCAGTCTAAGAGCTTGATCGACAAAATGTGTCATCGATCTGCAATGTGCATGCGAAGATCTGATTAAGAACACGCCTGGAGTGAGTACTTACTCGGGGTATACCGAACCGTTATCCTTTGCAGTAGTACACCGTAGAAGTATATATATAAACCGGGACTTAGTAGGTTCGCATTGATGGCAATACTACACCGTTCGTGGTTTATTCCTTGCGGTAAAATGTTAAGGCTGAAAGTGCAAACCTCTCGTAGTGGTCCTTCGAATCCTTGCAGAAAGACGGGTCCATTGACATGGGCCCCAAAAGGAACATGCATGCGTAGTTAACCACACTACTTTTTTTGAGCTGAACTAAGCTTACTTTGACAGTCTTTTTTTGAAAGCCATTACTTTGACAGTCTTATTCTAAAAAAAATGAAGATTGTGCTAGCTAGTCTTTTTATTGATGCGATGGTAAACGCGTAACAAATGCTTCTTCAATTTCAGGGATAGAAATTGAAAGAACGAGATAGTAGGAGAAACACAGCACACGGCGCAAAGGGCCGGGCCGATCTCATATATATTTGCCACATCGGCAATAGTGATTACAACCAAAAATATCGGCAGGTTACAATAACCAAATCTCCTGGTACATGGAAAGATAAGATCATAATCCTATGCAACTTGTACACCAAGGAAATATAGTTTGCTAACATCCCCTCAGTTGAATCTGTTGAGGAACCGCCGCTGACAATCAATCCGATCGATTATCACTTGCATCTCCGGTGAAAGGAATAGGCATGCGCCGGCCTTCAACCCTATTTCTGGCATTGCTTCTCTCCGTGCTTGGCTCTGTTAGGAGCGTGAAACAGAGGATCTGATCTGAAAATGTTTGCATGTAATGCTCTGTAATTTTCAGATTATGTTGTCGTCTTGGGGACTATGTATTATTTGTTTCTCTTAATATAAATCTGGATGAATGGCCTTCAAAAAAAAACTTCCCCCATGAACCATGACGCACCTTTTTACAGTCTTGTAAACTTACAAAGATCATCCCCCTGGCATAAAGTCCGTCCTACTTTACGGGCAGAAAAAGTAGCACTACACTACCTACTCCTACAGTCCTACTTGAGCATCAAAAAGGAGCAACACCTAGCTAGCTTCCCACGTTAACAGTAGCCGTTTTGACTTCAGCTTTTAATTTCTGACTTATTTTTCACTATTTATAAATTTCATCTTTTTCTGAACTTTTAGTTTTTTGTTGAGCTTTTTTGCCGGTTCTTTTTTTCCATATTTGTTTGTATTATATGTAATGGGTTAACATATTTTTTATTTTTTTTAAATTTAATTATGCGAAATAAGCCTCTGTCAGTTACAGTTTTTTTCAGCCAGCTACAGTGCTTTTCAGCCATAAGCCACCAAACAAAGCCCAAATGATCACCACCTATAATCTAGTAATCTACACGCCTAAGCCATGATTCTTGCAGCGTTATCATGGCGCAAATTGCACACATGCACCTCTGTTGCATGCTGCGCTTTGTATCTCAATTCTCACAGCAGGAGCTCAGTGCACGCAGTAGCAGGTTCCCTTTTCGCGATCACGTCGCATCCCTAACGATATGGCTAAGGCCCTAAAATATTCTGCTGCGTCAATTACTAGAGCCATGGGATGGGAATGAAAGCTAGCCTTCAGCTTCAGGCGATGGCGGAAAGGTTAAAACAAATGGCCAGTTGGCGCGAGGTTTAGTGGTCTGCTGAGGATTCCTCGTGCAGGGGTCATGGGAATCTGGGGTTTGGCTTTTTGGGCCTACCAGTTTGATTTCCAATCGAACTGGTTCCTTGATCAGTTGCACGACACGTGTACCAGGTGCCATTTGTAGTTTTCAAACGACAACAGTGAACAAACTGTAAAAGAATCCCTGATTGCAACAGTTACCTACATGTACTTTTAATATCATTGATGAACTACACGAATTTGCCAATGGCTTGCTCTATCATACTGTTAGCTCGATGAAAATGATTCTCACCTAAATCTATTTTCTCCGTGCACAACTCCCAGAAAGTGGCAGGCGGACCAACCCGACCCACCCTTTTTGTGCTGAATGCTTAAAGAACAATACAATACGGACAGTGCCTGAGGGGCTGGGTGTTCGTCACCCCCCGGTAGTAAACCAGATGACGTCGGCCCAGCTCACTTGGACTTATATTTTTATTTTTTAACGTCTTAATTTCATATTTTTTTAGTTTTTTAATTTTTAAGCTTTCTTGCCTTTTTTCTGTACTCGAGTGCATTGTCCGAGATGAGAGAACTTGTTTTTTCTATTTTAATTTTTTTTAAATTTAATCACATCTAAAAAGCTTATAATCTATAATAAACACCACCATGATCACTTATTTGCACGCTAAGGATACACCAGTTTTAATTCATGGTATCAACTGTTTTGGTACACTTAATGGTAATATAGGGTTTGGACTTTAGATTTGAAGGACCATATAAGAATGTCTAGAGTTTTATTGTGATGTACCATTGTCATTTTTGTACGAGTAGAAATTTACATTTTGCAAAGTTTGAACGTCTTCACTGCCTTCTGTCAGTAAAACCGGTCTAAACGCTCAGCGTGGCCGGTTAAACTGTTGGACAGTACCAGTCTAATCGACTCGGGCATGTAGTCAAACCGGCAGTAGTGTACTAGTGTTCATCTCAGCTGGTTTATGAAATTTTGGGAAATTGTCTCATAGGGTGTTTTGATTTGACCTAGATCAGCGCATGTGTATTGCATGATATATGTTTTGACTAACGTGGGTCAAGTTGTGAAGAATTTATGTCCGAAAATAATTTCTTAATCTTTGTATATGCAGGGTCGCTTATAATCAACTATGGTCAACGGTAATGATTGAGGCTACACTCATGGAGGAGCCGAGATCCAAAATGATCAAGGATAGCGGGTGAGATGACTGAGCTCAAGCATGACACAAGCAAGACAGAACATGTTGAAGGGAAATTCAAGCGACAAGTTGCACCATGTGGCTCGGTTGGTCCAAGTGAGATTTGATTTGGTGGAATCAGAACGGGAGCAACTTGCCGATGCGTGGCAAGCCAGTAACACATCTATACGTGGCAAGTATAGTGATTGCTTGCAATGGAAGATGAAGACTAGGTTAAGAAATGGTATTTTGGTAAGTTGACCAAAATACCAGAAACTATCTTTGATCAAAATAGCATTTGAGCGTCGCTTGGAAAAATGATTTAGGTCAAGAAGAAGCTGGAAAAAAAATCAAAGGTTAAGAATTTAGCAAATTCGGACTTATGTGCTTTGAAAAACATGCATATGTGTAGTTTATGAGTGAAACTCATGTTGTGTGGGATTAACAGATTTTTCTATGTGTACTAAGTGGATAATATCCGTTATAATTAGATAGGTGTTGGTTGCCTGTCTATTTAATGGATTGTAATGGAGATTTACTAGTTAATCATCCAGCCTTGGCTTATGGAAGCCAAGTATTCTAGGTTAGGGTTTGAAAAGTATGAGTACTGTGGTGTATTCTCTTGTTCTCCAAGTAGAGTAGCTATATAATTTTCATCCTCAAATAGTAATATATCAAATTTGTTCATCTCTCATGGATCCCTCTTATTTTAGTTGATTTACTTTTGATTTGGTTGGTTTTGATCTTTTCTCTTCCTTCTTGATCTTGTTGGATGTTAAGGATGAGTAAGTGATAGAGATGTACGTTGAAAATCAATCCCTACTTATCTAGACATTAGATTTGGCAAGTTCATGAAGTTGCTCGATTTTGCTTGGATTTGACCCTTTGGGAGTTTTATCGGGAGATGTATCTTAGGTGTCCTTACTTGTTGTGACATGTGAGAATACATCTCGAGTCATCTTGGTCATTCTCCATCCATGAGCAAGTTATATTTCTCGTTTTCCTCTTTTGCCCGTTTTAAGTGCATCATTCCTCAAATGAAAAGGTCACAACTTTGGCAATGATTCTCTCGATCATTAATTGGAATAGATTCGTGACATCCTATAGAAGTTGCATGCTAAGTTTCAAGTCATTTGGATATATGGATCAAAAGTTACATGGGTTTTTGGTTTTGAAGTCATACTGATTTTGCTGTTCATCGGATCTGACCGCCCTTACGATCTGCAAAGAGGTTTGATTGCCCCCACTGAGAGGTTTGACTGGTAGCACATTGAATTTATGGAGTTTTGTCTTCTTTGGCTCATGGTTTTTATGTGCTTAATGTTTATGATTTCGTTGCATATTGTTGTTGATTTTTTAGAAAAAAATTTAAAATAGTTATTCACTCTGACCTGGTGTACTGTTGTCATGCACGACAGTAGATGGCCACACGGTTTGCTGTTGCCAGGATGCAACTTGTCAGTGCTCAAGGATTTCAATGTGAGCAAGTTTTTTTTTTGTTCGAGATGTACAAGGCACACATATATACAAACTCATGCCTCACTCACACTACACTACACATGTACATACACATACACATCTCTTAACACATCCTTAGAAATTTTGTGAAGGTACCAAGACCTTATGAAGCGCTGTTACACATTTTTCTACTGAACGCGTGTGTGTGTATATATATATATATATATATATATATATATATATATATATATATATATATATATATACACACACACATCGTATTTTAATTATTTAAGTGAGGAACACCGGATACGGCTGCGTGCACTATAAAAGCACCGGCCACCCAAGTTACGTTTGTTCTCTCAGTGTGAGCAAGCAGCAAAGTTGTTTGCATAGATGCATTGAAGCCGATTTGGTCAACATTTTCTTTTTTCTTGAGGAAGATCTGGTCGCCATTGACAGGGCCTGTTCTTTTTAGTTGCGGTTTATGGTTTTTGGGTGTAATTTTTGAATTTTGGTTGTTTACGGTACAAATTACAGAGAGATCGATACTCATTTGAGATTTTGGCTGGTACAGATGTTGGGTTTTTAACGTGTACTACGTTTAACTTGTAGACCCCGTCTTGAGAAAATACTCTATTTAAAAGTTAGGTACTATAGCGGCTGCCAAAAGCCGAACGGCTTGTGCCCTGCCGAACACCCCCACAAGCTAGTGCAAGCATGCATGCTTGGAACGGTAACTGAGAAGACTGATAAATCTTTGAATTTTTAGAATTACTACTCATTTCCAGGTATGGGAAAACTATAGGTTTTGAGAAAAGAAGTAGGGGTACTTGAGTAGAGAGATGACATGAACAGGGATAACTTCGTAAAGGTATACCAGGATGTGGCCTAGAGTGAAAGCTCATTAGTCTCATTCTTCTACGTTACGGCTAATAGTTTTTAACTACAGCTGATAAATCTGATAAATGATAATGACCGATAAAATTAAAGCCAAAAATCAACTAAAAGTCAAAAAGAGCGTAGCCATTAAATGAAACGTCGTTCAACAGCTAGTCCGGCCTCCCTAAATGCTTTGCTTGGAATGACAAAAGCCACCTTAAATGCTGCATTGGATTTCTGTCACCTGTTAAACTGCAGGAATATTCATCTATCCATACCAGTTGTCAACTAAATCTTCGTAGAATTGTTACCAACGCGAAACTGGTAATGTCTCTTTTGTACGTAGCATAAACACTGTGATTTAGTAGTAGTACAAAATATATACAGTGCTGGAACACAACACATTGCCGATTGGGCAACGAGGCGCTCGGGTGCCATTGATCCTTCATGGAGGCCATAACTGGGGGTAGAGTAGCCAAGAAGAGAGGAGGGCGATGTGGCCATAGCGCCATGAGGCGATTTGGGGCGGTAAGGTGCTCCGGTTGGAGCCTGGAGGCGTGTGTCATCTGGTGAGGATGGGTGGGGGATGACGAGGGGTTTGTTGGGCTAGCGTGCGGAAGAGGCAAGCAATGATGACTCAAGAACTTGGATATGGACTTTTTCTTTTAATTTAGACAGTTATAATCTGGATGTACAAAAATAGATGGTATAGATCTTTCTATTTTTTGCCGAATAACTTGTGAATTTCTATGCTTTAAGAGCGAATATAATGACTTTGTTTTCTATTGCTTTAATAAGATAATTGCTAGTGGTCCAGACCTTACAGTCTTTAGAATTTAGAATAGTCTATGTAGTGACAAAAAGGTGACGTTTTAGTATGTGCGAGGTCAAACTTTGTAAATTTTACCTATCAATATTTCAAGGAATATTTAGATTGTGCATGCAAAAATGATGAGTTTAGATTTATCTCAAAAGTGTTTTTATAATGTTATAATTTTATAAAATTATAACATTATCTAGACTACCTCATTGGTCGTAAGTTCTTCTACGATCATGTAGTCGTAAATCTTATTGCGACTACTACCTGGTCGTAAGTCCTTCTACGACCACGTAGTCGTAAGTTGACTTGTGACCACCTTATGGTCACGGACCTTCTTGCGATCAACCTATCTCCGACTAACTCATCTACAACAAACAACTGCATCATGGGTTCGTCTGATAAGGCAGTTAGAATGTGCGTTTATCCAATAACCGCACATGATCTCTCTCTGACAACAACCGCTACACGGTGAACGGTATTTTATGTCTCTCTGACAGTAACTTCCGTCATGCGGTTATCATCCGAAGTGTTGAGGCGTCTTCTAGCGTGGGACAACTGTCGTTGCTTCGCTGGCTATATAAAGGCTAATATCAAGGAGAGAAGGGGGTAATCGGATTGAAGGATGAGATAGTGCTAGCCATTCACATAATTCTCTGTTGTAATTCCTCTTTTTAGTAATTAGCAATCACACAGGACGTAGGGTTATTATTCTCTCAGGTGAAGGTCCGAACCTGGATAAAGTTTTCCATGCCTCTAAGAGTTTTTCCGAATCCAAACAAATCATACGTAATATCGATATTAAAATATCAACAATTTTTTATTCTGAATTTTAAATATTTTGGTTGCAATTTGTATGCAAATCTAGTTGCTATTTTTTGTTTAGTTTTTTCCAAATTATATTTATTTATGGATTTTACTTAAAAATTTTGTGTGAAATCAAATTGCTAATTTTATTTACCTTTTATTCCAAATTTTGGATATTTTTTATTGGAGTTAATATACAAATACAATTGCTAATTTAATTTAATTTATAGTTATTTACTATGAAACGTGTATGGAAATCAAATTGTATTTTTTATTTTTGTTCTAAATTTTAATTAATTTTAATTGGAATTTTTAATACAAATCTGATTTTAATTTTCCTTAATTTTTATTCCAATTTAGCGATTCTGCTTTGGAAATAGTATTGAAAAAATCACTATTTTTATTTTATTTTTTATTCTAAAATTGAACTTTTTGTTGGAATTCGTATATAAATCTTCCAAATTATATTTATTTAGGGATTTTACTTATTAATTCACAGGGAAATCAATTTTCTAATCTTATTTATATTTTTATTTCGAATTTTGGATATTTTTGGATTATACTTGACATGGACTTTTTCTTTTAATTTAGATAGTTATAATCTGGATGCACAAAAATAGATGGTGTAGATCTTTCTATCTTTTGCCGAATAACTTGTGAATTTCTAGGTCTTGAGAGTGAATATGATGACTTTGTTTTCCATTGCTTTAATAAGATAGTTGCTAGTGGTCCAGACCTTACAGTCTTTAGAATTTAAAATAGTCTCTGTAGTCACAAAAATGTGACGTTTTAGTGTGTGCGAGGTCAAACTTTGCAAACTTTACCTATCAATATTTCAAGGAATATTTAGGCCCCGTTTGGCAGAGCTCTAGCTCTAGGAAATCTGTAGATTTTCTAGAGCTGGTCATCTGTAGCTCTAGGAAATCCTGGATCTAGAGTTGCAGGCATGTTAAGTGCATTTACATGACTCATTTCATTTATATTATATATTAAATAAAAATATTTAAATCACTTTAATTTAGTCAGCAAACTACAGATCCAGCATAGATCTCGGAGCTAGAGCTGTGCCAAACGGGGCCTTAGATTGTGCATGCAAAAATGATAGGTTTAGATTTGTCTCAAAAGTGCTTTCATAATGTTATAATTTTATTAGGTATTATTATCATTATTATTATACTATAGTAGAAATTATTAGTTAAGTTACGTTTTGAAGACTATAACAATGTCTAAGTGTTACTCTTTTGTGACTAGAGAAAGTAAGTAGTTTTCGAGTCACGTTCCTGTCATGATTCGACGATCCTATCCTATAATCCCTATTAAATAAAAGCTAATTTAGGATTGACAACCTTAAAACAGCCTAGAAAACCAACTGTCTGGTCTCTTGCTCTACTTGTGTGTATAGCAACACGAGTAGTGAAATTGGATACCTCATCCTTCGAGATTTTGGCCTTTGGGTGGTATGGGAATGGACAAATTGGCAGCCAGAAGTTCCACTGCGATTTATGACCAGAATCAGGCGCCCACCATGCTGTGTCCTGTGTGCGACCAAACCAACCCCATCCCCGCATAAAAGCAGCCAAACCAGTCCTGGCAGGCGGCAGCCGGCAGCCGAAAACCGTCTTCTATTTTTCATTTGGATCTGTTTTGAGCTGTGATTTATTAATCTAATAAACAATAATTACTGAAAAAACTAAAAGCTAAAAACCACTAAAAACGTAAAAAAAGAAAGAAAAAAAGGGGGTTCATTTCTCCCACCATAGACCATAGTCAAAACTCAAAACCCCCCTTCAGCTCCACCATCTTCCCCTCCACTCATCAGTTTCCCCCTCCCGTGCGCTGCGCCTGCGCTGCCTGGCTGTCCGCCTGCGTCCCTGTCTCTCTCAGCGCGGAGGTCAAACCAAAAGCTGCACACCACCGCAACCCAACCCAACCCAACTACAGCCCAGCACACCGCTCTCCAATGGCGGCTCCCCCTCCCCTTCAAAACCACCTCCTCTTCCTCTCGTAGGTCAAACCAAAGGAAGGTATAGTGTGTTGCAAGCTCTGAGGAGGCAAATCTGCGAGTGCGAGAGCAATGGAGGGGATGTGGAGGAAGGCCAAGAAGGCGCTGGGCGTCGGCCTCTGCGTGTACGTTCCCGCCGTCGCCGGCGACCGGGAGGACGGCGCCAGCGAGCGCCGCGCGTCGGATGCGTTCTCGCAGGACTCGGCGGCGCTGGTGGCGGGGCACGCGTCGGCGCCGAACACGCCGGCGCAGGCGGAAGTCGGCGCGCTCCGGAGGTCCAAGTCGGGGGCCAAGTCCTCCAAGGTGAGGCCTTTTTTTCCTTCCTTCCCCGAGCAACTCTCTTCCGTCATTCCGAGTTAAAGATTTGCGCTTGGTGCCATGTGCGGGGGAACCTAGCCGGGGAGGCTAGATGTGAAATGCTGCGGAGATGGGGGCTTCCCCTTGGGGTTCTTGGCCTGGGTTAGGTGCGGATTGGAGCAATGTGGCTTCGCCTGTGAACGATTTGGGCCCAGATGTGGTTCGTTTGGTCGGCAATTTTTGGTTGTAGTGATGGGCGTTTCGTTTTGGTTTTTCTTGCTCGCGTCTAACATTTTTGTATGCATCTGGTTTTTTAACATCATGCTTTGTCTCGAGCTGCGCCTCTACTAGTTTGGATTTGTCATTTGTTACTTTGTCTGCAACTGAAATCATCTTATGATGTTTCTGTGGAAACATGAGTCTGCCCCCTTTTTTTAATTAAAACAAACATTTTGTGCGCAGATTTGGATGATTATGTCAACCTAATTCTGTTCTAAAGGGAAATAAGAAAAGAAGAAGAAGAAGAAGCACCTGCCATTGGCAAAATGATGCTATTCTATTGCTCATCTTCTGTTCCATCCTAACGTCAGATATCATTTTGTGCTGTTTTCAATGCATTCTTGAATTTTTTTTTTTGCCATGTTTCCGGAGATTCTTAGGAATTTGAGGATGTAATCAATTTGCTAGTTTTGTCTCGGCATCCTTTAGCGCTTTGGTTTGGGTCAATTCCACTGAGCAACGTAAGCTTCTTTTCCACTGTCTCTACTTGCTCCTCCCCGAAAGGGAAAGTTGGCTTCTTTGCTCAGCAACTTCCCATGTGTTCACGTGTATCATCATCTTTCTACCCTCTCTCTTATCACCAAGTTACTTAATTTTCTAAAGGCAAATAGTCCAACTTGAGCTGTTATCCATTATCAGGAATGCCTATCACCACCAGCCTTGCATTAGAGTTTAATAGTAAATGTCCATTTATGTGTCACAGGCTCACAGCAAGTGCATGATTTCTTTGAATGGTCCAAGATCTGAAATTTTTTTGATATAATTGCTGATTTTTCATGTGGTGATGAGGATTCATTGATACCTTTATTGATGTGTTCACACTTTATATTTTTAATACGTCGAACTTGGTGGGATACTGAGATACTATTGTGTATGGAAGTGCTCCGATTTGACCAGCAACTTCACGATGATTCCCTGATAAGGTTGACATTTATTTGCGTGTTGTGAGCTTGACGGTTCAATTTGCTTACCCTGGTCAGAAGTAAAGACTAAACCGTTAGGATAATAAACATTAAAATAATTATTTTATTGTCATGCCTGCATTACTGCCTTTGCAAACTTCGGTCTGTCCATATATTCAGATTTGACAATTTGGTAAACCAACATGACCGCCGCTTGTGTTGGGTTGAAATTGGAAAGCGTGTAAGGTTGACGAGTTTTTATTTGTTTGTCTGATCAGAAATTTTTTTTGTGAAGGTTGTGCCGCTAATTGTGAAATATTTTCTTATAGCTGTATTAAGGTGTTTGTGTGTCTTCTTGTGTGTTAATGAGTCAGCGAACTGTACCATTTGGGAAACAACAACATCAGGAGTGCTGCTACCATTGGGTTTTGTGGTGTGATACATCATGATAAAACTGTCATTCAATGACTATTATAGTGGTATATGGATGGTTGTCGGCAATTTTGTGTTAGCCTTTGAGATTTGTGGTAGGTATTGGTCAAAAGATGTCTTAATTTTGGACATGTTCTGCATTTTATGTTTTGGTCAAAACCAATAATAGTCCATATTTACTTTATGATGGTGGTGATAAATTGATAGATCATGTAACACAATGGATGTGAGGATGTCGGTTGAAACAAGTCAAGAGAAAGTGCCTTTTTTAGGTTTGGTTATTGTGTGATGGAGATTGAATTGGATTGTGGTTTAGTGAAACTCCTAAAATAAACCGCTCTTGGTAGCATTTGTTACGCATTGGTGATTTTTTTCCTATTTATCTTTTCTTGTGAGGTGCTATTTGAGTTTAGATATTAATTTACTGAAAATAAAATTAAGAAAATATTATCGTCATTACGATTTCTGTGTCCATCCCACTATGTTTCATGAAAAATAAACAGATATATGGTTCAATGTGGGTACACTTTGTTGACGAATTAAAATGAAAAATTGAGGTTGGATAATGGAATTTTGACATGGGTAAATATTTGAGATAAGCTTTGGTATGGTCAACTTGCTGAAAAAAATCATTTTCAAAAGATTTTGGTGGTTGTTGGTGATCTCTCTCTTTTATTAGAACAATAGGCTAGTCAATGAAGGTAGGTCCTTGGTATGAATTGAATGCTCTACCCTTGAACTGTTCCATGATTTCCTTATGAATTGCTTATCAGTGCATCTTACACTGCACCTTAATTTGTAAGAATATGGACCACCATCCTAATATTAAGTTAAAGAAAAGAATATCATACGTTAAACCAGAAGATGGAAAACATGGTTCCTAGATAGCTAGCTTTGTAAGCTGCTTGTAAGTTGTAACTTCGGAAGCTTGAGGATAAATGACTTGTCGCATTCAGATTGTTGAATTGTCAGCACATTGCATGTAAGGTTTAACTCTTTAACATAATGGGTGTGGTCAACTATTTATAAGTATGTGTGCTGGAATTGATAAATGAAGACAAGGACTTACATAGGGCATGTGAGGTGGGGTCTTGCTGGACAAAGCACTGTTGAATGGGACTTGATAAAGTGCTGCTAGGGTGGTAAATGATTGAAGATTGCATAGGACTTGTGAAGTGCGGTGCTTTCAAGAATTGTACCCACAACATATCGGGTTGAGTAGATAAAACAATTTATCTGTCAAACAAATAAAAATGAACTTTGACTTGATAGTCCATCCAACTGTGCTATATGTCAAAAATGGCTGGTATATACAACTAGATGGTTCTCAATAGGGTAATGTTGACGTCTGTGAGCCTTCTTCAATAAGGCACATTTTTTGTGTTTAGGCCTTGAAGTTTTCAAGCGATCCTTGTTTTATGAGCTTGTGCCTCCATATTTATCAAAAATTTATTATGTAACTTTTTACTGTTGCCAAGGGGTGAATTCTGACATCACAATTAATTTGATACATCTTTTGTTTTTTCCCAACAGAGAATGTGCGCGATATGTTTCGATTCCATGAAGCCAGGTCATGGACAAGCCCTCTTCACTGCTGAATGTTCTCATATGTTCCACTTTCACTGCATCTCCTCCAATGTGAAGCATGGAAATCATGTATGCCCAGTCTGCCGAGCGAAGTGGAAAGAGATACCCTTTAATCGCTCACTATCTTCTATCGTTCCTTGTGGAAGAAGTGGGTTGAATGTAAACCAAGCTCGATTACCCCAACAAGATGCTTACATGGCTCTTCTCCGCCAGGTTCCAAACCACCAGCGGGAAGCTCCTGCCTTCCATACATCCGAGCCAATAGACTTCAATGATGATGAACCTTTGCAGCAGATGGAGGCTGCTGACAATCATGATGTTAGATCTAGTAGAGCTGTGGATATTAAGACATATCCAGAGTTCTCGGCCATTCCACAGTCATCATCTCAAGATGATTTCGCTGTTCTTATTCATCTGAAGGCCCCATGTGCAAACCCAGAGCAGGTCACAGGCAGACCGTTCAATGCAAACTCGATTGGGTATCCTACATCTCGTGCTCCTGTTGATCTTGTCACCGTGCTTGATGTTAGTGGCAGTATGGCAGGCACCAAACTTGCACTCTTGAAGCGAGCCATGGGTTTTGTCATTCAACACCTTGGGCCATCTGATCGCCTTTCAGTCGTTGCTTTCTCGTCTACTGCTAGAAGGTTGTTCCATCTCCGCCGGATGTCACACTCCGGCCGGCAGCAGGCTTTGCTGGCTGTCAACTCACTTGGTGCCGGAGGTGGCACAAACATTGCTGATGCACTGAACAAAGCTGCCAAGATTATTGAGGACCGCAGTTATAAGAATCCAGTATGCAGCATTATTCTGTTGTCAGATGGTCAAGATACATATAATATTTCATCAAATGTTAGGGGAACCAGGCCAGATTATAGGTCACTTGTTCCATCTTCTATTCTAAATCACACGGTTGGCATAGTGCCTGTCCATGGGTTTGGTTTTGGAGCAGACCATGATTCAGATGCTTTGCACTCAATTGCTGAGGCCTCTGGTGGTACATTTTCCTTTATTGAGGATGAAGGTGTGATTCAGGATGCATTTGCTCAGTGTATTGGTGGGCTTCTTAGTGTTGTAGTTCAGGATATACGACTAACTGTGGAGTGTGTGCATCCTGTTGTTCGGCTTCGTTCCATCAAATCTGGCAGTTACTTGAGCAAGGTGGCTGGAGATGGGAGAAATGGGTCAATTGATGTTGGCCTTCTTTACGCTGATGAGGAGAGGGACTTTTTACTGTCTATGAGCTTCCCACAATCTCGTGAACAGACCACACTTTTGAAGGTTGCTTGTGCCTATCGAGATCCAGTGACGAATGAAGCCATCAAGATTCAAGGCGACGAGGTAAAGATCCTGAGGCCAAAATCATCCACATCTGAGCCAGTTTGCATGGAGGTTGATCGTGAGAGGAACCGTGTCCGTGCTGCCGATGCTATTGAGTCTGCAAGGGCTGCTGCTGAGAGGGGTGCTCTTTCTGATGCGGTTGCTATTCTTGAGGATTGCCGGAGGATATTGTCAGAGTCCTTTTCGAGCCAGAGTGGGGACCGTCTGTGCATGGCCCTTGATGCAGAGCTCAGGGAGATGCAGGAGAGGATGGCTAACCGGCAATGTTACGAGGCTTCGGGGAGGGCATTTCTGCTATCTGGACTGAGCTCGCATTCTTGGCAGCGAGCCACAGCACGTGGTGACTCTACAGACAGCACTACACTTGTTTACTCCTATCAAACACCATCCATGGTTCAGATGCTGCAGCGCTCACAGAACCACTGCCCTTCGCCTCAGGGCCCAAGGCCACTGGTCCGACCAACTAGGTCATTCTTGGAGAAGCCCCAGCCAAGGTAGAAGGTAGTTCGCCATTATCTTCCGAAGCAAGTGCACGGATGGTGGTGAAGAAATTGCATTGGTATCGTTACTTAGCAGGTCATATTGTAGTAGTAGCATCTATCTTTTGATTCTCTTGCTCTAGACGTGGTGGCGGTATACCTGAGGTGGTGTGGTGGGCTTGGAGGTAAATATGTTCTGGGGGTATACTGGAGAGGGTGAAGGGGGCTCAGGTGGTAAATACATTGTGGGGGGTATACTCCTGTGGTGTGAAGGAATAAGGTTTGGGTAGTAAACTAGGAGGGGGCTGGAGACATGGTGTTGTAGCTTCAAGGGGGAAGAGGGTGTAGCTTGTCACTAAGTTTATTTCTGATGAACAAGTTTCATTTGGTCTTTGGTGATGTAGATAAGAGGTTCTGGTCTGGGGGAGGTATATCATGGAATCTTGGGAAATTTTGATTTTGGGGGTGCAATGCAATTCCATGGATCCAAACTCTTGTTTCCATTCACCATATGTTAGTACTTGGTAGCTGGTGCTCTGCTCTTACCGTCAGGCGTATTGAAAGTTATTCCTATCTTGTTCTTGCCTGTTGTTACACGTTGGATGGATCGCGAATTTGGTCAGATTCTGTTGGTTTGTTCTGTTGCTTCTGCATAGGCTCCTTGAGAGAGACCAGGATAGCTTATGGTCACCACAGATTTTCTTTTTGTATCGACTATTGTGATGAATGTTTCTAGCGCTTGTTCGATATGGCCAGTTGCAGCACGCACACAATTTATGGTTTCTGCTATGCATGCTCACTTCTCTCGCAAGAATCTATCGTTTGTTCATTAGTCTTAGAACTCAGATCAAGTTTCGTAACAAGAATCAGAATGCAGGAGGGCTACAGTAACAAGATTATTGCGAAGAGGACTAGAGCCTAGATGCGAATTGCGGAACAAAACAACTAAAAATTCGGCCGTGTGACCGGTGACCTGCCCGCCGCCACCGCCGTTACAACGGGTGGATGCAGACCAGCTTTTCGCCATTAAGGATAAGCCTTCTGAAAAGCTTTGGGAATATTTTAAGCGCTTTGCTAAAGTCCACTGTCAAGTTAAGGACGTAAATAAGACCCCTATCATCAACGCAACAATATTAGGTTTTCGTCTGGGGCTGTTGGCCGAGTATAACGCGCGCAAGCCCATAAAGACGGTCACAAAGCTCTTTGATAAGATGGAGGAGTACGCAAAGGCGAAAGAAGATACTCAGTGACGATGAGGCGATGCCTCCGAGGCGAAGCAAGCACCTGATCCTTCGAAGGATGGCTCTGACCGCAAGCAGCACAAGGGCTAACGCCCCAAGTACGTCCTCGACATCGAGGGTGGTGGAGACGGCAACAACTCTTCGACCAGCTAGGGGCGTGGTCACAGAGGCTGCGATTGTGGAAGAGGATATAACGTGATCGGAGGAGTCAGAGGATATATGGTGGTCAGAGGGGTCAAGGGTTATAAAGTGGTCGAAGGAGTTGGAGGTTATAACACGGTCGAAGGAGTTGAGAGTTATAAAGTGGTCGGAGGAGTTGGAGATTATATTGCGGTCGGAAGAGTTGGAGGCTAGAGAGTGGTCGGGCAGCTTAATTACCTGTTGTCCGGTGGCAGGCAAGGAACTGCATGGTGGCCAGGCAGGCATCCGCTGGCCACGTTTCAGCTCTATGGTGCTGCCGCTCGGTAACCATGCATCAGAAGTGGCATTTTTTTGTAATTGTTGTATGACTATGGCTATTCTTATAAATACTAGTTCAAAACATATCAAAAGTGCCAAAAATTCCAAATATTTGTATACCCCCACACCACTGTTTCAAGCAGGCAAGCATGTAGCACGCCAGGCTTAGGCTCAGCTCTGCGCAAGAAACATATGTATTACGTTTACCAAGCTATAGCTAATTAATACAGCATACAAAACTTTGAAAAGATGGCCATGCATCCTACGAATCAAAGCTCAAAAGCCGCCGTCGTCCATCTCAAGCTCTCCACCGGCAGCCGTCTCCTCCTCGTCGCCAATATACAAGTACGGATTCTTCTCCACCGGCTGAAAGTTGTAGAACACGAACAAATAGAACACAAAGCTCGCGGCCTCGACGGTGACGTTGATGCCCCACTGGTACTTGTAGCTGAACACCGCGAGGAACGCCGACACGATGATCCGGGTGAAATAGAGGTAGCCCACGACCACCAGGTAGAAGCGCTTGAAGAGCGTGAGCTTCTGGAGGTTGCGCGCTGCCTTGCCGTCGGTCTTGGAGGCCTCGCGCAGACCGCGGATGGACCAGATGATGGGGAAGAAGACGGCGCAGCAGCAGATGACGTCCACCAGCAGGAAGACCTGGTTCCACACGATCCAATCACGCCCGGTCGGGCCGGTCTCGCCGATCACCACCAGCACAAGGTTCTCGATCACTTGCAACGGGATGACGATCATTAGCACGTTCTTCTCACGCTCCTGGAATTCAGAAGCAATGCCAGTCAGTACCATTTCTATCCAAAGTTCCAAACTACGAATGTGCGGCTGCGTTTTGCGGACCTGGAGGTAGGGTTTGAGGAAGGACCAGCCGGTGCCGATGAGCACGATGACGGTGAAGAGCAGGACGCCCTTGAAGAAGCCGAACACGTAGAACGCGACGTCCCACCCGTGGGGCGTGCCCGTGCGCTCCACGTACCACGAGTCCTCGGCCGCGGACGCCATCTTGAGCGCCTTGAACAGCAGCAGCGCGCCCATCACCACGTGGATCCGCTCCGCAGTCGCGCGATGCCGCACGCACGTCCACGCCCACGCCACCAGAAACGCGAAGTACACCGCCGACACGCCCGTGTAGATTTCTGGCAGCGGCTGCAGACCCACGGGGAGGTAGTCCCTGGGGCCGTCGGACACGCCGCCGCGCACGTTGTACATCTCGGTGCGCACGTCCATGGTTACCTCCACGCCGTCCTGGCAATTGCTGAACACGACGGCGTACTCGTCGGGGTCGTCGATGGTCACGGTGCTGGTGACGCCGCCGGGCGGGACATCGCTGAGCCGGAGCACCGGGAGGGCGCTCTCGCTCGTCAGTACGCAGAAGCCGCCCCCGCTGCCGTCTCCTGGGTCGGCGGCGGCGTACTCGGACTCGTTGTTGACCTTCGGGAACTGGGCTCCGGAGATGAGGACGAATCCCATGAGGCTGGGGTCGACTCCCGTGAGGCGTGATCCCGGCCGGAGGTTCCACGCTGAGCGGCGTATGGAGATGGTGGCCTTGCCGCCACCCGCGAAGCCAAACTGCTCGAAGAGGATGAGCGGCCGCGGGTCCGACACGATGAGCGTGGTCCTGATCTCGGCACGGGTTGCCCGCACGAGGAGGAGGAGGACGGCGACGGCGAGGGAGGTGCCCATGGAATCGGTGCGCGATGGTACGTGCATGTCATGCAACGCGGTGGATTAATCGTTCTTGTTGCATTTAAATTTGCTCGTTCAGGAGTAGGAATTGTCGATCGCATGCATGGTGCGCGCGTGGGGAATTAAGGAGGAGGGGGGATGGAAATGGACAAGCGGCTCTCCCGCCCAACCATGGCGTGTTTTAGGGAGGGCCATGAGAGCAAACGCAGAAGGCGACATTGGATCTGTTCTTTTTAGCTACGGCTTGTGGCTTTCGGCTGCGACTTGTGATTTTTTGGTTGTTTATATGAAAGATTACAGAGTAACAGAAACTCACGTACGATTTTTACCAATATAAAAGCTAAACCCAAAAACTGAAAAAGAACAAGTCCATTGTTTCTTCTCGCATATTGGCAAATGTCATGGACTCATGTTAGCACGGTGTGGTGCTGTAGCTCACCTTGTAAAATTAGTGGGCCTGATGTGACGTTCAATTCGGTTCATGGATTTAATGGGCTGGGCTGATCCTGGGCTTCCAATGAGAAATCAGATGATTTTGTCTGTTAAAGAAGTGAGACGTACGTTCTGCATTCATTAACGTCTTAATCGGTACATCCATGGTAATCCAGCAGAAAAAATTTATGTGATTTGCAGGTAACAAAAAGATATGTAGAGCGCAAAATAGTGCAGATCGTGTCAGGGTTATCTACCCGTATATGACAAGCTTATAATCTTTGCGTAGTAACTTCTTCGTACACTGGCTCAAAAAACTTACTGCACACACGGTCTCTTTCTACGTGAATATCACGATCATTGTTACTTTGCTAACAAAATCTTCTTTGTACCCATGCCGGGGCACATGATGCTATGCAGAATTTGAGGGCCCTGTGTTCAATTGAAAGTTAGACCCTACAATTTAAAAAAAGTTAATTATCAAAATAAAAAATGTTTTCACTTAAAAATAGGCCCTAACATTAGCTCTTCGGTTATATATCTCTTTATTTGTCTTGCACTTTTTATAACCAGAGTCATATCAGGGGGAGACCCAGGGGTGGGTCAGGTGGGACGTCAACCCCCTTACCGCTGGCCGGTCGTATGTACCTCTCTCATCCGCTACAGCTCCACGCTAGCCATATGAATGATCTTGTCAGACTTAAAAAACCTCTGCATGATGAAGAAAATTGTATTTGTAGTGGTGATTACAAGCCACAACGACATCTTGTCTTTTGGCGTGAAGCATCTCTCCATCTCGTGTCTACAAGTCTATCGTAGGCTGGCAACTTAGCATTTACTAAACTGGTCAGTAAATCCTATTACCCCCTAAATTTTGATCCTAGGTCTGTCACTGAGTCATATCTGTCTATTCTAGAAAACTTGTCTGAAAACTAGAACACCTAGAAGGATGCACAAATTACAAGAAAAAGAACAACAATAGTAGATATTGTTCGACAGTGCCGAGTGGCTACGAAATGGGGCTAACAAACTGATTTGTTGCAATGGATATAGCTCGTGTAGGCCATGATGTAGCACGGAAGGCTCGCTTCAGCAAGCGAGCAGTGCAACATTGGAGCGCAATCGATGCACGGAGATCAGGAGAATGAGACAAAGAACCAAAATTTTATGTTCTGAGTTTACAAAGACACGTATAATAAATAGATGTGAATGGAGTCGAGATTAACTATAGAACAATAATTTTGTTGAGATATTAACTGAAAAACCCCAAAATTTCAAAATCCAAAAATTTGTGAATTTTTGCCGGTTTTTGGGTGATTTTTGGAAACTTTCCTTTTCGGGAAAGTCTCCCCGTTTCCGCCTTCTCTTTTCGGCCGGACGCCTTCCCCGTTGCTCTGGCGCCCCGCCGTTTTCCGCCTTCCCCGCTCCCCGGCCTCCTCTCGCGCGCGGACGCCTTCTCCTCCCTCCGCTGGCGCCCGCTCCCTCCCCGTTTCTCCCGCGCCTCAGCGCCTTCCCCGCCCTCCCTCGCCTGCTGGCGCCTCCCGTGCTCCCCGCCTTCTCTTCGCGCGTGCGCTGCGCCTGCATCCGCCCCCTCACCGCCTCCACGCGCGCGCGCGGACAGCGCCGCCCTCGGGTCCTCCCTCCGCGCCCACGGTTTCAGACCGCCCCGCCGCGCTGGCCCGACCGCCGCAGAACCCCGCGCCACGCGGCGCCATTCCTCTGCGCCCGACCCCACCTGGCAGCCCCGCCTGTCCACTCCACCGCGCGCGGACGCACTCCCCTCCCATGCCGCAACTCCGCCCCCGCCCGTACTGTCACCTCGCCATTACGGCCGCTCAGCACCCGGTCACCGCCCCGTCTCGCGGAGGAGACGCTCCCCAACTGCTCCCGTCACTTCGGTTGACCCCGCGCCCCGGCCGTTGCCTTCTCCCCGAAGGACTCCCTCTCCCTGCCCGGGGTACAAATACCCCCTTCTGGCTCCCTCCCTCTCCTTTGCTTCCCGTGCCTCCCCGACGCCCTCAACTCCTTCCCACTACTCCCAGCCACCTCCCAGAGCCGTCGATTGGAGCCTAGCCGCTCCGAGCGCCGCCATTGCCGTCTTGTGAGCCGGCGGCCCCTCGGAGCTGATCTCCCTCATCCCTCCCCCATTCTCCCTTTGCTTCTCACCAGAGCATCCCCTCCGTGTACTAATCCTGTTGGTGGGTCCCCTTGGCCAGGTGAAGCCCCGTGGAACGCCGCCGACGAAGCTCCTCCCCGGCCGTCGCACCTCTCCCGTGGCCAGACCTCCTCGCCGCCTCTCAGCTCCTGCCGCCACTACCAATGTGAGCCCCATGATCCCCTCTCTGTGTAACCGCAGCCGATCGAGCTCGTTCGCCGCCGGTGACCTCCCTCACCTCCGAGCTCCCGAACCACCCCCTTCTGTCCCCCGCTCTCTCCGTTGCTTCCCTCGCCTCCCCAGTGCCTAAAATGGACTCCCCAAGTCGAACTCTAGCCGGTGAAACCCTCCCCGGTCTTCAGGAGCCATCGCCGTCGCCGGAACGCCGCAGCTCCGCCGTCCCCACTCCTCTGTCGCTCGTGCGCGGCTGGAGGAAGACGACGACGACGTGGTCGCCCCTCCGCCGACCGATCCCTCCTCCACCTTCTAACATCGGCCGTCCGATCCTCCACTTACCGCTTCGCCCCTCCGTTTTATCGTCGCCGTCGGATCATCTTAAACACCGCCCCTCCCCTCCGTTGGATCTCCTTCCCGTACCCCTTCACCCCGCCGCATCTCCGCCACCCGCTTGAGCCACGCGTCGCTCATCCGAGCCGCGTGAGCGCGCGCGGGCGTGGGCCGAGCCGGCCTGCCCCGTCGCCGAGCGCGCGCGCGCGCCTGCGGGCTGCGCGTCGACGCGCGTTGGGCCGCGCTGGCCTTCGGCCGCGCGGGCCGCACAGTGCCGGGCCGCACTGTAGCAAAGCGGCCGGGCCGCACTGTTCATCCAATTTCCAGAGAATTTATCAATTTCCAAAATGCCAGAAAATCCAAATAAATCCTAGAAAATCACAGAAAATCCCAAAAATTCCCAAATTTCACCACATTGCTCCAAATATTATTCCAGACCCTCTGGTGAAATCCATTTCCACAATTTCATCCCAGATAAATTCCTAAAATTCCATTTGGAGTGTTTATGCAATTTATTTCTTTTTAATTAGATTATTTTTCCTCGCTTGATTAGTTGCAAGCTGGATTTATTTCATTTTAATTGTTTGCGTTAGTGTCGGAGATCCCGGAAGCACAGGAGCAGATTCAGGACCCCGGTGCTTCTACGTTCGAGCTCGCAGAAATCATCCGGATAGACGGCAAGTCCCAAATCCTTTGATCATATTGTATCCCATAATGTTTAAATATGTTAATACATTATTTGCATTGAGCTAGTTCTGAAATGTTAGTTCAAAATAAAATAAAATGTTTAGAATGACTTGTTATGTAGTTAATCCTACCACCGTTAAATGCCCCGTTAAATTTGTTGCCATGCCTTTGTAACCCTAGAATTAATTATCTGTTATTCTAGATAAATTGTAAGTTATTATTATCATGCAAAGTCTTACACTGTTAAGGTTGTGGCTGCGAGCCAATAGAATTTGGAAAACCCGACTCTAGGGCAGGGTAGTTTGGGATGCCGTGCCCTAGGGCGGAGTATGTCGACATGTAAGTTAGGGTAAGGGGGGCTGTGGTGCGCCGCGAGACGGTTTTCGCCCGCCTCTTACCCTGGGTTGCAGGTTGCGGACCTGGCCGGGGTTGCGGACTCCGGGGGAAAAATATAAGGACTAGACCCTTACGCTGAGCAATTGACATGGTGACCGCTCAACCACAGGAGTTGACTTGTCAACACTGGTTTAGTAGCTGCTCAACTCGATTGAAACTCTACAGGCGTTGTGGAGAAGGTGTTTGGGTAACAAAGGTTAGGCAGACCGTGATTGGGTGCCTAACAACGGTAGAGTTCACTCGAAGCGGCACCGTTTTCTTTTTCTTGTGTGTGTGTGTGTGAGCGAGCCAGACCCGAGTGAATTCTACCGGGTAGAGCCTATATAAAGAGTTGAGCAGTGAAACGACCTGGCTTTCTTAACTCTGTCGCGGGAGTTAAGGGATCGTGTGGGTAAAGCTGAGCAAACTCTGCAGAGTCTAATAAATGGTATTCGAATACGCCGTGCTCCCGGTTATTGGAGCTGTGTCACTTGGGTGATTCCAGCCGCAAAGCTTAAGTAGTTTTGTAAATGTTTAACTTGATTAGTTGGTTAATTGAAATTTCATGAAAAACCCCTGAGTTCTTGAGGAGTAGTTTTGGGTCCGTCTTCTAAAAATGTTTGCAAATAAAACTGCATCCACTCAAAGTTAATAAACCAAATATACTCCCTTCCCTTGATGTTCCGTGCATGTAATAAGTTAGGGTCCCTTTGGGACTTGCTGAGCCGGTTGATTGGCTCACGGCTTG
This sequence comes from Dendrocalamus latiflorus, assembly GCA_017311315.1. Taxonomy (NCBI): domain Eukaryota; kingdom Viridiplantae; phylum Streptophyta; class Magnoliopsida; order Poales; family Poaceae; genus Dendrocalamus; species Dendrocalamus latiflorus. The sequence goes on from CM029634.1 coordinate 11,403,138, forward strand.
CTTTTGCCCTTCTTTAGAGGATCAAGACGAAGGTGAAGGTCTCCCCGTTGAGGAAGCCCCGGAAGGTCTCTTCTTCGACAAGGACCCGTGGCTTTAGGTCTTGGCCGCGCTCGAGCGGATTCTGGTGTTTTTGTGATGTAAGTATACTTTGGGCTTGCACGCCCCGCTGTTGAAAAATGGATGTTAATCCGTATGTGAAATATATGCTGGACTTTTGTCGTAAGCATGCGATGGTATACTCTTGCGCGACACTTCATAACTGTTCATGCGTGAATAGTTGCGAGGTGCCGTGTCCGTACGCGCCCCTGGAAACGGGGGCGTTACAAGAAGTGGTATCAGAGCAGGCTCTTGACCGTAGGTTGAGACCTAAGGCAAACTAGGAACCGATTTTATCGCAAAACTTAATTTAAAGCCATAAAAAGGATTTACGAAAAATATAAGTATTATTGCTGTCTTTTCCCTCTCTTGTTGCTACCTTATCTATCTTAGTTTACTCCTGCTTAAGTTTTACTTTCGCAAAATGTTTACTGCTTTGCTCGTCTAGCCTCAAAATTTCGTTTCTCGGCAGCTGGAGGAGTAGCCGTCGTTCGCTAGACTAGACTGACCCTGAGTAGTAGTGGTGCTTTTGTAATGTAAAGCAGGTGAAATCATGAACCCTAAGAGGTTTGTGTGCCACTTGCATATTGTAAATATATGTTCATTATCCTTGTATATTGTTTGCTTAATTATCAGTAATCCCTCTCAGTTCAAAGCTTTCTCCTGTCCCCTTTTCGCTCTCGTTCTTACCTTTTTCATCCTATACTTACCTTAAAAATTCAATGTCTTACTTATCTACTCCTGTTCTCCAAAGCCGCTGCAAAGCTGATCTCAAATTCCCAATTGGCAGATGGATCCAACACAGCAGAGTGGTCAGACCAACAGGCAGGGTGCACCTGCCACAGATCAAGCCCAGATGTCAGAAAAGCCAAGAGAATCACTATCACAGTTTATTGTCAAGGTGACACCCGAAGAGTCAGTGACAGCGTCAAGCGCAACTACATTGAAGTTTATAGCCTTCCTGCAAACTCAACCCCCGATATTCCCTTCAACAATAGGGTCACTGAATGCAGATGACTGGTTACAAGATATTGAGAGAAGAATGAATACTATCCAGTGTACAAATAAGGAGAAGGTTATCTTTGCCACCTATCAGTTGTCCGAGCCCGCAATTACTTGGTGGAATGCTATCGAGTGGATGCACCCAAATAAGGAAGACATTACCTGGGAAGACTTTGTGAAGAGATTTCGCCAAGCCTGCATTCCTCCTGAAGTTATCGCAGGAAAATATCAGGATTTTCTCGATCTTCAACAAGGAGAGAACTCCATCACAGCATATCTACAGCAGTTCCATCAGTTATCCCAGTATGCTCAAGAAGAGATTGATACTGAAGCCGGAAGGATGGAGTGCTTTATGAAAGGCCTACGACCTAGTATGAGACAACGCCTTCAGTCCATGAAGTTTTCAAGCCTATTAAGCCTAGTTGATCGAGCTCTCCAATTAGAAGAAAGACCAGGTTACGTGAAAGTTATGAAACGAAAGCAGCCTTCGCCTCCTTCACCAACGGCTTGTTTTCACTGTGAACGGGATGGACATTACCGCTGCCAATGCCCACTGAAGTCCTTACCTACAGAAGAAGCTAGAAAGCAAGCAAAGAGGCAGACATCAACATCACGTCCGCCACCGATGGAAGATGAAGAATCCTACCCTGAGAAGACCCAGTCTGAACAGTCTCAGCAGTATGCCACTCCCTCACCACTCGCCATCAAGTGCCTCACCTGCGGTGGCAAGCATCTTACTAGCAGCTGTCCACGAAGGACAGACGCATGCTTCCATTGTGGAGAGAATGGACACTACAAGCATCAATGTCCCAGGAGGAGTCTGTCATCAGAAGCAGCTAAACTCCAAGCCCAAAGCCAGCATACAGTCAAGAAAATATGAGCTAGGCAGAACAAGAAATGAGATGATGTACTTTTGGTTATCCTTTTGTAAGCTAGAACTAAATGGATGTCTGTAAATTACTTTAACTAAGGCTTGTGGCAAGACTATGAAAATGTATGAAAACCATCTGTGTAAAATGTAATGGATGAGAAGTTCATGTTACAATGAAGTTGATCTTAACGGACCCAGACATATATGTGGCCCTGGTACTGCATAATCCAGCTAAGTGTGAACCTGTAGCATATACCCAATGATGATATGCAGGTACAAGTGAGAAGGAGTCAAAGTCAATCCAGCAGAGGTTAAAGCAGATATCTGCAGTTATGGAATGGAAACAACCCAAGACCGTGACTGAAGTAAGGAATTTCCTAGGATTGGCGGGTTATTATCGCCGATTCATAGAAGGTTTCTTAAGAATATCTCGTCCACTCACTCAATTATTGAAGAAAGACAAACCGTTCACGTGGACTGATGCATGCGAAGAAAGCTTTCAGATGTTGAAGACCAAGTTGACAACAACACTAGTGCTGATTTTCCCCAATCCAGAGAAGGAGTTTCAGATTTACTGCGATGCCTCAAAGCAAGGTTTGGGTTGTGTGCTTATGCAAGACGGAAAAGTTGTTGCCTATACCTCAAGACAGCTGAAGCCACACGAAGAAAATTACCTCACACACGATTTAGAAGTAGCAGCTAAGGTGCATGCACTCGAATTTTGGCGGCACTACCTGCTAGGAAATCGTTGTGAGATATTTTCTGATCACAAGAGCTTGAAGTACCTGTTCATACAGCCAGAGTTGAAAATGAGACAACGAAGATGGCTGGAGTTGATTAAAGACTATAATGTTGAACTTCAGTATCACCCGGGCAAAGCAAATGTAATTGCCGATGCCCTTAGCCACAAAATTTATCCAAGCAAAGTCAGTCGATCAGAGTACCCACCAGAGTTACAGAGAGATATATTACAGCTGAACATGGTGATCACAGAACAGGATGAAGAAACAACATTAGAAATTCAACCGTTATTACCAGGTCAGATTAAAGCAGCACAAGATGAAGATGGAGAGATTCAAAAACTGAAAAAGGATATTCAAGGAGAAGAGTCAGCAGAGTACGCAATAGATGAGCATGGAATCCTCACTTTCCGTGGTCACTATTGTATACCAAGCAAGAAGGAGTTAAGAGAGTTGATTCTATCCGAAACCCATTCATCTCAATTTTCAATTCATCCAGGAGGCCCAAAGATGTATCAGGATTTGAAGAAGAGGTATTGGTGGAACCAAATGAAGAAAGAAGTGGCAGAGTATGTAGCTAAATGTGATGTCTGTCAACAGATCAAGATAGACCACCAAAAACCATCGGGATTGTTGCAGCCTTTGCCAATTCCCGAAGGGAAATGGGATAGCATTGGCATGGACTTCATCACTGGACTTCCCAAGACTCGTGAGGGATATGATGCTATTTGGGTCATTGTTGATAGATTGACCAAGGTGGCTCATTTCCTCCCGATCAAGCAAACTTATGGGAAGGATAAACTTGCCGAGTTGTACTTGACCAGAATAGTGACACTCCATGGAGTTCCGAAGAAGATTGCGTCAGCTAGAGGAGCACAGTTTACGTCCAGGTTCTGGGAGAAATTACATGAAGCTATAGACACTAATTTGAACTTCAGTTCAGCGTATCACTCTCAGACAGATGTACAGACAGAGAAAACCCGCCAGATTGTAGAAGATATGATAAGAGCTTGTGCAATCGTATATGGTGCAGCATGGAACACCTGTCTACCATTTGCTCAGTTCTCATATAACAACAGTTATCAAGCCAGCATCCAAATGGCACCGTTTGAGGCACTTTATGGCAGAAAATGCAGGACTCCACTGAACTGGACAGAAACAGGAGAGCGACAACTTATTGGACCCCAAATTGTTCAGGATGCAGAAGCACATGTCAGAATTGTCAGAGACAGACTCAGAATGGCACAAGATCGACAGAAGAACTATGCAGATAACCGCCGGAAAGATTTGAGTTTCGAAGTTGGAGATTATGTTTACATCAAAGTCACCCCATTCAAAATAGTCAAGAGATTTCAAGTCAAAGGCAAATTAGCCCCAAGATATGTGGGACCATTTCAGATAATTGGAAGAGTTGGGGAAGTAGCTTATCAAGTGCAGCTTCCGCCCAACTTATCCAGAATTCACAACGTATTCCACGTATCCCAGCTTCGGAAGTGTCTACGCCAACCAACAGATGAAGTGCCTTTGTCAGATATTGAATTGCAAGATGACTGCACATATGCTGAAGAACCACTACAAGTACTTGAAACATCAGAAAGGCAACTCAGAAACAAGAACATCAGATTTTACAGAGTGCAGTGGAAAAATCACGCAGCAGATGAGTCCACCTGGGAACGAGAATCAGATTTGCAGCGGGATTTCCCCAACTTACTCCCTGGACCAAGTTAATCTCGGGGTCGAGATTCTTTTAAGGGGGGTAGGTTGAAAAACCCCAAAATTTCAAAATCCAAAAATTTGTGAATTTTTGCCGGTTTTTGGGTGATTTTTGGAAACTTTCCTTTTCGGGAAAGTCTCCCCGTTTCCGCCTTCTCTTTTCGGCCGGACGCCTTCCCCGTTGCTCTGGCGCCCCGCCGTTTTCCGCCTTCCCCGCTCCCCGGCCTCCTCTCGCGCGCGGACGCCTTCTCCTCCCTCCGCTGGCGCCCGCTCCCTCCCCGTTTCTCCCGCGCCTCAGCGCCTTCCCCGCCCTCCCTCGCCTGCTGGCGCCTCCCGTGCTCCCCGCCTTCTCTTCGCGCGTGCGCTGCGCCTGCATCCGCCCCCTCACCGCCTCCACGCGCGCGCGCGGACAGCGCCGCCCTCGGGTCCTCCCTCCGCGCCCACGGTTTCAGACCGCCCCGCCGCGCTGGCCCGACCGCCGCAGAACCCCGCGCCACGCGGCGCCATTCCTCTGCGCCCGACCCCACCTGGCAGCCCCGCCTGTCCACTCCACCGCGCGCGGACGCACTCCCCTCCCATGCCGCAACTCCGCCCCCGCCCGTACTGTCACCTCGCCATTACGGCCGCTCAGCACCCGGTCACCGCCCCGTCTCGCGGAGGAGACGCTCCCCAACTGCTCCCGTCACTTCGGTTGACCCCGCGCCCCGGCCGTTGCCTTCTCCCCGAAGGACTCCCTCTCCCTGCCCGGGGTACAAATACCCCCTTCTGGCTCCCTCCCTCTCCTTTGCTTCCCGTGCCTCCCCGACGCCCTCAACTCCTTCCCACTACTCCCAGCCACCTCCCAGAGCCGTCGATTGGAGCCTAGCCGCTCCGAGCGCCGCCATTGCCGTCTTGTGAGCCGGCGGCCCCTCGGAGCTGATCTCCCTCATCCCTCCCCCATTCTCCCTTTGCTTCTCACCAGAGCATCCCCTCCGTGTACTAATCCTGTTGGTGGGTCCCCTTGGCCAGGTGAAGCCCCGTGGAACGCCGCCGACGAAGCTCCTCCCCGGCCGTCGCACCTCTCCCGTGGCCAGACCTCCTCGCCGCCTCCCAGCTCCTGCCGCCACTACCAATGTGAGCCCCATGATCCCCTCTCTGTGTAACCGCAGCCGATCGAGCTCGTTCGCCGCCGGTGACCTCCCTCACCTCCGAGCTCCCGAACCACCCCCTTCTGTCCCCCGCTCTCTCCGTTGCTTCCCTCGCCTCCCCAGTGCCTAAAATGGACTCCCCAAGTCGAACTCTAGCCGGTGAAACCCTCCCCGGTCTTCAGGAGCCATCGCCGTCGCCGGAACGCCGCAGCTCCGCCGTCCCCACTCCTCTGTCGCTCGTGCGCGGCTGGAGGAAGACGACGACGACGTGGTCGCCCCTCCGCCGACCGATCCCTCCTCCACCTTCTAACATCGGCCGTCCGATCCTCCACTTACCGCTTCGCCCCTCCGTTTTATCGTCGCCGTCGGATCATCTTAAACACCGCCCCTCCCCTCCGTTGGATCTCCTTCCCGTACCCCTTCACCCCGCCGCATCTCCGCCACCCGCTTGAGCCACGCGTCGCTCATCCGAGCCGCGTGAGCGCGCGCGGGCGTGGGCCGAGCCGGCCTGCCCCATCGCCGAGCGCGCGCGCGCGCCTGCGGGCTGCGCGTCGACGCGCGTTGGGCCGCGCTGGCCTTCGGCCGCGCGGGCCGCACAGTGCCGGGCCGCACTGTAGCAAAGCGGCCGGGCCGCACTGTTCATCCAATTTCCAGAGAATTTATCAATTTCCAAAATGCCAGAAAATCCAAATAAATCCTAGAAAATCACAGAAAATCCCAAAAATTCCCAAATTTCACCACATTGCTCCAAATATTATTCCAGACCCTCTGGTGAAATCCATTTCCACAATTTCATCCCAGATAAATTCCTAAAATTCCATTTGGAGTGTTTATGCAATTTATTTCTTTTTAATTAGATTATTTTTCCTCGCTTGATTAGTTGCAAGCTGGATTTATTTCATTTTAATTGTTTGCGTTAGTGTCGGAGATCCCGGAAGCACAGGAGCAGATTCAGGACCCCGGTGCTTCTACGTTCGAGCTCGCAGAAATCATCCGGATAGACGGCAAGTCCCAAATCCTTTGATCATATTGTATCCCATAATGTTTAAATATGTTAATACATTATTTGCATTGAGCTAGTTCTGAAATGTTAGTTCAAAATAAAATAAAATGTTTAGAATGACTTGTTATGTAGTTAATCCTACCACCGTTAAATGCCCCGTTAAATTTGTTGCCATGCCTTTGTAACCCTAGAATTAATTATCTGTTATTCTAGATAAATTGTAAGTTATTATTATCATGCAAAGTCTTACACTGTTAAGGTTGTGGCTGCGAGCCAATAGAATTTGGAAAACCCGACTCTAGGGCAGGGTAGTTTGGGATGCCGTGCCCTAGGGCGGAGTATGTCGACATGTAAGTTAGGGTAAGGGGGGCTGTGGTGCGCCGCGAGACGGTTTTCGCCCGCCTCTTACCCTGGGTTGCAGGTTGCGGACCTGGCCGGGGTTGCGGACTCCGGGGGAAAAATATAAGGACTAGACCCTTACGCTGAGCAATTGACATGGTGACCGCTCAACCACAGGAGTTGACTTGTCAACACTGGTTTAGTAGCTGCTCAACTCGATTGAAACTCTACAGGCGTTGTGGAGAAGGTGTTTGGGTAACAAAGGTTAGGCAGACCGTGATTGGGTGCCTAACAACGGTAGAGTTCACTCGAAGCGGCACCGTTTTCTTTTTCTTGTGTGTGTGTGTGTGAGCGAGCCAGACCCGAGTGAATTCTACCGGGTAGAGCCTATATAAAGAGTTGAGCAGTGAAACGACCTGGCTTTCTTAACTCTGTCGCGGGAGTTAAGGGATCGTGTGGGTAAAGCTGAGCAAACTCTGCAGAGTCTAATAAATGGTATTCGAATACGCCGTGCTCCCGGTTATTGGAGCTGTGTCACTTGGGTGATTCCAGCCGCAAAGCTTAAGTAGTTTTGTAAATGTTTAACTTGATTAGTTGGTTAATTGAAATTTCATGAAAAACCCCTGAGTTCTTGAGGAGTAGTTTTGGGTCCGTCTTCTAAAAATGTTTGCAAATAAAACTGCATCCACTCAAAGTTAATAAACCAAATATACTCCCTTCCCTTGATGTTCCGTGCATGTAATAAGTTAGGGTCCCTTTGGGACTTGCTGAGCCGGTTGATTGGCTCACGGCTTGCTTTTGCCCTTCTTTAGAGGATCAAGACGAAGGTGAAGGTCTCCCCGTTGAGGAAGCCCCGGAAGGTCTCTTCTTCGACAAGGACCCGTGGCTTTAGGTCTTGGCCGCGCTCGAGCGGATTCTGGTGTTTTTGTGATGTAAGTATACTTTGGGCTTGCACGCCCCGCTGTTGAAAAATGGATGTTAATCCGTATGTGAAATATATGCTGGACTTTTGTCGTAAGCATGCGATGGTATACTCTTGCGCGACACTTCATAACTGTTCATGCGTGAATAGTTGCGAGGTGCCGTGTCCGTACGCGCCCCTGGAAACGGGGGCGTTACATTAACGAGTGGTAATTGAAGATTAGATAAACATTAGGGGCCCTTATCTTTTGGGGGGCCTGTGCAGTTGAGCATTCTGCACATCGCATTGGTACGGGCCTGCTGCATGATCTCTCTGTACTTCGGCATTCTATAGCTTCTCTTTAAGCAGAAAAAAAAAAGGATTGAGAGATTCTTGGAGGGAGGCTACTACCAAATTAATTTACTTTCGAGTTTCTTGTTCCCTAGCTGGAATCCTATTTATGCTGTTTTCCACTGCATTCCATCCTAAGTAAAGCAGAATATTTCTGTCTGTCTAGGCAGCTTATATGTCCTAGGCCACCAATAGCTTGTTCACGCATATGTAGATTCTTTCATCCAGAAGAGTCTAAGCAAGTTTTTTCTTGCTTGCTAATGGTGGCCAGTATTTTTTTTCAAATGCGCCGTTCGTTTTATTTAACTCTAACATTGTACTAAAAGAGAATTCATTAATACAAAACAGTTCGGTATGATAGAGATAGAGATTTGCTGGATCAACGGACAAGAAAGTGTTGGGAATCCGACACCTTATAGGATCTGCACGTCCAAATACAATACAACCGCACAGTGGTTTCTACTACTACGAGGTAAACAGAGGACAGGAAGAACAGTTTGCTCTCGACAACTCCGGTCGATGCTCTGTTGTTAAATGGCGAACAGTGCAGACACGAGTTACCCGTGGACGCGCACTACACGGAAAAGTCGAACGAAAAGACATAAAAAAAAATTTCCTGACGTGAGCACAACTTACGTCACTTTTCTTCTTTCTCTGCAGGGAGGCTCATCAGAAATGCATGAGGGCTTGCATGGCTGTACTCACACCTGAACTCTGAACACACAATAGACTCTAGCCGTATATATAGTCAGATAGCTGCTAGCCAGTTTACGTTGCGTAAGTGCAATGGCTGTGTGATGTATTGACTTACAAATATTATCATATCGTGTTGCCGTTATTATTAGCAAAGATACTAGCTTGCGAAGTTCACAAATCTTCGGAGCCGCATTGGTTTGTTTGTCAAGCAAGGTGCCATTGATTCGTTGAAACCATCGGTTTGAATGCTGACAAATGGAACCAGCTCTTACTCCTGGCTCAAGCAACACATGGGAAGAGAAAACAGATGGATGAAGCCAACTCTCTATGTATGCATGTGGTAAATGTACTGAATTGCTGGCTAATTAGTGAGACTAATGTGATCATCCAAAGGCCAATAATTTCCAAACCGATTTGCTAAGTTGCCTAAATTTTCTTAAGTCATTTTTTTAATAATCATTGGATCTGTATAGAGATTGATGTATCATATAATTGGATATTGATTCAATAGATAAACAAATATGATTTAAGAAAATTTAGTCACATTACAGATAGACAAGCCCTTTTCCAAATCAAACGAGAGGCACAAATTCAAGCACAGAGGCATGCATTTTTGGCCAAACAGATTCCAAATGGTCAAAGATACTACTTTTGATAACAGAGTTACTAATGACAGGTTACTGTGAAACGTTTCCATTCGCATGCATGCTATGCTGTACTGTAAACGTTTGACTCCACCAGGTTACGTTCCCCCAAGATCCGATCACCTCGCATGTCGCGCCTCCGTTTCCACAGAATCCGCCTCGCCCTCCGCCCTCGCCTACCTCTACGCAAAGTGTCGCCATTACCGTACATGCCAAGCTCCGCACCGCATCTCTCACATGAAGCTTCACGCGCCAGCAAAAGCACCGGCGACACGTCTACACCTTGGCATCGTATCAATGACCACCCACCTGCATGCGCGCTTCATGCCACACGAACTTCTTGAACCAAAGACCGGAGCCGATCAGGCGGCGATCGATGCATCGAAGCGGCGCTGCAGCAACCACCCCATCTCTTCCTTGAGACGCCGTTGCCGCCGCCGCCGAGCAATTTTCCCAAGTCCATGAACAACGCTAAGCATCGAGGTCAGCTGAAACTTCAAGCCGCCATGAAGAAGCACGCCTTCCCCAAGCTGTCAGCCTCCAGCAAAGCGCTGGTCCTGCTGCCTCTCCTGCTCCTGGCGTTCGTCTACCTCTGCGTCTACCGCAAGGAGTTCGAGCTGCTGGCGCTCATGAGCTCGTGCAGCCCGCCTCCGGGTACGTACACGGTGGCGCGCCTCGCCGGCGAGCCGGCCGTGTCCCGGAAGCCCACTTCCGCCTCCTCATCGGCGTGCTCACCCGCGCCGACCTCTACGAGCGCCGGCACCTCCTCCGCACGGTGTACGGCCTCCAGATCGCGAACTCCAGCCTCACCGCGCACGTCGACGTCCGGTTCGTCTTCTGCCGGCTGTACAAGGACGACCAGCGCGTGCTCGTACCGCTCGAGATCCTCCGCCACGAAGACGTCATCATCCTCGACGGTTGCGTGGAAAACCTCAACGGGGGCAAGACCTACACCTTCTTCTCCACGGTGGCCGAGCTCTACAGCGACGACCCGTACGACTACGTGATGAAGGCCGACGACGACATCTTCATCCGGCTGCCGCGGTTGGTGGAGTCGCTGCGCGCGATGCCGCGGGAGGACATGTACTACGGCGCCACCATCCCGTGCGACAGCATGGACCCGTTCCGGGACTACATGTCCGGCATAGGCTACGTGCTGTCGTGGGACCTCGTCGAGTGGGTGGCGACATCCGACGTGCCGCGCAACCGCACGGTCGGGCCGGAGGACATGATGACCGGGCAGTGGCTGCAGGTGGGCGGCAAGGGGAAGAACCGGTTCAACGCCAAGCCGGCCATGTACGACTACCCGCTTCCGGTGCCGGTGGACAAGTGCTCGCACGAGTTTGTGCCGGACACCATCGCCGTGCACCGGCTCAAGGACAACCCGCGGTGGGCTGAGGCGCTCAAGTACTTCAACTTCACAGTGGGGCTCAAGCCTTCCAAATTCTACAAGATCGACTAGGGATCGATGAGTCATATGTGTTGCTAGTTAATTTTTGGGGGATTTTATACATTAAACGAGGTTTCTTTGTACTTCTCGTCGTTTTGGAGGATTTTTACTTTTGTTTTACACTCGGTTGGTATTGAACAATTAAATTAAGCATATGAATGATAATCACAAAGAAATTGTAGAATTTGGCTGAACTGTATAGCTAAATTGCCAGAGCTGGGAGGAGGGCGTGGATAAATTGAGATTTAAAGGGTTTTCCTTGGTCACGCCATTATAAAAGTGGGAAATATTTTTTGTGTTTTGATAAACATCACTCGGATGTTTTCTTCTAAATAATCATCTAAATTTCTCACCTTTGGATATGTATGAAGGTTTATGCGCCGCCACCTCCACCTTCTTCTCCAACGACCTCTTCCTCCTCCTCTTCGACGATCCTTTCCTCCTCACCGGCGAGCACGAGGGGAGAATCCCAACCCCCCGCGTCTAGGGTTCACCGCCCCCAGCGTAGAGGGAGGGTGATGGCCCAGTGGTGGACAGCGGTAGGGGTGATGGGGATGAGGGTAGGGGGTGGTGGACGGTGCCAAAGGGCGGCAGTGGCGGAAGGTACTAGCTATTAGGTTGGGTGGGATGGCATGGCAGGGAGGGGTAAAGGGTGGCATGACGAGGTGGTGGGGTGTTGCCATCCACTGGTGGTGGAAGAGGGGGCGGGGGTGACGGTGGGAGGCGTGTGGAGCTGCTCCGACAAGAAAAGATGAGGAGGCCATGGGAGGGGGTTCATTGCCGTCGACGAGGAGGGGGCGGCGTGGAGGGAGCGGCGGGGTTAGGATTAAATGAGGTTATATAGTAAGGATAAAAGGATGAAGGCTTTTGGATCTTAATCTAAGAGTCATAAAATTTGAATGGTTATTTGAAAGAAAACATCCGAATGATTACTAGACAAACCTATTTTTTTACCACTTCAAGTGACATCCTTTTAAAAATGCCCATAATGATATTCCTTCATCTTCGTAAATCCCTCCTCCCCATAGCCTACATCACCCCTTTTCTTTCTTTTATCATAGACCATCACTCATGCCACGACTTAAACTCAATGTGTTGTCACCCTCTTCACAACGAGAAATTTTATTGTGCAACAGTGGCACAACATGGTTTATGTCACGAGCGAAACGAATAGCAACATGTGGCACAGTAACACTGTAGCAATACTATAGAATGTATAGAAAATTTAATTTTAACACATGCTACAACGCTTAGTTGTATGAAAAATAATTTTTAATAGCTACTTACGGGTCATAAGCTATGGTCGCAAGCTGTGGTCGTAAGTTGGTATACGACCACGGCTTGCAACCAGTAGGCTTATGACTTGTGAAAAGTTGGCTTACGACCAAAGACAAAGAAATCCGTTATGGCTGTAGACCAAACAATAAATAGGAAGACTAGTAGAGTGAGCATAGAAAATAAGCTATCTGTCTCTCTCCTTTCTAAGGGTTGTATATATACATGGCCATAAGGTTTGATTACAATAATACCCCCCCCCCCACAGTGGCATACTATGCCGGGAGTGCAAGTGTCTTTTTACATGTCTTAATGGGCCTATTGGCCCAACTGGCCTAATGGGTGTAGGTGGGGACCACCCCTATAGCAGTAGCCTGTCATGGTAAAATGCTTCATCTCTTGTAGGCCAAAACCTTGTCGCTAGGCCTTTTTTCCCCTTTCGTCCTTTGGCCTGTTGATTGGTTGGCTTGGGGCCGAATTGTGATGACCATGGGCGGCTAGGCCACGAGTCGTCTGTTGCGTTGGCCTCCGTCAGTTGGTATTGCTTAGCATGGGACACACGCCTAACGGTAATTCGCGCATCATGCGCTATCGACTCATGCATCGTTAGTTCCTGAGGCACGCCCAAAAAGGTGTGCGCCTTAAACGGCGACATCCTTCTCAAGATGACCCGCCACTATGCATTCTTCTTCTTCTTCATGCCGCTCGTTGCCATTGATCATAACACTCTGTCTATTCGTTGCCTCAATCGCCATTGCGCTTTCTCCTGTGCTGCGTTCGCACTGACTCCAAGCGCCTACTGCTACCACTCCATGTCCTTTACTGCTGTGAAGATGATTCGTCGTGGTGACCGATGTTCTTACCGCCGTGCTGCGAGCGCCTCGTCTACCCGTGGAGGGTCATCCGGTCGTGGCAGCTCATCGGTCGTGGTGGTCGAGTATGAGCTGGTGGAGCATGATGCTTCGATGGCGAACAAGTGCTGGAGCACTACGGAGAACGTGAACAACATCAACATGAACATACTTGGTTGGTTGTGGAAGGGTAAGGGACCTAACTTAAAAGTGGGGGAGTCCCTTACCTCATTAGTTACCTTTTGGGGTGAGAAGGCTCATACGATCCAACATGTGATATCAAAGCCCGGTTCTAACATCTCTGGCCCAATGGACATTAGTGTGTGAACGTCTAATGGACTGTAACCCTGAGGGACCATCGGTGTATGGTGAAGGGACCCTGAGGGACCGTTGGTGTATGGTCAAGGGGGATGAAGGGCTAAGCGACACCAATGTGTGAAGGGGGAGATTGTTGGAATAGTCCCACATTGGTTGTGGAAGGGTTATGGACTTAACTTAAAAGTGGAGGAGTTCCTCACCTCATTAGCTAGCTTTTAGGGTGAGAAGGCCCTTATGATCCAACAAGATGTGTGG